>CM072154.1:3278519-4478519 GCA_036850595.1 Rhyacichthys aspro
GCTATTATTTGGCTTTCTCTGTAATGCACTGCAGTGAACCACTATGTCTTGGCCTAATTGATAATGAAAAGGAAATTAATGGTGCAGTAGATGTGACCAGTTTTATTTAAAGGATTTCGACTGGCTTCATGTGTAGAGGGTTTAATATCCAAGCTTTACATGGAGTTGTTGAAAATGAAAAAAAAAACAAACTATAGGGCTGTTTCCAGAGGTCCAAAGCATCCCAAAAAAGCATACCATATTGATCCATACCTTGGGAACCTTTTGGCCTTTTTCCAAAAAGTGGAGTCAAACACTGCAGTCTGTTGATTGGACGATCGATAATCCTCAGGTGGGCGAAAGTGACAAGTGCTGGACAGGTAAAGTGTGGCTCTTCGTTGTGACTGACTTTAAAATCTGCTGATTATTATTTGTTGATTATCGTTAGAAATTGAACCTTTTTATTTCCTATGCCTCATTTTTGCACAAACAACAGCCTTGATAAATCAGTCAGTCGGCCACTGATTGCATTTTTTCTGTCTCAGATTTTGCACACTCTGGAGAAAACACCCCATTTTGCATCTTTATCCAAGTAAATCATTTAGCTTTTTTGTTTTTTTCCTCTTGGTGTGTGTTTTCAGACACACAAAGCTTTAATAAATCAGTACCTTATGCTAAGCTGTGTGCTATCATTCAGTGGCCAATTTTGACAGGCATGGCACAGTGGACTTGTTTCATAGACCCGTGAAACAAGAGCTACCAGTTTTGATAGCACTGTATAATGTGATATTGTAATAAATACCTGATGTTTGAAACAGGCCAAGAGCAAACCCTGCATAGCAGCCAATAGCAGCCAACAGAAGCTTTAATGTTCTTCCAAATAGAAGAAAATACTAGATACCACAGTCACAGACAACGGCTTCATCCTACAAATGTCCTTTCTGTCAAAATTATTGCACAACTTACTCTTTGGAAAATACAGCCTTAGCCTAAAACAACGTGGTAAAAGTTTGTGACATTTTATTTTTCCCCAGAAGCCTTTATGTTGATAGATGAATATAAAAGAAATGCTCTTTCATGGGGCTAATCTAGCGTTATCCATTAGAAGTGGCCACTGACAGGTGTCATACTTCACTGTAAATGTCCCGCTTCCACTTTGCCACAGCCGTAATAGCAGCAGCGCTTGAGAGCACCGCACATAAATCCAGCCGTACATTTGTCTATTTATTTTTTTTCACATCCAAATACAGCATTTCTTGGAAGCTCATGTCCATCTCTCGTTCAAAAGGCTTAAAGGATGACTGTACAATTTCAAAATGTTAATTTATTAGATTGAGAGAAAATAGATGGTGAGAGAGCAGTTTTAACAAATGCGTAATCTAAAATTCACCTACAAACACAACACAGAGTTTGGTCAGAGTGTAGGAGCAGACATCTGTAACGATTCCAGGAACAGATCTGAAAGAAACATGCTTGATCAAATGATGAATGCATTTGTTATTTTTAGCAGCAAACTGGCTAGCGCTAATGAATGCAGACGCTGCCACGAAGTGATGCTGGAGTTCAATCAGAACCACTTTTTTGCCAAGTTAAGTAAAAACTTCTGCAAGACTGGCAAGTGGTCGCAATTATCTATTAAATGAATGGAGCAGAAAAAGCACATCAAACCAAGCTCTAAAACTCGTTTGGTGTGAGGTTCCAGACCTGAAAGATCAAAGCCTGTTGGTGGACAGAACTCTTACAGCAACTTGCAATGCTCTTCCAAGTGAATATCAATCAAGGTAATCACGATTATCCATATAGAACCTCAGTGCTCTAAAAGAAGTACTGGGGGCAGTGTGGTCTCAGCGTCTGCCTTAAGTGGATTTCATCACAACGTCATAACATCATCAGTACGAAGTTAGGAGGTTCCTTACTGAGTGAGGAAAGGAACATCATTGGTGTTTTGACAATATGACTCTATTAAACCTTACCAGGAAACAACAGGGAAAGTTACACTGACACACATCTGCTGAATAATGGACTACAGTTGTCCCTCACTATAACGCGGTTCACCTTTCGTGGCCTCGCTGTTTCGCGGATTTTTTTAGTGCAATTTTGCATGTTTTTTTGGGGGGGGTTTTACAGCGTATGAATGCGCATTGTGTTCTGCGTCCTGATTGGCTAAGGGAGAACTCGCGCATTGTGTTCTGCGTCCTGATTGGCTAAGGGACTGTAGACCATTGTCAATCATTCTCCTCCGTGCCGTGTCTCCTGTACAGTACAGAATGCGTTCGGCTTGACAAATTTACATAAATGTTCGATCGCTAGCAGTGTGACTCTGAAGTGCTGTATGTTTGCAAGTTTTCACCCCGACAAAACCCACAATGTCGACGAAACGTTCTGCACCGACAAAGGCACCTGCGGTCGCACCCAAAAGGCAGAGGAAGATGCTAAGGTTTGAACTTTGAGAGTGTTTAAACAAGAGAGAAATGTGAGAAAATGTTAATGCCTGTCTGAGAAAAGTGTATAAAGTGTGTGGTGAGGGGTTTTACAGCCTTAAAACATATATAATAATTGTAAAAAATAAAGCTGACTACTTTGCGGATTTCGCCTATTGCGGGTTATTTTCAGAACATAACCCCCGCGATAAACAAGGGACTGTATAACAAGTGCACCTTCTCCTCCACCGAACGCTACATTAAACAAAGCTCGCAAACAGGACAATTCAGAGAAATAATCTGAGTATGACACTAAAGAAGCTGACACTAGTGGATTCAAAGGTTTCTGTGCTGAAGAAGGTAGTAAGAAAACACTGTAGCTCCTCACCTACTTCCTTTGTTTTAATAGAGTGAGAATTCAGAGAGCTCTTAACCAGGAAACCATGTCCAGGTCCTAATTAGACTCAATGAATTTATTAATATGAACATTGCCCTTGTTTCAGTGTCATAAATTAGCACGTTTAATAAATATATATGGGCATAGTTACCACAGACGTTTAGCACACACCCCCTGCCTTTAGACCTGATTGAGAGGATGTAGGACATACTCTTCTGTCTGTCAGTCAGAGCAAATAGAATGAGTGCGAAGGAAAAAAAGGAAAGTAAAGCATACAGTGAGTATAGAATGTCACCAAATAGAAATGAACTGCAGCACGATACTGCAATCTTTCCAAAACTGTCAGTTCGTCCACAGTTGAAATCATAACACAGTATGATATTGTCCTTTTGTACACCAGTATTAATGAAGATTTTGCCTTACCCTGTAGAGCATTAAAGACAAAGTATGGACCGCTGATGTCAATGCTGTTTGAACCTGGCACAATATTTAGAAGCTATTGTTCTGTGAAGTTCTGTGTGTGACTAATCCAATCTAATCAGCAGATCTGTTGATTGCTAAAATAATAATTAGCTGCAGCCCAATAAAATCTTTCTATATTCTATGATTTTTAGCCAAAAGTGTGGATAAACAAATCAAAGCATTACCATCACTGCCCAACTTTTAAAAAGTACACATTTTAAAGTTTTTATTATTAATAATTTATACATTTTATGAATAATTGACAACTTATGCTTGATTTAAAAGGTAACACACAAATTAGCTCCAGCTCCTCTTGCAGACATCAACCAAAGAACCACCACTGAGTGTGTCACAAGAGGATTTGTGAGAGGAGATTGCATTATCCTGCTGCGTAAGAGCACTTTCAGTCAGTTGGCCTGGTCCATGAGCGGCTCTAGAGAATAGATTTTAATTCCTGAAAACAACAAACAATCAGTGGCTTTTAAAGCTATTAAAAGAACGGATGGTTAACAATTACACTTGTCAGCACTCAGAAATGATTGTTGTGTAGTAGTGTATATTTTGTGCCTTTTAATGTGAACCTAGATGTGTTTTGGTTATGTATCATTTATTGTTCTGAAGAGCAAATATTTATTGTTCTTGAACCAAAGGTTGTTCTGTGTTTGTAGTGACCTGTTTAGTACTGTCTGAGCTTAATTGTTCATGTTCTGTTCTCTGTACAAATACGACTCTGGTTGAGGGTACTGTGTCATTGAGATAGACATGATTCTTATGTCATGTCCAAGAACAATTAAATCATTCATTCATTCATTCATTCATTTTCTACCGCTTAGTCCCGTTGGGGGTGGCTGGAGACTATCCCAGCAGCTTTGGGCCTTAGGCGGGGCACACCCTGGACAGTGGCCAGTTAGTCTCATTTGGAGAATGTATAATTTTGGGCTAAAAGCTAAGCAGGGTGGCTTTAATTATTTGTACTTTAAAGCTCTGTAAACATCAAAGCTGGGGGACTCCAGATGAAAAATAGCCTTTTGTATTTTTGGCTTTTTTAATTCGTTTGTAATCATTTGTTTTATGAAACTGCTTTGTTTCCTTTTAAATAAACTCATCTAATCTATATAACATTCAGTCAGTAGTTGTAACTAGTTAGAAAAGGTTCTACTATTTTGCTGTCCAGATGTCGGTGTAGGACACTGGGCTTGGCGCCGACAGCCCCCTCACTCCTAACTGCAGGCCACTTAAGCAATAAGGTTCTCTGAGGGAATGGGTTTACCCAGTGCGAGGGGTTTGTCACTGAAACTGAATTAGGGCAAATTGATGGCATTACTCCTCGGGCCGCTCTACTGGGACAGTGTAAATCGCTTTGCCGCTGAGCAATAAAAAATGTCAGCCTGTGCATTAAAGACACTCTGCCCATGAACTTTCCTGCTTTCTTATTCCGCTGCGCAAATATGACATTTGGAAAGAACAGGACCCTTGAAGCTAAAGTAGTAATCATCTTTGTAACATACACCAACATGATGCAGCGCTACTATTTCCCACCAAGGGCACAATAATCGTGCGCAGCGATAAGAGCTTGTGTTCCAGCAGCATATTATAAAGCACTTAATAGGTTTTACTTGCTTTCATGTGCAATTCAAAGGATTTTGCTGTGTGAACATAATCATTTGCTTTTTATGTCCTATGCCCCCGTTCTGTCTCTGGGGTGAAATTACATTTGGTGCAGCGGTTCTGGATGGGAGCGCGGGCGAGGTTTGAGGTGGTGGTGTTATTTGTTTGATCTGCTGTTGCCCCTCGTCCCCACACCTATTTTCTCCTCTTTAGTCGTCCCCTGGCTCCGTGGGTTATGACAGTCCAGTGAAGCGCAGGTCGCAAATCCAATAAGATTCATCGCCGGCTCAAATCAGATTAGTCTAATCCAATGGAAGACAGGAGCCAAAGTACTTCCCTGTCGACGTGGAGCAGCCGAGCCCTTCGTACTGCCTGTTGTGGCTGGGACAGTGGCTTTAGTTGAATGTGCATTTTGTCACAGCTGCCGTTCATTTTCTCTTGGCCTCATGTGTGAATGAATAATGGCCATAACACCGATGGAATTTGTTACAATGACTGTCATGGGTGGTCTTATAATCAAATGAGCTGGAGTCCAGGCCTGCCATCTTCTTAAAGGTGATTTCCCCACTAACTCCTCGCCCTCTCTGGTGAGCAGCTGATGTTGTTTTGTTTGTAGTAATAACATAATAAAACTGCTAACGCTAGACTTGTGATTATTCGATATTGGTGATGGTTAATTTTCGCTGAAGTTAGCTGTGTCCAAAGAGAAACGTCTGCTACAGAAACAGTGACATCACTCGGGTCAATCAAAAGTTGTTTCTATTTGAGAGATCAACTGTAAAGTTAAAAAAAAACCTAAAAACATTATATGCAATCGTTCAGTTCACAAAGTGACAACTGTTGCTTATTAACCTTGTTTTTTTGTGTGTTATCTTTCTGTTTATTCTTTAGTTGTTATTTAGAAAAACATTTTGCAGGGTTTCTACTATTGAAATATCAGTTTATCACCAAAACAACACACCCTTCATTTGAAAAAAAAAAAAAAAAAATTGAGACTGGGTTATCTATTAGCTCCAAGTTTTTAAAAGTGGACCATACACTTACAGTGGACCAGGGGCAAAAGCGTCCCTAAAGTTGAATAGTGAGCCCTTTTGATGATGGAAACTAGCGCATACTGCTGTAAAGAGGCTGAGAATATGTCATTTAGATTAGGGTGTAGAGTAAGGTACATTCATTGTTCTATCTACATAACTATTTATCTAAAACAAACCAGTTTATTCTGCGTTTGTTGGCACTGCCCCTGAATTCTGATTGGTTGTGAGTCTACCCTGTTGCATTCAGAGGTACTTTTAAGTGTTTCATTTGTTCTGCCTCCTGGAAATGAAACTTAAATCAACAGGGACCAGAATAATTCTTTGTACAGAATGAAAAAATAAATTAGAATGGATGGCCAGGCTAAAAAAAAAAAACCTGCACTGAAAAGCTTAGTGTCCTCTCAATTGGTCTTTCATTGCCACTGATCCCATCAGCCATTATTGTTACTAGGATGATTAATTTCACTTTTAAAAATGAACAAATTATTTAATTAAGTGTCTTTTTTAATAAAATGTCACAGAAGCGACACTTACTTTGGTGACATTGTACCAGGTTTGTTCAGTCCTTAATGCTGTATTAGTGTTACCAGTGATTTCCTGTGATTCTACTGCTTCATCAGAACGGTCCTGAGAACACATGCTGTCATCACAGCTCAGACCTGTAATTCAATCAAACCCCAGTCGCTCAGCCTTGGGCAAAAAAAAAAAAAAAAAAAAGATATTAAATCGGCTCCAAAATTGAAAGGATTCGTCCTTGGCTCATGTCCTAGATTTGAAGCAAGTTTAATAAAAAACAGTGCAGTCATTTTGGTGTAATCCTGTTGAAAGAAAGGAAATGACCACAGCTACAAATAACACGGAGCGCTTCCAAAATGAGGTTACTTCAGCTTCAGTTTAATCAAGTTCCCTGACTTTTTCACAAGTCACCAACCATTTCAACAAAGACAGTAAGTATATGTGTATCTGGAACAGCATGTTTATGGTTTTAGACCAAGTCATCTGCTCATATTTGAGAATTTAAAGATTATATTTATTGCATGCCAAAAATGTAGTAAATTAATGCAGCTTTCTGAATTCCATAAAGCAGAAATAGTCTGTTTCCTGCAGCAGTATAAAGCTGTATCTCCAGCCTCGATTTACTCCACTTTTTATATTAACATTATTAGCAATAGCAATGCATCCAGTGAAAACACAAGCTTCTTCAGGGAGAACTGAACCAAAGTGTGAGTGAATCTAAACAGAAAGTAGGCTCTTTATTAATCACAGTAAACCTAGCATTTACCTGCTGCAAACAGTAATAATGGAAGCCTCGTTTTCTTCTGAGCACACAGTACAGGCATTATTCACTTCTCCTGCCTCAGGGATGTTCCAAAATCAAACTAAACCAAAAAGCTAGGCTTAATTTGGATAAGTCTGGCTCATTTAGTTTTCATTTTTGTTCCATAAAACAGGCTCAGAGTCACGCTCAGTCACCATGGAAACCTATGCAGGAGGTTTAGCTCTGTCCAGAGCAGGCTTAAGATCAGGCTTAGACTAACAACATTTGGTTAATTTGACACTTTTATCAAACTCGAACCAGATTAATGACCTTTCCTAACCATTAAAATATATGTACCCAGCAAAAAAATGACAAGATTATAATTTACATTTGTCTGTCACATGAGTTTGTTTGAATATTGAATATTATTTATATTATAATCCTAAATATCACATGTTTTTTATACGTATGTGCATTACTCATTTTTCACAGTGTTTGTTTCATTTCTGGAGACATTTTTTAATTCAAAGACAAAGTGAGGCTTTAAGAAACCTTTCTCAGAGTGTTTATTAAAACTGAGTCATCGTTATGATTTCTGTTTAGGATTAGTCTTGTGTAGACAGTCTTCATGCAGCGAGAGGTGCTTGTCTAACAGTTCACTTGTTCACTTGTCTATTGCTCTGTTAAACTGAGTATAAGAGAATAGTCTCTCTGCTCCTCGTCAGCTTCGTTTACTCCGAGTGTTAAAGGGATGTTGGAGGAGGTGGCCGTTTGTTCTACCGACACACAGCATTATCGCAGCTTATTTAATCTGACTGGCATTAGTCTGGCTCTGAGCCAGTCTTTATGGAACAGCTTTATCCCCGACTTCTATGTTTACATTAATGCAGCTTGAATTTGGGCTGTAAGCTATGTTTTTCTGAGCTAGTTTTATGACTGTCATGATTTAGCATGGTGCCTTTTCATGTGACTGGTGTGAGTTCCTGTCATGTCAGCTGACTCCTGACATGTGCTTCAGACTCTCAATTGCATGTTCTGACTCATGACTCCATATTTCTGCTGCATCGTTCCTGTCAAGCAGCTGAGACATTTAAAGCGGCGTTTTATACCTTAAATGCAAAAGCTGCACATTCAGAAAAGAGCCTGCTTGCTTGACAAATCATGGCTAAAAGATCTATTTTTCCAGTGTTTTTATGTAATTGTTTGCCAGCCCCGAAGCACACAGACTCTTTTCATCAGAGTGTAATATCCCTTCAGTTGAGCCCAGGTTTTCCTCACTTACTCTTTTGTCATTTATCCCTGATGCATTGATTCGCTGCCGGAAGTTGCTAAAGTTATTGATGTGTTTATTGGGAGTCTTGTAAAGCCCTCTTCAGCGCGTCACCTTCGTCACGAGTAGCGCCACCTTCCCATTGTGCACGGTGATAAATTCCTTTCAGGTTCGGTGGCAGGTGATTTAAATGATTTATTCCTCTGCTTACGTCCACATTGCCTCTGTTTTCCTGTTAATGTGAGACACTCGGTGTGTTCGCGCTGGCACTTTGCTGATTGGAGATCCTCTTGTGCCCACTGCCTCTGCTCTAGCTGAGGCAGTTTTTATTTTTTCTCTCCAAACCACTGTCTAAAATTATTTACATTTACACAGAAAGCTATGAAAATTGTTGTGCCATGGAGCCAGGCTAGCAGGCAATGTTGTAAACACAGCAAGAAGTAAAGTATTTTAAAAAACATTTTCTTCTTTTAAGCCCCGAAAAGTTTTTAACATTAACAACTTATTGTGTATGTTAATGTGGTCCAAAACACCACAAAAATAAATAAATAACCAGGGTTTAAAGTTAAATTGAACACTTACACACGGGTATTTTTTATAAACACATACTTTTCTATGCATTTCTGCCTCTCATCACACCACAAAATGGATATTTTTAAAAAGCCTTCCAAAGTAACGATTTTTAAAAACTCCAGATGCAATAGAGACGCGTGGACAGCCCAAATGGAGCTTTAAATAACCGCACTGATGTTACCACTTTTGAAATGTGTATTGAGCATGTGTCTCCACAATAATGACCACAACAACCACAGCAGCTGTGAATTTGCCTGACTCTATTAGAACTAACTACTGTACATATCATTGCAAAACAAATTACAGGTGAACTTATTTTTATTAAATCCCTTCGATCTGCTGCACTCATTAGCCGACTGCACGACGTACCACATCGTCGGCTAAAATACCTTCAGTAACAGATCAGTTTTTCTGCTTTTACGGTAAAGAAACATGGAACACTTCACCACCTGTGACACAAATCCATCACATTTTACGTCAGACTCGGCATCGCTGATACTTTCAAAAGGGTTTTGTGCGGCCAAAGGAATGAATGCTCCACTCTGGTTTGTGTTTACCTCCATCTTGTGGTAAAGAGAGCTGTTTCATGCGTTTGTAGGGAAGTCGTGTGGATTAAAATATTTTTCAAAACGCCATCGTACTGCACAGAGATATTCAGTAAGTGGATTGGAAATATTTCAGTTAATAAAGGTCCGGGCCTGTGTCCAGAAGACTTTTGTTTTTCATGTAGTTTCACTGTTGTTTGCTCAACACCATAAAATAAGTTTAAGTCAAATTCCTGGGTCTGTCACAAAGTTAGCACTGGCCTAAAAACAACACCAACCTTTAATTGTGGCGTCTAAGGAGCAGCGGCAGAGTCTGAATTTTGTCTTTGTTTGAATCTGCTCCATTTAAAGACTGCTGACACTAGCATATCCTTGGTCTTCCTGCTGCTGCCTTGTATCAAATGTGTTTGACCGAGCTTTTCTGCAAGTGCCATAAAACTGCTGTAAATACCACAAAAGCTTAATACACAAAAATACAAATTTAAGAATACAACTACGTGATAAACACCCATTAGTTTTTGTGCTATTCTGCCTTAAAGAGGAACTTCATGACTTTTTGCCAGTACAGGGCAGTACAGAGATCCCTCTTTAGACTCTCTGGACAGCGGTACAGTATTTACAGGCCTCATTTGTTTACAAGAGGAGACTATCCAAGTGACAGACTTGGAAAAAAAACAAACATGTCCTCTGAAACGGTAGCGTCATTTTAGCATATTTTGCACAAATACGACTCATGTAATCTCTTGCTTCTGGTCCCAGTGACAGGAAAGTTACATTTGAGGTTTGTGTCCAGCTGAGGGTACTGTGTCAATGAGACAGACATGATGGATCATGGATCTCATGTCTAAGAAGCATTAAATAATTTTGAGATTATATATATTTTTGGTCTTAAAGTTAATATAGGGCTGCTTTAAATACACACATTTCAGATTTAATACATGCCACATATTCATTTAAGACAATTTCAGACCCTAATTTGGTAAATTTCCGTCAGAGCGGTCCACTTTCTAAAAGGTGGAGGTAAGCACTGCTGTCTGTTGGTTGAAAAATGGATAAATTGATAAAAAGAAACAAAACGCGAAAGGAAAAAACATAAAACGGAAATTCTAATGAAGCTTGTCTTACCCTTGTCATAAACATTCATATTTAAAAAGAACTAACAAAAACTGTTCTTTTTACAAGTGCACTTCTTTTCAAAACTGATGAAAATCTACGATTTTAGTTTGGGCATTCCAATGTAAGACCACAGGCAAAGGCAGAATGAACTAGTCCATATCTGTAGTCATACCTCTGTAGTTAGTAATGCTAATGACCAGATGGAGAACTTTAAGTGGAACACATTGTACAAGACTGTGATGGTAAAAAGCTTTAAAATGATCTCTGAAAGTGCATCTCCAAAGATAGGCGATGTATTTGTGCCGTGTGCCTTCACTGTTGCTAATTGGACTGTTTTGCAGTGGATATCTGGGAGACTTGCTGAGAGCAAATACCCTGTCTGTATGACAATGACATTTACTGATCAGTAGGAAAAAAATAAGACAGTGAATTATGAGAAGCCTTTTGTCGGGGAGTAAATGTCATTTGCTTGGTATTACAGGCTATTGAGTACAGTATCATTGAAAATGGCAGGCAGTAACATTAGATTTGTCCTTTTCTTTTGTGGTACCACCGCTCCTGGACGCCTCCGGGGCTGCCTCTGTATTTGTCTCACACAGGGTGCACTTGTCAGAAGGGCGACGGACGGACGGTAATGATGGGCAGACGGGCTTTGGTAAGTGGTCAGACAGCCGCGAGCAGATGGACTGATGTAGCCTTTAGCGAGCTGAATGTCACTGGCTGGCATTTCCACCCCGTGCCTCGCGGATAAGAGAGCTTGAGATGGCCTGGAGCAAAGACCACTCCAAACAGTATGTACAGAAATCAAATGTCTATGTTTTCGGTTTTGTGGAGTGTAGAGGCCTCATTACATTTCACTGCAGCTGTTTCCCTGTACAGAGAGCATATGTGCCGACATTGGCCTGGTTTGATGTTCTCATTTGTAAACTTTTGTCAGTACACAGAGTGTAGGCTAGGGCAGTGGATGGGACAGAAAGAGTTACATTTTCTCCAAAAGTAGTTAGCCCTCTGTACCCGGCAGCATTAAATGACATAAACGATCCTTTATCAAAAACGGCAAGACGTGCCTGCTTGTTTTCTCATTTCCCTCGTAGCAGACCTACTAGCTATTTGAATAGGGCCTGCAGAGTCTTGGTAGGCCATGCAGCCTCTTTTGAATTATACTTCATAAGCAAAGAGAATAATTCAACATTTATTTATTTTATTTTTTATTTCCCCCATTTCGCCATGGTTGAAGTCTGCTTTGTCATCTGTTGATGCTGTATCCAGTCAAAGCTTATTTAATGCATTTGAACTCCATGAAGCATTATCCAATGTTAGCCAGTTTTCTGGACTTAAAATCTTACAAAGATGACCAATGAATCCAGGACTGATCAACTAAGTAAGCTGATGCTAGTGGCTGAGTTGTGTTTTTTATGGTCCCTTACTACATTTCCCTTTAAAGTGACATGACAATTACTCTGTCAGGCTGTGTTCTGCTGAAAAAAATAAGATGTATAGAACATCTCATTGTATCACAGGCAAGATAAACTGTTAAAAACTTGCTCATGGTCCAGAGGGTTAATTTAACTTAAATGTTTTATAGTTGATTTAGAATAATTCGCATGATTATTAATTTCAGGTGGTTTTGATTTAGTCTAAAAGACTAACATATTAATTGAATGCCCAAGGACTGAATCCATCCTGCTACAATTGAATGTAAAAAGACATTTGAAGATTTTAACAAATGTTTTTAGCCACAATTTTATGTAATTCTGTGATTTTTTGTTTTATTTTTATTTTTTATTTTTTTACAATATATATATATATATATATATATATATATATATATATATATATATATATATATATATATATATATATATATATTTCCACTTCCGGCTGAGTGGAAATATATATATGCACATCACCAGGTGACATCACCAGGTGCATGGCCATTGTCATTATCACACAGAAAGAAGTACTAACACCTGCACACTCCAAATACTGCATTTTTATTGACAACGTTAGAAGAACGAAATACAAATTCGGTCATATTTCACAGAATGTCCTTGTATTGCTGTATTTCTCTGATCTTAACTGAGGGCTGTTCTTCCAGTCCATAATGAGAAACTTATTGCAATGTGCAAATTTTTCATTTCCTAGTCATTAAAGCAGTGCATGAAAGCACATGTTTGTAAAACAGCTCAGAGTTATTTGGAGGATAACCTTGCAGTTGTGAACGTGATTACTTGCCTCCTTTTACATGAGTCCCATTGTTGTATCATTGGCCATTATCAGCTTCCAAATAGCACAGAACTACTCTGCTGTGTAACTTTTTTCACAAGGAGGTCTGAATGTGACTCAGCGGAAGCCACTGTCTTCTGGATCGCGTCTCAATCGAGCCAATTATGTGCCGAGTAATGTCTCCATGCCAGCATTGTGGAACAGGGTAAACGCTAAAGTGTTTAGAACAGCAGGCAGAGGAAAGACGATAAGTGTTTTTTTTTTTTTTTTTGTTATTGTTGTTTTTGCCTCCCTGCTTTAATTTGGAGAGTGCCGTCGGCAGTAGCAATAACTGTAGATTAGCAGTAGGGGGATTTCTCTGGGGACAGGGGCTACGGAGGAAATCGTTCCAGGCCATTCCTCTGCAAATGTTTTTCTTTCCAAAGGCCAGATCTCTTTGCCTCATTGTCTCCACAGCCCCCGTATTTCCCCACTTTTACGGCTCTTCCGAGGGACAATTTGTGCGCTGGGCCCTGTTTTTATTTGCTGGTGCTCGGCGAAGGGTATGAGAGGACGTCAAATGAAAGCCATTAATCACCCGGCAGGCTATAAGAGATAATTGTGAAGGGAGAGTGAGGAAGACGTCGAGAGGTAGGTGAGAGGGCTGAGTCTGGGGAGAGCAAACAAAATAAATCAGAAAGCGCAGCGTGGGGATTCTTACATACAACAGCCTGCAATTTCCTTAGTCTGCCGGCCTCCCGTGGCTCTGCGGCGGGATTGATTCGAGTGCAGCGGAAAAGTGAAATATTACAGTCAATTCATAGCTTTTGGAGCAGCGGTGATGCCCAGCTGAAGCCCCTGTGTTTAAATTAGCGGACAGAGCAGCAGCGAGGTCAGATTTAAGAGCGCTCTGACATGGAACAGACGTGTACTTAAGGCGTGAATGGTGGAAAGCAACTGTAGATGGGAATAGGCCAACCACTGGACAGTACATTGACCGGGAGGCATGAGCAGATTACACACCTGTGGATGTGTTTTACAGTCAGTGCTGTTTTTCAGACTAAAATGATGCAGTGAAACTAGCACTAGTCCTCTTATAATGTAAACGTATTAAAGGACATTAAAAATTTGAACATAACGAAACAAATGCCTAGGAGTTTCCAGTGTGGTATTGTGACATGTAGTGGTTGAAGGCTGTACATAAGCAGGTAGGGCAGGAGACAGATGGAGGAGCACGGTGGTGGTGTGTCTGTGATGCGGGGCCGGTGAGGGGGTGGGTTGTGCCGTGTGTAATGAGAGGAGAGTCGTATTGAGCTGCAATTTAAACGCTTCTTAAAAATGAAACAGCCCTCAGTGGAGCATTTGTAGGAGCTGGGCAGGAGCATGGTCAATAATTATTTTACAAATCCAGCCACTAATTCATCAGGGATCAGGCCTACTTCACGACAGGACCATGACACACAGCCAGTGCACTCAGTGATGAACGTGCATGCAATGAGTCACTTTGTTTATATAAATATTAAAAACAGCATCCTTTCTATTTAAAACAGTACTATTTCTAAAGGGGTGTGGTCCTGTAAAGCCATGAGGAAACTTTGAGGGTCTGCAACTATGTCTACCTCTGTTGCCTTCCAACCTTTCCTAAATGAATTCTAGTCCTAAATGGTGGAGATATACAGAGTGAACAGCTATAACTTCCCAACAAACAAGATAAATGCTTCAACAATTGTTATCAAGCTCCCAGAACCGGGGTTACGTTTTTCATTAAGCAAGGATCACAATGATTTCCTGTTTGTATCTTTGTATTGAAAGGGAATCTAAGCTAACGCAGTACGTGTTTTCCTCTGTCTCTGCCATAGCCATAGCACTCCAGCTGACTTTTCATAATCAACAGTTAATCCTGCATCTAGCCCACACCAGGTCAGTACTAACGTAGAGGAGTGGCTGAGGAGTAAAACATCCATGCAAGCTAACTGTGGAAGAAGTTTTGTGTCATAATGTAATAAACATGTTTTCTTTGTATCCTGCTGGTGTCATGAATCAACTCCAGTTTTTCTTTTGACAGGGATTTGAGCGGGTCATGTTGGAGTCTCTTAACAACATCCAAACAGCTGAGGAGTCATGTTCTCGTGCCGGCTGTGTGTGAACTGCTGATGAAGTAAAAGACTCATTTCCATAATTACTGCTCGGCAGACAGACACATACCGAGCCTGTCGACAGGCTTCACTGCTTCAGTTGCAAAAACATTTTAATGTGCGCCGCCAAACCTTTCCCCATTGTTTGCTCATATTCACAGGACATTTACAACGTGCCTGGGATTATTTGCACTGGGCCTTAAAGCATAAAGGCTGAGGATCAATCACTTTAATTCAATTCAGTTCAATTCAATAAACTTTTACAATGCTCGGGGGAGTGGAATGGTTGGTCTAAAATCACAATACATACAGCTCATCAAGTTTTAGTGTCCCCTGGAAGAGTCTGCTGTGTTGTGTTCAGCCGTTCTCATTTGTCCAGTTTCCATCAAGTTCATTGTGTCTTAAAAAGCTCACCCTACACCAGTGTAATAACTGGAAATGGAGAAGGAACTGACAACACAATTTTAACATTAGCAATGAAATGTCATCTACTGATAAAAAATATCTTCCAGTTGGGGTGTCTCGGTGGCTCACACATACATGAGAAACCCGGGTTCAATTCCAGCTCAGGTCAGTTTGCTCAATGCCATCTCACCATCCCCCTCTCTCACCTTCTTTCCTTTTTTTTATTTGTTTTGTTTTGTTTTTTTTTTGGTCTGTTGGGAGACAGTCTCAGTTTTTTAAGTCCCCTATGATCTTTTTTCTAAGAGAGAGGGCCAGTTCAACTAGGTATTAGTTTGGAGAATGGTTGAAGCTGTGGAACAACACAAACACAAGAGGATGCAATATTGAACAACATGGACTATCCCCTGCATTGAGCTTTTGAACACTAGAGAGCAGCAAGTGGACATTTAAGATCAGTGAGATGCAGGACATCTTAATTGTTAATTGTTAATTTAAAGAGACCCAACAATTGAATTTCCCCTTGGAGATTAACAAAGGTGAAAGAAACCGTGACGTCTCACAAAAGTTTTGTTTTGTTATGTCTCAAGCAAGAAGGTCGTGAGTTCAAATCCCAGCTAACTCAAAATATCCTTGGCTGGTTCTGGCCAATTCAAACATCAGCTAACTCTTTGCCCTGCAACAAACTGTCCATTGTCCAGGGTGTACCCCACCCAAGGCCCAAAGCTGCTGGGATAGGCTCCAGCCACCCACAACCCCAAACAGGACTAAGCAGTAGAAAATGAAATGTCTCATGAATAGTAAAAATAGTGTTTTAGGTTTGTAATATGACACTCACAAGTGACTGAGCTCCTGACTCTAGCCACCCTTCATTTCAGATGCTTGTATCCCAGATCTTGTCCTTTGTCTTGACCCACAGCTCATAACCGTAGTGAGAGTAGGAGCATACATTAACTGGTAAATCGAGAGCTTTGCCTTGCTGCTCACAACAGACCGACACATCAACCTTATAACTGCTGATTTTTCACCAGTCTGTCTGTCAGCCTCCTTAAGTTCCATTCTTACCAAACTGCAGACAAAACGTTGAGATACATGAACTCTTCCACAGTCCACCAACCTGAAGGGGGCAAACTTCCCTTTTCAACCTCAGAACCATGGCCTTGCAGTAGCCTATTCTTATCAGCTGCTAAAAAGCCAAACATGTCCTTGACTGGAGTGAGCTGTCAAAGTTACAGGGTGACCAGATCATTGCAAACATGGAACAATATTTGTGCGGGACAAAGTGAAAAAATGGACTGAACTCAGAACAGAAACTAGGTTACAGCAAATACATGCCAGTTTCAAACATGCCACAGTTTCTTTAGGAGTTCCCCAGGTAGATAACTGTATTTCTTGATTCTCAAAAAAAACCTGGGATACTTAAATGCATTAAATGGAGTCATTGGGTTAGTTACTACTGTCCCTCTATGTTTTTTTTTTTCTACTAAAAGATCATTCTAAACATAAACATTAGAATAGCATCTCTTGTCTCTATTTCTTCTCCCTGAGTTTGTCTTTCCAGGCATTTCTTTCATTTCAGAGAATAAAAACGTCCTCAAATGTAGCTTAAAGCAAATGTAGCATTCTCACAGAAACCAGTCACCTTCCGCAGACTCAAAGGAAGCTTTCTTTACAGCACGACACTGTGAGGCATTATCCCATGTGATTTAACAGAAACCCATCACTAAAAAGATTACAGTGTAGTCTGTTTTTAGGACTCAGCTCAAAACTTCCTTCAGGCTTCTGTTTTGCCCTTTATGTTAGTTTTGCAGTATGCCTCTGCTTTTCAATACTGGATTAGACTCTGATTTAGATCGACTGAAAGCTAAAAAAATAGAAAGTCATTTATTACCATCATACGTATGCAAAGAACTCCTGATATATTCTGCTCATTAATGAACAAAAAGCCGGGAAAAAGTTACTAATTGGACCTTGAACCTTACAAACTCAATGGATTGGACCGGACTTTGTTCTAATCTTTTCTCGTAAATGAGAACAAGCTTGTGTATTGACCACTCGTCTTTTCTCGCTAAAAAACTCAAAAATCCTCTTCACAGCGGCGGATTGTTATCGATCATTGTGCATATGAGTCAATGGCAGCTCCGCGGTGATGTAAGAGCCTGTCTCCCACTTACTGTGCTCTAGCGTGCCAGGCTTCAGACACACCGGACCGGAGATGTTGCACAACGGAATTAGAGCGCTGTCAGTGTCTGCCAAACTTGTCCCAGTAAGATATGCAAATCTGCCGTCGAGCCAAGGAGGAAGGTGGCAAATATCAGGGAATACAACACTCTCAAGTAAAAGAAGTGTGAACTGTCATCTCAGAGCGATCATTCGGAGTGGCACTGTTTCCCGACACTTTGATCATGAGCTGTTGAATCATTTTGCTTTGCCGCCCCCTGGAACGGAGCTGAGTTCACTCCGAGGCCTTTGATTTAGAGCCCAATTAACAAAAAGCACTGGAGAGGCTGGTTTTATACTCGAACTGATGCATGAGTCCATAGAATTTTACTACTTCTGCAAGATATATACAGCACATGCACTGCAGCAATGCATTTCAAGCACATACTTCACATAACTTGTAATCACATCATGATTCCCATTCAGGAGTAATTACATGGAAAGAGACGAATTATGATTAAATGTCAGTGTAATTACAGTTATGTTTTTGTGGCCTGAAATGAAATTGTATCTTACATTGGGTACAGGGTTGTAATGCATATAAATATCTTGTAATTCTCAGACATGGATCTAATAAATACAGGACAGTAAATTATAATTAGGAGCTTGTTAGAGGCTGATCTGAACGAGGAGCCGGCAGGTCTGCTCATGGCTCTTCCTCTCTGTGTTTATGTGTCCATGCAGCTCAGTCAACAGTAAAATTATGAACCAGTATATAAATGCGTCCAGGTTTTCATTTATTTCCACCCAGTATCCTACAATAATTAACACGCTGACTAGCTCCTAGGGCTGGAACCTACAGCTTTGTTAAACACAAAATCAGTAAAAAAAAAAAAAAAAAAGGCCATTTGCACCAACAAGGTCTGATTTAAACTAATGGCCAGATCTCCTGAGCTGGCCAAATTGTCCCTGAGAGGCCAAATAGTAATTGTGTGTCAGGAAGTGGCCTTTTTAGCAGCATATTTACTAAAACTGCACAGGATGTGGGGCTGGGCTGACAGCACATTATTTTAATAAGCATAGCTAAGTCTAGCTGCACAAAACTTGCTTTCATTGATAGCAGCTGTGTGACATACGAGCATCGTCTCTATTACAGGACCAGGAGCACGGATGTTTATACACGCTCCTCATTTAACACAGCTTAAATGTGGAAGGCACTTTAATAGAGCTGGCTGTACTGCTAAACCCGCTTCAGAGAAACTCAAGTTCTAAAATGACTTAAACCAGGTTAGTTAGGTGCAGTTACAACTGCTGCACCACCAGTTGATCTTGGTTTATGCAGCATAGAAATCAAACTCAGTTTAATGAGTATGTGTATGTAACAGAAGTGATTACTTTAATAATGTGCATCTCATCTTTTTTGAAAACACAACAGTAAAATATATTATGTATATATGGAGCAGAGGTGAAAAAAGTGTCAGTTCCATTAATAAAAATAAAAAACCTGTGTAGTATCAGGATCATGTGGTTCCAGGCCCCACCGGAAAAATGAAACAAATAAAAAATCTTTCTAAAAAAATGACACTAATTTCTAAACCCTGGCTACAGTCCTGAACAGACCTGTATTTGGAGGATTGAGGAGGTGAAATCGTGCCCTGCTGCTGCTGCTCAATGGTAAAACCAAACTTACCGGTAGTTATATTGATTACAGTGTAGCTTGCGTCACATGACTGGTTAGCTGATAGCTTGTTACTACTCGCTCTCCAACAAACCAAGCAGACAAAAGTTTGAATTGTCCAGTCTGCACCAGTGAGCTATTATCGGAGCTAAAATAGGAACCAGACAAACAACAAAACTCCTGCTTCTCAGGCTTAGTTTAGCCATTGCCAGATATTTTGTAGCAAATAGATATTGTCTGGTAGCTAGGCCACAACAAGAGAATAATAAAGTAATAAATTGGCGGCTCAAGTTATTCAACTTTTTGTTTCATCCTCAGTCACCGTGGCCCAGCTTAACAGAAAGATGTCACAGTCAAAGCTTCTATCCCAGAACAGGTCACACAGCGGCCGGACATAGCTACAGTGGTCCTTTTGATCTGAAGTGAACAGAGGTATGTGTTTGAACCTGTATCATTTATGTTGGGCCATAAACAGTACATTTAATCGTGGAAGCTGAGGGCCATATATCTCACCTTGTGCCAAGCATGGCCCCCAGACCTGACTTTGGACATGTTTACTTTAAAAGGCAGTGGGATTTTTTCTTGAATGTCACAAACAGCCACTGTAGGATGGACTGTTCAGTTTTATATCTTAACTAAATGACCCTGGTCTATTCTAATAATAAGAGGATGTGGAAAGATTTACAAAAACTTAAAAACCTGGTGTGGACATGTGTGCAGTGTGATTTCTGTGTTCTGTGTTCTTTCCTTGTTGAATGCTGGGCGTTATGTAATTTTTCAATAGAAATGTGAGGTTGTTTTTTATCCACTGTTCAAATTGGAATAAGTTAACCTTCAGAAGTAGAGGCTTATATTTGCATAAACAAAAAGCTCAACCCAGAAGTCCTGGCTCTGGGCTTTTAAAAAATGTAAATGATTTGTGTTGTTTGTGAAAGGCAGTACATTAGTGTGACACCTCTGAGAGAAATGGTTCCTGCCTGAAGGAAGGTGTTGACACCGCGCTCACAAATACTGATTGGCCATTCAAAAAGCACTCACATAAACTCACATTTACATTACTTTCCCAAATAGATGCTCAGAGTCTTCAGTTGGAATGTATCTCACGCACTGTTTCAAAAAGTGAAAGCAGTGATTAAATTCTCTTTGCACCATCACTCTATGATCATTTTATGAGTTATTTTGTGCGCCCCATTCTGCCTCAGAGCAGTTTTGTAAGAACATTATGTTTGCGATTAGGAGAGGATAATTTGCCTTCTTTTAGAGCTGTGAAGAGGGATCTTAAGCACATTAAAACAGAATATGTTACTGCTAAAAGGAAACAGTTAATGTCCTGAATCCACCCTCAGAACTTTCAAAAATTGCATTTTTTTCTCATTTGCTTTCACCAGTTGAATGTTTTTATCTTTAAACATTTTTGACAAGGTTCTCTTTTTGCAAACAGTTTAACACATTGGTTTACATCTTTCTCTCAGTCCTTTTAAAAACACTTCACAATCATCTCATAAAAGACAGTTTGATTGGATTCACTGTGGTCATGACAGAAAAACATCAGAAACACTTGTTCTAAGTGGAAAGAGGTTCTTTGTCTAAGGCTGAACCTGTGAGGATTTGATGTAATAGAATTGTGTCCTGGCGAAATCAGTTCATCAGATGATAATTAAACTTTAAACATTAAAAATAATTCATGAATAAACACATATATTTACTGTAATCAGTTTAAAGTGTTTAAAGACACTGCTCACAGCACTAACCCACTGAGAACTGTATGTTACTGAGGGTGGTGTATTGAAATAACTGCTAGAAATGAAACAATCTGAAAACAGTTTATGAAGTTATAGGAAACACACGTCTTTTGTTCATAAAAAAGATATTTAAGAAGTCAGTCTGGTGAGGCTCTGCTGGTAATGGGAATTCTGACTGGTCCACAGGACAGTTAACCTGACTCTGCCACAGTCTGTCACACAGAACCATCTGGAGGACTGCCAAAGAAAGCCTTTGTAAAGGGCAGATACTATTAAGTAGCACTACATGATTTTTAGCCCATTAATATATATTCTTGAAAATCATTTAATGGTTCTTAGACATGAGATCAGTAGAATCATGCCTATCTGACTGACACAGTACCCTCAGCTGGACAGAAACCTCCAATATAACTGTCCTGTCCCCAGGACGGTGGCATATGGCAAGAGTTTACATGAGTGAGGCGCTCTATCACACTACACATGTAATAAAGAAAATAGGCCAATACACTGGACCCTAGCAGAGTCATATTTGCACAAAATACATTAAAATGACCTACTATTTCACATTTACTGTCCTTGTTGTTACAGGTCTGTGGTGTGAAAGGGACACATAACTTAAAGGATGGACAGGAGTGAATGAAACAATGATTCAACACAAATAAACTTCCTTCATAACCAAGAGAGAGAAGAGGAGCCCAGCGACAAAGAAGGTAATAACTGAACCAAGGAGCTGGATCTCCCCACTCTGAACTAAAACTATAACTAAGGACAATGTGGCGTGTGTGGCTTGTTGGGTCTGTGGCTTGCAGAGAGAGAGAGGCTTCCGCCTTGTCAGGCTTCATAGGTTTGCTTTCCTGGTCTAGGCAATCAGAGCTAGAAAACAAAAGGAAGCCAATTAAATACAATATTAATACAAATAGGAGGCTGGGTTAGTGCCCACACAAGGCGTGCATAACAGAAGATATGTTTTTTTTTTCCAAACTTTGCCATATTAAACATCTCTAATGATAAACAAACATGGCGGCCGCTGTGAGGTTGCCCAGAGAGAGAACTGCGCCCTCTGCTGATTAAAAATGATGCAGGGTTGCTTTAAATGACTGACTGGTTGGTGATTGGATTTATCATCTTTGAGTATCCACAGTTTTATCCAAACAGAGCAACACCATGTGATTTAAGGTTTCTGAACTCACAAATTGCAGGAGAATCCAGCTGCTGAGCATATGTAACAGGACAGGGCTCTCTTACCCAATACTTGCACCTCCAAAATAATTTGAATGAATTCTAAAGCTTGCAAGAGCAATGAAATATCTTCTATTCTTCTACCAGCAGTATCCAGTTGTAGCTACATTTTCTAATCCTTTTTAAAACTTTATTCTACATCATTACAAGTGTTAGTTTCACACAAAACCACAAAAGTAAAACATGTAAATGCTTAATCCTACCCTGTTTACAAAAAGAAGTATACTTCTAGAACAACTGCCTGCTGCTTTATGAATAATATAATATTTTCTGTTCTGCTGCTAGTGTTTGACTTCATCAGATTAGCGCTGGTCTCCGTACCACAAAAAGACTACACAATACACACATTTCCCACACTCTGATTACATAACACAATATTTAAAGATTCTCTGTCATCATACTAAACTGCCTTGCACTCTAATTGTTTGATTAGAACCCAATGTGTTTACTGTGTCAATAGAAGGGACGGTATGATAAAATGTTCTTTTGATATAGTTTGACATCAGAATTGCATTATGAAGAAGAAGAAGCAGGCTTTACATTAATGGAGGCCTCTGAATGAGAGCTACTCAGTTTATTAACAGCAGCCTGTATTGATTGACCTGTGACCTTAAGTCAAATGATTTTATTGAATGTAATTACATTACAGTTGCATAATCCAGATTATTTTTGAAGACTTATCTGGTTAGGGTAATGCAACTACTATATTCAATATTTAGAATCACTAAACAGAAAACACATATTTCTTCTACTTCTTGACCACAGGACTAGGCTACAACAGCACACAGAAAAGTGATTTAGCTTTTACCATTATCCCTGCACCTATTCTGAGATAAAACTAGTTTTTAAAAATGTCCTCACACAAAAGTCATTTCCAGTCTGGACCTTTCAATTGGCCATGTGAAACATTAAATATTCAGCACCAAATTTTCACCGGAGAGCAGTAATGGAGTCGAGTAGAAAATGTTGGAACTATCTGCGATTTCACAGCCTGTCACAACTCCGAGAACACACAGTATGAAAGACAAAGTTCAATGTAAGAGTAAATGTAGAGTAGACAGTGGTCAGAATGCATCACACGTGCACCTATACAAGCAGGTGATGTTGTTTTAGTACCATTTATAGTCAAGATAGTAAGATTGTTAGAAGTCAAGCTAATGCTAGAGCAGAGCCAGAAAGAGCAGCACTTGGCACTTTCATGTATCGTATACGGTCACAATTACACCAGTAGGATTTGGCACAAGCGTTTTTGCACAGTTTTACAAACACATCTGTAGCAGGCACCAGCAGCTGAAGTCAAAGTAAATGACACATGCACATTACATCTAGAGCTTAACAACTAAATGAAGAATAAATTAGCTGCACTCTCCACGTTATTAAACACCAACCCAGGACCGCGGACACACATCCAGCTGCAGTGGCTTGGCTGATCTCTGGTCGTTAAGCTTTTGTTGATGTTCATCTTCTTACACAAGTCTCCAACTGCTTTACCTTGACATCCGCTACTGTTTTTTTCTGTATGAATTTCTACTTTAAAAAACTCGTAAGCAGCTGTTGTTGGACCGTGTTCGAGGCTGTCTCTCCTAATGAACCACATTAATCAATAAAATGTCAGGAAACGTAAGGTGGCTGGATGCACTGCGGACCAACACATCACTTTGATTAGTTAATCCACAGTAATGCGCTCTTGCTAGTTTAATATAAGTGTTAATCCCTCTATTGATTCCAAAAAGCAACAACCCTCAAATAATCAGATTGGCTGATTTTTTTTTTTTCTCTCTTAAACTGTGCTGACCTCACTGAGCCTGAAACAACAGAGACTAAGATTTATATTACTTTTTTATTTTTTAATTCTTGATATCTTGATACCCCTGACAGATTGACACTAAAAAAGTACTATTAAAATAAAAGATGTGAAGTGCTGAACATTGTTCAGAAGGTTGGATTTACTGTCAATGGCTCCCTGCAGGTGAAGTGTTTTTCTGCCTTTAGTGCATTGACGGACTACCTCAAACAGCACTTGTAAAAGCTGAAACTAATTGGCAATAACCAATTGGTTTCTGGAGGGAATCGAGTTCTTTTGTTTCCAGCAACATCTGTCCATCTCAACACATCTGTCACGCTCAAAAAGCAGACCTCTCTCATCCCGGCCCCAGAGCTGTGGCTTTACGAGCTGATCCATCTCTGGACTTAAAGTGTAGAATGAGAATCTGTCGACAGAAAGAGTAACATCGGCCGGCAGATGTATCACCGGCTTGACCTTGTGCTGCCCTAAATCATGTGAGCGGAGGTGAGCGTGTGGGGGGTGACACTCGATATTTCATCCCGACAAGAGGTGGGTCGATTTATCACACGCCAAACTATTCACATCTCATCGAATGTGCGAAGGGAAAACCCGCTTTCTCTGACGGCCCGTTTAAGTCCGGTCCCGTACAGTAATCACACTTTTCCATCGACATTGGGGTTAAAGCCATCAGCGGGCTGGCTGTGCGTACCATACACTGGCTCCAGGGCGGTTCAATAATCAATCTGCCATGTTCCCGAGCGCTTCAGCCTCAAGAGGAATTAGTTGCTGTGTGGAGGGAGTTTATAAGTTGTAGAGCAGGGCTTGGAACAGCCAGGTTCTGGTCACAGTCCACACACAATGACCGATTGTTGTTCAGCCCGAAACAACTGTGAGTTTATCAATCTCCACTCAATCAATAAGAAGGCTTTACCTTTACTTTATGGCTTTTATCCACTCCAAATCCCCTGCAAGGTGAACTAAATGGAGAATTCATAAATCCCATGGCGAAGCACTGGAGAGAAGGAACTGGTGATGGGAATAAAAAGTCAGCGTTGGAGATTCAGCTAATTCAGTTAATTCAGCTAAATTGTTGCATTTTTATTAACTCTGGTTCTGTTTAACACTGCTATTTGTCAAAGAAACCAAGCTAACTGAAGAACTCAGTGAAAGCCCTCACCTATGGGACACTGCACTGATTACTGAGGAGAACACACATTAAAAACAGAAGAAACCTTGTTCATCTTTTGGTTTTAAAGTCCCCCATTAAGCTGGATGAATATTTTATCATATAGCAATTTAATGAACTTAATCAGTCCCTAAGGGGAAATACAGTCTTTATGTCTCTTCAAATAAATTGATTCAGACTTCACCTTCCACAGACTGATTGATTTTACAGTCTTATGACAGTTGGGAAGAAGAAGTCCTTTTGGCGTTCAGTGCTGCCGCTCACTGATGTCTGATGACTCAGAAGTCCACTGGATGCTTCTTGTTGTCCAAAAGCTCAATGCATGTTGGTCCATGTTGTTCAGTTTAGCATCCATCCTGTTGTGTATCTCTTACGTTTTGGATAGCTCTTGGATGAATGTAAACTGTAAACACAAGGACATGTGAGAACGCGCTGAAGGATGAGTTTAGTCTCAGTCCCACTGCCAGCAGCTCCACTTCCTTTCAGCAGATCTTGTCTTTCACTTGCTCTGGATAGCATCAGCTCCTCATTTAGTCCTCTGACTTGAGTGGAAAGCAAAAGGGTACATATCATAATTCATAATAAACATAAAAATATACACAAACACATACATACTGTACATAAAATATGTATTACGTGTGCCAGTTTTCACAAGCAACTGTTTCCTACAAACATTTCAACATATTTAACATATTTTAACAGCAGATGCTCTTTGTGTCTGTCTGCTATTTTTCTCATTAGATGAGCGTTTGTTTTATCTTTTTTTTACCTTTGCTGAAAAAACACTTTCTGCCTTTGATTTGCTGTTTGGTCCACTTTGCTTCTCACCTCAATCAAACTGCACCAGGGTTCTCTTGAAAGAAGAGCTAGACCGTTTCAGGCAGAACAGAGTTCCCTTGTTTGCAGTGTTAATTTTGCTGATGAATAATTATCATCAGAGTTTTTATCAAACTATTTTTGCAGCCAAAAACAAAACAAAAACTAAATAAAAAGTACTTAAGAGAACAAAAACTAAATGTATCAACACTTTTGTCAACGGATGAAAACAAAACGAAAATGAACAGACAGTGACGAAATCTAATCAAGAGGAGGAGACGGATGAGAAGAGATCCAATCAGAACTCATGTTTTTAAGCGTCACAGAAGTGATGTCAGAAGCAAACATTTGTTAGCGCCGCGGAAAACAACAGACGATGAAAAGAGAACGGCTTTTAAACATCAAACAAGTTAACGCTTTGGAGAAAAAGAAGGGTCACATGGACACGTTTATTATTCAGGGAAAGCAGACATCTCCTACATTTTATTATTATTGAGATGCTTTTATTTAAAAAACTTTAAATAAAGTTATTTTTGTTTTTGGAATAACTCCTGTGAAATATGCGTGTATTGCACATTCAGACCTCAATACCAGCCAAAACAGGTTAGTTAGTTTTATTTCATTCAGGTTAATTCAATTGTAATGTTATTTAGTTGACTAAATTAAGGATTAGATGTCTAAATTATGACTAAAACTAAATTGCATTTTAGTCAGAAGACTAAGGCTGTCAAAATTAACACTCCTTGTTTGGTCGACACAAGTTTCATGGCACAGATACACTTCCCCAAACAAACCAGACTTTTCAAGGAAACTTGTAAGTTCTGACTTGATAAAATATCACTTTAGCTAAAGTGAACACTTGCTTTACGTTCGTGTTCCAATCAGCTGTGCCACTCTCTTTCTTTCCTCATTCTCTACACCAGCAGCTTGTTTGTCATTGCAGATTAATCAGTGGGTTGTTTCTATTTTCTACCTGAAACCATTCAGTTTCCACAGGGATCTACATAAAAAAGTGAAAGTGAAACAGCTTTGTGATACAGAAAACCCAGGGTTAACCCTGAAGTTACCTCGCCAACCTCTAAATCCAGCTTCAGAGGACAGTGCCTTAGTGTCCCTTCCCATGACTCTGTATTTCACCTCAACAGGACTCTGAAAAGAGGCTGTGTGGTGTATTGTACATTTTCAGGCCATTCTCAGACTATGGCAGGAATTGTTTGAATATCTTTGAGAGTGTTGACAGCCTGAGTGCAGAAAGAAGAAAATGGATGTATTTTCTAAGCACAAATTGTTTAGAAAATTGTGTATTAAGTTGACACTTAATGAAAGATCTTACTTTCAAGAAAGAAGAAATCCTTGTTGATGTAAATTGTTGCAGATTGTAGTTGTAGATCCACCCAACTTTAAAATCATTTGAACGTATCCAGTTGTATCCAGGCCTTTATGCTATAGTGCCAGAGGCAGAGAAATAGTGCTGATGTATGTTTACGTGGATGAACAAAACACAGCAATTTTATCTAAATGCCTCCTGTCAACTCCGTCTGGGCTCGTGTTGTGCTGCCATGATAAAAAGCCTCTATGCATTTAGCAATGAAAGGCAGGCATTTTATCATACACAGTTGTTATTCTTAGCTGACAGATCTAAAACAGCCTCTCCGTCTGAACTTCTTTCTTCTTTGTCTTCTTTGTTCTGTGAGCGTCTGATGCTGACGTCGGTCTGGTGAGCAGGTACCAGCCTCTGCCTAACCCCACTTGAATATTCATGGACGTGGAGGCAATTTCTCCAGTAATGTAGCCGTGTAATATTAACACTCAGTCAATGAGGTGAAACAGAATGAAGCGAATCCTAATGATTCACACGCGCCCTGTGAACACTCCCACAGACCCCACAAAGGAAACTCATTAAGGCAGGTCTGTAAAGCAGCACCGGTAATTGTCTGGAC
Organism: Rhyacichthys aspro; assembly: GCA_036850595.1. NCBI lineage: Eukaryota > Metazoa > Chordata > Actinopteri > Gobiiformes > Rhyacichthyidae > Rhyacichthys > Rhyacichthys aspro. Next base: position 3,306,471 of record CM072154.1, read on the forward strand.
ACTTTGGTCTGCTAACAGGGACAAATAAGGATACTGTCTGTCTGTATTTTTGTCTCTCACTAACACTATTTGAATTAGTGTGAAATTTGCATCCAGTAATGGCCTTTTCTTTTTCCTTTTTGGATGATTCAAACAGTTCCTTCAAGGTAAACACATATAGAATTTAAAAAAAATCTTTTATTCATTCATTTTCTACCATTTTGCGTGGAGCTGGAGCACTAGTTTGGCTGCCTTGGGCATCAGGTTGTACACACTGCCTGATGATTGCCTGTCAGTCAGCCAGCACTTACTCAGACAACAACACTTACAGCCTTTAACTATTGGAAACTTTGATTCATCAGTTCACCTATCCATGCCTGTGTTTGGATGAAGGAAGGAAGTTATCAGAGCTTTGATGAGTCAGGGTAAAAGATACATTCTGAATTGCTCTTTGAGTACACATACCTGGGTTCATGGTGTCACTATGTGTATCCACAAGTAGGATTGACACAGCCATGATGCATGGCTGAAATAAACTCAACTGTATCACCGCTAGGATCAGGGTTCTGTTCATGTGAGCAAAAATGACAGATCAGAGCACATTTGTGCATAAAAGTTTCAAAGAAAGACTGATAGAGCAGGTTAATATGCATCTGAATAATCTAACACTGTACTGCAATAGTCACAAAATAAATCAATGTAAATTGCAATGTTTACCTTTGATCCCTGACAGCTCCATCCTGAAAGCAGAACTGTGGTGTGATCCATCATGTGAAAGTGCCCTCCCTCTGGATGAGAAGAGTATTTGTTTCGATGCAGGCACTTAGGGGTTTACAGCACAACAGTATACCTTCACTCTAAACAGGAGATTATTTTAGTTTATTTTTATGGGATCCGCAGACAATTGAACACTCAACACAGAGCAACATTATTGACCATACTAAGTCTAGTTATGCTTCTGTTCAAGAATAAGACTAGTTATAAAGCCTCACCTAATAAGATGAAATGCATTGTTCAAAGAATAGCTTAGACAGACTAAAACCCAAGCAGGGAGGTGTTGTATCTGTAATAGTATAAGCTGATCTGACCATACTGTCCTACTTTATATTTAGGCATTAAGTGGGGTTAAATGTACTACTAAGATAGAATGAGGCCAGAAACTGTCTAACAAGAAGGACATGTACACTCCACAGAAAGACCACTGCCTGCTGTCACAGAGGTCATTCCAAGACCTTCTTGCTGTGAGGCAGGAGGGCTAACATTATCTCTTCACAATAGGACCAGAGCTAGAACACACACTTCCTGACTAATAGCATGACTTTACAGACATTGACCTTGCATTTTGATATAGTTTTTAGTTCTGATAAAAGGGGTTATCCGTGTCTTATACATGTTTTGGTGTTACTCATATTACAGTGATGCTTAATCGCAGAGAATAACTGCTGCAGAATTTGAGACTACTTGCAAACATAACAAGACAAGGCCTGTGCTATTTGTAAGATAGCAAATCAACCATGCTTCAGGGACTACACACCTTCTGTACATGTGTGCTGTCAGTGAGCGGGAAGATAACATTAGCCACTGGATTGTCATTGACATATTACAGTAAATACATGCAGTGATATTGAATGAATGTTTGGATCTCAGTATTCCAATAGAGTGCAACAACAACTGTCTATTAGCCAAAAGAGAACATTTCATGTCAGAAACCTGAACTCTTTCAGTCAAAGAAGCTGCTTGTGCACAAGGAATAAAAGACTATTATTTCCAGTTGAAGAATAATATGAAAGACTAAGCACATAGAACAGAAGACTGCACTCAGAATTGCCTCATCAATCATAGAACTTCAGAGCCTGTTCTCATTTCTGGGGTGTATTATGAATATATGTTTGATCAGCCATCTTGTGCATATTTATAAAGTAGTTCTTGTTGGAGCACTTCACTGTGTCCTTTTTAAAACCAAAACATGTAATTTCCCATATTTTCAAACCCATCTGTACTTTTTTGGGGATTTTTTAGACTGCAACTCTGTTCTTTCTATATGAATCTTGTACTAAATGTGTAGTTGTGTTGAACTGGAGAGAGATGTGCTGTCATGAAAGAGTCGACAACCATCAAAGTGGCTGAGGCTTCACAGTTTACAACTATATTTCATGGTTGAAGGTTAGATAGTGTTGGGTTAACCATACCTTTATAATATACCGATGTATGTCTAGACATACCAACCTACCAAAATACATAGGCTTTGTGACATCCATCGCCTGCACTTTTAAGACCTACACAGATTTATATATCAGAAACTAGGTCTGACATGATTTAAGATTTTTTTTATTTCTGTCAGTTTTCAAAGCCATGATAAACAACAAACAAACTCAATACAGACACATTTACACATGACAGAAAAGGTATAGGCTGCAGCTTTACAAATCATCTATTTTGCTAACACTGATAATGAGTGCCTATAAACCAAGAAAGCAAGAATTCATTTCCACTTAGATTCCCTCAGATTTACAGGAATTGATTGTTTTTGTTTTAAATAACTGTTGAAACTTTACATCTTCAGTTCTTCGTGTAAACTCTTTGACACATTAAACCCTTGGGCAGACAGACTTCTCTGTTTGGTGTTGGTTTAGACTTTTAGTTGAATTAACTTGAATGTTCCTGTGATTCAGGCCGGTGAACAGCCAGACATTTCTTACCAGCTGCTCCTTGGGGTTTTGAAGGACTCCTTCTTGCTCAGTCTCCAATGTTATGATTAAAAACAGCAAACAGTGGCAGTCCAGCTTCAAGGCTCCTTCCCAACAACTCTTCTACCAAGTGCTTTGAATAATTCCAGGAGGGCGGTAGGCCACAACACTCATTATTCCTTTAATAACAAAGCATATGAGCAGCTATAGCAGCCCTGTGGGGACATGCTGTTGTCTTTGAATAACCCCAGTTAAATAGCTCTGATGGTGATGTTACTTTAACCCTCTGTGCCCAGGACATCAACCATACAGACATATATTTTACACAAACCTCCCTGCTTGTTTTCTTTTCCTCTTGTCGCAGATCCATTCGCCTTTCAAACCCTGCCTTCTGAGTTTTTGAAGCCTGCTCTGAAACATTCCTAACACTGCGTGAAACTTGTGGGCGTCTTTTGAGTCGATTGGAAATGCACAGAGGATTGCACAGAGAGATGATAGTGACTTACATTAATACATTCGGTTTATAGACTTATGAGACTCCTCCTGCACAAGTTAACAAGTGTTTCAAACTTTGGGCTTGTTAACTGGGGTGCTGCTGAGGCCCATCTCATTTCTGCCCTCGCTCCATATCATATCGCTGGCACAACAGTAATTCCCTCGGCTTATCGACACTGTCCGCTCTGTTCACATTGATTTTGTCCTCTTCTCACATCGCCATGATAAATGATTTGACTGTGGACAAAGAGGAGCGGCAGGCCCGAGGCGTTTTAATGGACACCCTCTTCATCCGCCGCTTTGTCAATAACCCACGTAAACACTCTGGCATCAAATCTCTGTGTACACCGCGCCAGCTGAGCACCGCACAGACAAATAGAAGGTCATGATTATATACCGCAAGTCATATGCCTCATTCTCTCCAGAGCTGATACCCATTGTTGGCTGTAACAGCATCTCAGACAGCCATGTTGACAGGCTCCTAAATTACTTTTGTCAAGTTTGTGCAGGTTATTTATGACACTCTTTTGTCCCAATAAATGAGGTTTCTATGAGTCCTGAAAAACATGGAATATTGTTATCATTATCCAGTCGTGGTCATGCCAAAGATTAAAGAACAATTTATTGTAATGTGCTATCCTGTTAAATTCCAAAGTTCCATCTTTACCACTGTCCCAAAAGCTACACTTGTGGGACTTACAGCTATGGAGGGAGGTTTTGATGCAGATCCAGATGTGTAAATGTCATCATAAACATACAAGATGCAAGGAAACGACGTGAGTGAGGGAAATGTGGACGCAAAATAAAGGTTTTGATACGTACCAATGGAGGACGCCCAGGCAACTCTGGTTGTGTGGTATCCACCCTACCATTTTTACAATTATGCATATTGGGTACAAGTTATCTGTCTTTGCATCTATGTTTACTCAGAACATTTTAAAATCTTCATACACTCGATAGATTTTTATGTTTTGTTGTATGGCAGTAGGTTTAATTAAAAATTAAATCTATTTAAAAAAATAAACTGAGCAGATTTTTTTGATTGTGAGAGTCTGATACTGACACTGAAGTCTCATTAAAAAAAGTACAAAAACATTTATGGTTCTGAACATTTTATTGATGTAACTGCCGAAAGTAATATATAATGCATTAGTTGAAATCCCATATGACATTTATTTGATATCTTAATTACTGGCAACACAAGTTTTTCTGAATACATCTGATAGAGGCCGGTCTCCATGTGATGACTTTGAAGTTACTCTGCATCAATTATTATTCCAGAAATATCTGCATAAACTACTGTTTTGAAAAAAAATACAGCTTTAGAGCCTCCGCATCTTATACTTGACCTTATTTTTCACTTTTAATGTTCAATACAGTGAAATGTTGCTTTGCATCTACATTCACAAGTGTTATAGTCACATGGCTAGTTTGCATAAATCCACTATGGCATTCGCTGGATAAACAAGTCTCTATGTGTCATTAATGCAAACTAATCAATGAAAAGGATGTGGCCTGGACTATTTGAGCAGACCAGGATTAGACCAGGACCAAGGGGTGGATTACATTGCTGCTGTCTGAGATGATGATGTCAGTGAGTCTTTGTAGAATATGTATTTAACACATAGCGTACAGTAAACTCAGTAAACTCGGTGTTCAGTGGAGGATGTGGTGCACTTGTTGGAGTCCATAGTTGGGATGTGTAGTTTCTATTATGCTGCTGTGCCTAATGTAACTTTCCCCCTTGTTTTCGCTGATGCTCCGGTCCTGACTCAATAACAAACCTCCTAACCTCTTTCTGTTGACTTCATGACATTGCTCTGAAAGGTTAATAAAAAGGATTTAGGAACAAGAATTAGGAGCTAACTTTTTAAAGTATTCAGATTCAGTCTCAGGCCTAGTCCACACGTAGACGGGTATTTGGGAAAACAAATATATTTTTATGCGTTTGGGCCTTTCATCCACACGTAAACACAGTATTGCTTGAGGAGCAAAGGAGAAGGAGCGCTCTGAAGTGACGGCAACAAACAAAAGTCATTCTGATTGGCTAGCATGGGTTTAAGTTTCACAATACACTGCCACCTACGGGCTTGGCATGTGTACAACAGCGCTTAAAGGTGTATTTATGCAGGTTTGTGTAGATGAAAACTTTTTTGAAAACTGTCTGATGTGTATGGAATTATTTTTGAAAACGGCGTGGGGGAGGGGGGGGGTGTTCGTTTTTTAAAATACCCGGCTACGTGTGGACTAGGCCTCAGTCCGTGCAGGAGGAGAGACTGGAACAGTCCTTCAGAAACAGATGATGACCTGGATTTCCAAAGAATGATCCTGGAGACTGGGAAACATCTGAAAATAAGCCATTTGAGAGGTACTGACTGAGTCAACAAAATGATGCTTCCTGTCTATTACTTACCATATATGGGCATTTGTAGGTGTGGCTATAATCCTTGCAGCTGGGCTGACAGCACACCTGCTTCTTATGAACTAATCCCCTGCTCTTACTTATACACCCATACTTTCCTCCAGGTGTGCACATCATCAGGTGTTTACTAAAGGTGAAGACTCCATATGGTCTTGCGTGGTCCATTTGTGCTCATTTATTATGCTTGTCTCGCTTTTTTTTCATTCTTTCCCCTGCTAACAGGCCACCTTTGACCTGCTCCAGCCACAACAAGCTGCTTTACCCAACTTAGAATTTCTGTATTTTCATTCTAATTATTTTTTAGACTTCCTGTTCATTTTGAATATTCATATGTTCCATTCATCCATTGTCCTTCACGTTTCCAGGGCAGCAGTCTGAGCAGTGATGCACATACTTCTCCCAGGCCAGTTTCTCTAGCGAATCTTGAAGCCCTCTTCCACTTGGACCTGTCTGGACTCATCCTGGGAGCCATGTTGTTGAGGGCCACAAGCCTCGAGAAGAGACTCTAGGAGGTGACGGGCCAGACAACCCACATTTTATGCACCTCTCATGGAACAGACAAGGTCCGGTAAGTGTCTCATGTTGGCTTTACCAGAGCCCCACACTGGAGACAGACCGGGGGATGGGGCTTGTAAAAGGGCTCCTGATGTCGGGGTTAACTCAGAGGTCACGTGGGATCACACCCTCCGTCTGCTGGGGGTCCAAAGGAGCCAGTGCAATGTGGCTTCAGCAGTATCAATGTCATTTTTCCTTCAGTGTTTAGTTTTCTTTTCTCCTTCTTTTTTTTGTTTTTTTTTTTGGCTTGGTACTTGGGTATAGAACTCTCACTTGGAGACATGCAGTGAATTATACATAGGGGACATAATGGCTGTTTATCATTATGTTGATACATCCAGTAATCACAAAGATTAACTCGGTACAAAGTCTGTACAAAAATACAGATCTGACTAATTATAAATAAAGCTATTTCAATAGGAACCTCAAGAGATACTTTTAATGATCAATAAGCTATAGTCAAGCCCCACTGATCACTGATCCTATCAGCTCAGATTAATTGATAGATACAAGCAATACACTCACCCACTAAATATATCATCTAAACCACACACTTGACATAAGTTAGATAAACCATCTGTTAATTTTAACAACTTTAAAATATAAAATACAACACTGAGAAGTGATTCAAAACACATCTGTTTAATTAGCATTTTTGTGAAATGACTTTGCCGGGATGCGCGCTCCAGTTGTTCCTCTCTGAGAGTCATCTCAGTTTCAACAAGAAAATAGATTAAAGAGGCACATAAAATAAACAGCATAACAAAACTTTGAATATAGTAACCCTCCATGAATTTCTATCGTGTTGGAGGGGATGGTCAACTGTCTGGCATGACCAGGCTGAGCAGTTTAGCCCTCACTCAGATTTATGAATATTATGAATTAGTCATTGTCCTGACAAAGACCTGTTCCAACCTGCTCACATTTATTCAGAGCATGAGCCTGAGCTCTGTATGGATCGAGGTAGACTGATTATTTCCTCTGCAGATAGATGACCTGTGAATTGTACCAAAATATTTTTTAAACTTGGGACTAGCACCAACCAACAATATATACAGTAATATAGGCCCTTTTTTTTTTTTTTTTTTTTTGTAATTTAGCTTTTCTGACCAGCAGAGTCAGGTATGCACTGATGATCTGATAAATATTATAATAGAAAATATTATTGTTATTATTGTTCATTACAAATGTGGTGAGTAATATAGACCAAAAAAGAAATTCAGCATTGTCATGACAGGCCAATTACAAAGAATGATTACCTGTTTCAAGTTTGTGGGTTTTCTTATTGAGGTTGATGCAGAGGCAGGGTTCATGAGGTGGGTGCTGATGATGTGGTGGGGGGAGATGCTGAGGGGATTTACAACAGTTAAAAGGGGACAAAGCTGCAGTGGAGGGAGAGCTATGGGAGATGTGGGGTGAGGGCTCTTTGTTTGGGTTAGTCGGTCAATATTTATTTTATGAACCATTTTCCTGTTTCAATTACAAAATAAGCCCTTTTGCCAGCAGTGTTTTCTATTATAAATAGCATTGACGTTTCCATTTTCTCACATTTTCTTTCTTCTTCTCTGATATTCTTCCTTATTACTTTGTCCCCCACCTCAAAGTTTGCATCCACCCCAGCCTCCTCCCTTTTCCTGTTAATTTTTGCCATAATTTTTTTCCCATATTTTCAATTGCCTTGCGATCTTAGACTGTTGTCTTGGCCATATTAGAGCCTATTGTAGATAACATCACCACAATGCGGTCATAACTTACCTGTTTGCAACACAATCGCCAAATGTACACACCAGTTTTTCTCCTTGGTTTGTCAAAAGTTTGTTAGCAACACTAATAAAAAAAAAAAAAAAAAAAACCACCCCCCCCCCCCCCCCCCCTTTTTGGCCCCCGCCTCCACCCCACGCAGTGAAATAGTCAATTATGACACAAATACAGATTCCCACTTTTGGTGGGGGTCAGCTTGCCTTTCAGGACCATCCTTATGAGTTCAATCAGCTCTGTGACCTAAATAAACAACAAATATAATTTCATAAATCTCCTGAGATGTATAGGCTTCAGTGTAGTCAGTGTAGTGGGCCTTCTTTAAGAGCAAACATAACTTACCCATTTCCTGATGTCCTTTTCTGTGTGAGGCCAATACCTTTGTTTGTTGTTTGTGGTGGAGGCAAATGAAAATGGTATTGGAAATATTGGAGATATCTAAAGGGCCCAAATTTTAAGTAAAAGTACACAAATAATACATGAGGCTGGGGTTTGCCTGACCTACCACTTCCTTAATTGTAAAGTTTCACATTTTCTTTTTATTATAAAATGTTTTTTATTAATTGAATTTCCTGGAAATGTTCTGTATTTGGGAGAATTTCCTTGACAACAGTTGCATCCATTCCCAGAGTGTTGACAATACCCAGTTTTCAGGGTGTTCTTTTGTATGTTTTTGTCCCATATATATTGACACAGGTTAAAAGGTCACAGACAGTATTCTAGCCATTGGTGTAGGTTTATTATTTGAATTGAGTGCAATGTCCCTCAGTTTGTGTCATTAAAGACCCTTATTTTTGTTTCATTAGATTAGCTGATGCTAGCAGCTCAAGCTTTGTGAAACAGCATCCAGAACTCTTCTTTCATATTTGATGTTTTACCATGAAATTTGTTATATTTTATTTTTATTTTATTTATTGGCCCCAAATCTACTTTTTCCTTTCAGGTGAAACCCACATCTTTAACCCAGGTTCTGCTGAACAAAGTAAAGAATATCTGGATCACAGCAATGATGTTTATCAAGGTTTTTATTTAAGAATAATAATAAAATTAATCATGGAGAGAGAAAATGGCTGATATTTTGTCCTGAGATGATCTTTCTGAGGATGTAAACCCTGAAAAGCTTGAAGTGGAAGAGGTGAGGGCCAAAGCTTGTGTTAACAACCTCCCTGTGTTTTGACTGAAACAAATCTAATTAGTCGATACAAAGGCACAGCGACTACCTGCCTCAGAGAGAACAAGTGTGATCAAACAGCCACCAAGCTCAGGAGCACGCTTTTCTTGTCTGCCTAATTAGAGAAATGTTTTCTTTTCAAACAATCCCAACTAGTTAGATAAGTTAACGCGGTAATACAAGAGGTGAGGCTGAAGACTGGGATTTGGCTGCAACAGTAATTGGCGTCTGAATTGTTATTCATGCCGAGAGCAGCCATTTGTTTCAGGAAATGTCTTTTAAAGCTGATAATGTCCTGTGTGTAAGGTGTAAAAGGCTCTATATCAGATTAATATCCTACAAACAGTATCAATCAACAGTCACTTAATCATACAGCAGTCTCCATTTGTCTGGCTACTCGTACAATTGAATGATGTTTGTTCAGGGTTTATCGCAGTTTTCATGTTCATCTTGCAAAGGGAAAGTTTCATTGTTAAAAATAGACTCAAATGATAGATTTCCAGAATATTGTATGCATTGCAATTCCTTACTTCACTCTCTCCCAGTGGAAATACACTTTGTACACTCTGGGCAGCTGAACAATGCAATGCATAGTTCTTTTCACTGGGTTTGATGGAGCTCTCCATTTCTTTCTTTAAAAAATATATCTTTTTTGTTTTGTTTTTTTACTCTTGTATTTAAGGAAAAGTTTAATAGCATGTTCTAATAGGAATGAACATTATCTAGCCTTTTATTATCAAGGATTTTGCTTCCAGAAAAAAGAGCACTTCTATTGTCTACCCATACTACAGATCTGCTCAGTGTGTCTAGATGAAAAAAATGAATAGAGAAAAGGGAATTAAAGTGAAACAAAAAAAGATAATAAGGTAATGCTTTGATACCGTGTTTAACAAGGTGGATATAATTAAGGGATCACATGCAACAGTTTAATGGTGAACTCGAAGCTAAGTTCAAGGTTTGATGGAATGTATTATTATTATTCAGCCAAGGAAAACTGCTTCGGTTTTACTTTTTATTAAAAAAAGGAAAGTAGGAGAGTGAGTGGTGGGGTTAAGACTGGGACAGCAAATAAAAAATGCTGCAGGGGAGCTTTGAATAAGAGTGGTTGAGTTGATTACAGAGCATTGAAAACATTGCTTTGACTAATGTGTGCCATGTGTCTCCTACAAAATTTTACACATTGCACCTTCAAAGGGAATAACTGAAATAAATAAATAAATAAATACATGAATGAATGAATGAATGATCACATTTTAGGGGTGCAGAGTGGCAGAGTGGTTAGGGCTCCTGCCTCACAGCAAGAAGATAGTGGGTTTGATCCCAGGACCAGAGTCTGCATGTCCTCCCCGTGTTACCGTGGGTTCTCTCACGGTTCTCTGGCTTCCTCCCACCGTCCTAAGACATGCATGTATAGGTGAATTGGTAAAGTGCCCCCAGTGGATGAATGTGAGAGTGAATGGTTGTCTGTCAGTGTTTGTGTCTCAGGGTGCATTCACACCTGCCGTGTTTGGCGTGGTCCAACGGACTCTGGAGTGTGGTTAGTGTGGTTCACTTGGATGAATGTGAATTCATCCAATTCACATAAAACCTCAGTGCACATCAAACATGCACGCAGAGACCCCTTCACTTAACAGAGGTCTCAGGGCGCCTGCAAGTGAACTCTAGTACGGTTTGATTAAAATGTGAACCCTAAGTGAACCACACAGGAGCCCAAACAGGAGCATCATGAATCAGCAACAACCCCGTTTTGGGGTCGCGGGTGGCTGGAGCCTATCCCAGCTGCTTTGGGCCTTGGGCGGGGTACACCCTGGACAGTGGCCAGTTCGTCGCAGAGCTGACATTTATAAACAAACATTGACAGACAACCATTCACTCTCACATTCATTCACTAGGGATACTTTAGAGTTGCCAATTGACCTATACATGCATGTCTTTGGGCGGTGGGAGGAGGCTGGGGAGAGCCCACAGTGACACGGGGAGGACATGCAGACTCTCCACAGAAAGACCAGAGTTAGCTGACGATGTTTAAGTCAGCCACAATCAGCTGTTTTTGGGTTGGCCAGGATTTGAACTCACGACCTTCTTGCTGTGAAGCAGGAGCGCTAACCACTCTGCTACCGTGCACCTCATGTAATGTTTAGTTTTCCTGAAAAACCAAATCAAAACCATATTGTCCAACTAAAAACATGGGCAGAGGGTAAAGCACAGAGGGAGGCCTTAATGCCTTATTAGCATTTGGGCTAACAGCCCCATCTAGTGTGTTTTTTAAAAAAGATGTGTTTGTTGTGTTTGGTTCGCAGCTTAAAATGCTGTAAACACTCCATGGACCGGGGCGTTTTCTTATGGATCAAACTAAATGGCTCGTTTTCAGTTTTGGTGCAAATTAAGTGAAGTGGACTACAAGTATGAACACCTGCCATTAACTGGCCATTGTTCAGATGGGATGGATACCAGTCACCTGCGACCTCAAACAGGACCAAGCAGTAGAAGATGAACAAATGAACAAACATGTTTTACAGATTTTATAACCAAAACCCTGAGCCTTAGGGAATAGTTTCAAACACAACCCAACGCAGCATCCAAGAGTAATAACCCATTTACTTTATACTAAGAAACATTGTTAGACTAGACTGTCAGATGTATAAAATAGCACTAATGGTGTAACATTAGATGCATTCATTCATTTTCTGGCACTTATCCTGGCTGGGGTTTGTTGGTGGCTGGAGCCCATCCAAATTACTTTTGGGCCTGAGGAATAAAGCCTTGCCCACACCACACACAGCTGGATGAGACACACATAATGTTTTATCATGGCATGTTTTGTTTTGGAACATCTTTTACTGAATTGAGTCGCTCTTACTTTTCTATAGAGAGTATTCAGGGCTTTGGTAGATGTCCAAGGTAAGACAATTACTGTTGCTTGCGTTACTAATTAAAAGGTGAGATGCCAGTTGTGTCTCGAACAAAATTGGACCTTCAGATTGTTCAATTCCACGCTTCTTAGGCTCACTGTGTGTTTAAACGTCATTGTCCCATAACTCTAAAACCCCCCGTCATGCTTCTGTTCAAATAACTTCTGTGGCCCTTTGATATAATGCTGTTCTGTCCCTGTTTGCACGTGATTCCACACACATACATCATCTAAGATAAAACCTTGAACCACAGCCTTAAAATCCCAACGTTGTCCAACTTTGGAATGTGTGAAAAACTGTAAGAGCTGCAGCGCCGGTGGTATTTCCCTGTGGTTTCATCAGCGCTGCGACAGTTCACATTAGATCTGTCTGGTGTAAAACAGAATCTGCACGTCTCCCCTGTGGATTTATGTATCTCCTGCTTGTTTGATTTATGGACTTTAGCAGGATTTAAGGAAGGATCTACCTACACTTTCTACTGTATTTTGTTTCTGAAATCCCGTCAGACACAGCTCAAGGTTTTTAAGCAGCAGCAGGGACATGTGTTCTGAGATGATGCACTTTATATTAAACAAATAAAAGCATTGTGGCAGAGGAATACAAATACCCTTATTAGCTGCAGATTATCTTCAAGCACACACCATTCGAATAGTTGTTCAGTCACGCAACAACAACCACAGGCAAGCTATTAAAAACACTGATACACTTTTTAGCTGCGCAGAACGCTACCAGGCAAGGGACACGGGAAATTCATCTCCAAGTTATTGCAAAATTATTCAAATGAGAAAACCATCAATAATAAGATTCCCGCTGAGAAAATCCCCGTTAACAGGTCCAACTGGATAGGCTGCGATAGGAGAATGTGTCGTGCCAGCACCACATAATGAAAGGATTTCAAGAGCCCAGCAGCTTCAAAGTCACACAGGTTCATGATGGATCTGACGGCATCTCCGTGGACTCTGCTGTTTAATAATGTCTTCTCAGGATGTACAGCACTGTAAGGCCACTAGGTTCAGTCACACGTGGCACTGACCTGTCACACAGTAAAGGTTAGATGCTCAGTTTCTGGTATATCTGACGCCAATGCTAAAAATCATGGCCCCTACAAATGAAGCCCTCTTCAGATCACACCAACGATAGAGCAGTTTCCACTGGAGAAAGGGATCATTCCACAAAAAGCAGCCTTTACCATACTTCATTGGGAACACTTTGACCTTTGGTTCCATCAGAGTAGTCCACTTTCCAAAAAGTTGGAGCAACACACTGCAGTCTGTTGATTGGACAATAGATAATCCTCACTCAGAAGCAAGTGGAAACCTGTTTATTTTTTTATTTTTTTCAAATGAAAGGTTTATTTTTCTATGACAAAAAAATCATACTTAAAGAGATAAAATGCTAAATGTGCATTTACAAGCAATAGCTGTCTCTGATTTTGTAAATTATTTGTTATCTATATTGCATTAAACAGAAGCAGAACTTGTAACAAATGAAGGAAATTGGTGCTGTTCTGAATATAATGTTCAGAAAGGTGGGAATAAACAAACCTGCTGTTTATGTTAGCAACAGTAAACACCTAGAACTGTCACCAGATGCAGGCATTTTGTTTTGGAGCATGACAAGATGTATTTTCGTCAGTTTGTGAACTCATAAATCTAGTGAGAATCCAGCTGCTGCACAAGAACAACCAGAAACATCTACTCTCTACATTAATTATTGGCACTGCTTCCATGTTTTGCAAGTCCCCTTCAGATACGATTGATATCTCATATAGAAACACACTGTAGCAGATACTACTCTCTTCTAAACCTGACCTGACACTGACCTTTGCTCTGATGACTGCAAGACCTCACGGGAGCTGTTTTACACTTAAGTAATAAAAGTGAAATCCTCTACATCAGCTTATATCTACTCGCAACAGAGATGTTCTCATCAGCTTTTTTTTTTAAACTATACAGAATATGTGTCACTTGAAAGGAAAAAGTAGTTAAAAAATGTCATAAAATATTTCTTACATATTTTTTCCAATAAAAAAATATATTTATTGAAAAAACTCACAAAAACAACATAAAATATGAATGAATACAAGTTTTGAATGCATAAAAAAAAAAAAAAAAAAACTTACTAAGAGAACGGCCTGTGTTTTGTCAAATACACAGGAATGTCTTTTACAAACCATTCTGTGAAACATACTTTAAGCCAAAATTGCTCAAATGACATACTTAAATTGATATATCGGTAGCTGCGTTACTGCATCCGTCAAAGCCATAATCTAACTTCATTTAAAAAGACAGGCTACTCATACATCAAATGCCTTCAAAACATGTCTTTGTCACTCCAAAGATATTATTTGTGCTGATGTAAACAGGAAGTCACACACACACATCAGCCAATGAATGTGACTCAACACAGCCTCAGCAGTAAATACAGTTGATAAATAAAGTGGATAAAGTTGTAGCTTAGCACCAGTAGTATATAAAGAAGAAATGGACTAATATGGGGGAATAAACCCTGGAATGTTGTATAATTTACTTTGAATATAAACTATACAGGGCACAAAGACACAAGATTTAAAGAGACATTCAGGGAGCTGTGGGAAGGCTTCTGTGAGGCCTACGAGGACCCAACAGGCACCTTTCCAACATCTAATGGATAAGCGACAAGGGGCAAAGAAAACAAGCCAGTTTGTCTCTACATCTTTATTAAAATAAAGTTATTGTTTTTGCTCGTCCTGTGGTGTTCAGAGGGTAAATCACGGCTTAAAACAATTTCTTCAAATCTGCACATTCATTGTAAATATTTGTTCAGTTGCTGTTTATCTATTTTTGTCATCACTCATAATATTTTTATTTTAAGGTGTCCTTGAGTTCCCCGAAAAACGGCAGCAAATAAAATGTGTTTTTGTATTTTGTTGCTGTTTTCAGTTCAAAAAAGAGCTGTGTCCACCTGATTCTATGTCTTTCCAGTTGCATTCAGCCGTGGTTTAAACTTCAGCAAACATCTTAAAGGGTTGATTAGCCTTTTAATGAACAAACACAGCCTCTGAGTTAATACACTCACCTGGGCCTGTCGTTACCTCACCTCTGCAGTCCACTGTGACAACCCAATTTCCATTAAATATAAAACCAGCAGTTTACCATCAGACGTAAAAGCCAATGGAGCAGAGACAGTTGTGCAGTGCCTTTTTAATTATCTCTCCAATAGCCTCCAACAGCTGCCATGTGTTCTCTGTAATGCACTTGTTTTATTCCCATAGTCCCATGTCACATACAATGGCTTTTCTTGATATCTGCCATTTTGCAAGCGATCTTGTAAAACAAAAAAAAACAAAAAGCAAACAAAAAAACAAGAGCCACTGTGGTGCTCGGGCTCGGTTTGCACTGACCTCATTGTATCACACTGCCGAGGCTGCGGGCGGACTAAAGAGGTCTGAAACAGCGAAACGCACACACTGTTGTTGCAGCTTTTAATTGGTGTGAAATTAGTTTTTGGGAAGAGGCATAAGTACGTGGGTTCTCTGGGAATAATTGAGTTTGATACGGTTGACAGGCAGCCACATGAAAGTTGAGCGCAACTCGATAAACAAAGAAAAGTCAGAGGATTCCAGCTGAGCAGCGAGACAACGGAGCACAAATCTCCAGCGTGCCATCGAACGTCTGCTTAATCAGTCAGAGCGGCCGCGCACGGACCAATAAGAAGTGTATTACGCGCTCGTGTAACTCTGCATCCTACTGCTGAGGTTACTTTGATTCCTCCTCGTCTGATCTCACATCTGAAGATTCTGGTCTTTGAGTTTCTGAGATAGATTCATGTTTCTAAAGAAGGCAGCAGTGTCTCCAGTTTTATCTCTTCATGTCTGTATTGTTGTTTGAAACTCTTCTTGCTAAGTCATGTAAGGCACAGATGTCATTGTTTCAGTTAAGTCTGTATGACAGTAGATGAGGGCTTGGAGCAAAAACATCATTCCACGATTTTTCTTTAGGATCCAGATTTCACTTTAGGATTCATGTTTATTTGTAATGTAGTAATTCAGCCTAGTCTTGCAAAGGTCAAACTCATGTTTACTCTGTTTTGTCTTGGTCTAAAACTCCTTTTTACTCAATCTTATCCTGGTCAAATTCATTTTTATGTTGTCTTGTCTCACTCTTTAACTCATTTTTACTCTGTCTTCCATTATTACACCAGGTATGCGTAGAAACTTCAAAGCCTTTGGTTAAAAGTGGAGTGTGCATTGTTTGGGCGTCCTTTGTCGTGATTTTGTGATGACAGTTTGGATTACAATCACACACCGTAGAAAGAAAAGCAGGAATGGTCCCTGGGCTGTTGGGGACAGGTGGTGGGTGTGATGGAAAAAAATAAAATCGTGTAGTGCCACTTCAGGTGAATTATATCGGTATCAATGCCTTTCAGTTTAGCCTCACAAAGCTCTACCAAAATAAAAGCAGCAGTGAACACTCTCATTCTCCACCAGCTTTCCTGTACAAGCAGAAAAAACAATTTTTACATTCTAAACTAGGTGACAGAGCTGGTGTTGGTGGTTTATTCCCTCGTGCCATTAGCATAGATCTTTCTGTCAGAATAATGGAGCAGTGTGTGAAGGCTAAAATAGAGCAAACATGGAAAGAAGTCACCTGTACAAGAGCTGTTCTCGTATGAAGAGAAACACTGCAGTTAAATATAGCTGAACTAACGGGAAGAGAAAATACGAGGCTCCTACTCACGGCTGGTCCAGGTGTCCAAATGTAGGTTACTGAATATTACTATACCTTCCATGAGCGGAAGACGTATGTTGTTATTTTCTGTTTGAGCTAAAAAAAATTTAAAAGCTTTAGAGCCTGATTTACTAAAGCGGTGTAAACAATGCACTTTACAGAATTTCTAACACGAATTTCAAAAAAGCTGGGACACTGTGTAAAATGTAAAATAAAAAAGAATGCACTGATTTGCAAATCTCATAAGAACATAAACGACATATGAGGTGTTGAAACTGAGACATTTTACCATTCACTGAAAAATAATTTTGAATTTGAGGATCCAGCTGCTGCAGAGGAAAAAGAAGTCACTCAAGTGCAGCATGAAACATCTACATTTGTGGAGTTACCAGTCAAATTTAACATGTATTTATTTCCTCTCTAGTCATATTCTACTCTTAAATTCCACAGTTTGTGCAAAAGTCCACATTAAACGGCTTCAATAACCACAATTAAGGCTTAATTCTTCACCGAACATAATATCCATCTGAACTAATTATAGATTTACTGTAAACGTCACATTGGCCCCGCTGTGTGTCCTCCCTCACACTGTATGTTCACATTTGTGCTCTGTGAACATACAGCTCAGTGAACTGTATGTTCACAGAGCATAAATGAGGAGCATAAATGACGTACAATGACACACTGTCACACGTGAACATGCGCTCTGTCACTGACGAGCCCCACTACTCTCTGCCACATAATCTTTAACTAGCACCTCATGCATGACTGTGTAGCACAGGACATACAGTCACACAACACAGTCATGTTGAGAAAGCAAGCATGAATTTAATTTCACATATTGGTGATTTATACTGATATGGTCAGTATGACATATTCACTGATCAGGCATAACATTTTGAGCACTGACAGGTGGAGTTAATAACCCTGATTATCTTGTCATCATGGCACCTTTAGAGAGTGGGATATATTAGACAGTGCATGAACATTTTGTCCTCAAAGTTGATGTGTTAGAAGCAGGAAAAATGGTCATGCGTTAGGATTTGAGTGAGTTTGACAAGGGCCAAATAGTGATGACTTGACAATGTTAATGCTGGTTCTGATAGAAAGGTGTCAGAATACAGTGTATCTCAGTTTGTTATGTATGGGGCTGCACAGCCGCAGATCAGTCAGGGTGCTCATGCTGACCCTTGTGCACCGCTGAAAGCCCCAACAATCGGCACGAGCATCAGTTTGAGAGGCTCCAAATTCCCCAGATCTCAATCCAATGTGGCATCTGTGGGATGTGCTGAACTAACAAGTTCAATCCATGGAGGCCCCACCTGTAACTTACAGGACTTAAAGGATCTGCTGCTGACATTTTGTTGCCAGATACCAACGCACACCTTTAAGGGTCTAGTACAGGGGTCACCAACACAGTGCCCATGGACACCAGGTCGTCCACATGGACCACATGAGGTGCATGGAAAGTTCTAAAAATAGCAGTAGTCACCAATGAGCTCCTTTTTGTTAATAATTATTGTGAGGAATCATTAACACGATCTGACGGTGTCTTCACACATATGACAATTATTAATCATCATTACTAATAATATATAATTAAAGGTAAACCATACAACTTATTTTAGAAGTGCATATGACAATGGTAGCCCTTTGTATTACTCTGTACCCTTGATGTAGCTCTCAGTGACCCTTGGTTTACTGGGATTCATGTCTCGAGGGGTCAGAGCTGTTTTGGAGCAAAAGCAGGACCAACACAATGTTAAGAAGGTGGTCATAATGTTATGTATAAAGTTAAATCAATTAAGTGCAAACACATCAGAAAGACACCAGATGGAGAACTTAAACACATCAAAAAAATGTATAATACACTTTGTATTTTGTTTATTTTGTTCACTGTTATTGTTTTGTATTTTTGATTGGTAGAATTTACCTTTTTCTTTCTGATCGTGCAGTAATGACGGCAAAGGACAGGAATTCTTTTGGAGGTAGTCTCTGTTTAACAAACTGAAGATAATTCAGCTCCTAACATACACCAGCAGACAATAGCACGAGCTCTGTCTATATGGATTATTTCTAAATAAAACAGATCTGGTGACATGTGCCAGTGCTGATCTCCAACAAATATTAAACTGACCTACACAGCTATCAAGTGCTGAGTCAAAAAGACAACATGATGGGACACATACCTAGAATATTCACCTGGAAATGTAACAAAAACAAAAAACTGACAATGGCTTAAATAGAAAGACTGATTTCTGCTTAGATTTTAAAAAGGGAGAGGAAGTGTGATAGCATAGCGGCACAGTTTGGGTCATTTTCCAGATGTTGCGATTAATTACACTAAAGAAGAGTAAATCTTGGTGTGTAGTTGTGCAAGAGGCTGAGGGTGTAGTCATATACTGTGGCAGGAAACATCACTAGAAAGAATAAGGTTTATTCTCAGCTTTGTTGAAAATTAAATTTAATTGGCACCCACTATTTAACCCTCTGTACAGTATGGTCCACTCTGATAGAACCAAAGGCCAAATGTTTCCAATAGCAGTATGATACGGTAGACTTTTGTCTCATGAAGAAAGGGAGACACCATACAAAGAAATGTGACCCCAGGTAAGAAGAGACACTAAGAGGAATCAACCCAAACCAACCACATTTGCTGTAATTGTTTTATCCCGTGTAGTTGAAGCAGTTAAGTCTTGAGTACTGCTGGATAAAGCGATGATTCTGCGAGGCTGGTGGGATCGTCTGGGTCTGGGCCAAGGCCGTGGATGTGGAGAGCTACAGCGGCGGTACAAAGGCGACCTGACTGACTCACGTTGTTGTGAAAGGGATCCGTGATGGAGTAGGCGTGAGGAGGCAGCCCTCTTTGTTTGTTTTTAATCTCTGCAGCTATTTTACATCGATACATTCAGATTTAGATGTGTGCTTCACGGCGCTCGGGCTGCTGGCTTTGTTTAGGTGGCTTGATCTGGAAGGAGGAGGCAATTATTTTTGATTGGACACAGATAAAATGCTTTGCTAAAGGCATGTGTGCCAGCAGTTCTGAACTAATATGACACCAGAGCCAGGCCAATTATATGAGCGATAAATATGTGAAGTCATAAATGCGCACAACGGCAGCGCTGTTGAGTTGGAATCACAGAGATCTGCCCACATGCCTTTGGACGCCAGGCTAATCAATTTATGTGTGGTTTGTTCTATGGTTATTCTGTTTTAAAACTAAATCCAACAAAAACAGCAAAAGTTTTTTTCTGAACTCAAAATAAGAAATGACACCTTTTTGTTTTGTTTTTATATTCTATGGCACAGCGGTTCTGGAGGAAAGCTGCTTCTGTCTGTGCTCCACATGTTTGTCCACCTCAGCAGCTCATCTCATCTGCAGAGAACCTGTCGGTGCAAAAGGACTGAAGCTCACAGAGTGGAACTGTCAACCAACTTCTCCACATTTAGGTAATACACTGCTGTGAATGTTTTTTTTTTTTCACTGTTGGAGAAAGTTCAAAGCCTATTTTTTTTTTTAACAAGATGCTAGTTTTCTCTTTTCTCTCCTGCACGTCCATATTGGCTGATTATGGATTTAACAGGCGGATATAAATACTTGAGATATGCTACAATAGAACAACATTTCTGAAGTCAGGGCCTGCTTTTGTTCCTTTTGTCAGAGCCAAACACTTTGGTGAATCATCCGTTTTTGTGAGTAAAGGCGCTGCGCTAAAACAGATGCACTTAGCTGGCCATTATTGACCACTCAAATGAGCACCATCAGCCACCTTTCAAAATTCAAAAGCTTTTAAAATGTGAGGCTACAGTGTATTGACTGGGCAGCACAGTCAAGGTCCACTCCAGGTCAGCTGTTGGTGTTACAGTGCTGTGCTCCTGTCAGCGTTGTGAGTGCATAGAGATCACTGTCTCCTGTACTGAGCTGCAGACCAGATTTAAGCCTTGGGAAAGTTTGCCCTTTGATTGTCCTTGTCGTTAACTGTATGAAGTGTATTTGAAACAGGGACCAATGAACGTTCAGTCGCCCAAATAATCCTACTCCCTGTGGGTCTCTCTGTAACAGACCCAAGAAGCAGAGCTGGGAGCGCTGTGCTGGTTAATGCACATTCACCTCGAGATAAGGCAAACGCAGGGCAAACATGGAGCTGTGGGAACACACTTTAAGTTAAGTATCCAAAAATTACAGAAACAGAAGAATGAATGAACAAATGAATGAAAAATTAAACCGAATAACTAAATTATGAACCATACAATCTTATCACTGCAGTTTGTAGATAGGGTTCTTTTATCAACTAAGAAAGTAACACTTAAGTAACAATTATTTGTGGATCAAAGTTCATTTTAAACCCGTTTTGAATAGGAAAATGTCCTAATCTGCATATGTTAGACTTTCCCAGAGAGAAAACAAACTGTACTTAATGTTGAAACTGAGAGAAACGTAGTGGAGCTGATGTGAAATAACAATTTCAGTGTAAACACCTGTGTCTGTCTGGATTACATGTTAAACCAACCATCTTCCACAGACATTTTGTAATTTGAGTTGTGCTTGTGTAAACCTTTTGCTCTTTTCCATCGAGCCGTGGACATCGACGTCTGAGGACACCGTGACCAGGGGCTGTGTTTCTCTGTAATTGGCTCCCTTTTAGATCCTAATACATTCAACAGCTGTCGGTCTGAGCCGCGGGCCACGGAACAGCCGAGTTTGGAGGAATAGGCCCTCTGCGCTGTGGTGTCCTTGTTTTCAGCTGCCCTGGCGCCGGTCTCTGGGCTCCACTAGATCTCAGTCCACATAATCTCCTATACATCACGCTTCAATTCAACTGCCGCCACTGCAAAACAAACCACTTTGGCATCTGAGGACAAATGGATCTGTTTTATTTTTGTATTTTACATGTTTTCAAAGGTTATAAATGCATCAAATTGCTTCAAAACGTCGTCTTCCAAAGACATCGGATGTGCTGATATAAACAGAAAGTCACACACATGAGCCGATAAAAAACCCAGCTCTGGTGACTGAACAGACGCAGACGTAGTTTAGCATCAGAGCTAATTAAAAGAAAATATGGCATAACATAGACAAAAACACCCGAAATGCTTTGATTAAGGAGTATACCCAGAGACACCAGATTTAAATGGACCAACAGGGAGATGTAGAAACTTCTGTGTGGACCACAAGGACTCAGCAGGCACAGTTAAAATGGATATTGGCTAAGCTATGACCAGAAAAGAAATAATTAGTTTTTATTAAAATAATGTTTTTTTTATATTTTCCTTGTCGGACTCAGAGGGACAGTATTTTATTCATACGTGAAAAAACACACAAAAAAAACACACTAGTAAATACACAAGAAACCTGTCCTGACTTATTAAACAGTGTGAAAGAAAAAGAAAAGTGTGTTAAAAATTTCAAACCTATTTTTGTCTGTCCGTAACAACTAAACCATGACTGTGTTTTTACTCATTTAGAAGCCCTTATGATAGCAGCTAATAAAGGCCAAACATTTGACTCCATATATCCCTCTTATAAAGTATCTGGTGAGAGCAGTTCAATCAATATGACATAGTGTGGATTAACCAATTTCTATAACTTTATTGACTTTCAGAAACATGCACAATCATCTAGGTCCAATGGAGGGGACACTGCAATTTTAGAAAATACATTTATACATGAGTTAAAAAAGCCAGAATCCAGGAGCGGCTGCCCTCTGCTCCACTGGAAGGGTTAAATGCAGAGAGGGAATTTCCCCACAGGGATAACAAAGAGTAACTAATATATATAGCCTATATTAGCCTATGCTCTCTTATGATAGTAAGGCCAATGTAGTGGTAATACATAGCCTCACAGATGTGTCAGCTCTTTGACTTTGGCGTGTTTGACATTTCACTGTCGGTTGATCAATGGCCATTGGCATTCAGTGGATCTGCTGTGAATCAGAGCAGATGACAGGCCTGTCCTCCATCAAAGGTGTGCGCTGCTACTTTTCAAACCTGAGGGAAGGGTATGTGATCATAGACTAAAAGATGCAAGTCAGAAAAAGTATACAAAGAAATCCATTTAGGAAATTCTCAAATTTCTTACAGTTACAGGCTACAGTTAACTAAAGACACTTTTTTGAAATTGAATTATTATTATAACCTCTATCTGCTTTACTGGTTTTGAGGTGACAGATTTCAAAAAGCACTTATGTCTGTGTAGCTTTCATTTTGTGAGTCGCAGTCTGGATCTTTCAGGAACTGTGAAATCTGCTAGGAGAGTAAGAGAGTTACACTTAAGTGTCAAACGTATGTACAAGTTAAATTGAAATGTGCATGTCTTGGAACATTAAAGCCTAAATTATACAGAGTGGTACAGTTTGGTTCAGTTTCTCTTAAAGTGGCTTGTGTTTCCACTGAGCTGTGTCCAGAGAGAGACGTCTGCTACAAAAACAGTGACGTCACAATTAATTCATTTGTATTTTTGCTCATATGGGCCCTATGTAGTAGTACTGTACGGGATGCTTCAAAAATGTTTGGTCATACTTGTCATGATTCTATGTTAAAATCATTATTATTTAACATTTATTCATACAAGATGATCCTATAATGATAGTAGGTCTTATTGAGTGAAAAACTGAGTGGATTTTTGTTCATACGTCCAGCCCTTTGTGATGATCTGAGGAGAAGGTAACGTAAAGGATAGTGTATAAAGAGTTAAGGACTGACTGCTAGCATTGGTCTTGAACATGGCCTTCTCACACATTATCAGAAGCAGCACAACTACCTATTTGGCCTCACAGATGGCCATTTTAAACTGTCTGAACCCCGGTCTATTTAGCTTATATCCATTTTAAAAGTGGAAAGTTTGTGAAGAGACTTTAAACCTGTTCAAAACCCATTTTAAATTGGTCAAAACTATTTTTAACTAGTTGAAGTCTGTCTTAAAGATACTTATGGTCCACGTTAAACCTTATTAAACATGTCCTGTTCTAACCCGGTTAAATCCATTTGGTTGAGGTGGGGAGACTTAACAGTGTTCACCAATATATGACCATTTTTTGCCACTGAAAACTAGTTACAGTCCAAGTTAAACCAAGGCCAATTTCAACCACACTTCTAACCAAGTCCACTACAATCCACTACATATTAACTTGGCTTATTTCAGTGTTTAAATGAAACCTTTCTCACCATTCATTTCTTTCCATCTTTACATTCTGTCGTCAGGGCTCATTCTGTGTTTTCAGGTAACTTTCAAAGGCTATTTAGTTTTGTATCAGCATATTCCACCTCTCATTATAAAACTCTGACTATGTGCTGTGATTTTGTATAAATACTTTAGGAATGAGAACAGTCTGTCAATGGACTGTGCTTTCAGAGTGCATGCCCTCAAAGGCTCACTTTTTATTGAATTATCTGTTTCAATCTCTGTCTGTTCGATCTCTGTCTGTTTTAAACGAAAATGCATTCATATTATTGAATTGACCACCAGCCTATTAGAATTATAAATAGATTTAAATAAATTCGCCAGGTTTGAGAAGGCTTTGAGAAATCTAAACTTGAAAAGAATTAATCTTTGTGAGATGATGTGAAAGTTCTTCCCAAATGTGCTGCAGTACCTCTTCATCCTGAATCTGCTTCATGTATTAAGTATTCAAATCTTCCTCTGAACTCTTATTTCCATTCTGCATATGGAAACAAAAGACTTTTCCATTTCAGAGTTTGGATTGCATTACTTCTGCCATTGCCAGAGTTACCACAGAGGCCCTCAGGCTGCAGCAGAGTGAAAATGAAACTGAGAAGGCACCGTTCGCCTAATTTAGATGTTGTGGATTTCCATCACTTTTCTTTGTGTCACTATCAGATGCAGAGGGAAGCTGGAGGCCATTTCTGCCAATCAGAAAACAAGAAAATATATCTTCAGTGTGAAATCCAACAACGGTTTGGAATGGTTTCAGAGTTTAGCACATCACTTTCACCACATGATTATATTAGGTTCACTCAGATTTTATGACCTCATTATCTTGATGTTAGCACACCTAACATTCTTATTGCAACCAGGCTCTGTGCCAGTCTCAGTTCATGAATCTAATTATTGAGTGTCTGACATGTTCACTCTAAAAATAACTGTTTGGAACATGAAAAAGTGGTTCCCAGCTAAAATCAAACATTAGATAAATAGTTGGTACCAGTGACCATATTTCTCTGGGAGGAAATGGTTTATACAAGGTAAAAGCATCAGGTTGTCTTTATCACTAATACTGCACAGAGTTCCCCATCATCTACATCCTCCCTATTGGTAATTTTTTCGGTCATTTTGGTATAAATTTTCATTGTTACACTGATGACACACAATGTTATATTTCCACAAAAGGCTGTATTTCTTAATGTCCCATAGCGCTCAATGACTATCTACAGGCCATCACCACTGGGAAAGCAGTAAACTTGAAGTACTTCACATTGTCTCAAAATCAACTCTCAGCAAATCCCCACCCCTCCTTAACAATATCGTCCACAAAACCTTTTTTAATCTATGCAACATTTACCAACCCCGCTTCAAAAACTCCAACGACTCCAGAATGTTCAAAACTCATCATCACTTAAATCAACAGAACATCACATCCCTGGTCCTTATTTAACCCCACAGAGGGTTCAATAAAAACTCCTTCTGCTCACATTCACTCCTCTGCTGGTCTCCTTTCTGTCCCTCCGTCAAACTGGTCACAATTGGGGCCCAGGCCTTCAGCTGCTCTTCCCCCAAACTCTGGAACTCACTACCCATCCATAGTAGTTAAGGTAGTTGCTCAAATCTGCCTATTCATTGTAAAGATTTCTTTAAGCTGTGTTATGTTTACTGTAAGGTGTCTTAAATGGGGCCAATAAATTAAATGTATTATTGTTATCAATGTGTAGCAATTGGTGGAAAGCTCCTGCCTCAGGTGGAGGAGTATCTTGAGGTCTTGTTCACAAGTGAGGGGAGGATGGCATGGGACAGATCACTGTAGTGTCCACAGTAATAGCGGTAGCGACTCATTGAAGCTCATGACCAAAAAGATAAGATCCCAGATACAGGCGGCTGAAATGAGCTTCCCTGCAGGGTGGCTGGGCGCTCCCACAGATACAGGCTGAGGACCTGGGTCATCCAGAGGATCTCGGAGTAGAGCCGCTGCTCCTCCAAATCAAGAGTATCCACCGGAGGTGACTCATCTGTTCTGCATCCTGCAGGGAGGAGGCCTGGTGGCAGGACTTTTCCACTAGTTGCACTGGTGTTACTGTTTTGTTTGCTTCACATTACAGGCCTATATTAAACCCAGGATCTAACTCGCCATCACTATGAGTCTGACCCATTGATAATGATGTTTGTGATGCTGAGGAACCGACACTCTCTCTACCCAGGGAAAACACAGATACTGATGAAACAAATGGTGGGTGAACTCAAAATGTGTTTCTCATGGAAACATAAAACACACAAAGAACTCCGCCCCAAAACACAAAAACAGCACTGTACAATTAACCGCTGTCAGGATTTTGACACATTGCTGCAGACCTGTCCGTTCTCCTGAGTGTTCTCTGTTCACACTCCAAAAGTCCTTCACGACTCACAAGCTCTGGGCTCCCTTTGACCAGATGCTATCTTTCATTGCTGTTATGTGTTATCCGTTACTTGGTGGTCTGGTCCCTTCAGTTAGTGTAACAACAATGTTATGGAATTATTTTTTTAATACCACAATTTTCATAGCACTTTGGAATCATTGTACCTTGAAAGTGGTTATTATCCATGCAAAGCACATGCTTTAAAAAAACACACACTCTCAATATTCCATATAAATCAGGCCTACATATACAAATAATTTTCTGGTCTGATGTGGTCTGTGATTTCAAGGAAAAGTTGACTCCACATTTTTAGGGAGTTAATTCTGGTCTTATTTTGTTTATTTAAATTATTATTCACTTTCTGTATCACAAAGCATTTGGTTTTGTAATTTTAGTCAGTCCCTGATTAAGAAAATATATACATTTCTTTTAATTTGAATGATTAGTCCCCTGATTTCAAACTGTACTGAGGATTATTTAGAGCAGGCGGTTCATTTGCATTCTATTTTTGTGGCAGTGCCCCTAGGTATCATCAAAACACAGATCCTAATTATCTTTTGGAGCCAAAAAAATCTGCATGCAACTTTCAGTCCATGGTGTGATCAGACTGATACCCCTTCTTGCAGTAATTGTTGTTTATGGGAAAGCAGCTTGTGAAAAGATCTGTGCACATACTTCTTAAATGGACACAGAAACAAGGCGGAACATTTGGGGCTATGGTTCAAGCTAAGGTTAAGATCCTGTTCTTGCCTGTAAAAAGCCACAACGCCACAGCTTTTTACAACAACGAGGGGGACACCTCATGTTTTGAGATGTGTACATTTAAGTATGTGGATATATACGTTTACTGTTTTTCTTTTAAAAAAAAAGTCCCCATGCCTATCATGTCCTATAGGAACAGAGAAACTGCTTGTGGTTGGTCAACTTTACAGAAACATTTTGTGTAAAGCATTCTTATGCCTTATTTACACTGACTGTACGGATACGGAGCAGAATCCGAATGGATTGACATTTACACTGGGTGCGGTGCGTGTGCTGTACGTGTCCAGAAATCTGCATCCACAAGACCACAAAACCACAGGGATTCACGCTGAAGAGTTGAGTTCACGCGATAACATCCACGTAAAGAGAAAGGTGCTTGTAAACAAAAGCCACACTGCCTTTTTATATATATATATATATATATATATATATATATATATATATATATATATTTATATATATATATATATATATATATATATATATATATATATATATATATATATATATATATATATATATATATATATTCCAGAGCTCCAGCAATTTCACTCCATGCCTTCTCTTTTCTGGTGTTGCCCTTATAAAAAGTATGTGCTATATCATATAAAATTCTGTGGTTTTGGACTTGTACGGACGCCGTACCGTATCCGTTCCGCAGTCAGTGTAAATTAGGCCTTAGAAGTAGTAATATGAGCCCCTAGCTCAATACAATCCAATAATACAGCAAATGCATCTCTATAAACAATGAAATCTCATCTCTATTATTCTTCCTTAGCCAATGAGCACACATCAGGTGCTTTACACATAGCACCACATAGTATCAGTTTGGTTGCTGGGGACACCTAATCTTCATGGGTGGGGGCTGTGTAGCATCGCATTAGCCACAATGGCTGCTGGGTAGCTGAACGTGTTGCATTGTGAAACCATGAGTCATGAGTACCGTATTTTCCGGACTATAAGCCGCTACTTTTTTCCCACGCTTTGAACCATGCGGCTTATACAGAGATGCGGCTTTTCTATGAATTTTTCTTCAGCCCTCTGGGGGGCGCTCTAGCAGGAAGAGCAAAAACGAGACAAACGAGGCAGCGGTAGTCAGTGCAAACAAGAAAGCACCAGTGTTTATTCTTAGCACATGCAACCCAAGACGCACAACAGCAAAATATGGTAATATTTTACACCCTCACCCCCTCATAATGGAAAACAAATGAAGTGACAGTGGTTTGGTGTTCAGTAGTTTCAATGCTCAGGAGGAAGATGAATAGTGACTTGTGGTTTCAGTGCACGGGAGAATGAAGCCACTTTAATAGTTGCGCAGTTGCGCTTTAACAGTGCGCAGGAAGAAAAATCTTTCTATGTAAATATATTATTTCTCAGCCTGGATATCGGCGGCTTATAGTCCGGTGCGGCTTATATGTGACAAAATATATATTTCTTTTAAATTTTAGTGGGTGCGGCTTATATTTAGGTGCGCTCTATAGTCCGGAAAATACTGTATTTCATATTCTACATGAGCCCCATGTTGTCCCCAGTTTTTGAGTGTGATAAAATAAATATACAGTTTGATCAATATACTGACTCTTATGAGCTCTGTGCCTCTGTGTGTATTGCTATGACCTTCTATTATCACTGTGTGTCCAAGGTGCACACACTCACGGCTCAGTCTGGAACTTGCGGCTTGGTCTGTGGCTCTGTCTGGAAATGTTTGTGGCTGTGGTCCGTCCATCTCCAGTCTGTGTATTTTGTTACATGCTTTTGTGTGCCAGTGTGTAACCATCTGGTCATTTTAAAATGTTGCTTATATTGATTATATCCTACAGGCTGTACTATCAGCGAGAACGCAGCACAATGCTGCATCAATACTACACTGACTCCACAGAATTGGTCTGGAAGACTAGCTCGGATACATAATATACTGAGGACTCAGTAACAGTAACAGGTATGTGCCACATTGACAGTAATTATTCAAAAGATACAGATCTATTTTCTCGAGTATAGAGCAAGTACAAAGCTCTGGCAGAATTACAGGAGTCTTGAAAAAATTGCATTACCTGCTTTGGTCTACTCTGTGAGGGACTGTATCCAGTGAACCTGAAAGAGCAGTCACTCACACGCCTTCTGAACTGGTCAACAGGAGAACGCACCGGGGGAACAGTCTGATCCCTTTCACAGTAAATCAATGTTCCGCACTTAGGCTCAGGTTACCTGGAGGTGAACGTTTCCCAGCTGAGATATGGTCCAGGATTTACTGCACCCTTTGTATGATGTGGATTTAACAATTAATTTCTCACTCGCTCCACTGAAACTTTCAGATCAGAGGAGCGCTGTGCTTTAGAGAGTTATGGCATTATGAAAGACTGGTGCACGCTGTAGCGCTGCTAAGTGACCTCTGGAGCCCATCACCCTTTGACTGTTCCTGAGTCCTGTATTGTCAATGATTTGTGGCCATATCTGGTCTTGTCTTACCATAGTTACATCTTTTCTCTTAGGCATGAGGATTTTACAACAACCAGGAATGCAGGCAACAGCAGACCAAATGCAATATTTCTCGGAGTATACAGAATTATTTGATCATTTACATACAAGATGATGAGAAAGTGTCTACGTTCATTTCATAAACCCATTAATAAATTATGTTATGTAACTCCACATTGCAAATCATTGTAGTATTATTAGGATTATTCATCTGCAAATTAAACACTTTTACTAACCAAACAAACAACCAATGGCACAAAAAATGAGGAAAAGAAATAAGGTAAAATACTGGCACAATGATTTTATTTATTTGTTTTTTTCCACACAGGGTAGGACATTTGATAAATTAACTTCTCCTCATATTTTCCTTGAATCATACAGACCCACTCCATATGACACTATCCCGGACAGCGGTCTGTACCTGCCAGGTTTCCAGCTGCTGCGCGCGGACCGCGTCGCTGAGCAGTCAGGGAAAACAAAGGGCGGTGGAATATGTTTCTACATACACGAAGGCTGGTGTAAAGATGTCACAGTGCTTCATAAACATTGCGACTCGGAACTAGAGTTCCTCGTTCTGAACTGTAAGCCGTTTTATTCACCGCGGGAGTTTTCCTCCTGCATCCTCGTCGGTGTTTACATTCCACCTCAGGCCAATGTGAATGAGGCTGTACAGCGGCTGGCTGAACACATCACGTGTTTAGAACGGGAACACACGGACTCTCTGTTTATCATTCTAGGGGACTTTAACAGAGCAAAACTTAACCACGAACTGCCAAAATACAAACAGCACATCAAGTGTCCCACCAGGGACAATAACACTCTGGACCATTGCTACACCACTCTGAAGCATGCTTATAGCTCTGTTTCCCGTGCAGCTTTAGGACACTCTGACCACTGTCTGGTCCACCTGATTCCGACCTACAGGCAGAAATTAAAATCTTCTAAGCCTATTGTTAGGACAGTGAAGAAGTGGACCAATGAGGCGAAACAGAAACTCCAGGACTGTTTTGACACCACCGACTGGAGTGTTTTCGAAGCTGCAGCCACCAACCTCAACGAACTCTCAGACACTGTGACATCCTACATCAGCTTTTGTGAGGACTTATGTGTGCCAACCAAATCATTCCACACATATAACAACAATAAACCCTGGTTCACACCAAAACTTCGCCACCTTCGTAAGGCCAAGGAGGACGCCTACAGGAGTGGAGACAGGGCCCTGTACAGGCAGGCCAGAAACACACTGACAAAGGAGATCAGAGTGGTCAAGAGGCGCTACTCTGAAAAGCTGAAGGACAATTTCTCAGCTAACGATCCAGCAACAGTGTGGAGAGGCCTGCAGGAGATCACCAACTACAGGAGACGCCCTCCCCCCACTGCTGGAGGTGACAAAGCCCTGGCTGACGACCTCAACAACTTTTACTGCAGATTTGAGAGGGACCACTTCACACCTGCCCCTCACCCCTCTGCAGCTCCTCTTCCTGCCCTCCTTCCCCCACCACCCATCAACACTGACCTTGGCACCACAGCACTCACCTCACCACCTTCCCCCTCCTGCTGCCCTGACCCACCGACGCTCCGGTTCAGCGAGGGAGAAGTGAGCCGGTTGCTCCTCAGGCAAAAGTCAAGAAAAGCTCCAGGCCCGGATGGAGTGTCCCCCTCCTGTCTGCGTGCTTGTGCAGAACAACTGGCTCCCATCTTCACCCAGCTCTTCAACAGATCTCTGGAGCTAGGTGAAGTTCCCTCCTGCTTCAAGCGCTCCACCATCATCCCAGTCCCAAAGAGACCCTCCATCACAGGACTGAATGACTACAGACCCGTCGCTCTGACATCTGTGGTTATGAAGACCTTTGAACTCCTGGTGCTGACCCACCTGAAGTCCCTCACGAGCGACCTGCTAGACCCCCTGCAGTTTGCCTATCGGGCAAACAGATCAGTGGACGATGCAGTTAACATCGGACTGCACTACATCCTGCAGCATCTGGATCGCCCGGGGACTTATGCACGGATCCTCTTTGTAGACTTCAGCTCGGCGTTCAACACCATCATCCCCGACACCCTCTGCTCCAAACTGTCCCAGCTCACTGTGCCACCTGCCCTCTGTAAGTGGATCTACAGCTTTCTCACGAACAGAAGCCAGCAGGTGAGGCTGGGACAGTTCACCTCGGACACTCTGACCACCAACACCGGCACCCCCCAGGGATGTGTCCTCTCTCCACTGCTCTTCTCCCTTTACACCAATGACTGCACCTCCTCTGACTCCTCTGTGAAGCTCCTGAAGTTTGCAGATGACACCACTGTCATTGGTCTCATCCAGAACGGCGACGAGTCTGCTTACTGACGGCAGGTGGATCAGCTGGGGCTCTGGTGCAGTCAGAACAACCTTGAGCTGAACACGCTCAAGACAGTGGAGATGATAGTGGACTTTAGGAGACATCCCCCTGCTAACCCCCCCACAGTCCTCAGCAGCCCTGTATCCACCGTGGAGAGCTTCAGATTCCTGGGCACAACCATCTCACAGGATCTGAAGTGGGAGCAGAACATCAGCTCCATCCTCAAGAAGGCCCAGCAGAGGATGTACTTCCTGTGGCTCTTGAGGAAACATGGTCTCCCCCAGGAGCTGCTGCTGCAGTTCTACAATGCAGTCATTGAGTCTGTTGAGTCTCCATCACAGTGTGGTTGGAGCTGCCACCAGGCAGGACCAGACTAGACTGCAGCGTACGGTGAGGACTGCTGAGCGCATCATCGGTGCCCCCCTGCCCTCTATCCAGGACTCCTCTAGGGCTCGTAAGAGGGCAGGGAACATCATGGGAAAAAGGACAGGAAAGGACTCCTCTCACCCCGCACATAGACTATTTGAACTGCTCCCATCAGGAAGGCGCCTCAGAGCCCTCCAGACCAGAACCAGTAGACACCGGAACAGCTTCTTCCCCACAGCAGTCACTTTACTTAACAGCACAATATAATTTTGCACTAATATCACTGCACTGATTCCACTTACCTCAATGATCATGCTGCACTTTATTTTATATTGTATATTTGTATTTTTAGTTGTATATAGATTTGTTATTTTTTTCAACTAGAGAGACAACAACTGCCGGAGAAAAATTCCTTGTTTGTATTTGCATACTTGGCAATAAAGATGATTCTGATTCTGATTCTGATATAACATACCTGTTATCCCAATAACACACAAGCAAACAATAGCAAACAACCATATTGTTTCATATACTTGTCTGACTAAGTATCTGAAGCTGTGTTAAAATGCTTCTCTTGGTGATTTTTGCTTGCAAGTCTCATGTGGTGCTCTATATAACCATGGAATCGCCCTGGAGCTGCGTATCATTCAGACAGAGATTCACTTTTAGTTAGAAAACACATAAGTTATGGTTACCTTAACTGTAACATCAGGTTATCTCTATATAAATATGTCATGGTCGTTTGATGTTGATGTTGACTGTTGTCCCGTTGTCCCGGGAAACGGCTCATGTTCCTCTGGACTGCGCCTGCATCAAAACACATGCCCTTACTTCACTGTCACTGTGTCAGAACAGGACATGGATGTACAAAATCCCACAACAATTTCAAATGTGTACAAATGAAAATAGCTCAGCTGTGTTCTCCCAAAGCTTTGTGCACAGACTTAATGAGGGTGCATTGAAAACAAGTGTGTAAAAGCCATCGAGGTCTGCGTGCCAGCATTCAAGTGTGTTCAATTGAACCACAATAACACAGACTTCTCACTGTGACTACGCCCTGAAAATGACTTGGTCTTAGAGTCATTACGTCAACACTGGTCAGTTTTTATACCACATCAATATTTGCACAGGAATGCTACATGTGAAGGTCTGATTCACAGGTTGTGCCAGTCAGTGTGACTTAGTGCTGCTAATTCTTTTGTGTCAGTAAAAACTCATTATTATGCACAGCGGACATGAGACTGTGGGTGTATTTAAATGTGAGAGCTCTCGGGGTGAAGTTTGATATGAGAGCCTGCAGCAGCTTTGTTCACTGAGCTTACAGCAGAAACAGCCTGTGGTTAACCCCATCGTTTATTTATTGATTGATAAGGGCTATTGGATGGTTGTTGTTTATTTATTAACAGATGGCTGATGTTGGCTGCTGTTAAAGTGAAGGGTCTCAATTTAGTCAAATGTAGTGCTATTTATCTGTCAAGGCTTGTAGCTTATAAGTGAAGGATGTGGCTCATCATCGACCTTTGAGACTGTTGTTTATGTCGAGGCCTTTCGTTTATCTGAGAGTTTGTTGAAGGCTCATGTCAAGTTTACAGGATCAATCACTTGCCTCATGTTCATCTCACCTGTTACTGTTGGGGAAATAAAGATGGAAGAACTTTACAGTGCCATGCTAGAATTTGGGTGGCGTGTGAGAAAATACAGGAACATCCAGCAACAATTAATGAGCAGAAAAGGGACTGTACTGTTTCTTTAAAGAAGCAGGCATGTTGACATAGTTCTAGCTGGGTCCACCACTTTTTTCAGTTAATTTTTCAGCTGACATACACTGGGCAATTTAGAATCTCAAGTCCCACCTATACATGTTCTTGGATGGTGAAGAAATGGTAAGGACATGCAGACTCCAATTAATTAACTAACCAAAGAAAGGCCCAGGGATCATACCCACAGCCTTCTTGCTGGGCCACCGTGTACAACCATTTTAGTTTAGTTCTGGAAATAAATCAGCCCTGTTCTTGAGTCTAAATTAGATCATCTACTCCACACAAGAGTCTTTGAATACTACCGCTGCAGCTGAGCATTATGTAATGACAGGTGTTGTTTGCCAACCAAACCTGAATAAACAAAATATTCTGTCTGTGTTACAATAGGTGCTTGGTGCACAAGTGGTGCTTTGCTAAATCCTAATCTGCAGCTGGAGGCTCTGCGTGTTCCGCTCATCTGTTGCATCACCACGAGGAAAATACCCTGCGCATTAGAAATCCATTCAGCGCCAAAGCACTTTTCTCACAATGTGGCAGAAGGTTGGTTTACCACCACTGCAGCTTGATGTGCGTGGGTCTTTTCCTTTTCACAGTGTGTTGGTGGGTGGGAATTAAATGAGGAGAATAAATAATATCACTGCCAGCCGATAAGAGAGAAGTCTGTCTGTTTCACTTCCTCCAACTAAAGCCCTGGGAGAATGAGGAGCTGCAGATGCATGCAGCCTCGACTGCCTTCCCTCCGGTGACAAGTGACAGAGCCTACATTTCCATGAGCTTTACATATTAATAAAGCCGCTCTGAAGAGGAACACGACTTCTCCATCAACGCGTTTGGCCTCGTCACAAGGCCGCCCATTGGACGCATTTTCTAACTGAGTTATTCCTCCAAAGATTAGTGAGAGAAGTTGAGAAATTGTGTTCATCTTATCCGGAGCTAACTGCTGTGAAAGTGAAATGGAACTGCACTCACACATGGCCGACTCCTGCCTGCAGCCAGACGTCACAAGGCCGTGACTCACATAACCCTTTGTTTTCATTCCTTGAATAAGCTTTACAAAAGAGACTGAATGCAATGAGAAAATTCCAGAATTAGCAATTTGTCATCATTTTCTTTTAGTATTAATTGCAGTAGCTCTTCTTTCTTATTTCTGTAAACAGTAACAGATGTAACTCGTGACTCCACTTCTGATACACATTATAATAGAGTGAAGGGGTGAAAAATGTCGAAAATGTTATGGCTGTTCATTCTTTACAGAGTTATGGGCTGATGGCTGGTTTTATTATGGGTTTAAAAGGATTGTTTCTTATCAAAGTTTGATCACCTACTGTGCTATGCTAAACCCCTATGCTTTATATAATCAATAGTACAATCAAGTTTTATAATATAATAATTGTTCAAAAAACTATTTACAGTGCCATGAAAAAGTAGTTGCCCCCTTCCTGATTTCTCATTCTTTTTTACATTTGTCACACTTAAATGTTTCAGATTATCAAATAAATATAAAAATTTTGTACAAAGATAACTCAAGTAAACACAAAATGCAATTTTTAATTAATAATTTAATTTTTTCATTGAAAAAAGCAACACAAACCTACCTATACCCATGTGAAAAGGTAGTTGTAAAACTTGGCTTTGGGACTCCATCCAACCACAGTGAGAGACATTATCCACAAATACAGAAAATAGTGAACCTTCTCAGGAGTGGCCGGCCGACCAAAATTACCCCAAGAACACAGCAACGACTCATCCAAGAGGTCACAAAAGAATAAACAACAACATCTGAAGACCTGCAGGCCTCACTTGTCTCAATAAAGGTCAGAGTTCAAGACACGGGGCAGAAATGGCATCCGTGGCAGAGTTCCAAGGCAAAAACAACTACTGACCAAAAAGAACATAAAGACTTGTCTCAATTTTGCCAAAAAGTATCTTGATGGTCCCCAAGGCTGATGGGAAAATGTTCTGTGGACTGACGACCAAAATTCGAACTTTTTGGAAGGTGTGCCTCCTGTTACATCTGGAGTAAAAGTAACATATAATTTCAGAAAAACTATATTGAAGGTAGTGAGATGTGCTTCAGGATCTGGTCGACTTGTTGTGATTGATGGAACCATGAATTCTGCTCTCGACCAAAACATCCTGAAGGAGAATGTCCATCAGTTCATGACCTCAAACTGAAGCACACAATGATCCAAAACACACCAGCAAGTCCACTTCTGAATGGCTTAAAACAACAAAATGAAGGTTTTGGAGTGGCCTAGTCTGAAAAAAGGCAGTTCATGCTCCAAAACCCTCCAATGTGGCTTAATTAAAACAATTCTGCAAAAAAGCGTGGGCCCAAATTCCTCCACAGGGATGTGAAAGACTCATTGCCAGTTCTCACAAACATTTGATAGCAGTTTTTGCTGCTGAGGGTGGCACAACCAGGGGGTAACTACTTTTCATATTGGGCTAGGTAGGTTTGTATAGCTTTTTTCCCTTTATAAATAAAATCATCACTTAAAACTTGCATTTTGTGTTTGCTTGGGTTATCTTTGTCTAATATTTAAATTTATTTGATGATCTGAAACATTTAAGTTTGACAAATGTGCATAAATGGGAGGGGGGCAGAGTCAGATGTAGTGACTCCATGTGAGCATTTGTCCAGATGAGACACCCACAGTGCTGAGTCACATTCCAACGTGAGAAATCCAACTGATGAAAAAAGGTTGGCAGCACTGATGTTGCAGATGTCATTGGGCTGATTTACACTTTTGGGTGAAACTTTGATTGCTCATGATATAGAACAGTATAACTGTCAAAATCTTATAATAATAATAAAAGTGGACGAGATTTATGTTGCGCTTTTTTGTCAAGTCATTCAAAGTGCTTTACAAGGTGGGTGAAGTGTCTAGCCGAAGGGCACAACAACAGTATGAACAGGAGGGAATGGGACTCAAACCACCAACCTTCTAGTTATTGGACACCCTGCTCTACCTACTAACCCCTGGGTTCTACTGCATGCGTTGCGGCTCCGCCACGCACTCCGCAGCGAATACACATCCGTTGTTTTCAGTATGAGCATTTCCACTGCATGAAATATTCCGGATAAAATTCACAGCAGTTCTATTTTTCTCCTAAGCCACTGCACCTTGTCTACACCTCTTGTTTTTCCTCATTGGAAAATCAGCTAGTGTGGAAGCTAGTGTGAAATTTATGAAGGATTTAGTGATAAAACTGACAAAATATTGGTCACTTTTTGAAACAACAATGTTTTGAAATGGTTCCGATAAATGAACGCCCACAGGAGAAGGGCTACAGATAGTAGTGTTGTACCCAACATGAAAACATACAGCCCTGATCATATCTTTTTAAGGCACAAATGTGAATTGTCTGCTCAGTTCATTTTTCTGCAGGATAATACACACCGTTCTCTACAGGAGTTCATTTAATCCACAGAGGTGGCATTATTCATGCAGTTGGGCAGCATCAAGGCCAGTTTGTCGTGTTTTCACCACAAACAAACCCCAATGGTGTGTGTCCAGAAGTTGGTACGGTTCATTAGACTGCACAAGAGTTCAATGGACCGCTTTCACACTGGCTCAAACGAACCATCCTATCAAGCAAACCATACAGACTTCATTTTAATTTGACCAAACATGTCCGGTGTGAAAGCAGTCTAAGTGCAACAAAATTGTCTCAAATCTCAAGATGGCTGACAGATGGCCAGAAAGGCAGGGCAGCTTGGGAATGTTCTGGGAACACATCCAGTCTGTCTACTGTTGAAGTATCGGCTAAAGAATTGAATTTTCCAAGTATTAGATTAATATATTTCAATTCAATATATTTCATATTTCAATTACAATACACAACATCCCTAATACATACATTATAGAATATTATGTCAAGACATACTCTATATTACCAGTACTGAAAGGTGTAGCATGTCTATGTTATTACATTTCCACTTGTTCAAATACATCATATACTCAAGTTAAAAAGCACTTGACTCTATGCATAACTGCTTGAAGGGCATTAATCAGTGGCTTTCATAAAATTGCATTCAAATGAAAGCAAGACAGACTGTATTATGTACAATGTATATGGCTCTAAGCATTTCATTGACGCTTTTCAATGACACATTCTTTCAGTTGTAATCACAAGCTTTCTTCAGCTCCATCTTTTGGCTAAAGTCCAGCCCTTCCTGAGCCATGATGACCTTGACCGAGCAACACACACTCTCACCACATCCTGCCTACACTACTGTAACTATTCTCTCAGTCACCTCCAGCTTGTACAACATGCTGACAGCTCGTCTGTTCACAAACACTCCAAGGCAGTGTCACTCCAGTCCTTTTCTCCTAAAGTGAGCGTCCAGTTGAACCAAATCATTATAGACTAGGAGCTCTTACCTCTCATTTTATGTAAACATTTGAAAGCCTGATATTTACAATTCTAAGACTGCAAGTTAAACATGCTCTTGATCCCCTCCAGTTTGCCTTAAACAATCATATTGGTGTAGAGCAGGGGTAACCTTTTAGAGCCAAAAATACAAAAAGGTGCATATTCTGGGAGCCACAAACAATAGGCCTGTTTCAGACCTTTATTTTTACATTTACATTGAGACTCCATTTGGTGCAGTACTAAATGCTATTCTGCTGTTTGTTTATAATTGCTCATGTCAGTTTATTATAGATTATTCAGGTTCTGGCACGCGCTATTGAGGGAAATGAATAAACTTCCATAATGAGCAGTGTTTATAGAGGAAATGTGACCACCCTCTTTCTTTACAGTTAAAACACTTTAAAGACAAGCAGAAGGAAACAATGGTAATGTTACATAGGTCAGTATCATGAAGGAACACTTTTCACTCATGTCCTCAAACTGTGAGTATTACATAATTAATATTGCAATTCATTGTTACAGACTCCAGGATGAATACATTAATTCAGCTGACACACAGACAACAATAGCCCACAGCTGTGCACTGGGGGCGGGGTCTAAGGCTGTCATTAGAAGCAGAGGAGCTCCTCAAGGTAGTCGTCATTCTGCTCCATTCCTCTTCAGTTTATACACTGCAGATGTTAATCATAACTGTCCTCATTCAGAAATACACTGATGTCACAGCAATAGTGGTTTGTATCAAAGATGGTCTGGAAAAGGAATACAGGAGCATCAGAGAGCTTTTATAGATGGAGCTAAGAAAACTTTTATTCTTAACAAAACTTGAAAATGGTCATTGACTTTGCGGTACGCCCCAAATCCAACTGACCATCAGTGAAGAAGATATTGAAATAGTTTCCACCTTAAATACCTTGGAGTGTCTGGAAAACAAGCTGGTTTTGGTTTGGTACGAAACTTCATAGGAAAGGCCAAAGCCGGGTATATTTTCAGAGAAAGCTTTAAATGTACAAAATTATAAAATGCTGCAAATGCTTTATCAGTGGTAATGGCTAATTCTGTTTTTTATGCTACAATCTCAGAAAAAGAGATTGTAGGCAACTTGGGCTGGTTCAACTGTATTAGTTTGTAGACTGTGGAGCAACAGACACAACAGGACAGATGATATACTGAACAACATGGACCATCACCTGCATTGGCTTTTGAACAACAGAGAGCAGCCAGTGTCTGAGATCAATGAGCTGCAGGAGAGAACACCACAAGAACTCCTTTTTCAACTGCCGTAAGACTGTACAATCAATCAGTTCAGTTGAATAGAACTCACAACTAAATTTCTCCTTGTGGATGAATAAAGTTATTTTGAATTAAATTGTCTGTCCACTGGCTCCAGTTCAGTTTAGCACACTGGTTTAGCTCTGGCTGTTGTAAGGTGCTATATGCATAAAGTTTGGTTGATTGAAAAGTTAAGGTGTATGTGATCAGAGCTCAAAGGGATAACTACAAAGCAGCCCCAGAGCTGTGTTCCTATTAGAAATGATACAAGGTTGACATATTAAATCTATCTCCACAAACACTATTGAGTTACAATGTTCCAGTGAGTGACTCCATTACCACGAGCACACACTAAATGAGCTCTGATCAGTCCTGTCGATGCACAGGCGCCGTCCGACAGAACTCACAGAGCAGTTCATCAACGTCCTCCTGCAGCATGCACACAGGGCGGTTTTAGAGTCACATCATGAAGTCAAATAATCACAAAGGCACTGACGCAAAACATGAGTTCAACAAGTGAAACTCTCATTCGAATTATTTGGAGATACAGTGTTTTTAAAGCGAAAAATATTAAAAACAAAACAATTGAAGTTATTGAAGTGCAGTCATAGAGTCCTTGGAGGTGGCCTTTGAACTAAGCCTTGGCCAATTCTCCTTGACTGCCAGTGATTCAAACCCAGCTTAGTAATGATTGACCTGCATCTTTCAAACACCTTTTAACAGTTTATCAATAATTTGCCAAACAGTAAGATGTGAAGTTGTACCACAAAAAGGGGAAAAAAGTTCCCAAAAAAAGTAGTGTTACCTGTGTGTCCTCACATGTATTATAGAAGGAGGATTTACTCTGACATCACTGATATCCTTTCCGTTATTCTACGTGAAATGCCTGTACTTTGACAACATTCAGGCTTTATTGGGGTTAAATTCTGGCGAGGCGGACGTGATGTTGAAGAACCAATAGGAGGTGAGCTTTTTGGGCAAGTGAGCAAAACCAAAACTACTAGCAAACATTTTGAAGCCCACTACGACTACTAGAATGGTCACTACAAGTACCATTTACCATTTAGGATCCTACAAGTGGTTGTATTAAACCAAATTTGTCTTACTTGTACTATTAGTCCTCATTTTGGTCAACCTTTCTTGTAGACATTCTGCACCTACTAGGAGCAGGAATAAGATTTTTATCAACCACCTGAGTGTGGGGGGGTGGTTGGGGAGGGGGTGACCACTTTCTTGTATCAAATTAAGATTACCCCTTTTTTCTCTTGCATTTAAGGAAAACTGTTTAATCTTCTAACAGCGTATTTTACATTATCATCTCAAAATTCTGTTTTTGTTTTACTCATCATTTGACCTTGTTGTCCCTGCCGGGCTCCCATAGTTGGAAAAAGGATGGGTGCGAGTAGTGAAATTGGAAAATGATTGTAGTAGAAGTTGTCAGAAACTACCCAATGCACCTTAAAGTTGTGTGAATAGGTCCACAGGATCCACTGCACTCAAGCACAAGCCATTTATCTGTTAAACACACACTGTGTATTATTTATGATTGCACACAGCAGCTACACCGTCCTCGCCTCTGCACCGCACAGGTAAATCACACTG
Source organism: Rhyacichthys aspro (assembly GCA_036850595.1). NCBI lineage: Eukaryota > Metazoa > Chordata > Actinopteri > Gobiiformes > Rhyacichthyidae > Rhyacichthys > Rhyacichthys aspro. Next base: position 3,347,673 of record CM072154.1, read on the forward strand.
ACTGCTGGAGCTGTGTAAAACCATTAGGCCAAATAGCAGGAAGCGCCGTGGCCCGCTGCTTCCTTTCACTCGTCTGTGACTCTACTATCAAGTATAAACTGCTCATTTTTGAACAGGTTTTGGATTACAGAGCACAGAATGAACAGATCGATTCGGCTTTGACCTCTGCTGCACAGAGATATTGACTGTGACTGAAGGCACAGAGTGAGGGAACTAGACTGTTCCCATCTATTCAAATAGTGTATTCTTGAGCATAAACACTGATTACAGTTTTTACAATGACATCATTTTACTATCACTGTTATTTTTAGTTCTGTCTGTATTTGTATGTCCATTTTGCTCTGAATGACAGCTCACTCTTCAAAGTTAACTCTCATATCATGTATCCTAGAACTGGGGAGGTACTCAATGTAAACAATTCAAAAGTTTTTAGATTATGGCATATAATGGTAGAAAAAAGAGACAATTTAATGCTATAACATGAATTTATGACATATCCATGTTATTACCAAAATATATGAGCCACTGTTTCCAATGATTTAAGTGTTTTTCCAGGGAGGAGGTCCCAGGGCCGACCCAGGACACGTGCTGTCCCAGGAACAGCTCATCACTGCTTTGACTTCTGCTCCTGTGACTTGGCTGCTGATAAATCAAAATTAGATTGACTTTGAAAGTTAAACATCATTATAACTTTAAAGTGATACTTCAGAACTATTTCTTCTAGATGCTTTAGAAGTATATTAATTGCCTGCAGTAGATGTTTGTAAGCACACTCCCAGTTTGGAGTAGAACACAAGTTCAACGCCACAGAGACTAAACCAAATGACACCATTGGAAAAATGAGACAGTGTACATAGGCAGGAAACAGGAGTGAGAGAGAGAGGAGAATGACCTGAGCTGGAATCGAACCCGGGTCACTCAAGTATGTGGTTTGACACCCTGTTCCTGTCCAGTTGATCCATATAAAAGAAAGACTCATCTTAGCAAACTTTTGGTTTGGCACAAGGCGTGCTGAGCTGCTGGACAGGACAAATAATGAAAAAAAGAAACATCTAGGATATGCTGCTGAGAGCCTTGTGGAAAAGAATAACACACTCATGTGAATCCCTTCTATAAAACACACACAATTGTGTGAATATGTGTTGGTTGTCAAAGCAGCATTTTTTTTCAATGTTCCGATTAGCACACATATACAGGGCCACTTCCACTGGAGCAGTATGGTATGGGTCAGAACAGGTAAGCAGCCATTATCAAAAAGGGGTCAGAAGAATCCCTAAAATGTGCACCATACCCCACCACTCTGAGTAACCTTTGACCTTTGGTTCCATCAGAGAGCTCAACACTGCCGTCTGTTGATTGGACAATAGATAATCCTAGTTAAAGTGTTTCTGGTTTAGCCTCACATCACTACTCACATGGATTTACTCTACTCTATTTACACATCCAACTTTTTAAAGTTAACTTGAAATACAATACAATGATATACATTTTTACTTAGTTCATTGCTATTCACACATTGTCCCTCTGCCTCACTCTTCTCTGGGAGAGTGGATACTGTTGCAGATGTCTGGCTGGCCTGACCCCAAGCCCAGCTCCTCTCATTCAGCTGGAGGAACTATTCATACTTCTATTATATGGACATATATCCGTTTTCATATATGTTGGAATGACTGACTGAATGTACTGTATGTATCTGTCCTGGGCTCACCTGTTGCATGTTTAGTAGGTAGTTTCCTAGCACTGATGGAGACTCTAAGGGCATGTATTGTACAGTCACTAATGCCCTCTGAGGCGACTGTGGTGATATTGGTCAGTAGAAATAAAATTGAAATAAATTATAACGTATATCTCATTTACACAAGACAACTTTTGCTGCACTTGTGTCATTTCACTGTTTCACTTCACTTCAGTGGAAACACAAGCCATCCGAGGAAAGTGAACCAAACTGAGCCATCCTCAGCTGATCCATACCATAATACAAAGCCTATGTCTGCTTCTCCAAAGTGAGAGTGCACTGATGATCTCATACAACCCACCAATCTACACTATCTCTTTAATGGGAATTCATTTTTAAGATCTTTCTTGTGATTCTTTGGTTGAACAGACCATTTCAACAAGCTTAACAAAAAGATCGAAGAGAGTAGATAAAATGTTTTGATAAAATAATTGTCCCACTTGTGGTAACTTCAAATCAGAGAAATATGACAAGGGTTTGGGATTTCCTCACACATATATAACATTCTTGAAAGTTGGAGTTCAACAGCAGGTGGTCACATTTCTGCAACGCAAGTGATCACTTTTTTTATTTTTTGAATCGATAAGTCAAACAAGACAAGAAAAGCCCCTGTTGCATTATAAAGTGAGCAACATATTGTTTGTTTCATCACTAAATCTTTCATACATTTTGCATTAAGTTCAATCTTGGGTTCCATTTGAAGTATTCAAATGAAAGAACAAAAGACAGCAGACAAGAACAGAGTTTGGTGCATAATCCAGTCCAAGGAAGAGCAGAGATTTGGACAAGGGCACAAGCTTTCATATTGTTTTACGTGTATTTGTAACATTGCACCTTTTACGCATTAGCCATGTTTTCTTCAACCAAAAAGCTTCATCCAAAGGTCAAAATCCAGTCCTAATATAATTATTTCCAACATGGAAACCGACATGGATATCACCAACATGGTTTGACCTCTCCCACAACTCTCTCTTCTCATTGAGGCCCTGCAGTACTCTGAATGCTGTGTTTAAAGAATGTGATGTAATAGGGCTTTTGTCGTGGGTGAAGTATATGTATATGCAGTACAGAAACCCAGTATAATGCAGACCCGGCGGCTCAGGTGAGTTGTCACTCTGCAGCTTCATGTTCAAGGAAGGATTCCAAGATGAGGCCTGACTAATGGCTCTATATCAGCACACGTCTCTGAGTGACCTTTCAGTGGTGACGCTGGATGCATGGCCCGCTGGTGCGTCATGAATACTGAAGTCTGGTTATTTAAGGAAGCTCTGTCTGTGGGTGGCTCTGATCAGATTGTCACTGACAGAATACACCTGGCCACACACCGCTCACTTTCACTTGTGTTAAAGCAAAAATCATCAAGCGTTTTTATATTCTCTCTCCATTTTTCTCCGCACAAATCAGGCCAGATCGACTAATCTGAGCGGAGTTGACAGCAGCTCGTTTTAATAGTGCTAAGTCAGGCAAAACTGCACTGTGGCATTAAGCACTCATAAGTGATAGTGAGGGTTTGAAAGTGTGCGCCTTGTCAGTAAACTGTCATTTTTGCTAATCCAACACAACAGACATTTTCCTTATGCAGCAAATTCTATATTCAGTCAAAATCATAAAACCCTTAGAAAAAAATGTGAACCTTTTTTTGTACACATTGCTGTGTTTAATTGACATTTGTCATTTCTGTCATTTATATTTTCTGCTGGACTTATCTTATGTCTAAAAATCACTTTTGATTTGCCATCTAACATTTTACTGGATGTGAATGCCGTAAAAGATTATATCTTTGTCCTGTTGAAGAGTCTTAAGGCGTGACGTGGGCACTCGTGTGTAAATGTAATGAGAGTCAGAATCATGTGTGATGCTGTAGTGTACAGTTCAACCATTAATCAAAACTATCAGTAATGTATAAACAGAGAGGGCAAACTAAGCACTGTGCAAAAAACAAACAAAAAAAACCCACAGTGTATTCATGTTCCCTCCGGGGCTGCCACACATGTCCACAGGCAATTCAATTAACAATAACATCAACATAAATCTGCCCTGGGTCTGGCGCTGTACACTTAATGCCATATACATTTGTGTTATTAGAGCCAAGTCAGACAAGAATAAATGTTTTCAGTTGTTAGTGGTTACAGTGTTTCTGAGACCTGTTGTTCAGAGTTACATGTTGCACAGATGGGACAAATTTGGTTTGTCTACAATAAATTACATTTACAGGGCATCCTGGTGCAGTGAAATGGTAAATGTTACAGATTTATCATGGTAGGTTGATGACTTTGCGGGGGGCACTATCAAACTATTTTACAGTTTTGTCACATTTGTGTTCATATCTGTAGAGATCCAGTTTGATAAAGAATCAGTTCTGAATCAAACTAGATGATGCACGTTCCATCAGTTTCTGGTTTGTTGATGTCATACATTCCCAGGGCAGAACTCTTATTTCAGTGTTGGGGGAAAATAAATAAAAACATCTAAACTAAAAATTCCAAATGGGGACATAACACATTACATAAAAACATGCTAAAATGTTTTTGATGTTGATGTGTTTGCCATGAGCTGAGGAAATGTTTTTGAATTCATTTAAATCCATCCAACCATTTTCTTCTGCCTGTCTGAAATATACCTGTTCTCAGGATCTTCACCTGCACATGACCCCTCGAACATCTATAGAGCGCAGTACTGACTATACTACTTACCTAAGTAATTACCACATTACTATTATAGATATGATTACATTTTAACATGACAATAATTCAGACACATTATAATTCTGATTTACCATGGTATTATAAGATATTGAATTCCAACTTCAACAACTCTCGCTATTTCTAACTGATAACACATCAGGTTTAAACATAAACTCATCAGCAGTACTATAACCCAATAACCCACTCTGTGACAACATGTTACAGATATAGAACAAATTTATTCTGTGAAACAAGAAAAGATCTTGTTACAAAAATATAAACATAAGCATACAAAACATTGTAATAAATGAAAAATGATCATATAAAACTTCTGTATGTTGTATCTTGTTCTAACAAAAATATACATTAAAACAAGTTTATTTTTACTGACCTGGCAGCAATACGCTACCGTGCTGAACAACATAAACTGACCTGCATATCATTCACATTGTATTCAGACAGATTTATTGTCCACTTCATTTAGAACCACTAAAAATACCTTATCAATGCTTACTGTTGTTTACTGTTGTACTATTTATTTATTTTTTATGACATTGAGTAGATCCACATATACAATACATGACTCTAATTAATACAAATCACAATATCAATGGCTGAGTTACTATGTTAATACAATAACTATTACCTTTTCAGAATTAGACTGGTGTTTTGCATATTGCATTTATGGAGTCAATAAATATAGCAGCCCCAAGTCTATATTCCTGGCAGGGAGCATTGTAAATCATGACAGACATAAAAGCTTTTATAGTCCTATAAAATAAAAATAAAAAGCCTCGAGCCATATTTCATCCTGTTTGCTCACTCTTGCACATTGTATTCCATCTCCAATATTTGTTCACATAAGCGAACATGAATGAGTGTGGACATGGGGTTACTCACATTATGACACAGAAGAGTTATATGTGGTCAATATGTCACACGTCCATGACTCCACTGTTCTTTAGTGTGTGGTGGTGTTTGCTGCCTGCTTCTCTTCTCAGCTACATTCAGTGGGAGTTGCTCTGAACCCGACTGTGGCTCTGTCCTAGAAATGACCTCTCCTCTGGGTCCTTGGTCTTTTCACAGCAGTAGTTGTGCCCTAGTGAGCGCCTCGACACATGGCAGTGTGTGAGCTATGAATGCAGCCTGTGAGGTGGTTAGTGATGTAGAACTTGAGACCGGACTTTGTCTCGAAACAGGCCTTATAACCATTTTATAAAGGTCTTGGTCTTTTAAATGAATTTTAATTCGGAATCAAGACCACAAATGGTATATTTGTCTACATCATTCAGGTGTAGTATAGGCCTGCTGCATAATGGAGGACACCACCCACCCAGCACATGAACTATTCACCCCTCTACCGTCAAGCTGAAGGTCACACCACATTCAGACTAAGACCACCAGGCTCCACAACTGCTACTACCCAGATGCCGTCAGACATATGAAATACCCTAGTGCCCTACTGTAGAACTCACTTAGCCTTAGAATGAACATGCATTTTACTCTGACATGTACTTTATTGCGCTCTTTATTCAGTTACACACTAATTGGAGCTGCTGTAATAACTGTGATGATCAGGAATCATTTTATGATTCATTTTAGTATCTTCTTTATTCTTAGCTGTTGTTTTTACACTGATATTTCAGCATTTATGTCCTTTTTAATTTTATTTTTAACTGAACTGTTTTTATCTATTACTTTCTACCTCTCTGTTGTTAAATTTATCTAAATCCCTCAAACTAAACTTGAATTGATTGTCCTTGATCTTGTGATTGGATTAAAATTGTTATAATTTCAAACATTTCCCAAAGGCACTTAATTTTGGGGTGTCTTTTTACTTGAATGATTTGGAGTCATATTGTAACATAACATACCATAAACTTTGAATCCAGCAAACAAGAAAAGATTTTTTTTTATTTTCACTTCATTATGCTCAACCTCACAAAAACAGAAATTTGAGAAAATAGCAGGTAAGCTTCTTTGAAAAAAGGAAAAATCCAATGAGGAGACTTTTTTTTTTAGCAGAACCTTAGCTAACAGAAAATATGTGCTCACTTCAGTGAAAGGTAGTTTTCAGTTTACACTGAGACACACACAAAGAGAGGGTGGGGAAATGAAGCCAAAAGGTCTTGCTAGCTCTAAAAAATAAACTTTATGAATGATGTTTCTGGCTACTAAGAAGCCCCTAAAGCCCTAAAAAAGGAGACGATTTTATCTTGTGCAACAAGTTATATCCTTACCTCCAAATTTGTTGAGAAATAACATTGTCACCTTTTTAAGAATATTAGGGGTTCCATAGGCTACAGAGGTTTCAGTAGCCTAGTGTCCAGTTGCAAAGAACATATCATTATTAACAGTCACTGAAAACTGACATGACACTAAATATTATACTTTAGAAATGTATTATGATTGCTTACAATTCCCTGAACCACTTCACACACTTGCATTTCATCCTGAAGCTTAAGCTAAATGGAAATAAACAAGATGCATCAAAGTGGAACTATTTCTATTACAGCTGTTTCTGGACGGCTGAGCGCTGGATGGAAGTCCGTGTGTGGAAGGTTTACCGGGGCGGCCCATGATTCCATGCCAGTAATTTCCCTTTGCACTTTAACATTCCATTTCATTTTTCCTCAGTATTTCTGCCTCTTCTTTTCTTTTTCTTTTTTCATGGTTACCTGTCACATCCACTTAGACTGAGGCAAGGTGGGCTGTTTTCTGAACCGGAGTGCCCTTCAGTCTGCTCAGGCAACTACTCCCTGGGAATAAAACCAAAACCACAGGCTTCCACTCCACCAAACGATTCTGCCTGCCACTTCAGCGAGGTCTGCCGCTACAATCTATTGAATTTCAAAACAGGCGGGCAGGCAGGGAGGCTAAAGCACGGGCTCTGGTGCTACGTCTTTATCTTGGGTAATGAATCTTTGACCGGCTAAATACGGCCTCCTGTTGAGTATGATGCATTTAGGGTCAACTTTGCAGGGGGGTAAACCCAGAAAAATCTAAAAAACTGTTGAGGAGAATGAGAGCAGGCACAGTTAGCCTTTGGGGCATGCGAGGTGTAGCGCTTCTCACGCTGTACTTGAACACAGCACAGCACTGGCTCACAACAGCCAGGTCCTGCAGAGGTAAAGAGCTGAGGCAGAACACAGGGCAACACTGTGTATCTCAAATGTATTATTTGAGCAGATTCTCCATAATCACGTCTAACATACATATATCTTAAGAACTCCTTGAACTATAATAATGTAATATATGTGGTAGGCATGGGGTGATTACTGGTGTCAAGGTGTAGTGTAATTTAAACATGTTAAGGTACGATTCATACCATTCTTTTATGATGAGCTGAAAAGCACTGACACATTTACAAAAGAACTTCTCTAGGGGTGTGCAGTACCTTCTTTTTAAAGTATTGATTGATAACTAGTAAATACTGAGCCACTATCGCCAACATGAATACCAATTGCATTTAAATGATATAAAACCCCTTAAGTAGCGCACTATGTTTTGAGAATGCAGGATGACATAAATATTTCACCACTCAATACGAGCAACCTGGATATTTTTTGCCTCCTTGAAAGGACTGCTGATAATTCATATGAGTCTGTGTAAGTCTGGCATTTTACCACAGTACTGAGGAGTGTATGTCAAAATTGGCAGGGCAGTTTCAAGCTAAAGAGGGGTGAAGTGGTGCAGAAAAAAATAAAGTATTTGCTACAGAATTCATACATGTGCGTCGATCGTATCAATCCTTGGATCGATCTGGCCACTCCCATCTCCAACTGTTTGCACTGTTGAAATACTAAGCTGCAGCAGTAGTGATGCATATTTGCATTCTGAATGACTGAGGGACTGACAGCAAAAAGTTTTTACTCAACAAGGCCTGTCTGAACGATTCAATATATCTATTTAACAAACATGGTGAATAGCTTGTTTGCACTTAATATGTCTAATGTAGGTGGAGGGCATCCAGCTGATTAAATCTAAGAAAACAAGAAGAGTTTCTATCAGGCCTGTATCATGGCCTGTAGAGGACGAAAGGGCAGCAGCTTCCCTGACAAAAACTATACAATAAATGAATTACATTCAGTAATATATTGATTTAATCTATCCAGGATTATGCAGAGTAAATGGTATGTGATAAAATATTATTTTTTTAAAATGTACACAGAATGTCTTTTGTCTTTCTGCATCTCACATTGGTGAAAAATTGCATATGGCAGGCTGGGCCCTAGCATATGAACCAATCAAAAATTGGCAAAATAAAAAATTGGCACAACTATTAACCAATCTTTTTCCTTTAAAATGCTGGCCACTGGGACAATAAACAGGACACCATAATGCAGCACTAATATTAGCTAGTGCTAAACATCGTTGTGGACCCCATCACTAACAAAACAATTGTGTGGTTTTGAAAGCTGTATGGTTTGATACCAAGTATTGTAATGAATACTTGGTATCAGTGAGAACTCAGCTGGAAGTATTCAGACTTGAGTACTATAGCAATAAGCAGCCTTTAAACTCCTAAGTCTGTCGCTGTACTGAACATTTTATTCTTACCCTGTAATAATTCATATGAGTACTTTTACTACTAATTGAGTACTTTTATCACTAATTGACTACTTCTGTATATTGAATGTCCAAATGGAGGCTAATGATGTTCTGTCCTCACAGTTTCCACAAGCGTGTGAGGCGTGCTCGTGAACAATTCCCCTTTAAACAATAAGACAATCCTCTAAGGAACATGGCGTGCTCCAGTGGGCAGTGAATGGCAGACTGAACCACAGTAGACTGGGGTGAAGCACTCGGCAGCTCCTCTCTGACTGCCTAATGAGGCCGCATTAATTCAGATCAGGGTGAATGATTACCTCATCATCAGTGTACTCCAGAGAGCCCCCCGCCGGACTGAGCTCAGTGAAATACAGTGCACTAATCCAACGACACTGCTCACATAGTCAGACGTTAAAATGATGTGTTTGGAGCTGACTGATACGTGTCACAGCAGACCTTTAATATGTACGAGCCATACACGCTCCCCTGAGAGTAACCAATTACTTCCAATAGTCTAAGTCGGAGCAAAATGACTGCATTGGGTTTTATCTGTTTTTTTTATCTCTTCTCTTTTGAGGCTGTACTCCCACAAGCAGCTGACAGTAAACACAACACCCTCCCCATCGGAGCACACTGAGTAGTTGCCTAGCAATGAAGTCTCTGATTTTATGGTGTGTGAGGCTTGAATGTTCGTACGGAGGAAAGGAAAAATCCATCAGGATTAGATTTGGAGTAGTGTAACCAGCGTCCGTCACTGTTTGTGCTGATGTGGACCAGGCCTGCTCTATGGATATTGACAACACAGAGTGCATCGCAAACAATGCTGCATTTCTAAACCGGCACCTAATCCCCAGCGAGCAGCACACGGCTCATTGATCCGGCTCCGTGGGCCATCCTTCCCTCTGTGTCGTCTGACAGTGTTGATGAAATATTAAACAAAACTTAATCTCCAAGGGCAGCAGCGGCTTGTTGTTAATCAAATTTGGAAAGATTGAATTCAGAGCTGGAGTGAGAAGAAAAGGAAGGCTTTACTGCCTGCTATTTCATCACCAACATTTAATTTCCCACTGCATCTCAGAGGATGGTAAAAAATTCATGGGACTGTTGTTAACAGTGTAACAGCTCTGAGTGTGATCCAGCGGATGGTGGCTTCAGCGCTGTCTGTGGCTCTGACAGTCTGTGAACTCACCTGTGCTGCCTACATCCACCCACACTGTACTTAACACACATCTGTCCTGTGTATGAATTAAAGATGGAGCCTCACTCCAAGCTTTTGTAACGGTGATATTTAGCTCCTATAAGGTGCTCAAAGAATAAATAAATTAAAACCAATTCACACAAAAATGATATTTGTCCTTGGGTAGGTCTCAAACAGGTCTTTGCACCTGACTTTGGTTGAATTAGGTTCAAGATTTCTCAAACAAATTTGCAAAAACCATCACTGCAGACATTTATGAGAATACCTTAGAAGTGTGTTATGTACATATTCACAACTAAAGCAGAACAGTTAGAACACTTAAGTAAACTTTTACTGAAGATCCTGTGGGATTTTGTGTTTACTTTTCCACATCAACAGAAAGCATTTACTGTCTTTTAAACACAGTAAATGGAAAAAAAGAAAAAAAGAGTAAGTGTACAATTTTATTATTGGCCTACAATGACAATTGCAAATTCATTCAGAAGAAATATGATTCTGGTTACTGGTGCAAACAGTATTATGCTTTTTCAGAAACAAGGAAAACAAGCCTTGGTCCAGAGTGACTCACTTGCATTGTCCTGGATTACTCCAGCAGCAGCATTCATGTATCTGAAACTGCACTTGAGGTGACACGTACCAGAAGAGAGCATGAGAGCACCAGCCTTCAGCTGAGAGCTGGCTGATGTTCTGCTGCATTTTTAATTAACTCCAGCCTCTCACTTCAGAGCCTGCTGTAGCTCCCAGTTGCCCGAGCTTTTTAGCACCAAACACCAGGAGAGATCTGGCACCACAGGTTCTGAGAAAAGCTGCAGTGAAACGGCTCACTTTGAACCATGAGTCCTTTTTTGCTCTATTTTTAACATAGGATGTGTCTTCTCTACAACTTGACTGATCCCAAAAGGTGTTATAAGCCTCATTATTGTTGAGTCCTATGGTTTGGTTCAGGGCAGCACAGCACAGTTTGGTTCAGTTTCCCTGAAGAGGCTTGTGTTTCCACTGAGCTGTGTTCAGCCAGCCAGAGCCACTGACTTTCTAAGTCACTATTTCTAAGTCACTACTATTCCACCAAAGCTCAACACCATCGACCAATTATAATTATTTATCTAAAATGGGGTAGATTTTACACAACAACTAATAAAGAAGTGAAACAAGTCTCGTCACATTGGTTACACCAGGCAATTCTTTTCTCTGACTGGTTTCAAACTTCATCCAGTTGCCCCACCCCCTCGAAATTAAACTTGGATCGCGAGGGACAAGACTAAATATTTGTACGGAATAGAAAAAGAATAGGGATGGCTGGCAAATCAACAATATTTGAAGCAGACTTTCAAAACATGGAAGCATTGCCAATAATTACAGGAAATTCTGGAAATACATTTACGTTTTATTGCCTGCTAACCAGTTCCCCTGAAGCTGGCCATTTGGCTATGGCTTCATCAAAATGGTCCAATTTCCAAAAGGTGGAGCTAAAGACTGCTAAGACGCGGCAGAATAAGTAACAGCAAGCTACAATCTACAGTTTGCAAGTGAAGTGCTGCCAGTCAAATGGTGGATAAGCTAATAAGCTACTCTGTAGGGTTCATATGTTTTTAAATCTGATTGTGATGAAGTCGGTACCTCACCGCACGTCACTGATATATATATATATATATATATATATATATATATATATATATATATATATATATATATACACATACATATATACATATATACATATATATATATATATATATATATATATATATATATATATACATATATAAAAGCTAGTTTTATAAACAACAGCTGGTGTAAGGCTCTGTGAATTGGAACTCAATAAAACACAAACAGAACTTAGGACATAACACATGATAGGAGTGATTTCTGAAGCTGTATACAGCTGTACCTCCATCCTCTAATCACGACACTCCAACATTTCAAATCTGATTTATATCTTAAGTAGAAACTATTTTTTTGTTCTCGTGTGACATCACTGTTTCCGTAGCAGATGTCTCTCTCTGGACACTGCTCAGTGGGAACACAAGCCTCTTCAGGAGAAACTGAAACAAACTGAACTGAACTGAGCCGCCCTGCACCACTCAGTAGACATTTGTGATTTTGGCAGGCAATATTATCAGTTCAGAAAATATATAAAGGTCTGTCATCAGCACAGAAACCTTTAATGATCCCTGAATGTGAACAAATGGAGGAAAATGCCCTGACAGTAGGATGGATCTGGCAAGTCCCTCTCACTGTGGGGGTTGGTCATTCAGGCCCACTGCTCATCTAACCACTCGACCATTTCCACAGCTCTGAAGACCACCGCTCTAGGTTTTCACACCACTGAGCTCCAGAGGTTCATGATAAGTATATGATAAGACATTTTCTCACTATATATAACACCATTTTACAGAACAGTGGGCAGAGGGATACGTTATATTCCAGACTGCTTTTCAGATTTCTGCAAATCTTTACATTTCTGCAAATGTAAAGAGTAAAAAGACCAACAGGACATTTACCACATTTTTTAATCACTGCGATCCATGTCTTGATTTAGAAAAGCTAACTAATGTTTGCCCCAGTAACCACAAAAATGTTTATTAATTAAACTTGATCGTAATGTTTACCCATATTTCAACGTTACACAAAACATTCACTTTTAAACCTTCAATATTTAACCCTTAAACTGCTCATGCTGCATGAGCTTTGTCTCTTCAGATCATAATAACATAAATAGATGATTAAAACTAGTGATGTATGTAGCACCTTAGTGGTGTACGAGTAAGCGCTTGGTCCAGATTCTAGGTTCGGTTACACAAGAGCAGAATAAGCTGATGAATGAATGAATAACCACAAATGCAATAAACACAGACCAGGGAAATAAGTTTAAATCTTTTATATGGAATTAATAATTAATAGTAGAGTAAATTCCCCTTTTTGTTAAGTAGTTTCAGTTTTATTAATCATTTTAGTCTAAACCTATAATATTTGATTTAAAAAGATTTTGTTTTGAACTTAGATCAAGTTAAGTTGTTTATTTTTTTTCTTGAGGTGACGCAGTTAAATTCCAAGCTCCTTTAGTTCTTTTGTTTCAGACATACTAGTATTTTAGTTTCCATTTAAGTTTTAAGTTAGGCCTTTATTGTTAAGGTTTTAACCCTTTTATTTTGTTATTTAAACCAACAAGACCATAAACTTTCAGCAGTAACACCACTGACAGCATTACCCGTATATGGTGGACTAAAATAATAAATATTAAATACAATAAATCTACAAACTCAAAATAATTCAGCAAAAGACTGAACAGTTCAACCCAGATTTCAAGCAATAAAGTCTTTTCCCTCCTTTTCCTTGTTAATCCTTTAAGTGTCCACAGAGTCCACTGCTGTTTGCAGTAGTTTTGATGTAAACCATGCACTGTCCTTTTGCACCGCCAGGGGGCAGTTCACAGATCACGCACATTCAGTGGATCGCTCTTTAGGTGGCTCGCCATCTTGTTTTTCTCCACGAGTTTCTCCTTACCTGAATATTTCAGCACCAACTTTACTGGCCTTTTGTACAATCAACAATGTAGTGCACTTCCACAATGCTGTGAAAAAAAGTAACAAGTAGTAAATAAAAACAAATAATAAATAATCATTTTTTTCTTGATTACAGAGGTTTTTTGATTGTTGGGAGCCAAAATTGAAATTGAAATAGAAAATTAGATTAATTAATCAGCCCTACCTTAAGACACGTACATCATTTGAACATCAATTTAGCACAAATTTACCTTCAATACGGCATCATAGAATGTATAAATAACACATTCAAAGCAATAAAAACATTTGTTTCTGCTACCTTAGCTTATATTTTATAGTCAGCTCATTCACCAAGTCCCATGATGAAGATCAGAAGAGCACCAAGGTTGAATTTCCCCCTAGGGGATTAATAAAGTGTTTTTGATTTGATTTGATTGATTTGATGTAATAATGAATACAACTTCTCCAAGGTAGGACCAGGCTGGAAAAACCAAAAACAAGTCCTTATGACAAAAATGCCCTTTTATAAGCAAAAAAATCTTTCTATTTCTCCATCTTCTTGCAGCCGTCCTTCAGCTTGCTCCATCCACCTATCACTTTGTTTACACTGGAGATGGGAGATGGTATAAGCAATTTGATTGGCTGTTGCTGCTCTAGTGATTAAAGCAACAGTACCCATTTATTTATTATGTTATGTTAACCTGGGTCTTATACCAGTCTTTCTGCCATTTTTCTAGATCTTGGTCTTGTCTTGGTCTCACCACATGGCTCTTGTGACTACATGAAAACTTTTATCTTCATTTAAAAATGTTGACGTAAAGCTTGTTAAAGACAAGGTTAAGGTTGCTATTATATTGTTGGAGGTGTGTTGTTGTGTGCTTGTGGTACCATGACAAAAGGATTTTTTCAAGTAATGCTGCTTTAATGAACCAGACCTGCTCTAAATTGTTTTAATACCCAATACTATTTCTCCAGGGGGGTCCATTTCCTGGATGGATAGGCCTATCCCCACATACACCGCTGAGCTGAAGGGATAAATGACCTTTTAGTTGTTGCTCTTTACACACGTATAGAATTAGCATAAAAAATATATCTTCACTTCAACACCACTGCAGCACAAGGTCAGCTGTCGGTGTGTCTTGTATCATCAGGAGAAACTATGATGGTGTGAGTGTGTGAGTGAGTGTTCACACCGCTGAAGATCCTCAAGTGAAGAAAGAATCTCATTTCCTCCAGGCCAAAAGGCTCGGGCGGATTGATGCTCAGAGCTGGCGGCGCGTGTAAAATTGACCATGAAAGTCGCTCAATTCAGATCAAAGTCAATACAGCCTCTGCCTGTTCAATAGCTCAGTGCATTAGGGCTGCGAGGGGCTCAGAGCGCCGCATCACCTCTGCCCGGTCCGGGACCACAGCCACACAGAGATCAGGTGACTGGGGGTTTACCAGAGTAGAAGATAACCTCACATACTGCTGGATAATTATAGTTTTTATAATTACTAACCTTGTGCTGCTGCAATAGATGAAAGACATGTTTTTTTCCATTCTGATCTACAGAGCCATAAATGCTGATTTATAAAGGAATGCAGGGGGAATGTATGACATACTTAATCAACTGATGATATCTACAAATATATAAAATTCATATTATTGAACCATAGTGTGTGCTGGTAACATGGCACCAGTGTAATGGATGTACATGGGACGCTACACAGGTGACCTAGGGCTGCTTTCTTAAGGTTTTATATACTTTGTGATTGACTCATATATCCAGTGGTGAATTAAAGGAAAACTGTGCAGTATACTCATTTAAAGGTCCCTTATTATGTTAAAATGACTTTCATACACGTTATGTTTGCACCTAAAAAATACCTGGATTTTTTTTTTTTAGTAATCCTGTCTTCTCAACTTGCTAAAAACGTTCAGTCTCACAGCTGTACATACATAGGTGAAACCAAGAAGTGCTCCATTTTGTTTCTAAAGCCCATACACCGTCACAAAACTCGTTTAGATCATTTCAGTACTTAAATTGCCATCACTACAAAGCAGCTCATTTCTGTTTGCATCCTGTTGCACATTCTTATGTTAAGTTTATGGAAGTTTAAGGAAGACTAATTGTAGTTTGTTAGATTAGATGTTTGTATTGTTATACTTTTCATAATAAAAAAAACAACAACTTTATTTTGATTTAAGGTGACTCAGACAAGACAGCATTTACATTCTCTCTGCACAACAAACAAAGCTCCTTTGTTCTGTGTGTCTGCAATTTGGAGCCAACAACAACTGAAGTCCAGTGTGCTGCTCTTTGTTCAGGGGACTGTCAAACTCTGGGACCACAATAAAACCTTCTACATCAGGTCTCTAGTTGGCAGCATCCTCCCAGTCAATATCTGGCTCTTGAATATCCTGGCATTAGAACAAGACAGTACCGTAATTAGACAATTTCAAAGTCTTACCTGGTGTTCTATTTCTTTCCGTCCTGAGCGGATAGTTGTTCCAACCTTCCACAAATGCCTCAAGGTCTGCATTGAAGATTAGCCATTGTCCAGTCAGCAAACTTCAGTGTTGAGCTCCACCTTCTCCAAAGCGAACCTCGCAGCTGGACCCAGGCATACCCAAAGTGATACTGTACAGTACGCTTTTTGGGGACACTTCGGACCCCTTTTAGTAATGGAAAAGCACCAGAACCATCCCACACCGTACCATCCCAGTACAATGAGGCTTTTCACACTTAAAAAACACACAGTCCTGAGAAGACAATAAAAACAAGAAACAAGTAACCACACTCATCTATTGATCAGTGCAGGACAACTTTCTTTTCTGCCACATGAAAACAAAACATCAAGTAGCGTCAGATTTTAGCGCTCTTGGGTTTGTTGGTGCAGCGTGAGCCTTTTTTTTATTTGAGGTGAATGCAGCAGCAACATACGCTTGTTTTTGTGAGTGGTCACAAGAAACTATGTGTTTTTGTCTGAACCTTATTTCTCTCAATGCTTTGAGCTCCTCATCACTCCAGGTCTGACTGCGAGTCACTTTTCCAGATTATCACTCTACACGTGTGTTTGTTTTGCTTGTGTTTATCCACTATAGCTTGCACCATGTTCTGTGTTCTGCCTTTGGTTCACCTCATCTGAACCACACCAGGGTTAACTTTGAACAGAGACCTGTGTTTTAGGCGTTTTTAGGAGTTCAATTGTGTATATTACAACCAAACAGGATTGGTGTAAATGCACTCAAAATAAACTTTTTGCCTTACTTTCATAGTCTCTGGTCAAATATCAGCTAAATGTCAGCACAAAAACTGGGGAGGAGAGTATTTAAATCGACATGCAGCTTTATTTACCATGGTTTTTATGCCAAAAGAAAGCGTGTATGCATCTGGCTTCAGCAAAGTCAGTTTGAAGAGGAAACACACACACTGAAAAAGCAATGTCACTGCCGACATGTATGAGAACACCACAAAAGTAAGTTAATCCACGAGTAAAGTTACTTGTTATTGACAAAGAAATTAAAGAGAGAAAACTCTCACTACAACCACTGCACAATACTCTTCCTACATTTGTTCAGGTCTCAGATAAGTTCATGGAGTAGTTCTAAACTTCATAGCTCTTCAATAGCTCCAGTAGCTCTAATGGTTTCATAAAGCCCTGAAAGCTTTTACCATGTTCAGAGGAGCGTGACACAGGTCCACTATTCCAGTAACATCACACTTTTTGTTGCAACGTCACAAACACCACCTGAACTCTTTTAAGAGTCTTACTACACAAGACGACAACTGTAGCGCTTCAACCTGTATGTATGGTTTTTTTTCCTGACTTATTATATTTATCTGTTAAGGGTGGAGGGTGGAGTTATATTCACATCTGTTTCCAGTGCATGTTCATGATTCTGAGTTGTGTTAATGACGTGTAAATCAAATGAAAGTCTGAAGATGAGATGGCTTATTCTGGGCATTGGTCTCTTGAGTCGGTTCTGTGCAGAGTGTTGACACATATGCTCCTCCAACATGCAGAGATATGAAGTCCAGTATGGGTTTCAAGGGCCATCTGCTACTAATAGTAGTCTCCTACAAGAAGCCTATATTGGTTTGTAATGGATTTACACAGAAAAAAAGTGATTGTATCAATTTGAATAATTTGCCAATTATGTTTATAACTTTATTTGATTGTAGATTTAGCACTACCTGAAGAAACTGAAAACAAAGGGATAAAAATATATATAGTGTTACTTTACAAACAGGACCATCTTCCGATCAGTCTGTGTCCTTCTCTCTTTCTTTGTCATCTCCACCTAATGTCAGTATTTGGCCTGATGTGTTTCCTCTCGGCTGCTCCGGGCTGACACCGCTGTTTGCTGCACCGAGCTGTTGTTCCCTGTCATTCAAAGCTAACAACACCGTTTTTTTGCCCTGCACACCCTCATCCATTTTCAAGTGTTTTGGAGCAGGCACTGATCTGAGAAAAGCAATGATTTACTTTGGCCTAAGTGGAATTTGCCATCAGGTTGAGTCGCTTCAGAGAGACGCCAGTGGAATGGGGCATTCTCTGTGCCATGTTTTCAGGTCTTTATATGTTGGCAATGTTCAAATTGTATCATTTCTGGTGAAAGACAGATATTGTACTGTTCACTGCCAATTTTAACCTCAACTTCCTTATATGATAAATATATTATTTCATCAAAAACTTTTTTTTTCCTTTTTCCTTGTAGCATAACTTTGTCTGCCAAGTCTTCTTCATAGAACAGAAACATTCCTATTGCTCTCTGGAGCTAGCGGGTGTTTTGCTGTCGAGAAAACCTTATAACTAAAATAAATAATCCAACATTCCATGTGTTTTGTCTGTATTACTTATATTTTCTTTTAATTAGCTCCGATGCTAAGCTCTAGCCATGTCCAAACTGTTTCATGTGTGAACTGCTGTGTCCAGTTGCAGATCACAAGTAGGTCTGCAAATGCAGGTAAAGACCCTGATGTGTGCTTAATGGCTAATATATGTGTGTAATTCCAGGTAAATCCAATTATTTCAACTTAAACCATGTCTTCAGAGTCCAAACACTTCTTTTTTAATTTTAAATGTACAACTTATAAATGTCAGACTTTAGTACATGTAGAGCCATACCTGATGATGTGGTGGATTACCTCATAGGTTTCATTGGTCAATCACAAGGATTTTTCTTTTTTTAAATGTTATTCAATATAAAACTGTTCAACTCAGGTTCATTCACATGTTTCAAAGAATTTGTAAAACTCCAAAACAGTTTATGCATCATGACAAACATCTATCATTATTTGGTCTGTTAAATATGTTTTATTTTGACTTGACCTTTTCTTTTGTGTTAATGGCCCCAACCACTTGTTCCTTTCATCTATTCATCTACATATATTAGCCCATGTTCTGCTGAAACCTGATCTCTGTGCATCACTGCAGTGATGGTTATCTCAGCCAAAGAAAACTATTTAGTAATGTTTCTTTCCTTGTTCTATGCAAGTTGTACTTAAAGCTCTACTTCCCAGTTTTATTTTTCCCATCCCAGTCTCAATCCCACCTCCTGCCCCCAACAGCAGCGTAGACACCTTTACTATTAAAGTAATACATTACATCAGCTTAAAGTTCAGAGCTAACCTTAAACTTCTTGCTCTGATTTAAGCGACATGTGAAACCCCATTTATCTTAGCCTCATTAAACATTGTGTGAATCAATTGTGAATTTTTATCCCCTTCTTTCTCTCTGTTTTCTTTTTTGCGCTGTTTCTCTGAGTGAACAGGCAAAGCTAGCAAAAGAATAGATGCTTTTCTCTATTTTATCCCTTTTACCACTTCCTTCTTGACACTGGTGTAGAACAGAGGTGCCGTATACATCAAACGTGATCGACCGGTAGATTCCACAAGAAATTTGCCAATAGTCTATGGTCTGTTTTCCTATGGCAGCTCAGCTCAGCTTTCAACACTGTAAATGTGGTGAGTAGGCTTGTAAAGTCCTGCCACGCAGCAAGTCTTTCTGCTCCGCTTCAGGACACAGCCCGACATCACACTTCTTCAGGTAGAGACGGAGAGACAGGCACATATAATGTCTGACGGTGCAACAGAGAAAAAGGAAGCCACTCATTAAAAGATTGTAAGCTACGCATAACCTTCATGGCGCTGCGTTCAAGTGTGCTCCATAAAACTCTGAGAAATGGGATTTGGCACACTTACTTTTTACTGCTTACTATTCAGTCTTTATGACAAAAAAGACCAAAAGGCAACTGTAGAAATCAGTGATCTCAACAAAACATTTATATGTTTATTGAGGTAACAATAATAATTTTCTCCAATAACTCCAGACTTTAAACATGTCCCTAGTATCAGTATTTGTTGTCGCCCCTGCAGCTGCTGATTGATGGTCTTGTTTTTCCCATTCCTGTTACAATATGCTATTTTCCTTAAATGCAAGAAAAAAAATGTGTAATGCCCATTTAACATAAAAAATGGTTAATGGACAATTAGTTATCTGGTACTAATGCTTTTTTTTATGCATTTTGTATGTAATTTGAATGAAATTATGTCAAAAATGTCCTTGTCATCTTCACTCTGTCTATTTGTAAAATCTTATTCTGATAAGAAAGATTTAATTTCATCTTTAAAGAAATTACTTGCATCTTATTTTCGTAAAATTTCGTTTTCTCCTTTGTCCGAATGACTTACTATCTTGTACAAGCTCATGACTGATATGTTATTTCCCCACAGCACCATCATCAAATTAAAATGAATAATTAAAATGGAAAAATATCTTACTTTATCTTCAAAAAGATTGTGTTTTCACTTGTAACCCATGCACATCTTTAGTCGTCAGCCCCCGTCCTCAGCCGGCCCAGATGAAACAAAAATGTTGCAGCAGACTATGAAAAAAACCCCAAACTCTCCCTGCGGTAACAGAATCACTTCAGAAGATGACATGAAAGCTGTTAAAATGCATGACCGTCTCAAGCGCCATGTGACACTGTTGGAGAGGGGATGAAAACAGCGCTGGCATGATTTGGCTGCGCTGAAAAGACACTCTTATAGACTTGTCATAATAGAGCTGAAAGCACGCAAGGGCTCTGAAGTCTTTTGCTGTCACTTGGTCGATAGCAGCTCCCAGATACACAGCAGGTATTGTTTCACTCTCTTTGTTAACACACAAGAGTTACGCACCAAATGTAACTTACCCGAAGAGCTGATGCTGGGGCCCAAATTCCATAAATAAAAATAAATGTCACACTCTCAGTGGCTTCATATATCACCCATTAATTAATTACATTTAGGCTCTTAAGTGCCTCTACCCAACTTAAGAATAGACACTTTCTAGTTTATCGGTGGCCAATACTTCCTTGTTGATATCCTTCACCCCTCATAACAAAGCCTAGATGATGTCTTAAGAAATCTTTTTTTTTCTTTAAAAAACAGTTGTATTGCAGTCTTAATGTACTGCAATATTATATCTTTAAATGCAAGTGAGAGAAAATCAGACCATGTTCTATTAACTATATGCATACGTATAAACAACAGCAAACAGGGTCTCCCCTGTTCCCACATTACTGCGATTTTCTTTCTTTCTTTTTTTTGTCTGTGAGCATGTCTAGAAGCAGGATTACATAAAAACGACTGCTCCAATTTGCAGGTTAGGCTGTGGGAAGCTACAGCAGTGGGAACATAGACAGGCCCCCAATAAATAAACACGTGAACGTTTGGTCGTGCTGCAAACAGCCACAAAAACTCAAAAGTGTTGCAAAGCACCAGGGTTTGTTTAGCTTAAAAGTGACAGTACAAGAATTTATTTTATTGAATTTACTGGTCTGTTGTATATCTTTACACTATAACTTGAGTGGCTGTCTTGGCAAAAAATGTAGTAGTGTGTATATACAGAATGTGTGCATGCAGTTGGCTTATATTTTCCTTAAAATAATCTGACAGATGAGCAACAGGGGTAGACTTTAGATTTGAAAGTCAGAATAAGAGTGTGGAGTGGGAGTCCTGTTTCATTGACTGTTCAGAAACTCCTTGGCAAAGCATCCACTGAAATGACCTTGTCCTTATATGTTTATATTCATTTAATTTTAAAGGAAACTCGTACTCGTACTTGTAGGACTAATTGACCTTGTGTTATAAACATTTACTTCAGCTATAAAAACGTGTTCTCAAAAATACTTTAGACTGTTTAGTTTTTATAAATGTAGCTGTAGTTGCAATGCATTCTGGGTAATGACGTCTAACGGCTGTCGCGATCTCATTCCCCTATAGTAATCCGGTTTCAGTGGACTTCAGTGGACTTGTCTGCAGGCTTTAGCCCTTTCAAATATCCTATTTTTATCACTTGGAAAGCAGTGAAGACTTATGCCGCTGTTCGATTGCAAATTGCAACCAAAAGCAACACAGTTCAGCATTGTTTCCACCGTTGAAGACTATCTAATTGAAAACGTTGTCCGAAACAATGTAACTTTACCTTGACGTTCGTCTCAGCTGCTGCCGAATGACCAGTCAAAGTCCCAGAATGCATTGCGCAGGTAAAACAATGGCGACTTCCATAGTCAGAAAAGGTAGTAAACATATACAATTTTTAAAGTAATTGGGAGTTTTCAAGTGCAACTAACAATGAATTTTAGTAGAATAGGACAATAAGAACATAGTAAGCCCAAAAAGTGCTAATAGTCAGGGTTCCTTTTAACATAAAATGGCTAATAATACAGTAATAATGCCTATGTTGCCAATTTTTGCAGTGTGATCTTGGTTTTATTTGGTTTGTTGGTTTGTTGTGCATGTTATGTAACACTGTTGAAAAAGCTTTCTAAATGTATGTCTTTCTGCATGCGTTTTCCTTATTTACAGTGCACTGAGCTTTCTCAGCCACCGTATTGGCCTTTAGTCCTGAACGCTCCAGTGCTTTACAACTTTGTGTAGAGATAACTTTATTTTTGCATCAAAGACTGAATCGGCAGTTTGTTTGTTTCCATTGTCCACGACATATGCCCTCAGGCCCTGATTGATTAATGGGATTTCATTTTTCCCAGCGTGTCGTTTGGGAAACCCTGGTGTTTGCTGTTATATATGTCCTCTAATTAGCACAAGCCAGCTAATGAGCCATGTTTAAGCTTAAAAAAAACAACCCAAAAAACATATAAATAAATGAAATCTAACACAGAGGTGACGCCGCACAGCAATTAGATCGGATCAGTTCCCAAACATGTGATATTTTGTGTGTGCTTCCCGGGGGCACATGCACGTCTGACAGCGCTGCGGTGATTACCTGAGATGAATGCGTCTGCTGAAGTGATGGAGATTGATGGGCTGGAGACAGGAGCGAGGCTGATGAGCGCGGTGTGTGGCTCATTAACAGCCGCCTGCTCAAAGGTAAACAGTGAATGAGATGTTTCCAACTCTTTCTCAGTGTCAGACGCTTAGACAATGAGACAGTTGCACCTTCCCTTTTTCGCTGCTCATTAATAATTCATTGTTAGGACTAAGATGCAAATTTTTGATTAATGAGCCAGATAAATTACAACTTCACCAAAGTCTCCAGCAAAGTGTCATTGGGGTAGCTAAGCTATCTAAGTTTTTTGTGATGATGCAACTGAATGACTGACACAGTAATGAGAGCAATTTCGTTTTATCTGTACAGCAACATCACACCAACAGTTGGCTCAAAGGACTTAACAGCCTACATCAGGGTGAGGAAAAATGTAAAAAAAAACAGCCATGAGAAAAAAAGAAAAACCTCACGGAGAACCATGAAGGGCAGGATCCAATAGAACCTCTTTTCCACTGGAGCGGTACAGTGTGGGTCGTGTCAGTTCCGGTGCATTGAACAGAAGATATTTTGCGTTTTGGTGAGCATCATCTTATAATTGACAGGTATGCTGTACAATGTGTTTATGCAGGAGATATTTTTAAAGAGTATTTGAAAAGCCTGGCTGCCTTCTGTCTTCATTTCTGCTTTGAAATTAATCTGCTCACTTCAACGAGTGAGGAATTTCTGTCTCGCAGGAAACACCAGTAGCACTTTATTAGCTCATCCTTCTGACAGCCTGACAGTGGTACTGAAATCAGAGCCTTTTCACTGAATGACCAATTAGTATCAATATCCACTGGTATCACGTTCACTCACAGCCACTGTATTCTTTATGGCTCCATTCTTTATAGCTTTTGAACACTCCCAGCCATCCACAATGTCATCAAAGAGAGTTGTAACACATAGTTGGCCAGTGCTAGTTCAAAAGCAGCCATTTGGTGGAAGTGGTAGGAAATAAAAGTATCAATTAAAAAAAGATGTACCAACTTAAGGACTGGATAAGATGAATGCTGCAAACTCACATGGGAATGTTACCTTTATTAAAAAAATCTCCTACATTTAAGTTGTGATGTAAATTTGTGTCAGTATGATGGGTTCTGGTTGTTCTCTCGATGGTAGTGTGACCGGCGATTTATAGTTACATGTGGAATAAAGTATGTCAAACTTCTTTTTGTTACCCTGTGTTTGTCCTGAAACAAAATGGATTTAAGGCTTTTTTTTCTTTTTTTTTCAGGCTTATATTGTCAGACATTACTGAAGATGGAAATGTGTAGTTAATCCTGTGTCAAGTTGTTCAAATCAGAGAAAACCATGAATGTCACTGCAGAACTGAGAGCATGTGTCGTTGGGGCTGTAGTCCAAGCAGAGACACCCAGACTTCCTTCTCCTCAGAAACCTCCTCCAGCTCTTCCAGGGAAACACACACAGGCATTTCCAGGCCAGTCAAGAGGCATAGTACCTCCAGCTTATCCCTGGTTGGTCCAAGGGCCTCCTCCTGGCAGGACATGCCTAAAACTGAACCTATAGGGAGGTGTCCAGGAGGCATTTAAATAAATGGCCCTGCCTCAGCTGCTCCTCACCCTGTTTCCAAGGGGGCATCCAGCTCCACCCTGCAGAGAAAGCTCATTTCAGACGCCTTTATCCAAGATCTTGTCCTTTTGGTCATGACCCACAACTCATAAACATGGGTGAGAGAAGAAATGTAGATTCCTGAGCTGTGATTTCCAGCTCCACTCCCTCGTTACCACAACAGCCTGTTACATCAACTGCATTACTACGGACGCTGCACGGACCCATCTGTCCATCTCCTGTTCTATCTTTGCCTCACTTATGAAAAAGATAAAAATAATGATGGACAGGCTTTAGTAATGTGTCCTGACTTCCAGAGCATTCTCCAGAGGATTCCATGAGGAACACGATCAAATGCCTTTTCTAGATTGACAGGATAAGAATAGCATTATTCCAAAATATAAGGTTTCATGAGCTGAATTCTGTTCTCCAGTCCCCGGTATGGGCTTTAAGAGAGAGGCTGAGGAGTGTCACCCCCCGTAGTTTAGAACAAACCCTCTGATCTCCCGTAGACAGGGTGAAGTGTTTTTTTTTAACTGTGATCCACAGGTGATGCAAGCATTATCATTACCAGTACAGTATATTCCAGGCCAGCTTTTCTGCAAAATGTCTATTTGAAGTTAAATATAAAGCACGATATAATACATCCTCAAGCTGTTTGAGTATGCATACATTAGCTCATAACATAATTGCGTGTATCCACATGTAGGTTAATGCAAGGTTTACTATTAATGAGTTAAAGCACTAACCCGGAAGGGGGAAGTTGGTTGGTGTTATACATTGCGCTCTCAAGGTGGAGTGAGGGAGAAACAGGCATTGTACTCATTCAGAAACTTTCCTTTGTATATAGCTTTTGAATGAGTACATGTTGTGACACAGACAAGTACGAGTGACTTAACAGCATGTATATCTCTGGCTTTATTAATGATATTAGACTATTTTGCAGTTTGAAACAGCGGGACGACTTCTTAACATAACCTCTTAACATGTGAGGTGACATTCTTCCAGGTCAAAGTGTAATCCATGAGAGCTATGCATCGAGACATCCTCTGAGGGTTGAAGTGTTGGGTGTGTGTAGAAACATAGCACAGCAGTGTTCTCACTTACTGATGCAGCAACTGAGTTTTAAATAAGTGGTGTTCAGAGACTGGGCTTGATTCAAGGATGCTCCAGCGTTCCAGGGGCAGCTTCAACAACAGTGTTCTTCTACTCCTGCATGTAAAAGTACAGGCTTGAACAGCAATCATGTGTGTGGCATGGGTCGAGGATTCTGTGTTGAATGGTATTTGCATAAAAGATCTTCAACACAGTTCTTCTCTTTTCAAGGTTTTTTTTTTTCAGATTCAAGTGTCATTCAGATGGCATTAAGCGAGAGTGTATATACATTTTATGCACTACCTGGAAAGTTTGAAAAACCTCTTCACAATTACCAAGATCCCACTTGGAATCCACAGTTAAACAGCCTTGTGTAGCCCACCGTTGAATAGATGTTCATTGGTTCATGCAAGACTTGTTTAACATTCAATTTTCTCTCACTTTCTTATATTTCTTATCAGACTGTGGTTCCATTTTACAAATTCCCCTTAAACCGATCTCTGAACAGTGGAATAACAACAAGGCAACCAGCCCAACAGCAGCCATTACTCACATCTAAGTGTGTTACATAAGCTTCACATAATTTCACTTTGAAGTCCAAACCTAATTTCAGCAGAAATGAGGCAGCGTTTTACAGTTGTTGTGGCGCAGGTTACTAAAAGCTGCTTACTGTCACATATACACAGTGTTCACATGAATGCGGCAGTCGGCACAACACAGAGCTAACACTGCATTTAATCATCAAAGGCAAAAAACAGCAGTGTTAAAAACCAGTGGAGTAAATGGTATCATTTCAGGCGCTTTGATCAAAGGAACAGGTCTGAAACACAAAACTAACAAAGATACGGTCAGTAATTTGACACACATTCACGTTTGATGAAATGAATAGAATTTAGGCATTAAATCTGTTTTCACATTTGCTACAGTTGGTCAGTTTGGTTTGTTTGAGGAGGTTTGAGAGTGGTCCATCAAACTCTGGTGCAGACTGACAAACTGTACTGAGTCCAGCACAGTTTTGTAGAGTCAACACAAATAGGCCTTGATCCAGCCCTAGTGTATAAAATAACAGTACCTTTGTGGTCTTAAACAGGACTAACATTGCATGGCCTTTCATTTTATACTGATATTGTTTCCTTATGAGCTGAATTCAAATCTGTTAAACGGTGTATTTGAAGTTGTTAGTTGTAATTGTTGGACCATAAAATAATAATGAGGCTTTTGTGACTTTTTGGTTTGTCTTTTCGTTCATTTTCTTTGTTTAAACAGTAAAGATGAGCCATTAAAGTGATAACAACTCAGCCCAGAGCCGACAGACACTGTTGCTCTCAGAAAACAATCAGGTGTCACACACAGGAGGGAGAAACCAAACCCAGCTAAATGAATGCAATGTTAAAAAAAATGATCAACTTTGGTCTGGACCTTGAGTCAGATTTGGAACACCCTTACTTTTTGTGCTTTTGCTTCACTTGAATTTGGATGGAAGTTTTCATTAGTAAAAGGGGATAAAACTGTTCGTCTGCTTCTAAATGAACTCAGCTCAAACCATCTCAATTAACAGTGAGAACAATGACAAGATGCTAAAATCACATGACCTTTATCTATCCTATAAAACCATACAAAAAAAAAAAATGGAATAACTCTAAATCCATAGAACCGAGATAATACAACTGCTGTTGGGTTCAAAAGACAGACTTAGTGGACAGTGTTCTTTGGAGTGTGTGAGTCCAGAGTTTGAGGAAAGCTCACACTAAAGCCTCCTAAAGTGATTGCTGCAGGCGTCAGTGCTGCTCGGCCGATGGCAGCCAGGGACAATATAATCCTCTCAGTGCCGAATGACTCAGTACATATTTCGAAATGTGTTTTTGAGTCATAAAAAATAATGGATACAATGTACAGTCTCGGAATCCGCTTGATTTGCTCAGGGGCACAATATGTGGTGGAAACACTGACTTCTCCCGGCGCCGTTTTGTTGTGTTCATCCTCAGAGCAATCACAGCGGTTCCATAATACCTCCACATCTGTTCCTTTTCTCTGAGCTCCCAAACAGTGTGAAAGAGTCTGTGGGCGATCGCTGGGCTGTGCAGAAGAAGTCCTGGAAGGCAATTGCAATGCACTGATGTAACATAAGACTTTCCACCACTCTGAACAGTTTGATGCATCACATTATTAATCGTCAAAAGTTGGGGAGTTACAAACAGTCATTTACTTGCTAAATGATGGCGCTAGATGGCCAGAGGTCACGCCGTGGTCCATAGCTTGCAGTGCTCGTGAAAACCTTATTCAGTAAAGGTCGAGCTCACCTGGAATAAAACAGTTACAGGAGGTTATATGTGACCAGTTTTACCTAGAGATGATGAAGTCAAAGTTGGCATCTTGTTCTGAACTGTTAAAACAGCTTTTTAGCAATTCACAGCCTTTTTGCTTTATCCTGGGGCACCTCAGTTGCTCGCCTCAGACTGTAACCAGAAGTTTGATTTCCTGGCCGTCTCTCAACCCCTTTTCCTGTCCATTCTCTATCAAATAAAGGCAAAAAACTAACAGAAAAACTAACAGCAAATCCTGAAGTTGTGGTTAAGGCCTGTTGGGTTAGTGCAGATGGCAGTTGTTTTCATCACCTCTATGTCAGTGTATTGCTTCATCTAGTCTAGTGTCGGTCATGTGTCTGTCATGTCTGTGGCTCATGGGACAACTCGGCTTTGTTCAGGCTGTCAAGAACCTGGTGAAGTGTGTCACATAGGTGTTCCAAGGCTCCATCATGATAGCATCCAGTTCGAATTTCGTGTTGTGCTTTTGCGACTCTTGACAGAACTCTTGCACAGCTCCATTTGTGAAGCGTGTTGGAGAACTTTCGATAGTTCCAGTTTTACATAGTTACTTTTTTTTGTAAGGTGTTAGATTTCTATTAATCCCATTCATTCTTTTTACAACTGAACAAAAGAAAAAAAAATGTGTCCATTGCCTGATATTTAAAGGAAAACACATAGACTATATTTTTTGATTAGACTAATATTATACTTTTATGTCTCCAGTGTCCACAGGAGACGTGTCAGACGTGTCTTTGAGCTGCATTACTCAGTGCTGTCTCTGTAACTCCTCTGTTCCTCCAGTGACTCCATATTTGGATATACACAAGAGTATTTCAGACTTCAAAAATGCAAACGCTTGTGGCAAAAATAGACCTCTGAGCAAACAAAATTGCAAAGCAAGAGGAGCAGCATGTGATGTGCAAGAGTTAACACACCCATGCTGCTGAATTATAACTGACCGATATCACCCAAGTCCAAGTAAAAATAATGTCTTTTTCATATACAGGGTCGAGTGCCACTATAGCACAGAGTTAGGTGTGACACAAAGCATTCTCTTCAATTTGCCCTTTTTATTTATCAGCTGACAAAGGTGAATACACTAAAATAATAATGAGCTGTAATGTATCTTTGCACCACTTTTAGTGCCATTTTTTCAGCCTGACATTTTCCACTTTGACACACAAGTGAAACACTCAGGAAATAAACTGAGAGGTGGGCACCTGGAGGCTGGATCTCCTCAAATGGGACCAAGCGAGGCTCAGCCAGAAAAGGTGATGTGGGCTGATGTGGGCTTGATAATAGCCCTCAGTGTAAGTGCTTATCCTGGTGAACAAGAGGGATGTCATCAGGAGGAGCCCCAGGCCCAGCCCAGGACATGCTGGAGGACTGGCCTGGGAGTGTATATGGGAACCTTGCTTAGACTGTTGCTCCCACAACCCTGATAACAGTGTTGGTCTATTTGAATGTGGTCCAGCCAATGGGACAAGTTGTATTCAGGCATTGTTTGGCACAAATGTCCATATTAAATGAATAGCCCTGCATGAACCCTTTGCAGAAGTTAGACAGGCCTATATCCAAGGTTTAATAAATCGAGCCACTGATTCATCAGGGGTCAGGAGCCATGATCCAGAGCCAGCATCAGAACCCTACAGTGAACGTGCATGTCTCGGACAATTGTTGAATGCATCAATTGGTCATTCTCAAACAAAACAAAAAAGGGGAAAAATAGATTATAACATAGCATTATAGCATAACAGACTATAGGCCATATGAATCAGCTGACTTGATGTTGTGCTGCCTCCCCATCACACTCAGAGGTAGGGCCTCTCACATCATCCAATGTGATTCACTGCAAAAGCTTTTGAATTTAATATCTCATACCTAAATTTCCCCTTTTTTAATCTGCAAGTGGGAAAAGGTGACACTGATTTAAATGCAAGACTCAAATGTGTTAATTTATGCAAGAGACACTAGACACTGGATATGGCTCTAAGCTGGCTTAAGACCATAGTAATGAATAAAACAAATAACAATGGAGTATTGTGTGATGTAATGTATTCATGTTTGACTAATAAGTGTCCTCATCATCATTTAATAATGCTGGTATTATAGTGATTAAAGCTCATTAGCATTAAAGGCAATCACCGAGAGCCTGGTGGATTCCAGAGTAATTTGTTGTCCGTGATGTGAAGGAGCAGTCGCATGTTTCCTGATGAGCAACACTCATGCTTTTGCAGGAGATGCATATGATCAGTGGTGAAGGCCTGTCCCTCCATCTCTCTCCATTTTCTGTTGCTCCACCTGTGAGTTTAGTAGTATTCTAAACCATATTCCACTGGGTCGCTGGTGACTGTAGTAAAAGTCAGGTTGACAAGGAATGAAACATAAAACGGTGCAAATACTAAAGACCCTAGTTTGAGTGTGTTCAAAAGGTCGTTCTATGAGGACAGGTTTATGTTCAGAAAACAGCTGAATTTGTGTTTCTACTTTTACAGTGATTTTGGATGATAACTAGAAACTGTTAGAAACCGTGGCTTGAAAAAAAATACTTTATAACTCTCTAGGTAGTAACATCTGGAGAAAGGTTGTTTGTTTTTTTTTTAAATCTGTAATATAGAAGCATCATTGTGATGCATCTTACATGAACATGTCACTTTTCCTGTGACATGGTGGTCTAATGAACGTATGTGGACCTATCATCTTGACAACATCTATCATACTGAGATGAGTTTGTCACACGCAGGACAAACAGAACAGACAAGTACAACATGTTTCCATATGTACAGTCAGGAAACACCACTGCAGAGAGAGCATCACGCTGTGCTTTTGTTTCAGTGTTGCTAGGTAACTACAGAGATGCTAATATCACATGGCCAGATGTGGTTTATTGTGTTATGTTTCTGTGATTTAGCTAAATGAGTATTTTATCTTACAAGTGAACACTTACTGAAACGCCCTTTACTGACTTCAATATGCTGCTCTTCCCCAGAAAACCCATCTGTGCGCTCATAAACCCAGAGGAAAGGAAAACAAAAACTATCTGCATTTGTTCTAATTCATGCTTTTTAAAGCACTCTTCTAACAATTAAAAAGCCTCAGGCAGAAAAATACACATTGTAGAAGAGGCAGTGGCAAACTGTGTTCCGGCCTCTCAAGACAGATACACAGTAGACAGTATGCTGCAGTGCTCGTACATCCGCACATGTATCATACAAAGGCTATTTGTACCACTTGTACAACTTGTTCAAGGCAACTCTGCGACTATTTATTTGCAGGTAGTCCATGACACAGGTGACACAGCCCTAGCATTGCTGTAAAGAGTCCTTTTGTTTAGTAGTGTTTTGTGTTAGAACACTAAAGAAACCTTGCACTAGACCTAGATTACAAAGTCTGCATTGGTAATATTCACATGTGTGTTTAACAGTACTGTTCTGATATTTCACTTGACATATTATTAATAATGAACGTTTAATTTGTGTATTTTTTTTTTATTTATTTAAAGTTGATTTAATAGGGACAAGTATATTTTATTTATTTGTCACATGTCACAGCATTTAAAGCTGAGTGTATAATGTGCAAGATCTAACACACAGTTAAACACTTGACAGGTCAGTTATGGTGAAAAGATCTGAACTCTCATTAGAAAAATTGATTTAATTAATTAATTTCATATTTAAAATCAAAGTAAAGATGGGCACTGTTTTGCTGACATTAAGTGTGAGAAGGAACCATGCTGCTACCTCCTGTAAATGATGTGAGAGTTAAACACAACATTTTGAACATTTTTCCCACAAACATAAAACAACGACATCACCGTTGAAGTTTTTCTAACCCCAAATTTACCCGAGTTTACACTTCTACAGACTTCTACTTAAAAGCATCAATTTACACCAAGGATGAGTAGTTCCTGCATGCTGTGCATGTGGATGTCCCCCCTATATTTTGCCAACTTTATCATATTTTTGTGGATATTATTGCTTCTTCAAATGAGTATCAACTATCTTGTGTATGTGCATCATTCTTTTATTACAAGTTTTTCTCATTAAGAAGTATTTGTTGGGTGACATTATACTTAGGTATAAACTTATAGATTTTCAAAAAAAATAAATAAATGTAACAAGGCTAACTATTTAACCAATACTAGGCCTATAGGCTAAAGCTTGTTATTAATATGTAAAAAATTTTTTGTCTATTTGTATTTCCTATTTCTTTTGTTCCCCCATAGCTGTAGCAGCAGTCCACAACCTTTTTTGCACCACAGACCATTTCATGTAGAACTTAATTCCCTGTGGTGAGACGGTCCCATCAAGAGCTGATGAAAGACCCTTAAAGTATGTTATTTATGTTCAATCTCATTTTGTCTGCTGTCATGGAAGAAAACCCCAATTCACAAAGATGAGGGGGGTATTCAATCAAGCAAGCTAACTCAATAAGTTAGACTTATTTTGATAAGTCTGGCATATTTTGTTGAAATTTTTGTCCCATGTGCTGGCTCTCTGGCTGGCGAGGAAGTGAACCTGTTGCTCCAGAGTTTTTTCACTCATTAGGAAATTCTCCAGGTATTCTTCAGGCAGTATCAAGGTGAAAGGTGAGGTCCTTAATTTTATATATATATATATATATATATATATATATATATATATATATATATATATATATATATATATATATATATATATATATATATATATATATATATATAATTATCACAGCCATCCTGAGTAGTTTGTTGCAGAGAAAACAGTCAGTTGGACTTGTAGGATCTTGATGCTCCATGTTAGTATTTCACTTTTTTTTTGGCTAGTTTGGCAAGTTCTTTAGCAGATGAGACAAAAAAGCTGTTAAGTCCATGTGCAGTCTGTTTGCCGTCAATGACAAGCTGGTCCCCAGTTTTTGGTAAAAAGCTCTTGTAAAATCATTATTTTCCCTGCCGGTTTTATGATACTGTTTATTTGCTTCTACATGCCAGATGGATTACCTCGTGCCTCTGTGATGGCTGGCTTTTGCATTTTTTAGCACTTTAGTAAACTTTCTTAAACTTTTTTAAGGCTATATTTGACTGGCAGGGAGTGAAGTGGAGCTGAAATTGAACTGATGTACTTTCTCTTTTTTTGTACCTTTGGACTGCAATTTGCTGAGGATAGACTGCAGCAGTCCTATATACATAGAGTTGCAAATGTCTGCTTGTCATAAAAGCATGTATAACAGTTTCCAGATTTTCTTGACATTTTAGTTTAGCAATTTCTCCTCTTTTGCCCCACAATATTTCAGCTCTGTTTTTCAAAGAGACCATAAAAATGCCAAATTTTAAAAAGTTGTGCAAATTTGCAGATAGTGGACCAAGAGCTCTTGTCAGGCCATTTGCAAACAAAATGATAAGTCTTATTGTCATTTGTTGGATATCCTATATTTCACACCAACCAGGCAATTGTAGTGGCCAGAAAGCAGAGAGACCGGTAATGGAGCCGAGTATAACCAGCGTATGGTTGGTAAGGGATGTTGTAATTTTCCAGAATCAGCTGAAGGGGAGAAAACAATAGAGGCTCTAAAACTGAAACTTGGGGAATGCCACATGTGATGGGAGCAGGGGAAGACAGGCAATCATTTCATTTAACAGAGAAGCATCTATAGGTTGGAAGTGAAGTGTTGGTTTCCATAGTTTCCTGCATGACCCTTCTCTTGTTCATAAAATCTTTTACTCTTCACCTGCAAACATTTTATTCATTTTGAACCTTCTTGTCTTTCATAGTGGAATAAACTTACAGCTCCTTCTCTGCCTCTATATTTGTCACATTCTGCCCAAAGGCACATTGTTTGGTAAAGTGGCCAATACACAGATCTCTGAACCTGATACTCAAAAAGAAAGTACTCTAAGGCTTTACCCTGCAATTTTAGCTGCCTTCAGCTTTGAGCAGAATGGAAATGGCTTTGGTGACAAAAACCTTTCATTACCTCAAAAGTCCTCAACATGGAGCTGCAGAAGGTGTCGGTCAGACTTTATAAAGCCTCTGTGCTGCAGGCAGATAGAGGGATTGCTGTGAACCTGTAGGCTGTACACCATTAGTGACCAAAGGGACTTTCGGACACAGCTCTGAAATTCAGCTGCACCACAGCGTGGTGGAGACTCACTCACATTAATCCATTAAATTGGTTATCAAATGTTCTGAGCACTGCAGAGGCGTATCTCAACGTGTCTTGTGTAAAACAAACTTATCGCCCACAAACTGGGGGAAAGATTGCTGCATTTGGGAAATTCAGCAAGTCAAAGTGAGTTTATCTCATGGCTGAGTGATTTATTCCACCAAGTCGGCGAGCGCTCCGAATCCAGATGATGGGAGGAAAAGAGCGCGGCGGCGCTCCGAAGCCTGCGCCAGTTGTTTGTTCATTCAAAACTGTCCTCTGTTTTAAGCCCAGGTTGTCAGCAGAAAAGTGTTGGAATATATCTGCTTTAGATATCGCTGGATGAATAATTAAAAACCTGAGCTTCCCGCGTCGAGAGGGGGTGATGTGTACATCGCTTTGAACGAGCTGCTGAGGAAATGAATAAATACATAAATAGAGTGAGTGTTTGCACAGCAGGCTACCAAGGAAGCCACAGAATTACAATTACACAGGAGGATGAAAGAGAGAGGTAATTTTAACATAAAGCATGAAGCTCCAGGAGAGTTATCTCACTCTTCAGCAGAGCCTCCTCCCCTACACTAGAGCTACAACACAGACTCCTCTCATAAAGATAGGTTTCACCTGAGCCGCTTTCAGAAAGATATTGTCAAATGGAATAATTCGTCTGCAGCTGGTAATTATTAAATTTAAAACCCTTTATTGGTCATTAATCAGCTCTTATGACGAATTATTCTAAGGGCTTGAATACTATAATGATAGGAGAGAGTAAAGACAGAAACCTTTGTGGTCTTTGAGACTTTACATTTAGGCAAAATAAAGTTATACGTTGCCCTGTTACGTTGCCCCAGCAGAGGGCACATATCCCTCTTTGTGCAACTGCATTGGCAGCAGCGCCATCTTTAGAAGAAAAAAACATCTCTTATGACACAGTAGGTCATTTTTGCTGTATTTTGTACAAATACAACTCTGACAGGGTCCAGTGTAGTGGCCTATTTTCTTTATTACACGTGTAGTGTTGTAGAGCGCCTCATTCATGTAATGTCTCAAAATGCCACTGTCCCAGTGACAGGAACGTTTTTTGAAGGTTTTTGTCCAGCTGAATATATTGTGTCAGGCATGATTCTACCAATCTCAAGTCTAAGAAGCAGTAAAAGGATTTTGAGAATATATATTTTTGAGCTAAAAGTTACACAGGGCTGCTTTGTTTTTTAAGTATTTTATTTTATTTTAGTTTTTAAACTGGTTTAAATTGTATTTTAACTTGCATTTCTATAACACTAAGATTTAGCCTGAAATTAAATTAAATTCAGTTTAGTTTCCCTTGAAACCAACATTATTCAGTCATTTGTGGGCAACAAACTCTCCTGTTTGTAAATCTTACAAAGTTGCACTTGGTTTAAGTCATTTAAACTGAGTTTTCCTAGACTGGGTTTAGCACTAATCTAAGTTTAAATTAAACCTAGCAGGTGCAACTAAGCTGTATATTTTGATTTTGATGTTTTCATTGTCACTGGGCATTTGAAATATGATTACATGGATTATATGATTAGTTCATTCTACTACATATTGCACCTAATATTGCATTACCTTTTATTAGATTTTTTCAACATCTAACATCACTGATCAAATCACAGCCACTCGGGACATGTATACTTTGCTTGGAGCAGTACAAGATGTATTTATGTGAGTTTGTGCACTTATACGTATCTTACAAAAGATAAAGAACTTGTAGACACTTAATACAATACATAACAGTTTTTCTTTTCTTCTTGAGCAGACAATCATTTAATCAACTGAAGTATGTTTCACTGACCTAATCCTCATATTTTTGATGCTGCCTTCACTGTGTCTGCCGTGTATGTTTATTGAAAGTGAAGTTAGTTATCTCTGTGAGCATGTGCTGTGGACTGAACACACCTAAAACTGCTAAATGTATTATTTGTATCATTTGTGATGTGTCTGTCACATTTCTTAAAAACCTCAGTGTGGACCCGGCTAGAGTCTGTTTTCCGATGAAAACCAAAGACAGATGAAGGAAAGCAGACTTCCACACCACAAACCCGACAGCTGCCTGGGCTCTGTACTGTGTGTGTACTCATGTGTTATACAGCTCCATGCTTGCTTCTACAGGGCAACTTTCCTTCTCTAATTGGGAGCAGTTCAACTTTGTTGTTGGCGGCGGTTTGTTCTTTCCACTGCAGGTCAGTGTTTCTTCTGTCAGAACAAACTTGACGTTTTTTCCCCTTGCTGAAAGAAACAAATTGCATTGTGGTCATATTTGATATTAGTTTTAAAGACATAAAAGACTGGGTTGGACATAAACAGAAAATGTTTAACATATAAACACGATGCTTAGCATTTATTCTGTAATATATGTTATATATGTTGTATGTGCAGTGTTAAAGTGGGCCAATAGAAAAAGAGAGATGTGTGGCTCATGAAATATTAAGCCAAGACATTATCGAGTCAGTGTCACACATGAATGTAGATTGTGCTTAATTGTGCATTCATAACATACAGCTAGGAATCCGTGGCAGATTTCAGAGCAAACACAGGTTCTGCATGAACATGAGCCTAGCTGTGGATCTGAACTAGATGTGGACAGTGAAAAATAGCCTTGTTTATTTTTTATCAGAAGTGGTTCATTGACGCATGCACATGAGTGATTTCAGCATTTTCTTGAAACTTCATATAAACAATTGTTGAATATTGTACGTTGACCTTTGGAACCTCTGCTGTGTTTACATGGTGTTAACACAGTGTCTGACACTAGTGTCTGACAGTACTGACCTTTGTGTGTAGGGTCTGCATGTCTGCATTTTGCCTTTGCTGACGTGGGTCTCATCCAAAGACATCCATGTATATGTGAATTGGTGAATGTGAATGTCCATGAGTAAATGACTGTGAGAGTGAACAACTGTCTCTCATTGTATATTGAGCAGACCTTTTCCTTTCAATTGACATAGACACAGCATTCTGTTAGCCCAGGTTCTGCTGAAAAAAGTATAGAACTTCTCTGTGCACCTCAGGAATTTTTAACATGCTTTTTCAGTCAGAAAATATAGTTGAGAAAAAATTATTTAAACTGGCTTCATAGGATTAATGTCACAACTTTTGCTAGTACATCGCCATCTCGAAA
This sequence comes from Rhyacichthys aspro, assembly GCA_036850595.1. Classification (NCBI taxonomy): domain Eukaryota; kingdom Metazoa; phylum Chordata; class Actinopteri; order Gobiiformes; family Rhyacichthyidae; genus Rhyacichthys; species Rhyacichthys aspro. Next base: position 3,384,875 of record CM072154.1, read on the forward strand.
AATGCTAGCTAGAATAAGCTAATAGCTAGTTTTGTTTAATAAAAAAGAACAGCATTTAGCATTTTTCTCTTGAAATATATTTTTCAGAACAACACAACAAACAATACAAGCTGCCTTTCCATTTTAAGTCTGCCTTTTGTTTGAGTGAGGATTATCTATCGTCCAATCAACACACAGCAGAGTTTTGCTCCACCTTTTGGAAAGAGGAACACTGACAAAAGGGTTCCTAAATTTCTTCAATATTGTACACTTTTTGGGGACAACTCGGGACCCTCTAGGTAATGGAAACTAACTTATGTTTCCTGAAAGAAGAGCTCTGGTGGTGCAGAGTTGTGAGGAGGTCGGACAAATCTCCACTAACCCCAGGTCACACACGTGGAACTGTCCACAGCAGGGGTCCGCAGTGAAGGAGACAGGAGCTAACCTCATTATCACTGCTTCTCCTTGTCACATTATGCTTCATGTGTGAGACATTTTTGCTTTCTGTGCATAGTCCGCTGTCACTGCCTGGGTGTTCCAAATTTGGCTCGTGCATACTTTTTAATGCTCTAACTCCAGTCTTTAACAAATCCCGACAGACTGCTTCATTTAACCTAGTCTGTGACCCACTTTGATCAAGCCGACAACAAAAGAAGGGCAACATGGCGCCTCACATAAAGAAACTCCACCCTCCTCCGAGCCTCTTTCTAACCAGTTTAATGCAGGTGTTGTACAAAGCAGGGCCGGGGGACGGTCTGTAACAATGCAGCCAGTCTGTCAGTCACTGTGCTTGTATCTGTGCACCTGCCGTCACCCAGGGGCCCACCTCCTTCCATTAGGACAAATAAATGAGGTGCCAATCAGACGCCGAGAGGTTGACTCTGCAATAAGTGCTGCTGTCTGCTTATGGCAGAACGCTGTCGGAGGCAGGTGGGGGTTTTACTCACTCATCGTAAAGGAGTGGTGAGGCTGCTTGTTGTTTTAAGAAAAAGGTAAATCAAGAATGAGTAAACGTTAGTGATGTCCAGTTCTTGTATTGTTTTTATGAGTCAAAACTACTTGACCTAAGACCTAATGCATCAGCAACCTCCACAACCTTTGGCCAGAGTCTGAACCTACAACTATAACAAAACTCCCAACTATCTTCTACTGTTTTACCGCTGTACACATGGATTTACTCTTTACTTTATAATATAAAAATGAAATCTAATCATACATCACCAAGGACTCTGAAATCTGCCTTGCTCTAATGCAGGGGAGGGCAAACATTTTGGCTCAAGGGCCACACTGGGTTTTAAACTCTGACAGACGGGCTGGACCACTAAACTATTATTATTAAATAACTATTATTACTAGTATTAATTACATTAGAAAACCTGTACCATTTCTTGCACAGACTGATTAGTATAATGTTTGATGGAAAAGTGGTGGCTGATGTTATGTTCTTTGAAAACTGCAACAGTTTCTTGGCAAATAAGACTTATGGTACTGACAGTACTTCAATAAAATATCTCTGTCCATATTAAAAACTTGTGTGAATGGAAGTTTTCTGTATGTAGATATGATGGTAGCTTTAGCAAAAGCACAAGGCATTTAAGGAAAATGGCCAAACATATGCTGTCTTATATTAAATTATAAATACTTTGTAAATGCTTGGCAGGCCGCATTACACAGCTCAACGGGCCGCATGTAGTTTGCTTTAATGTCACCAAATTAATATAACTTTTTTTTTTGTTATTGCTTTACACATTGTGCCTTCCCATTTTAGTTTATGGCTGTAAGATCAGACATTGTATTTTTTTTTTTTTTTTTAGCTTCCAGAAACCCTGCATGAAAAAAATAATAAAGATGACAACAGTGACTGAGCAATTTAGATATGATCCTTTTTTTTATCCCTCATGTTTGTGGCTTAGACTGAAATCCTCGCTGTCTTTATTATCAGGATGAACAGAGGACAGAGATATGAAGCATAAAAAGCGACAACCAGGATAATGTGCCTAATAATTTTACATGATCTGAATACAGAGAGAAGTTATATCAAACTTGAGGTAAGACTTTACAGCGCAGTGGCATCTGAGACACTGGCCTTGCTCCTCTTTCACGGGCCGCCTGCAGAGCTGATCCCATTCACTAAAAACTGAGGCGGCTGCAGGACCCAAACCTGATTCATGAGGCTGTAAAAGCAGTCTGGCTGACTTTTAAGTGGTACACTAGATCATGTACTAGGAGGCTCTCCTGAGTGCACCCAAGCGACACAAAACCAGATAAGTGCATGGGAAACAAATATCTCATCAAACTTTGATGTTCACCGCCCCGATCGTCCAAACCCACTTCACAATTCCCCAGCCTCTGAAGTGCTATGGAAGTGAGAATATTTACAGTCCGTCATACAGCGACACTGAGGCTGGTCTCACGAAGCTGCTTCAACCGGTGCTTTACTGTCCCATGTGAAATAAATTAGCCATGATATACTGAAGGGATGGGAGTGTTCTGCATCATTCACTTTTAAGTGACTCACGACTAGTGTTGAGCTGAAATCTGAAGAGCTCAAGCCCAGTCCATGACAGAACAGCTTTATTTAGAGTTTTAATAAGCAGTAGCATACGAGGCAATAAGCCAGTAATGGAGCAGTAAACATACAGCACTGGCACTAAAGACGAGTGGACTAATAAAGTGTGACCAGTTGCATTAAGCCTTAGGTAGACCTTCCCCTTCAGACCTAGAGGGGAAATCTGGAGTGATTGGATCTAATGTGGCCAGCCTCAACACTCTGAACCTTCTTAGAAAGTACATCATGAAAACTGACAAGACAAATGACAAGAGTGATGCCTATTCATCCCATAATCTCATGGTTTAAATCACTAGACTCCTCAATCTCCAAATTTTACTGGAAAAACAAAATCCCAAGCAGTAAACTAACAACTCTACAGAAATATAAAATGCTTGTTCGGGAAGCACCCAACTGTCAACATTACTCAGTAAGTGACCAGCTTCAATGTGTATTCAAATGCATCTGTCATAACTCAACAGAAAACGTTTGGTTTGGGGTAGAACAAGCATTAGGAAATAAAATCCAGATATCAGACCTACCATTCAGCAGTAAATCAATAAAACAACAACCATGTTTTAAAGCGCCATCAATTGCATCAGCTCATGCCTGGAGGAAACTTCATCAGATCACAAACAACCCTTTGGCACCATCTAAATACACACCTATATAGAAACAACCCTGCATTCACAATTAATAAAAAAAAAATTAATAAATATTGACTTTCCGCCCGTGGAATAAGAAAGATAACCTGATGTGTTTGCAACAGGGTCGATACTTTAAATCAATAACTGGTTGTTGACTGGATTCATCAACCGCAGTTTTATCCAGATCAACTCCATGTTGTTTACACTTGTTACGGTAAAGTCTTCAAACCTAATAATCTTCAAACTTAAAACACGCCCCGACCTGTCTGTGCTGTCACATCTTTGGAAACACCAGCCAAGTTCGGCCAGGGATGAGACTGGAGCAGTCCAAGATGGATTTTTGTTAGTTTGTTAATTGTCATATCTCATAAGAATCAGGTGTCACCCACTTTGAACACATTTTCACCAAAAACACCCTGATCCCATTTGCAGTCTTGGTTTAGCCTCAATATCTGGATAGCAACCATTTCCAGCTCAAACCATGAATTCAAAAAGGTTTGGTTCTTGACAAATACATTTAGAAACCACCCCTCCAATCTCTGTCCTAATTAATATGAAAAGCTCAAGAAAAATATTATCCAAAATCCATTCAAAATATCACAAGTACAGTATATGGAATAACCTATAGTGAGGAATATACCTGCCATCTGCAATTTAGAGAAAATGAACAAGTAGAAAAGTGGACAAGTTTACGCATTGGGGGCTGTTTCCACTGCAGTGGTATTGTACAGGTCAGGGCAAGTAAGTGTGTTTCTACTGCCAAATGAATGTCTCCAAAATATATACTGCACTGTCTGAGAACCCTTTGACCTTTGGTTCAATCAGAGTGCCATCTTTCCAAAAGGTAGACTTCCAAATTCAGACCAATTTCATTTTATACGTTTCATCTACTCCATGTTTAGTTGTTGAATAATGAATTTAATGAATTTCTGAATGATGTATTTTACATTACTCATATTTCATTCTATCTATCAATCTAATTAAGCCTTGATTGTTTTGCACTTACATCTACTACAACTCTTGATCTTACATGCCTGAGTGTTTATTTTCTACATTGTAGCCTCCACTTGTTCACTGATGTATGTGACAAGGCCTACAACTTACATCTAGCTTCTGAAACATATTTTGCAACATGCTATTTGTAGTTTCTGAGAGAGTATCTTTGAAATCAGATCAAAACAAAGTGGCTGAATATTTTGTAGTGGAAGCATTAGTGCTCGTGCTCTATTAAGCATATGGACTCTGCAGTGTATTACATCATCATAATCATGTTCAAATGAGTCTGGCTCATGGCCCAAGAGCTGTTAGGCCTCAGTCATTTTCTCAATATAATAATCTGTTGGACGGGCCACGCACCACGGGTTGTTTTAGCATTAGAGCTAGCACATTAGCGTTATGTTGCAGTGTTATCGTTATGATGGTCATAAAGTCTTCAGACAGTCTCATTGCATTAAACACTGGTCCCTGCTGTGGGATATTTGTAACAAGGCACAATCAACACTTTGGGATGAGTTTAAAGAAGCATAGAGAGGGTAAAAACTGAAGACGAAATGTAACAGGTTGTGAGAAAAGATAAGAGAGTTAATAGCGTTATCAATTGTGATCGTTAAACATGAAACCGGTTGCAGTATTAGACAAAGTGCACTGTTGCAATGTTTTACTGTAGTCTCTAAAACTGTGGTGTTTTGAAAGCAGAGTTAAATGTGAATTTTGTTGCTTTAACTTGTCACTCTTTGTATCACCGTCACCGCAGTTTGCACTTGTGCAATCTGTCAGCAACTGTCACAAGCCATTAGCCCACGTCATTCATGCTGTGGGTAATGTGGACAGGGCCAGTGACATCAACCAATTTTATAACAAGTTCGACAGAGCAGCCAACATCTGTCCTGTCTCCCTCACCCTCTCTAACTACTGCCTCCTCTGCTCCATCATCCCCACAAAGGTCCACCACTGCAGCTGTAGCTCCCTACACACCAGCGGCTTCGGCTCCTTCTCCATCCTCTCCAGACTACCTCATCAGGTAGCCACAGTTGGCCATACTGTGAAACTGTCACTCCAGAACACTAATGAGCAGTACAGGGGACCCACAAGGTACAGTTTTGGATGATACATGTATTATGGCATGTATAAGGAGGGTCAGGAGGGAGAATATAAGAACCTGCAAAACACCTTTAGAGACTGGTGAGGTCCTCCTGAGTATGGCCAAAACAAAAGATATGAATGTGGGGGGTTGAGGCTGGACTCCTAACATGGATACCTCTTTTTACTTTAGAGGCTAAGGCAGGGGTGGGCAAACTTTTTGACTCGTGGGCCACAATGAGTTCTAAAATTTGACAGAGTGGCCGGGCCAGGAGCAGATGGATGTAGTGTTTGTGTAAATTCATATCAACTACATGTAAAACAATTTACATAAAAGGTTTTGGCCTTTAGTAGGTGGTAAAGCATGGATATGCAAGGCTTCTTGTACAAATTACTTTCCAAATGCATTTTTTCACAAGACAGTAGAGAAACTCTCATTCAATTTCAGTGGGAACAGTGTTGTTGGTCTCCCTTTTTTGCCAGTGCATCAAAGTCTGGAGTTAGTTTTGTTGTGGCAGTTCTCAGGATAGATCTGAGGTGTTGGTCCGTTAACTTGGATCTGTGACGGGCTTTGTTGATGTTCATGACGCTGAAGTCTGCTCACACACATAGGTCGAGCCAAACAACGCCAGCATCTTCTGTGCCGTCCTCCACAAGTTTGGAAACATGGCTTTGTTAAGTGAAGCATAAAAGTCATTCAGTTTAAGAGAGTTGAACTTCTCCTTTAAGACGGAGTCAGACTGAAGATCGATCAGTTCCAAACTGCAGCTCCTGTGATGCTGTTTCAGGATCTTGTGACAGGGGACAGGACACCAGCTGAAGTGACTTGTCAATTTTTTCAAAATCAGAGAACCGACGGCAGAATTCTCTGTGTAGGTCGTCCAGTGATTTGCTGTATTTCTTTGCGTTTCGGGTGGTCTCTTTCTGCATGGCTAATGTGGGAAAATGAGCGAAGGATTTGTTTGAAATTTGTCCGGAGAATAAGGTCAGCTTGGATTTGAAGGCTCTCACATTTGTGTACATGTCGTGCACAAACTGATCTTTCCCCTGTAGCTTCACGTTCAGCTCATTCATGTGTGAAAATGTGTCCACAGCAAAAGCAAAGTCACAAAGCCAGTTCTTATCCATCAGCTCAGGAAATTTGTCGGATTTCCCCATTAACTCCAAAAATGCGCTAATCTCCTCTTTGAGCTCCCACATTCTGCTGATATTTTGCCCAAACTTAACCAGTGCATTCTTTCGATGACAGCAGACTACCGGTCATATAAATCCTCTCCCCGCGTTTGTCCTTTCAGGGACTCCATGGTCAAAAACTCCTCCGTTATGTCAAAACTGTCGTTAATCCCTCGGATAAAAGTAAGAAGCTGAGCAGTGTCTTTTATGTCATTACTTTCATCCAGTGCTAGTGAATATAACTTAAAGGACTCCGCCTTTTTGTTTAACTCGCTGGCTATATTTTCATCAATCAGTTCCACACGGCGAGTGACTGTCCTGCGTGATAAACTGATTTTTTAAAACTTGGCTTTGCTCTCCAGACACAAGAGACCATGCATTCTTTCAAAAACTCGCCCTTGGAGAAAGGCTTGCTAGCCTTTGCTAAGTTGAATGCCAACAAAAAACTTGCCTTGGTACTTGACTATTGAATCACAGTTTGTCATTGAAAAATGTTTTGCTGGGTTTGTAAATTATCCGTCAACCTCTGAGCATTAGTCGCAAGTTCTTGCGTTGACTGCTTGCTAGCGTAGTTAGCATGCTTCTTAGCAAAGTGACCGCTGATATTGTATTCTTTGAAAACCGCAACTGTTTCTTGGCATTTCAGACATACAGCTGCTGATCGGACTTCTGTGAAAAAATATTTTGCTGTCCACTCCTTATTAAACACTCGGCACTCACTGTCCACTTTTCTTTTCTTTGGTCCGCTCATTTTTACAGAGGGGTTCAAAGCCTTGTGCAGCTTGTGAAGAAGAGAGCTGATACACCCAATGTATGCGGAGTGCGCCATCTGTTGGGGAAATGCGGGCATTGCAGGCAAAATGCAAAATGAATGAGTTTTAATAATATAATTTCATTTAATAATATAATTTAAACAAGTTCGGCGGGCCAGATTAAAAGGCCTAAGGGGCCGCATAAGGCCCGCGGGCCGTAGTTTGCCCATGCCTGGGCTACGGGCATCTTGTTCCACATGTTCTGTGGTGACCACTGCCCTTGTTTATGTTGGGGAAGCAACCTTACGGACATCAACGGTTAGCGGCTCAATAACCTGGTGAAAAGCGCAGCTCTGTGCTGGACTCATTAGAGACTGTAGTGAAAGAGGTGTATCAGGAATAAAGTGAATACCAAACTGGAGAATATTACAGACTCCCTCCAGGTTCCTGGCTGCACAGAGAAGCAGCAGACATCTCATCGCGCTCTGCTGCAGAGATCTTTTGTGGAAATGGAGTTTGAAAATGGCTTAAATATTTATTTGTATTGTAGGCTTGTTCTAAATATTTGCTATTTTTATTGTTGGGCATGTGTTAATACCGTGGCAGAATTCAAATGGAACTTGATTATCTCCAAAGGGAAATTTGTTTTGGACTTTACTGCTGCCCACCAGAGATAGGGGCTCGTTACAGCGAGACTCCAGTCGCACGTAAGTCGCTACAAACAGAGACTTGCGACTCGACTCGTACTCGTGGTCCAAAGACTCGGGACTTGACTTGGACTCGCAGTTTGAGACTCTTGACAATGAACCTTTTCCCACCTGCTCGGCGCTCTTTTTATTTCTTGTTTTATTTGTCAAATCAGCGGAGTGGAGATTTTTTTTTTTTTTTTAGATTTTGTTATAAACTATTCAGTTGTTATCGAGAACAACGCACCGTGTGTCCTGCAGCCGCACGTCTCTGTCTCAGAGACAACAGCAGCAGGGAGCGCGCTCTCACTCACGGGAAACAGCGCGCTGCGCGCTCACGAGCAGAGCAGTGTTCAGCTGAATCAGGGAGAGGGAACAAGAGTGTGATATATCCACCTGCTTTGTCCATAATTGCTATTAACTGTTGTTCAGACTGCTGCTTCTTGTTAGCAGCGAGCTAAAGGAAAGCTACATGTTTATAGCTTACACTTTTATCACAGTTTCACAGCCCCTCCCTCTGAGTGTTACCACAGAGCCCCATGGAGCAAACTGCTGTCTTTACTCACTAATATGATTTACATGAGTGAGGTTTGACAAAAAGCTGCTGTTGTAAGACGCATTTTATTCATTTTGAGTGTGAAACAGTACAGCTACCATCCCTAAAATCCATCAGCTGGTTTATGAACTTGTCTTCTTCCTGAGGATGAATTCTATTCCTTTTGGCTCGATCAGTGCTAACCTCTGGATTAGAGTAGCCTACTACAACAATCATAAAGAATGAATCATAAATAAAATGAATTACTCTTTTCTTAGTTGATATTGTATGACTATACAATGGGAAAAGAGCTGGTCTTTACTTTCTTTTTATTTGGACAAATCTACTCATCACGATAAAATGTAATAATAACCCCTATCTCCATAATGGGTCACGTAACAAATACAAGGGTCTTTATTCATATGATCTATATATTTAAATACCAGATGGATTGGGTCAGTATCTAATACCTGCAGATACTCAAAGCACCTGGATCAGGATCTGTACCAGTATCAGTTAAGAATACAAAAAATGTTTTGTTGTTCTTTCTATTTTGAAATTAACTATACTCTGTATCTTACTTTTTCAAAATGATACATTCATATACAATAGGTTGATTAATAAAGACAGCAGTATCAAGCTTCAAGTAATCACACTAAGCTGCGTATGCAAAGAGACATGTGACTTGACTTTGGCTAGGGACCAAAAGACTTGAGACTTGACTTGGACTAGGGACCAAAAGACTCGGACTTGACTTGGACTTGTGGTCAAAGACTTGAGACTTGACTTGGACTTGGGACCAAAAGACTCGGCCTTGACTTGGACTTGTGGTCAGAGACTTGAAACTTGACTTGGACTTGCACAAAAAGCCTTGTGTACATCTCTGCTGCCTACAACTTTAATTATATCAATGAAAACACAAAGAAGAAAAAACAAGTAAAAAAGAACTATCACTCAAGCAAATGAAAAAGTACGTAAAGAGAGAAAATACAGAATATAAAATGAGGATAAAAGCTACCATTTAAGAGGATCCCTAATGATTATTATTGCCTGTGCAATCACTGTCATTAAAGTTTAACCAGAAGTCCCACGGTGAGCTGACCAGTTCACAGTGAAAGTGTGACGAAGACATTGCAGCCTGAACTGATGATTTGGTTTTATGTTTTTACAGTGCCATTATATTGATGTGGCTCTGCTCTTCTCTGTCTCCTCTTCCCTGAGGTGTTCAGTTGGTGAATACAATTATCTGAAAAAACAAAGCCTCAGCACAAAGTCTCAGATGAAGTCATCATTTAGTTGGCTGTGGGGCAGGCATTATGGTGTGTCCTGTAAGAAACAAACCCTTTCAGCTCCAGTGCTTTTATTTCTTTTTGTCAGAGCAGGTTGTGTGTTTTTGGTGCTGGAGCAGTGACACACTCCTGCACTCACAGCCTCATTGCTTGTTATCCTACGCCTCATAATGGGTTTGAACAAAGCCTCTGGTTGGTGTTCGTTTGAATTAATGTGGGGCAGTACTGATAATGACATATTAGTCTGGTTTTAAGAAGTGGCAGAGGCAGGGAGAGATTTATTATTCAATAAAGATTATTTATTCACTTTCTTTGTTCTAACAATGGTTTATAGTAGAAACCAAAGTTTGTTTGGGGTTTTTTTTAGAACGAGGTAACCAACTTACACTTGAAGCATAACAAAATGACCACCTGCCTAATATTTTGTTGGTCCCCCTTTTTTCAAAACAGCCCTGACCTGTCGAGTCCACTAGACCCTTAAAGGTGTGCGTTGGTATCTGGCACCAAGATGTTAACAGCAGATCATTTAAGTCCTGTAAGTTACTTTGTTCAACACATCCCACAGATGCTCCATTGGATTGAGATCTGGAGAATTTTGAGCCAAATCAACACCACAAACTCAGACCAGGCCAGCTTCTTCCATTGCTCAAAACCCAAAACAAACTTCGATGCACAGTGTATTCTGACACCCTTCTATAGGATCCAGCATTAACTTTTCAGCAATTTAAGCAAAAATAGCTCATCTGTTGGATAGGACCACATGGGTTATCCTTCGTTCCCACTGCCAGTTCACCAATGTTCCTTTCTTGGACCACTTTTGAGACTGGGAACACCCCACAAGACCCAGTCGTCTAGCTATCACAATTTGGCCCTTGTCAAACTCACCCCAATCCTTACAATTGACCATTTTTCCTGCTTCTAACACATCAACTTTGAGGACAAAATGTTCACGTTCGGCCTAATATATCTAACTCCCCAAAAGGTGCCACGATGACGAGATAATCAGTGTTATTCACCTTACCTGTGAGTCATCATTTTGGTGGTGAATGGTGTATATGCAATGGAGAATCTAACACACAGTGAGTTGACATGCCTGCCTCACAGAAAGCAGATTGTGGGCTCAATCCCTGGGCTGTCCTCATGCAACCTTCATGTGAGTAGTCTACATTTCCATTTGTTAACATGGGTTCCTTCCAGTTCCTGCTTCCTCCCATTGCCCAAAGTCATGCACGTATAAGTGAACTGATGAATTGAAGGGTGTGTTCACATCTGTTGTCGCACCAAAACAGAAAACGATCCTTTTAGTTCTGTCCATCCACCGAGTGTTCACAGCTGTCATTTTAAACGGCAGATCAGACAGCAAAAGCATGCCTTTTTTAACAAACATACTCAATGACGCTGTTAGCCCAAATGCTAATAAGGCATGTTAACGTTGCTTTTTACCGTTTCTGTGCTTCACATTAGCCCTCTGTTTTGAAGGGGTCTCGGTGCGCATGTTTGGTGCGTATTGGCAATGATTCATATGGCAGCATTCATACACATCCAATTGAACCATGCCAACAGAGCAACCGCACCAGAGTCTGTTTGAACCGCACCAAACACAGCAAGTAAGGACACACCCTTAATTGTCCCTAATCTGAAACTGAATGGTTGTCTGTTAATGTATGTGTCTAAGTGTCAGCTCTGACACTAACTGGTCATTTTTCTAAGACAAAAATGTATGAATTAACTGGGGTTGGGGGTTAATGCTCCACAGGGTTTGCTTGTTTTGGAACAACTGCCCTCTTCCACCCACTCTCTGTGTCAGGGCAGGCATGCAGTCTGTGGTTGCTTGAGCTATGGATGGGTTTTAAGTGTTTTAAATAGGAATGTAAATGTTTTCAGAGAGATTTAAACAGAATACATCTGGTTATGTATGGGTTTGAGTGGTGGACAGGTTGAAAAAAATGGATGGATGTTTTTGTGTGTAGCATAATGAGTGGAAATCAATATAGCTCACATAACGAGGCAAGGGCTGCAGAAGTCATCCAAGTCATTTTTTTTTTTTTTCAGAAGATAGCAGCTAAGGTATGACAGGGTTATTACTGCTCTGTGGAATTGTAAATCAAGTCTTGAGCCCACAGTTGGAGTGCACATGAGACTGTTCGAGTGGGGAATAGAAAGAGTACGCTTTATCAATTGTCCGTAAGTGGCTTTCAAGGACAAGTCCAATAATACAGGAGTGGCACATTAAGGATGATATGACTGCATTAATGTACTCCGATTATGAAGGTTTACCTCACAAGGGCTTCAATCACAACATCATTTTAGGTCACTCTGAAGGTCGCACACTTCAGTGAACTGCACTGCAAATCCGGATTCCAATAACCAGAACTGAATTGAGTTGATGTGAATATCATTTTCAACGCATTAGGACGGATAATAAATAAGTCCTTGCTGAGATTTCTACAGCAGTGTCAGGACTAAAGGTGTCACACAGAATCCAAAGCCATTAAAAAAGAAACACAGTGACATGTTGATTTGTAGATACAGCAACGACACACACTTGAAGACTTTAGCATCTGGTGTAAACCTACAATTTATATTTAGTATTGTCATCACTAACTTGTGCAGCAGTAATGACAATATTCCTGAGTGCACAATCTCACTGAAATCCGCCTGAAGGTGATGCAATTCCTCGGTGGAAACTTGCCCTACGCAGCAAAACTTCCCCGGAGCAGGTTCAGATCCAGATAGAGGCTAGAATTACAGGCCCACTGACCAATCAGCAACGAGAAACAAGCTGTGCTGAAATAGATGCTCAAGGGGCACAGCTGACTTAAATGAAGAAACAGGTAACCCCCTCCATAATACATCAGATCCAGAGTGTCATTGTTAGGGTTTGTTTAACTGGGACAGGAAAGTACGGCCCATTTGAAAGGCGCTCCATGGATCAGACCATCTGGACAGTCAGGTTAGAATTTCAGCTTCCTTTAAAAAATTGTGGATGCTATTTAGTAACGTTTTTACAAGAAATAATTTTTACAATAAATTGTTCAAAAAGTACAAACTCGATTCTGAAAATGTTGGGACAATGTGTAAAATGTAAATGCAACAGAATGCAGCTCTGCAAATCTCACAAAACCATATTCACAATGGAACATAAACAACAGAGACATTTTAATATTTTATGAAAAATAATAGCTCTTTTTTAATTTGATGGTAGCAACACACCACAAATAGTTGGGACAGGGACAACAAAAGGCTGGAAAAGTATGTGTTTCCAAAAAATACAGCTGAAGGAGCATTTTTCAACTAATTTGCACAAGGGAAAAGGTCAAAGTTCAGTGTTGGATGCTGGTGATGTTTAGGCTCAAACGGCAACGCATTGAAAACAGGCCTGATTCTGTTCTGAAGTCACTGCATGGATCAGGAACACTTCATGAGACACTGTCTGTGACACAGTTCAGTGTCGTCCATAAATGAGAAATGTATCAAGCAAAGAAGCAGACATGTGAACACGATCCAGACACACTACTGTCTTCACTGGGACAAAGCTCATTTAAAATGAAGTGAGGCAAAGTGGAAAACCATGGTCAGATGACTTTAGTGCATAAGCATGAAAAAAATGTACCTCCATCTGTTTTTTTTAGTACCACTTACTTTTTCATCTTTTTGTTGGCCCTGTCCCAACTTTTTTGAGACGTGTTGCTGCCATCAAATCAAACCATCAAACCAAGAGCTATTATTTTTCATGAATCACTCACCAGTTTACTCTCCTTGTGAACAGATGACTAATGAATCACAGCATTGGTTTATAAATCAAACAATGTTGTGTTTTAATTCTGTGCTACCAACCTGCGCTGGGAGTAGTAAAGTAGCCAAAAAGCAATTAGACGCAGCACTTTGGAAATCATTTTGCTGTGCATAGATCAAACCGCAACATTCTCTCTCAGTTCTTATCGGTAAAAAGAATGGACCCATTATCGAGTAAAAGATTGATGCACAAAATGCGTCATATGAAGCTGAGCATTGGCAATTTTGCTTCAGGAGTGGCATATATCACTAAAAACTGATCTTCAAACCACCAAAGATGAGTATTAAAAAGAGGGATGTGCACCAAAAATGTTTGTCTGTGAACTCTGTCAGTTTAAACAGCGCTCAGGCCTTTAGTCTTTAACTATTTGCATTTTTAGTGCCACCTTTACCAAGCTTCACAATTTTGCATGAGGCTCACAAGTCCTAACCATTGTGTTGTAGGGAGTGGTCTTTTTAACGGCATATGTACTGAAAGTGAGCAGGCTTTGGGAATGAGTTGGAAGCCTGCTCATTTAGGTAACTGCTGCAAAATCAAACAACACAAAACAGCACTGTCACTGAAAGCACATAGGCACAGAACAAGGTGCCAGGCTCTTCAACATCGATCACACAATTGATTTAGCACTACTCTAAACAGGAACTAGAGGTTCAGGAGGACTTTTGACCTTTACTCAAACGGCGGAGGGTAAGTGTGGGATGTGACTGAAATACAAGGAGCCTGTAGAGAGGGCCATCAACAATTTACCAAAGACTTTATGAACCTCACAATTAAATGTATATATAATAAACCTATAACTCCACTAAGAGACCAAAGTTACGACATTGGTTTAGTCTGAACTGGTCTGGGTCTGTTTCACCCTGAGCTCTGACAAACCTTCTGATTAACACAGTGACACCCACATGCGGGGAACTGCAGGAGAAATTACTGAAGAAAACCTTGCTAATCTATTGGTCTAAAGTCCTCCCCTTCAGCTGCATACAACCATATTTGATCACGCCGGACTTTTATAAATAATTACAGAAATATAAAGTTTGATATTTGCTGAATCCACTTGTGGACACTTTCTGCTTATTGGTTTCATAACTCTTTCAAAAGCATTTTCAGTAACTCATACATAAATACAGCTTTTTCAAAAATTTTTATTAACAGATTTTGCCCCATATCTGTCATTTTTCAACAGTTTCTCATGAGATGTTGCTACATCTCTGTCTCTTAATGAGCACATAGATTGTTTTTACATACAGAAAGGATAGTAAGGAAGTAGTTACTACAACGTTTACCCTGAAGTCCTCAGAAGATCTGCCGCTGATAGATTTACTGTAGACCTCAGCCATTGATACTGGTTTATCATTTACTGCTCAGGATTAGGTACTTATTATTTTTAGCTGTGACCTAAAACCACTATCAAACCCAATAATAAACACTAGTTTTTGAGTCTCCCCAAAACATTTGCATCAATACAAGTTACTTTGATAGTTTATTTGTCCATTTTAGGAGCGAGTGAATGCCTTTTGCTACATAGATTTATATCGCTTTTTTCACTGACCCAACTTTAAAGCAATCCTGCCCCCGACAAACACTCTAGGTTGTTATGACAGCTGTGTCATTTCACGGACTTTGTTTGTTTTCAAGTAGAGACTATCCTGCTAGGGTCCAGTGTATTGGCTTATTTCTGCTCCCTCTACTTGAGCCATAAAGCATGTCACTCTTGTAATGTCTTGTAATGAGACCCTGTTACATTGGATGTTTCTGTCCATCTGAGGGTACGATGTCAGTAAAATAGGCATGATTCTATCCATCTCCTGACTAAGAACCA
Organism: Rhyacichthys aspro; assembly: GCA_036850595.1. NCBI lineage: Eukaryota > Metazoa > Chordata > Actinopteri > Gobiiformes > Rhyacichthyidae > Rhyacichthys > Rhyacichthys aspro. The sequence continues at coordinate 3,400,178 of CM072154.1, forward strand.
TTTGATGATTATGACAATATATATTTTGGTGCTAAAAGGGTGTGTGTTTTGTCCCAGGGAGCATTGTGGACAGTCCCAAACAGCATTTTTACTGTTCCCGGGACGACAGGACGGTGTTTGACCACAGCTTCTGGTGCAGACACACACAAAAAAAATATTAATATTGAATTTTTCTTTAAGGGTCTTTTTTAATTTGATTTTATATTTTTGATCTGAGTCCGGAAGCAAGGTGGTTAGCACTGTCACCTCACAGCAAGAAGGTCAGGAAGAAGGTCTGTGTTTTCCAGTTGCTCCAGTTTCCACCTGAAAAACAAACCTTGAAAAACATGCAGACTATAGGCTAATACTCCAGTTAGTACTGGCTGAACACAAGAATGGACGGGTTAAACACAGAGAACCAATTCAAGTACGGGTACAATAAAGAGTGAATTAAATCAAACGTCCAAAAAACAAGCCTTTGTTTGTTAGTTTTGTATCTCATTCAAAAATAAAATAAAAACAATTGTTTGTTTTACTTTTTATTCTCAATTGAAAATCAGTTGATTAAATGATCACAGATGTGTCTGTCTTTATGTCACTGCCACATTAACCCTAGTAATACCTGTGGACCAGGCTGTACCCACCTCAGGCCCACAGCAGCTGGGATTCACTCCAGACCCATATGACTTGTGGCTAGAAAAACAGTAGAAAATGTATGAATCAATAAACCAGTGGATTTACTAATTTCTTTTTCTAGTGTGAACATTCCTTCCACAGTACTTAATGTTATCCACACTTTATGGCTGCTAATTCAGATGTTTAGATACCTCTGGTGGTTTGAAATGTGACAATTGTTGAATGCCACTAAAAGCCTCACTTATAATGTGAATTCATATTTTACACTGCAAGTATGACATATATTCATCGCCCACGAGTGTTCATACAAATACCTTACATGCATGACAGTAAACATACAGTACACACATTACATTACCCCTCCATCAACACACACACAGGGACACCAGGGGCTGCATGCAGCAAGAACAAACATTCTAATGTGTAAAAGATGTGTTTATTCTCTGGATCAAGCCTCTTCCCCTCACCACTAACCCACTTCCTGAAATAGATCCGCTCCATTCACTCTCTGAAGTCTTCCAAAGAGAAAAAGCGCTTCTGGCGGCCCATGTCCTACATATAGTAATTATGTAAACCAAACTAAAAGGAGGAACCTGCTCTTCCACCACACAATCAATAGCAAATAATCATAGACTTTGCTGTAAAAGCGCAGTTCAGGCTGGATAAGGTGCTGCTGTCCCGGGGATAAAAGCCGCATTCACCGGAATACTGTCATCAAGGAGCGTTTAGTGCGTATTGATTCCAGCGTGTTTTATGGAAGACATGACGCTGAGAGAACTGCATGAAAAAGCCTGCAACTGCATCTTCGGGGCAGCAAATTGCTTTCTCGAGACCAAAATGACAAAAGCTAATTTCTGTCTGTTCAACAAAACCATTTGGTGTTTCAATCTTCATGAAATGCCCCTTGAAAGTCATCATTGTGCAGTAGGCAATGCAGCAGCGCCGTCGCAGGCTCACTCATACACCCACACCATCAGAGCCCGTCTGTGAAGGACAGTCAGGGCTCATCGTCTGCACCATTCATTCTGGCACTTTATGTGAGGCTGGGGCCTTGTGTTTTCAGGCTTTACTAGTGTCCTCACATCCATTCAATACAATCTCAAAAACACACTTTTTTTGCAATGGCAAATCATCGGGGCATTCAGGTGTTTGATAAGACCCCACATATTTTCAAATGTAATAATAGTGCAAGAAAAACAGAGATGTCACACAAGTAAAACAAAAGCTGTGTCTCTATTTGAGATATAAATCATATTTAAAGCAGACTTTCAATATTTGGATGCATTGTCAATAATTAATACAAAGAAGTTCATTAAACCTGGAGAGTAGTGATGTGAAGCTGAAGGTACCTCTGTATACTGCTGCAGTAAACATCAGACTGTTTCTGTTTTATTTCTAGCTTTCTGAGCTTTAAATACACACGGATTTGTCTCTTTCCTACTTTTTAGGGACTCACTGTTTAACATCACAAGTTCTTCAAATTCCCACATACTTTACTGTTCCGAAGGTGTCTTGGAGAAAGTGCCAAACAGCTGCAGAACAGTACATACAATACAGACAGACAGAAACAGACATAAGTACTGATAAATACAATTTTACAAAGACATACAGTAAAAGTACTGCTACTACAGCTCAACACTCAAGTGATAAATACAGGATTTAAAAAACATTATGGCACCTGCACTGAGCTAAAATAATCTAGGAATAACACTCAAATAAACAGCTAAACTAAAATCTAAGTAAATAAATAATTTCAAACAAATACCTATACAATCTACAGTAAAACAAACCTAAGAACAATCCAAAATGTGTTTCATGCAAAATAGACAATAAACCAATGTTTAAATTTACAAAGTGACAGTGGTACAACGTGGGCTCTGTTTGCAACCTTGTTATGACCCAAAGGTGAAACATATTTAGGAAGGACACAGGAGACAAAAGGCATATACTTAAACTTTTGTTTGTTTGCCCAAAGTAACAAAACAAAAGCCCTGGTGAGCCAACTGAACAGAAAATAAGGATGGTGAGTCAGACAGGCCAGACCTGTACAGGGCCGGTCCCACCAGGTCAAACAAAAAGCTAAAGGCTAAGTAAAAACACACAGTGAGTATCAGCTGCAGCCTGGTCTGGTCTGGAAGGTGCCAGACGCAGGAGGAGAGCTCGGGAACGAGCCGGACGGAACCGCACAGAGCAGAGCCCCCGAAGGACGAACCAGAGAGTCTGAGAGAGAGAGGCTCTACCGGTAGGTCTATTTGTAGGCTTCAGGAAGCCGACAAAACTAATGAGCTCCTCCTATGAAAGAGACAAAGGGGACAAAGAGGACAGGTATAGCACACATAGGTGCAGTGCACCTAACAAGCCAGAAATAGCTCTTTCTATTAAATGCTAGATTTTTTTTTGTTTTAAGTACATTTAGCACATTTACATTTGTTATATCTTAAAAAAATGACCTGAGGATATCATCCAAGGAACAGACTGCTGTGTTTACTCTGTTGGAACCAAAGGCCAAAGTGTTCCAAAAGTAGTATGGTTGCACTTTTTAGGCCCACTTCACACCTCTTTTTGGCGAGGGAAACGTACATGAACTGACCTGACCCCTACCGAAGCACAAAATGTTTTCAGAAGCCTGATTGTAGGGCCGAAGGTCTAAAGTCAGATTGAACAAAAGCTATAAAACTAATTTTCTTAGGATCAAAAAGGATTTTTTTTGGTCATAAAGTGTGTTTTGGTCAGGTAATTTGTTTTTGTTTCGGTCAGACCTTTTTTTAATGGTTATTGTTTTATGTCCAAGTCTGAATCAGGTTTGGTTGAAAAAATTAGGGCTGCATTTGAGTTTGGATTTAGCATGTTTTATTGGGACTTGAGGTCGGTTGTAGTATTTTAAGAAAACTAATAAGAATGCCTTAATAAACTCACAAGGCTTACAAGACAAGACACTCACAATTGGTAAGTTGTTGTATTGCAGTTTAATGCTCCTCAGAGTCCAGAACCTTGCCTGACCAAGTTAAATGCTGGGGCCAAAGGTCACTGTGGCATTATAAACACTGCTGGTCATAAAATAGAAAAGCACTTTATTACAGCCTTCAGGGATATTCATTCTCTACTTAAAGCCATCCATCATGTGGCGCCTCTGGGTGCACCATTAAGAGCAGGTGAATTCACTGTGTAACCATCACCAGATCTTCATCTGTTCATGTATCTATAGCACACATGTCAAACTCAAGGCCCGGGGGCCAAATGCGTTTTTTGCAATGTTTTGTGTAGCTCTTCAATACATATGGTAGGTAACATTTTTGGGACTTAACAAAAGGCACTAAACTGTTCTAAAGATGTGTAATAGGACAACAAATAGGACAACAACAGGTTTTTGTTTAATATGAACAGGTCTGACATAAACTTGAACAGGTTTTAGTTGGATTTGAACAGGTTTTAGATGTATTTAAACAGGTTTCAGTTGGATTTCTATCACAGTCTTCAGCCCCCGAAATGATTCTTATTTTCTACTGGGGCCACCATTTTGAGTTTGACACCAATGCTCTATAGTGTTAAAAACAATCTGTACAAAACCATTGTGTCTGGTCCAGGTGCTTTCTGACCAATAGATTTTTCTAACAAATTGTTGTTTTGATTTTTTGTTTTTTTTGTTTTTGTAAAGTAAAACAAAAAAAACAGCCATAGCACTATCTGTTACAAACATGAAGAATGTATGCTGTTCTAATGAGTACATATATCGTATTCATAAATCTGATTCTGAAAGAGACTCACCAGCTAAAAACAACAACAGCGCCCCCTTCATTTTCTGCCTAGACCTACTGAGACTCTCCAACAGATGCTTGTGAAGTTTTCTCAGCCGGGCCTGCCAGCTCCATAAAGAGCCACACAAAGTAAAGGGAAAGCATTCTCACACTGTACAATTATACATGCTGTACATCTAGTACATAAAGCCACCTTTCTTAAATGTTTATGATCTCAGGAGATATTCTGCAACGTTCTCCTTCGTTCTCCTTATGTGAGCATATTATTATTATTTTACTGTTAGGAATATGCAGAAACATCCTAAAGTACTATTCCTCGGTGCAACTACTACTGCTATATATATCTAGATCAACTGTAAACTGTTAAAAGGAAATTACAGAATTATATTAGAGGTATAATTTTATTCAGTACATGGATGAATGGTTAATCCATCATTTTTGTTTTAAATATTGTTGAGATCCCTGTATAAGTCCACAAGCCATTTAAAGCGTCACCACCCAATTTTATTTTTGCCGTTTCAATCTCAGCCCCACCACTCACCCTAACAACAGTCGAGGGACCTTTCCTTTTCTTTAATTAAAAAGACAAACTGAACCTATTTTCCACCATAAAATACTACTACCTTACATCAAACTAAAGTTTAGAGCTGACCTTAACCTCAGTCTAAAGCTGCACTCAGAGACAGAGGACAGAGGACCCTTCTGTGTCTGTGTGTTAGTCTTGAGCTGAGTGGAGATCCTCCTGAACCTGCACTGCCTTAACCTCTGGTCCCACCCACTACTCACCTGCAGTCCATTCTCCAATCCAACACTCTCAGCCCAGCGGTACAAAGAACCGGCTCACTTTTCCACACGCTGCCAGATCATCAGTTTACCCACCAGGGTATTGTTTACTGCTTGGCTTGTAACTCTGATTGAGTTTTGGATCACATTTACTCAGTTTACTCTTTGTTCTTCAGACCCTGTTTTTTGGACCCTGTTTGGACCGTGTTACCTTCCTGCCTCCACTCCAGTCTCCAGCTCAGTCCATGCTCTGTAACTACTGTACCTTTATCAAAGACACCAACAAAAAGTAACAACGACAATACTATTCTATTGAGTAGGCTGTTGCATGAGTAAATGTAGTGTTAGCTTCATTAGCTTCCAATAAAAGCATAGCACATGAACAGTTGTCAGTAGAAGAGGGAAAGTTGCCTGTCAAATCTTGCTGCTTGGGCCGACTAGGCTGACAGATATTGGAGACTTTTCATTACTTTTTCCCTCTTCTCCTTGTTTTCATGAGTTGTTAGGTTCAAAATGCTTTCAAAAAACATTGCCTCGGTGGCTCACCTGGTAGAGTGCATACCATATACTTGGGAGACCAGGGATTGATTCCAGCTCAGGTGATGACTTCTCTCTCTCTCTGCCTGTTTCATGTCTATCTACACTTGACTGTCAAATAAAAGAAAAAAGCCAAAAAAATGATGTTGTTGCTTTTGCACATTATTGCTTTTGCACATCCTCAGATGTTTCCTCAGATTCAGACTCTACCACAAACACACAGCTGTAATGCAATATTGTTGCCTCTAAAAACACGACCTTTTTGCTAAGTAGCACAACTTCAACAGAGCTCCATTTCCCTCTTGTACCCCTTCCAACAAATTAACAAACCAAAAATGAATAAAAAAATATTGTTTGGAGAGAGGCTGGACTCAGTAGGCCTAGTCTGACTTACAGAAAGTATGTCTTTGACATATGCTACGAAGTGTGCTGTGTGCAAGTCATCATATATTAATTTTCAGATATTTATCATCTATCTTATCTAGAGACTCAAACTCAGGTCTCCTCTGGTTAAGTCCTAGGTTTATGTCTCATTCAAACAAAACAAGCAAAACATGTCATGTATCTTTAAATACACATACTGTGGATAATTCTGTTGCGAGAACAGCTTTTTGTGGGTAACACAACCAGGACAAGAGTCTAACACTATGGGGATCTCACACAGCATATGGCTCCAGCAGGTCTGGAGCCCAGCTCAACAATGTGTTTGTTCGTGTGGTCTCCACTGTCCTAATTATGTGGTCCAGTCAGACGGCCGACTGTATGTCCTCATTAGAGCCATGTCCCGACACGGCCCCGGCCCGTATGACCACGGGCCATTCTGCAGAGTGGAAGTGGGTAAAGTGGCAGCTCTCCCAGCAGCAAGGAGTGAGGGGATGGCAAACGGAGAAAGCCAATTAATATTTCAACAATACATGCTCGGCGGCCTCAGATAGACTGGCTAAACTGCTAGCTTTCAGAGCACTTATCTCCCACACTGCCATGTGGCTGTGAATTCAAAAAGGGGATTTGATATTCATTACCCACTTTTACACTCTGGATCAAACATTACAGAAGCAATTAAGAGTCGGGGAATAACTCGTTGTTTCTCTGCCTTATTTATATTCATTTGAAAATTATCAGACATCGGGACAGCTAATGGTCTCCTGGAGCACTGCACTTTCTGTGGACCATTAGCAAGTTCAACATAGGAAACCATTCTGTGCTAAAGAACTGAATTCCAAGGTGTGGCTTAACTAAGGACTTTCTATAAGACCTACACAGCCCATTTCCCAACTTTAGTGTAACTTGTCATTCATTGATTCATTTATCGCTCATTTTCCTGGCAGAAGGCTGAAGCGTATCCCGGCCAATGTTAGCCTATAAACATTTACATGAACATAGGAGTTGAACTACTGTGTCACAAACCTTCGCTCGGGTTAATGCTGCAATCAGAGTAAGCGGCAAACATGCAGCAATTATCCGGCAATGAATGGCATTATTCAGGTGTGTTACTCCAACCCAGGCCTCTGACCATAACTGAGAGAAGAAACATAGATCGAAGTATATCTTTAATTTCCGGCCCAGCTCCTTCATCATAAAAAACTAAACAAAATAACTAACTACATTAGATTGTTCTAAAATGTATTTTTTCACTACATGTTTTCTCATTTGAAGCCCAACTGCACTTAATTACATAACCTACCAAACAGCATTAGTGCCATATGCTTTGGATTATGTGCTGTTAGACTGGCATCCATTTTATGTTCCTCTAAATCCCTGGAATTATTCATCCCTAAATGTATTTTTACTCCAGTAAACTTCCACAGAGCAAGATAATAACATTTGCATAATATAGTACAAAGTGACTTATTTCATGCATTGTTCCCTTGGTAACATGGTATAGAGCACTGGACCTCACATTCTGACATATTGGCCAGAAAAGTGAGACATGAACAACACCAATCTTGGTCTGTTAGCCTTCATTTAACACTTTCCACCCTCCATGGGTATTGGGATATTTGTCACAAAACTTCTCTAAATCAATAACCCCTTAATGTTTATTAAAAGAGGTGATCACATTGAACTACAGCTCACAGACATTAACTATGAGCTCTGTCCAGCACTTTAGTTTGTAGCTACTACACTCCAGAGTCACTACAGCAAGGAGATATGCAGAGATAAAATAAAAAAAATAAAAAAAAGAATCTATGTAATGTTACCTGATCTAAAGAGGCCACAATATCATAGTTACAGTAGAATCCCATCGCTCAGTTTTCACAATAAAAAAAGTTTTTCACTTCTCAGCACTTGTTCTGTAGTCCACTATCTGTGTCACATATTATTCTCTATAGTTTTATGTTTAGAACCAATAGTGTGAAATGCACAGTATTTACTGGATTGATTTATTTAGCCAATTAGCCGTGTGCTTAATCAATTTCACAAAGCGCTGTTTTTATTTTTTTTTTGCTGGCAGCCTATATAAATACATTGTGTGGCATATATATTATACATATTCTGTAGAAATGAATCTCTGTTAATATGTGTACCTTACATCTCTATTCAACAGACGGCTCTTGTTAATGACACTGATCACTGAATAAAAGCTAACGATCGTCTCTTTGCTCTGTATTTCCTTCTGTTTAAATGAAACACAGACAAAGGGTTGTTAGTGGGGCACATTGCACAAATCTACAGGAATCTTTCTGGAAATGGGCCCAATGCTTTTGTTCATATTGTTTTTAATACTATAGATACATGTACAGATGTAATCAACGGTCTGAATTCAGGGTTGTGTGACGTCATGTACTGCAGCTCTATAACATATGCACTTGAATCAAATCTGACCTTTTCCAGTAAATTGAGCTTTATTAGCCCTTCCTGTCAGCTGAAACTGACAGTCTGATCTATTGCTGAAACAATACGAGTCCACAGCGGTGCTTGTCCAGCAGCAGAGCTCATTATTGTGCCAGCTGCAGTGTTGCAGGAGTCGGCGAGCGCTGGATGCTCAGCCGCCTGTCACAAAGTTGTGGAGTGGATGTGAAGTTGGAGACGTTTGTTTTGTGCGCCGCCGGAGCTTCAGTGGCATGTTGACGGGTTTATCTGCGGGACGGGAGGCTGATGAGGCGCACCTTGGCGTGTTTGGACTGCGTGATTAGTTGACACAAAGCAGGGAAATTGTAGAATGTGGTGAAAACACTCTTTGAGAATGCACCTGGTTAGTCAGTTCATTGGAATGGAACGTCTTCTGCAGCCTCCAGATCTTTTGGAAACAGGTCATTTATTCACCTTTAGCTTTATCTGTAAGCAAATTTGAGACATAACAAGACATAGATTTCTTTAAAAGTTACATTAAAGAAATTTAAGAGGCTTAAGAACCACTTACAGAAAAGTTTAGAGTGGAGTGAGCAGCTGTTTATGTTCAAAACTAAGTGCTTAATGTATTTGTTACTTCTTGTGTATTATTATGTATTTTGCACATATTATTACTCACATTCTTGCGGTAAATGCCCCATAAACCCTGACTTCATTCTGACTTAAAACATTGAAACTAAACTAAGCCTAAACAACCACATGAGAACAAAGCCTCTGTCTGTGGGCTATGAGAGGGGAAATCAGCATTGTACCAACATTTATGTATGTTCTAAATTTAGGGGCTGGGAGTTAAATGAGATCAGCTCGCTCGTTGCACGTCCACATTCAGCAGGCAATAGTTGTGTGGCATTGTCGCTGAGCACAACTCGTGAGTGCAATGTCACAAAAATCACAAGTCCTTGTGTCTGGGAATAAACCGCTCCACGTTTATGTCCAAGCCATAAAAAAGTAAGTCCAAGTCCAGTCATTGAGGCCTACCCTCAAGTCCAAGTCCAGGACTCGAGTACTCCATGTGTGCTGTTGGAACCTGACTCAGGGCTATGACAAAAATGATCCACTCAAAGTAATGTTTTTATTAAATGATGTCCAAATGCAGGGATTGTAGGATGACTCCCTTTACTACACCTTTACATCAGTGCTGACAGACTCCAGACTGCAGCTCCAAGAAGTGGGCATAATACAATGTTGGATTTTAAATAATGTACACTAAATACAGTAAATATTTGCTCCAGTGACATTTTTTCTCTTTTTCTTGCGTCATGGCTGGTCGCTGTCCCAGGTGACTATTAACCACTATTGCTTCATTAATCTGTGCACTCTAAATGACCCTCTGATGGTCATGCTTTTATTGCCTTTCGTTTGTCTTCTGTTGTCCTAAAAGCTCATTAGTTACAGACACATGGTCATTACACAACAATGTGGCCCTGGGTTGAAATGCTCATAAACAACTAACTGACTGTAGCATCTGCATTTATAATCTGCATTGTTGTAATATTGTACAGATGGCCATCTATCCAAATTCTTTTTTAATTTCATACAAGAAAAATTGTCTAGTTGCTGTTGATTTGAGTAAGATTTTCAGGAGGCGGAGCAAATGCACACGGATTAACCTACCTCTAAATGTAACTGAATGGACATACAATCAATACCAATTCAGGAGGCAGGACCAACATACCTAGAATACACTACCTCTGGACAGTATTTGAAATACATTCATCCAATCAATGAAACAAAGCATCACATAAAGCCCGCCCATGTTCACATAAACAGTTATGATTGCTCAGGTAGAATTGATTTTTGTGAAAAGAGGATTTAATGGGTCTGACTGGACAGACTTCAAGATCACACATTGGTTAGATTTTCACACTTTTTCTCAGTCTGTCTCATCTGAAGCATCCAGTGGACCAAGGTTTGCACCAAACTTAAGTGAGGTTTTGATTTTTGAGAAAGCACAGCCTGGAAGATAATGGTACAGAGTTTTGGACCCATTAGTGGAAGATGATCTAAAAGTGGCTACAGAGTACTAGCCTGCAAGCCATCCTGATTATTTTTCTATTCTATACAAAGGATTAATCTGGTTTCTGTGAGTTTGATTTCCAGCAAGAGGAGCAAATTGACATTCAACCAATCAGAATCCAGGGACCAATGAGATTTGGAAAACACACAGCCAATCAGAAAAATAGTAATGCTTAAAGCCAATCCAATTTTAAATAAATGGTGAAGTAGGATTAAACTCGAAGGGCGCCATGATCAATCGGAGAGGATCCATCCACTTAATTTCGCCAAGAAAGAGCGATGTAAAAGCTAGCTCTTTGTGAAACAGAATCTGACCAACAAAAACTAGACAATGTACCAGTTTAAGTCTCCAGTCGAACCGAGTCTACGGACTGTTACAAGTGAAAACAAATTTAAATGCCAAATGCCCCATTTTACCAGGAGAAAGTACTTTAATTTAACTGTTTCTGACAGTGGCTTTCCTATTGAAGAAATAATTTACAGATATGCTAAGTCTAATCCTGGGTGTGTTTTTAGCCATGCCTATACATCACTAGGACCTGCTGATGTCCCACCCTCCATGTGCCTGTACAATCTTGTTAAAGCATACCATTTATCTTAAAAGGAGTCTCGGCATCAGCACACTCCATTTTCCACACTCTGATGCCCATGAAGCATCAGCATATGACAACTATCAACTCTATTTAAAAAAACAATATAGTTTCTTACTTGTCTTTTCATTTTCTATGATGTATTTTAAACGGAAGTCAATGAGAACCTAGCTTTTTTGGTCTTTCAAAGCTCCTGGTCTCACCGTCCATTATTCCATGTGCTGTTTTTTAAGGTGTGGCTTGGTGGACTGGTTATTAGCTGATACTGTAAAAGCTCTGTCAGCCTTGTGTTGGAATAAAACTCCCACTACAGACACTGCCCTATTATCTGCTAGGTGAAAATTGCCTTCATCTTCAATAATGTAGTGCCAAGTGGCAGCACAAAGATGAAACGGGATCCAGTAGTGCTCTCCGGAGGTGCCTTACACTGGAGCATTTTGTGTTCTCACATACAACTCGGAGAAAAACACATAAACGGCCTCTTAGACTCTGCTTATGTCGCCATCGTTCTTTCTTCAGGGCTTATTGAAAACAGAGGCAGCTCATCAAACCACAGACCCAGTGAAGTGCGCTGCTTGATAGACACAAATACAGGCCCGGGTGGCGAGGCCTGGGATTGAATTGCCACTCTGCGGTGATGCGCCCTTCAATCCCAGCCCGACCGTCACGCTGAGAGGCAGAGCAACAGGGTCAGCTGAGAGTGACAGCTCCACTATTGTCTGGACTCACAAGAGGCAGGCGTCTGAAAAAGCCACGCAGTGTCGTATGTCAGCGCAGTGTCCTGTCAGTCTGTTAGAGATCATAAATGTACACGTTTATTCTTTACACAGTTATTCCAAGTTATTTCTAACAGGAAATGATAAGGCTCTTATCAGCTGAAGCCCTCAGGTATATTTTAACTGTGATGACAAAGACAATATTTAGAAATGTCACCTCTCAGTATCATTCTTGTGCGTTTTAAATTTGAATACGTTTGATTGAACTTTTTAAAGCAAATGTTATAGAACAACACAGCTTTCACATATTGTATGAGCATCCATTAATCACATGCACATGATTAATGGCTATGTTTCATTTGTCATGAATGTGTGCATTGTTTTTAAAAGTTTTTACATTGTGAGTAGTGTGTTCTGCTCATTACAAACTTACTTAGTGTGTTGATGTAAACTTGACCTTCCAATCAGAAGGTAGAGGGGCCGACACACAGCAAATAGACAGAGACAAAGCTACCCTGTAAAGAGTGAGAATACTGAGCTATTGTGGTAAAATGAGTTCTTAATATCTGTGGACGTACAGTGTGCTGTTGGACTGTGAGAACCCTGTGTTAGGTAAAGACAATCTGTGTGTTATTTTTGTACTGCTTCAAATGTTGTAGTATGTAAAATCATGCAGCATGAGATAATGAATAATGCTGGCGAGATTTGCGTTGATTTAAGTAGCAGTTATTGTTACTTGTTGTTAATGCTGTGTGCTAGCGTCAGCTCTTATTGTTTCTGTAATACGTAAATGAGCATTAGACTATAAAGGAACTTTTAATGAATACAATAGACAAAGAGAAACCCATCTGGTAAAAGAGTAGCAGTCTCCTTCCTTTGGCCTTCTTCTTTAGGCTCCTTTTGTCTGGCTCCTCTTTGCTCATGAAAGCCTTGAGGACACATGGTCACAGACAACGTTTCCTGCATTCATCTACCACTGACTGAACTGAAGCATTCGTGAGTACAATCTAACCAATGCACATCATGAATGTATTATAAGATCTGGATAAGGCACCGCCCCTTTTGATTAGTGGCCACTTGAGGTATTGCAACGAAAAAATCCAATGTGGCAAAAAAAAGATATTTTTTGTATTTGGCTCACAACCACCAAAAAGGTTGGATTTTGTTGTGTTTATTGTCTATTTTCATATCCTAGACTTTTTCTCTGTCAAAAATCCTTAAATACGCAATAAAAAAAATTTTAAAAACTTTTATTGTTTCATGATATCACTGCTCTATCCTGCAAGAGCACATGTGTGAGTACCGTAGCATAACGCAAAAATAAAACCGGAAGCCAAAAACCTTTTTGGCATGCTCACTGATCAATGTTCACTGAAAATAATGGGCAGCTATGTTTTTTTTTTTTTCTCATTCAGTATCCTGTTCTAATAGTACATCCATAACGCATTATTTTGTTTTTATTTTGGGTTTAAAAGACAGTAAAAGTACCGCCTTTTAATAAAATCTTATCAATAGGTAAAATTACCTGTTGATAAGATAATAGTATTTCATAAGCCAGACTCTACTGTACCCGTGGCCCCACCCACTACCACCTTATGAATTAATAGTAGTTCGTCACATAGATACATGGGATGGGTGCAACAAATATATTAACAAATTGGCCTTTTCTAGGGTTAACTAAACAAAACAAACCCAGTGTATGCATGTGTTAACATATATATTTGTTTGTCAGTGAGTATGTGCTTCTATTTATGTATCTGTATATTCAATATTTATGTTGATAGCTTTGCCCATCATGCAGTGCAGTAGCAGAGTGGTCTACACGACTGAACTGTGTTGTCTTGAGCTCCATAAAGCTATAGTTTTTATAGTTTTTGTGGATGTTGTTTCAGTGCTGCAAAGGTTCTTACTTGGTGCAATTGTTTCCTCAAACAGAACTAATATATGACAAGGGACTAGATAAACTGCAAACTGTAAATAACCCAAAGGAATCAATAAGAGATTGAATAGTTGTTGGTAAGATTTTTCTAATTAAATTGATGTCTGCTGCATTTTATTGTTTCAGATTGTTGAAAAGTGAAAAATGAATACATTCAGACTCATGAAATCCTTTGAGGTCAGCAATACAAAATACAATTCTTGCAATACTTTAGTAGTACCAGTTGCAAGCACCATATATATGCATCTGTCTGCAGAGTGCTGTTGTGTGACTGCATTAATGACTCCTCTTCAAACCTCGGAGCCTAAGCCACTGGCTCACAGATGACTCTTTCCTTGTAGGCTCCAGTACACCTCTCCTCCTTTTATTAGCTATGGAGGAATATGTCCACAGAAGCTCACTAGTCTCGAAAGAGAGAAAGCCAGCGCAGATTATGTTGAACAACTCCCACATAATCACGAGTGTGCTTTTTCAGACACCATCAAAATGCAACGTGCTCTCAGCAGCAGCCTTCATTGTGCTCAAGAGCAAAATTAACCTTGAATGGTGCAGCAAACCTCTTCGCTGTCCTCCTACTTGTTACCAATTCTGCTTCAAATACATCAGACTATTAATGACATTAACTCTGCATGGAGCTGGCCCAGACTTGAAATCCATCGTCCATGTTTTTTTCAACTTCCTGCCTCATGACCCACAAAAGATCATTATTATAGATCATTATATTTGTAATAGGGTTTGTGTTTTAGGCACCAAGAATAGCTGTAGCCCATGAGCTTTCTCCTTTCTTGATCCAGCCATGCCTGATGCTCATGTGCAGAAATAACAGCATCTTTCAGACAGTGCCAGTGTTGCCAACTTAGCAACTTTGTCTTGCATTTTGTGAGTAATCAAAACCCTCTAGTGACTCTTTTTCTAAAAAACTGACTAGTGACAAATCCAGCAACTTTTCCTGGTGTTTTTCGACTTTTGGAGACTCTTTTTTACTTTTCTCAGTGAGCATTGGGTGCTATTGTGCGCTCCACCCCCGTCCCAAAGCACTCACAGACAGCCCAATCAGCTTGCAGTAGTCCGTCCCAGCTGCAGTCAGAGCAGGAGATATTCACCTCTCACTGGAGACCCACACAGCCTCAGTTACTCAACCTCTTCCCTGTGTGTGCCTCTCTGTGACATAAGCTAAACATCTAGCTGGCTACCCCATGTCTCAGTCTAAAAAAAAAAAAAAAAAAGGCGACTCAAAATCCTACTTAAAAGGCAAAGCCTTATAACAGTTCCACCCAAAACAAGCTGCTGTTCATGGTTGAAAAAACCCCACCATCAGTTACAATTACATGTTCATTGTCAATTATACAAATTAGGCAATGGCATCATTTAGCGACTTCTAGCAATACTTTGGACAGCTACTAGCTACTTTTCTTACAGAGGAACACTGCACGGTGTGGTTTCTCTTCAGAATAAAGTACTAATAGAGCTGAGGAACATTACATTACTGAACACCTTAGCAAAGCCATCAAAAATGGACTAATGACTTTCTAATGAACATTTTACTGTTGTGCTTCACTGTCTAATGCTGTGTCTATGCTAAGTCTGTGCTGGTATCTGACTTTTGTAACTGTAACATTATGTCTAATATATCCCAATCAACCTGCCACAGATGAAAATTAACCCGTGTGGCTAAATCTGGCACATTTACATGACGGACTGATGAACACTTATTGATAAATGTGTATTATTCCATAGTAATAAACATGTTATTCCTTTATCTCCACTTAGGGGCCTATCCCAGCAACATTGTGCCGGTCGGCCACAGGGCTGTCATGCAGACTCCTCACAGGGAGGTCAGGGATGGCTGGCTGAGGATTGAGCTCACAACCTTCTTTGCAGTGAGACGGGAATGCTTATGACTGATTTGGAAAAACTAATGAAAGATACAATACTAAACTAATATAACATGCATTTAATAATAAAACAACTGTTCAAATATTAAAACTTAAGTCTTGAAACAAACAACAGAGAACAAATATTCTGAATAAATCATGATATCGCATTTGTTATTCTCAATAAAAGCAGTGTCCTCACAGACTCAGTGTAGATCTGTGGGAAACATAGCAATCCCAATAACATATCATTCTTTAAAAGATTTTTCCATGTGTCTAAGCTTCATTTTTTAATAAACACAGCCCGTCATGGCCTGGTTGTCTTGGCAACACTGCCCCCTGATGGAGACCAGCGGCATGTCCCTGAAATCATCTTTACTGTGGCTTTATTAATTAAGCAACGCCTGGTAACAGCCTCCAATTCAATCTTAGTGACACTGTCAGAATCATCTCAGCATGTGGTTACAACAATAAACCAAACAGGGCTGATGTCTGATTCAATAAACACCACGTAATCATCATAAATCTGATTATTGCACACACACTGATTAAAACATGACATGAAGCTGGCATGAGATCACCTGCTCTAGTAATAAGACAGGTGTGTCTGATGTGGCATTGTAAAGGGTTTATAAAAGCAGATAGATGTATTCATGTGTGATCTTTTCTGCTTTTTTCCTCTTCCAGAGAGACTGTGCTGTCTGTGAACGCGACGGAAAAAGAGGAGGTGGCAGATGGTTCAGGCTTTTCTTTGACTGAACGAGTGCCATTCCTCTGAGGGCCAGCCCTGTGGCATAAAGGGGGTATATACGAAGTTATAATATTCAAAATGTAGGTTCAATCACAGACAACAGGGGGAGTACTGAGCTGAATGTACATTAAAGGCATCATTACATGAAGTGATAGATCATTTTCCTGCTATTTGGTATCATTTTAGTTTCATTTGTGGTAAAGGCAAAATGCTCCTGACTCCCCCTACAGGTTTAAAGTGTAATAACTGCTTGCCTTGTAATACAACACATTGATCTTGTTAAATGATGAAAAAAATATATATATATTTGTGCAAGAAAAAAAGAAGTCTTAAAATCTACACTGTAAAAAACTAAAAAATAAAAAAGCTAATAATACTGAATGACAAAAGTATCTACTATTTATAAGTAGTATTTTATCGCCAGGACACACATTCTTTACGGCTCAAATAGAAGGAGCAGAAATGGGCCAATATGCTGGTCACTAGCAGAGTTGTATTTATACAAAATACACAAAATTGCCTACCATTTCAAAGGACATGTTTTTCTTTCAAACTTGCCGGTTTGGATAGCTCCATTTCCAGAGAGTTTAGAGGGGTCTGCGCCCTCTACTGGCTAAAAGTTACGCAGGGTGGCTTTAACAAAAGAAAAATCTAAATAGGTTTGTTATCTTGCTGAAGATAACTTGGGCTGGAATGCAGAGAGGAAAGGGGCAGAGATGCGCTGCTGGGAGAGGTGGGAAAAGCAATAGAGAAAAGGGAATATTAGATGAAAGGAACAAACTGTCTCCAAGAATAGCAGAGACGCTCATATTTTGTAAGAAAAACCTGGAATTAACGTGTCATTTGTTTCAGAAGTCTATGATCTTTCCTTTTTGGTTCTTAAAGCTCCAGTTAGTGCTGGAGGCTCAGACTAAAGCAACATTTGGATGGAAACATAGAAAGTCAAGTTATTTTTTTTTTTTTTTTTGTTAGGTGTTTTGTTGCCTGTGGTTATTGTAAAAACGAGTTCTTACTGGTTAAGACTAAATAAGAAAACAAAGAACTTTGGCAGTTGATTACCTTTCAGTTTTACCATCTCCCAATGTAAATAATAAGTGTTTTTTTTAAGAATAACAGAATAATTTACAGTTCGCATTAAATAGACTCTATGATTGGAGCGCATTTAGTTTAATGATGATAGTTATTCACTGGTGAGAGAGATGAGAATTTTAATTTATTCTGTTTTAGTGTTTATTTGCTCATGGTCATGTAGATGTTATGGAGCACAAACATAACAATACAAAGAAAAAAGATCCAAAAGAAGAAGAAAAGAATGAATTAGCTCAATACAAGCCAAAAAATCACAAAGACTAAATATTTGTTCTGTATTTTGTGACCTTCACATTTTTACATTCAAATAATAAATGATATCCATCTGTGGTACACCTGTCTGCACAAAGATGACACATTCTCATACTTCTGTCCAAACCGTTCTACCTACCAATGACTGTTAATTCTTGTATTATTAGTTCTAAAATTGCAAATGGCCTTTCAGATGACATTTTTAAAGGTCTGGGAGTTCCAGATGTGTGACCACAGTCCTCTGCTCCACTGTGGATTTACTGTATATTCACCTGTGTAAAAGGTGACCATACATTTTTTGAGTTTACTTTCAAGTTCACTGTCTTTGATCTCCAAGTGTCTCAAACGTTTTGTCCAGGGAGCTGCCATGTTGCCTATGTCTTGAAGTCTATATTATGTACTCTGTTACGTACTATCAATTAAACTTTTATCACAGCCTTTTCATTTTACAAATTTAGAGCCAATACTTTATCTTGCCTGAAATAATAATCTAAATGCTTGCATCTGGGTAAACTGGTAAATCTAAATGAATAAATCATGCACCATAAATACATATTTTTTTGTTTTGATTTTCCATTTACTAGTGTTGTAGTCAAGACAGCATTTTCAGAGACTTGTAAATCCAGACAAGACTGAGTAAACATTAGTTCAATGACCAGACAAGACAAACCAAAAGTGAGTTTGGGACCAAGACTCAGTAAAAAGATTTGAGGACGAAGACAAGATTGAAGAAATTAGACCAAAGAGAAATCCAAGTAAAAATGAGTCCGAGATAAAACCGAATAAAAATGAATTTGAGACCAATACAAGACCAAGATCTTTGAAAAATGGTCTCAAGAGTAAGACCAGTGTCGAGTAGTACATCACTGCCATTCACAAAAATCTGTTGCTGTGTCAGTTGTCTTTATTTGTGCAACTGGAAGTAGACTTTGCAGGGCCTTAGTGAATCTGGTCTGATGACAGCTAAATAGGTGTCATTACGTCAGGGTTCACTCAGTTCATCCACCTGCCAACATCTCACATGTTCCCTGGGAAATTTTTAAAAGCTGACGCCGGCCTCAAGCAGTGCCGTGGGGCAAAAAGCTCCCAAATCCTACATGAAAGAGTGCACTAAAAGCACCAGAAGGGGAAGAGAGTCTATCTGGACTTCATCTTTCTCACACTTACCGAGGCTAACAGGTTAGCCAGGTTCAGCTCTTCAGATAGCAGTGCATCTTTAGTGCTTCTTTTTGAGGGAACATGCACCAACCATTGACATTGGTATGTGGCTCTACAAATAAAGTTATATGTCCGTCGAAGTGTCGAAGGTGAGACCCATTTCCAGAATTAAAATGGAGGGAATAACAGGGCTGAGGTAAAGGAAGACCAAGGGCGAGAATCAAGGTGGGCTGCGTTATTTTTAGTCCCACACTTTTTTTTTTTTTTTTAAATAAAGAAGCGTCAGATGGATTTCAGACCGGCACTTATTCTCATCACAAATGCAAATCCTGCTCGGCACAGCAAAGCCTTCTCTGTGAGCAGCACACTTCAAAGTCAGAGCGAAGAGAGAGGCCTGCAGAAATCCGGTCTGAGGATCAGGAGGGGACGGCTTTCACCATCCGCAGTGTGAAGGACGTGTGACGCTCAGAGGCCTTTTGGTGACTGTAAGAGTAAAAACAGTAGAAGACAGAAAAGGTGGACCAACAACAGGGAGCCAGGGAAAAGGGCAGAATTTAAGAAGGCCAGAGGTTGTTGCTAGTAATGCTACTGGCTTCTAAAGTTCCCCTTAAATCCGCAAAGCATTTGTGGGACATATTGCATTTTCTCTGCCTTGGAAAGACTCTTACCTCAGCTAGAGTAGAGGAGTCTGTCCTTTTTCACTTTTGCCCTCTTTCAACTGGAGTGGTACAGTATGGTCATTCATCGGACGAGTCATAAAGACTGAAAAGTAGTGTTTCAAAAGCTAATCTTGTTTAAAATCATGCCAGTGTGTGGTAAGTGTGGCTTACAAGCACTTTCACTGGATGTTATCTATGGAACTCACAGTCATATAATGTAAAACATGGCTCCCCTACCACCAGCACCAGTCCATGCATCTTTTGCTACCAGGCCACGCAGAAAAAACAACATTCTAAGTGTTTCATTTATTTTTAATTATACAGAAGCAGTATTCCGGGTGTTTATTTTGAAAACTTCCATCAGAGGTTCTTTCCCACACTTCACTCCACTTGACTCTCCATGTGCTACACACTGAACCAAGCTAAAATGAGGAAAAAACAGTTGTTGTTCTGTGTAATATATACTGTATATAGCTGCTCCATCGAGGCAACAACAAAATTGCTTTCCCAAGAGCAGTGGAGATTACAAGAAGCCTGATAGAAATGTTTGTGAAGGACCTGCAACCTGTTTCTGTGATGGATGGTGATGGTTTTAGGAATTTTGTGAGGACACTTGACCCAGGGTACAAAATTCCAAGTAGACTGCTGCTCTAACGTCAGAAAGCAATGAGTGGTGTGGACAATGTCGTGCATGAAACTGACGTGGAAATCAAGAGCCACTGAGGCATTTTTAAAACTGGCAAATGCTGGCATATGTGCAAAAAATACACACAATTAACTAGAATCGCAGAAGAATGGAGCATAACCGACAGGATTCTGGCTGTAATAATGGACAATGACACCGACATGTCAGCTCACCCAGACTTGCTTGGGATTCTGCAGATAAGCAGTGCTATTGTTGCTTTCTATCTCTATAGCACTAAAACGACAGACAAACTTAAAGAAATTCAGAAGAAGCTGAAGTTCCCTGAACAAAATGTAATGGTGAAAGTCTGTACTCTACATGTAGGAGAGACCGTCTAAGCAAAATGAGGCTGTTATTACAGTCGTCTGTCTCTTTGGGAAGAGCTCACTTTGCTTTGGTGAAGAAGAATGGGGTCTGGCATTAGCCTCCATCGATGCACTGAGACCATTTGAGGGAGATAATAACCGAAAAACATGTTTCAAAAGTCATTGCCCTGGTGTCACTGCTTCTCAGAACCATTACAACTTCTGAACACCAAGGTCCAAGCTAGCTGCTGAGCTGTGAGTGCAATGCGCCATTGTTTCAGGGCTATGGAAACATTTCATGGTCTTGCTGTCAACACCTACCTGGACATTAGATTTAAAAAAAACTGTGATTCCAGGACTGCAAATGCTGAGCCTGGAAAAGCTTGACTTGTCACCAAAATGCAGTCAGTGAGTAGACCTCAGCACCTTCATCATCTGCATCAAGCTCTGCCACCAGCTCAGCACCAACATTCAGGACAGTTACTAAGGGAAAAAATCACAAAAACACTTCGAGATCATGAAAATTCACTCAGATTTAGCATCTATCATTATTAAAATGTATCAATATTGGTGCTACTGGCTCTGTATTTACTTGGTATTAGATCACTACCAAATCCCGCAGTATCACACACCACTAACCACCACAGGAAAGGACAATATTTATCCAATTAAAAGTATTTTAGGGTGGTTGTACGTTCAATACAAGCAAGACTGGTTATTGTCTGCTGAAACATGTGAATAAATGCTCAGACATTTCATTGCGGCAGTGATCAAAGTAGTGTCAAATTAGCACCAAATTAGCAACTAAAAATAATCAGATGAAAAGGAAAAGGTTATGACCTTATCTCAACATGTTGCTAGACCCCAGATTTAAAGACGTGACATTTTGCAACAAGGACACAATCAAGTGTGAGAGTGCAAATGTAATAGCAAGTAAAACTCCAGCAGTGTCAACTCCAGGTGGTGCTTTCAAGAGAACAGGCCCATCTGACCAACGCTAACCCTTTTGGACAGTCATGTGGAGGCTCAAAATCAAACCAACTCCACTGCTGTGCCACTAATGTCTTGTGTACATTCCATCTGTTTGTAAAAATAAAAAGTGCCTTTTTTCTCCTTTCACTAATGTTTGTTTTTGCATCTCCAGGTATCTGAAGGAACAACACATGGAAAGATCTGAAAACCATCTCAAGTAGTGAATTACCAGTGTAGCAGTGTATCCCAACTCTTCAAACTAGCGCCCAAGTATCTATGTATACCTGCATCCTCTGTCCCTTGCGAGAGAATCTTTTCAAAGGCTTGGGAAATAGTCAGAAAATGAGCCTTTTGAAGCCCAACACTGAGGAAAAAATCCAGTTTCGGATAAAAATCTGTGAAAATAAATGTTGCACAAAAATATGTACAATGCCCTTGTTCACAAACACAACTACTGACACTTCTACCAGATCATACTTCACTAATATGGCATAAAACAAAAAACATTATAGTAGGCTATATGTATGCACTAATGAAATGCAGCCTGATAAATAATCAAACAGTTTGATACTCATTATATGCCAGAACGTCACACTTCATACATATAGACAAGTTTGGGAGCCGTTTTCTTGGAGCCAGCCATCACGTCTATGTGATCCTAACAGAAATAGATCTCATGGTGCTCTATTTTTCTACTGTCTTTGGCTAAAACTGCTTTGTCAGAGTCCGGAGGCAGCGGTAGTCGGTTTCACTCCAGTGGACAAGAGACAGTGTGCCTGAGATTCTGAAAGACGCGGCAATAACCCGGCATAGGAATAGATGTGTTTTTGATGGACGGAGTCAAACCAAGGATCACACAGAGTTTAGTGCAGAGAATATTCGGCCCCTTCTGCAGGCTGCCTCTCCACTCCCTGGGCAGATGGGACTATAAAGCACCCAGACATATTTTTTATTTTCTCCCCGAGCCGAGACGGACTGGCACACTCACTGGGCCAGCTTAGTTCTGCCTCTGCTGGTCCCAGAGAGCGGCGCAGTCACGGGGAATGATGAATCTGGCAAATTAATTTTATTTGTCATTCATTCATCGTTTAACCTGTTATGGCTTCCCTAGTTTGTTTTTTACAATTTTAAAGGGGCTGTATAGTTACCATTAATCAAAACATTATATGTCTTCCATTAACATAAAAATGTCTACATAAAAGATAAAATAAAACCCGCTGTGAATGCAGCAGTGCATTGTGTAGCAATCTGTAGCAGTAGTATTAAATGAGCCATGCCCAGAGAGGACAAACTGAGCACTGCTGGATTAAGAGCCTTAAGAGCCTTAAAAACTTAGGATATTCTTAATCAAAAGTGATGATGTTTATGTTTATTTTGTATTTATCTATTTAGTTTTTTGTTTTTCTTTTCTACTTTATTCTGTTCTATGTCTTGTTTGCACTTAACGTCGCTCCCTGAAGCTGCTGTGGTGTAAAAATTCAGATGAAGGGCAGGCTGTAGATGTTTAGTGCAGAAAGACATGAAGAAGATGAATGCTTATATCTACCACCTCAGTCACATCCTAACCTTCAACTCTGTTCAAAAAGTGCTCTTCATTGAATAACTATCACCTACAACATTTGTTTGTTCTTGCACAGGCCTTCCTCTATCTCTGCCACAGCTGCTGTTTAATTCCTGTCCTCCATCTGACTTTCTTGTGTCGTCTGAATCACCTCAAAAAATATATTTTCCTCGGGGTTTGTTCATAAGCATTAGCAGGTCTCTACTGTAGGTGCTCACAGGCCTTAGAATGGAGGGGTTTGGATCTGCTTAATGCAATGTTGCTTCTGAATGCTGCCAAAAACTACTCACTTCAGTGAAGTCAGTTAATTTCCCTCGTGGATCAATACAGTAAATCTAAGTCAAAGCTAATTACTGGAGCCATTTCAAAAACCAATCAGGCCCTTTGTTTTCTCTCATGAAAGCCAATGTGAGCAGAAATGCTGGATAACCAAAGTTAAATTTTATGTTTGCTGTTTTTTGCATTCAAAGTATCACTAAATGAATGGTATAAAAGTACTGTATTGTCATTTTGCAAACCCTTGTATTTCTTCTGTTTACATGTATAGTGGATTAGACAGCAGTTAAATAGAAGCACTTTGACGTATCAGCTTGTTTCGCAAAATGTTTTTGAGCCTCTGCTGTGAGATCTGCTTAGTCCCCAGTTTGAAAAATCAACACAGAGTTGTTTGAGTGCTGCTCTAAACAGCTTGTACCTGCCAGAGCCTGGACTGGACAATATTACACCTCTGAGAATATGGCTTTTATGTGAGTCACTGTCAGTGGCTGAGTTCTTTATATCAGTTTGATAAACCTGCTCCAGGCTTAAGTGAGAAATCTGTGACCTCACTGACTTTGAGCACAGTGAAGGGTGAACCTTAACAATCAGCAGGACACAAAACCTTCAGTCTGAGACACAACTTCTGTTATTATATAATCTTTATTTGGACGTGGTTCAGTGGAGCACTCCATGCAGCTGTCAGCAGGATCTTATGTGTACAGGTAATGCCACCTCGTGTTGGTTTTCAAAAGAAAACTTGGAAAACACCAATCTTCCAAAGTTCCTATCAAATATATAGAGTCAGAATTGAATCTTTGTCACCAAACCTTTTGCACTTGACTTAAATGTGCAAAAGATTAAAAAATAATTACAAATTACAAACCTGATTCTCCATGCACCATCTTTACAGCTGTCTAAAGCTCTAAACACAGACTCTGGGGAGCAAGGAGGAGAGTCGGAGGAGCTAGCGAGGACATACTGGAACTTGCTACATGGATAGCTACAAGCACAGTTATGACAAAGGCCTCCCTTAGGCTGTTCTCAAACTTGCTGTGTTTGGGTGGGCTATCACAAACTCAAATGTAGCTGTGTTGTTACTGCTCTTAATTTTGTAGTAGTGCAAAAACCTGGCATGCAAACCAAAAAAAAAGTGTGTGTATATTACATACTAAACATGCTCCAAGTCTCCTTGTAAAGGTGGGTCTTGGTTTGCCTCCAGCTGAACCCTGGTACTGTTCAACTGAAATGTTATCAACCACAAGCTGACTGTAGACAGGAGGAGTGGATCTAGATGCAACACTAAAAAGTAAAAGTCTTCTGAAATAAAACAAAACCACCAGTGTCCAATTGATGATTGATAGCAATGAAGAGGTAAATGTTTCATTAGGGTTTAGTCCAGGTTAATGCAGGTTAAATTAGTGCATTAAGTGTCATCATGTCATCATTCTTTTGGATCTATTACTAAATTGGCATAAAGTGCGATCAGATTGAGCCCTCATCCACTCAGTCTCCTCTGAGAGCGCCATCTAGTGTGTCTCAGTAGACAAGCTCAGTCTGTTGAGTCGTTTGGTCCAGACCTGCAAATGTCATTGTGAACCATTAGAACGAGCAGTACCTGTATCTGGTGTACAGAGTTTGGTTTGGTTTGGGTCCGGAATAATAGAAGCAGACTACAAGTGATCCCAGTCTGCCTACAGCTTCTGTTAGACCCAAACATGTTCTCATTTAGATCGTCACTGAAGCTGCAGACTGATGGACTGTGTGACAGACTGATCACTGTGTGGATTGACCTCATGAGACGTTATGTTAAGGACACTGCACACTATGCTTTCTTGTAGAAGAGAAGTAAAACTGCTGCTGCAAAAAAAAAAAAAGGGATCAAACAACTATATTAGCTAATATGATTGGTGACACTGTTAATCAGTCTATTTTACAACAGCTGGAGTCAGAGTAAATCATGTGTCCAAAATGACAAGATACACATTATCATTGTCAAAGGAGTAATAACTCCTCACTCACCCAATTTTGCATTAAAGCGTCTGGGCCAGGAGATTTATTTTTGGGGAAAAGTTAATAGCTTCATGTATTTCAGATAAAGCTTCAGGCCAACCATAAAAGATTTGACCTTCTCTGGTAAGTCTCCCTGTTTTCCTTATTTAAGCCCATGTATTATAATGCTATTTCTCATCTTCCTACTTTGTATATTCCATATATCTGGGTTTATTTTTGCATTCATGTCTTAGAGTTCAGCTGCTTTCTGTTGGAGTGTGTTGACTTGTGCCCTGAGTGTAACATTGCACTTATCTCTATCACAATAACCTAGTGAAGAGCACACTCCAATTGAGTTCCGCTGAATCACAATGATACCAGCTGTTTCCTGTCAGCTGGTTAGGTATGATCCATATAAGGTACTGCATGTTCCCCTATAACCAAAAGCACAGTGGAATCTGTTTTGAATGCATGGTTTATGCTGTGTAATGATATTAAAAACATGAGGCACAGATGAGAAAGACTGTGACGTCTGGCTACTGTTTCTCTGCTGCTATGTTTTATTGATAATGTACAAATAGGTATAAATGTGCATCAGTTGGATTTTCAACAATTCACCACAACATTTTAAAATAGATTGTATATAAGGAATATATCTTGATTAAGATAGTGTGCATGTACAGAAAAAGTATAAACCCCAAATATGAACCATGTGTCAGGACTCAACAAGATTTAGATTTATTTGTTTAAGAGGGACAGTGCATATTGTGGAACATGTCAATAAATATGAACATGTAGATATGCCAGAATTAGCCCAACGACTACTTTACATCTGTAGTCCCTGGCAGGTCAGGAGAAAAACACATAAGACGTAAGACAAAAGGCAACACATTGCACGCACCATAAATGACATTTCAGAAAGAAGAAAAAAAACAAAACAACTAACACATAACTATGACAATAACACACAGCACTGAAATGGTCTGGTTCCTCTTAAGCCATCTTTTGAGATTGGTTTTAAATGTGTTCAAAGTTGTACAGTCTCTTATTACAGTTGGTATGCTGTTCCAGATTTCAGTCCCCCTCACCTACAACACGTGTTTACTGAATGCTGTGCACCTCAGAGGTACAACCTTGACAAGGCTCTAGTGACTTTCCCACTAATGCTTGATTTGAACCCAATGAACTCATTTAAAGGTGGTGGGGCAAGTACATATAAAATTTTATACACTGAACAGGCTATTTTAAATTTTCTAAAATTTTCTTTTAGAAACTTTTACATTTTTTTAATATTCTAGATTCATTGGTTTTAGGATGGTCAGGCTTGTTAGTTATACAATAGTCAATATGTGAAAAAAATCATGCAATGAAGAAACATTTTAGCAGCATTTTCTGGTAATAATGATCTAATTTGTCTAAAATGAGGAATGAGGCATGTAAACTTTACATCCCAAATATTGTCATAACCAGGCTCACTTCGGGTCAAATAAAGTTCCTAGTCTCTCAGCTGGAAAAAGCAAAGGGACATGGCAATGGTACAAGCTTCCCACACAAGCTCATGTCTGAGTTTTCAACTAGAGCAAATGAATGAGTGCACAGTGGGGCAGGAGATGGCAATTGGACATGTTTTAGATGCACTAAAAGTCTTCATTTGGTTCCTACCTGCCATGACACTGATGTTCTAGAGTCAGTTAACAAAGCCATAGAGACATTACATGACTTCACTGACACATTGTCTGGAGGAAAATGTGAGCATCTCTCTTCTGAAATCTGTTCTTCACCTGTTCAACGACAGTTCAGTGAGGCCTGAGGAGGGTACGCCACAACTCACAAAATAAACTGAAATCAACATAATGAATCTGAACAGAAGATACAGCAATTCAGCCGAAGTAAAACCTGACGTCATTAGTGCACCACTGTATCACCACCACTTAAACAGGGCTGGACAGAGCTGAAAAGACTGGAGAGCTGTTACAGAGCTGCTCTCAATGTGCACCTCGTGTATGACTTGAAGTGTAGTTTATACCAAAGCTGAAGATAGAGGAGAAGAAGAGGATGGACATAACAAAGAAAAAAAAACTGGGCAAAAACCATTCCAGACTTCTAAGAAAAAAAAAATCAGAGGTTAACCATCTAGGAACTTGTAGGCCCCTAACACTGATGCAGAAACAGAACCTCTTCTTGTTGGAAACTGCATGAAACCCATTTTCCAAGACTGTAAACTGTCCAGGAAATCATGATAATTCCTGAAACAAGTTCCCTGTCTGAGAGGGGCTTTAGTAGTAGGATAAATGACATTCAGTAGGGGTAGCAGGGCATACCTAAAAGCAGATCCAGTTGATAGGCTTGTTTTCCCAGCAAGATAAAAGCAAAGCTGTTCCATCTGAAAAGAATAGACAGCCTCAAAGTTAGTTTTTACTGTAGGTGGTGCTGTTTTGCTTTTATACTGTTGTTCCAAAAAAGTACATTTTGCACTTTCCATATGATAAGTCACACATAACCAAGGATGTTAAAGCCAGTATAAACAAAAAGCATTTAAAAATAAGGACAGAGCAGAGGCAGCCACAGCTCAAAAGGAATTCAACTGTATGCTAAGAAAAGCAAGGGAGAAGCAAAGACTTTAGAAAAGAGCTTTAGCCTTTAAGGACAACAAAAAACTTTGGGACTTTGAAGAAAATCACATACAAGAACACAAACAAACGCTTGATAACTATGGATAATGAGGACTGTGTGAGCCGTTACTTCTAAATGACTTCTTTTTGAGGTTTGACCTAGAAAATGACTGTGCCACAGCTGTTGACCTACACTCTTATATATCTGTTACTTTTAAAATTGATCTACAGTGTGTACAGTCTTTTTCAGCAAAGTTTGTAATAAGAAAGCTGCAGGCCCCAATGGTTTGTCTGCATTTCTAATCAGAAACTTGTCACAGAAGGTAGCAGAGCCCTGGTGTCCAATCTTTGTGTTGTCAGCTGACAGTTGTTTTGTTCCACATCTCTGGAAGAGGTCCACCATTCTACTAATACCAAAGACCTCACAGCCAGCCTCAAACAAAGGCACAGACCTGTGACTTTACCAAGTATTATTATGATATGTTTTGAAAAAATAATGGTTGACAGACTCAAATCAGAAGTTGTTTCTTTTCTTGATCCCTTGCAGTTTGCATACAGACAGGCTCAGCACTACAGATGCATTTATCAGTATGTCCAACTTGATCTGCAAGCATTTAGAAAACTCAAACGCTTTATGCACAAGTTTTCTTTGCTGATTTTAACTCTGCTTTTAATACTGTCCGTCCTCATCTACTTGTGCAGAAACTCATGGACTGAAAAGTTAACCCTGCACTTGTCAAATGGTTTTATTCTTTTTTATCAAATAGGACCCAACAAGTAAAAGTTAACAGCACTTCATCTACAGCTAAAACCTCTATCACTGGTGTTTCACAAAGAGCTGTAAGCTCTCCTATCTTATTCAGTCATATCTCATTCACTGTACACAAATGACTGTAGAAGCAGTCTGCCAAATAACAAAACTTTAAAATTCTCAGATGACAGCATCATTCTGAGCCTACTGAAAGTCGGAGACTGCCTATCTGCATATTTCAAAGAAATAGACACCTTTAGATCGTGGTGTGAGGAGCACCATCTCTCCCTTGATGTGGTTAAACAAAAGAGATGGTTTTTGACCCCAGAAAATGTGAATCATGAGCCTGTAGTTATGGGCAGGAAGAACAGATTGAATCCTTTAAATGTCTG
Organism: Rhyacichthys aspro; assembly: GCA_036850595.1. NCBI lineage: Eukaryota > Metazoa > Chordata > Actinopteri > Gobiiformes > Rhyacichthyidae > Rhyacichthys > Rhyacichthys aspro. Next base: position 3,429,290 of record CM072154.1, read on the forward strand.
GGTGTCTACGTGGGCAACCTGTTTAAATGGAGGGTACACACACATCTGTGTTCTAAACTCTCTCAGAGGCTCCACTTTTAAAGACTCAGGTTGTTTGTCGTGAGCACAAAAACAATGACATGTTTTTATAATGCTGTATTAGAGAGTCTAATCAGATATGGGATGGCTGCCTGGTTTGGCCTTCACTGTTCAGTACATAAATAAATTGAGAAACTTTGACTGACAATGCAATGAAAGTGATGGGCAAGAGTTCCCTTTCATGAAATTTATGTTTAACACTTCCATTCTTGACCACGCAAAAAGAATCATTAGGGACCCTTCCCACTTGTTGCATGGTGAATATGAACTCCTCCCTTCTGGAAGACACTATTGAGCTTACAAAAGTAATTGCCCTAAGCTCTCTTTTATCCTAACATCTGTCACTCTTTTGAACAAACCTGAATAATAAACCTCAGGTGCACTGAGTCTTTTAGCTCTCCCTTTTCTTCCTGTTCTTATCATTTTATTTCATGTAGTTTTATTTATTCATATCCTTGGGCCATAGTTTTGCCTTTTAAATTGCTTTATTTTATTTCTTTTATTCTGGGCAGTTCATTTAATGTATTACCTTGAACATGTACAATAGCCTTTTGTTACCATATTTATTGATTGTGTACAGTACTAATTGTACTGTATTGTGTGCAATAATGTTCTGGCAATGCCATATTCATGTGTGTGGACTGTATATACTGCACTGACTGTTACCCTTCCTGGGTCTTCCAACCTTCCCTGTTTCCAGTCCAGGAAGAAGAAAGCAGGCCCATTTAGGTTGGTGCCATTACATCTGCCAGACTCTTTTATAAGAGTCTGTGTACGCTCAAAACGAGGACTGAAACTTGTGTACGCCATCTTCCGCGCCAAAGATGGAATCTATAAAAGTCCAACTGGACGTGAGAATGTGTGCATCTCAACACAAACTCTTGAGCTTGGTTAGACAGTCTGCAAAGTATGGAAAAATGGGGCATTAGCAACACACACAATGATCCCAATTAATGTTCCTTTTCACATATTTAATGGCTCTGTAATTCATCTCATCACATCATGAAAATCAGTGTGGTATATTTCACAAATGAGTCATTCATACATAGATGATAATAACAATATCTAAAGGGATTAAGTTTGTATTTTGTGATTATTGGTTTCACTGCTATATTGTATATATATTATAGTAGTACAGAATAGCACCGAGGCACAAAGTGTGCACATTCTATAGCCTGTTGCAAATGAATACAAAAGTAGGGCCTAGCCTATACATTAATGTTTGACAGCACAGCGAGTAGGCCTACATTACTATTCAGGTGGGGCAAATAAAGGATCCAAATATGTTACTGATCACTCTAATTAGAGGGATTGCCATTATGTCGTAATAGCCAATAAGGCCCCCAAAAATATTGTGAGGACCATGCGCTGCTTAATCACACACAATGGCACTTATGTCACTGCTTGAAGACCTTGCCAATGGCAGAATAAGGAGAGAGAGAGAGTATTCTGGGACCACAGTGATTTCTTTGCCCAAGATGATGGGCTAATAAGCTGGTTCAGACTTCCAAGGGCTGTGCTCTTGGAGCTATGTGCCCAATTAACGTCGACAAATTGAAATCATGTCGGAACCACGCCATCCCAGTTCAGACCCCAGCCCTCACCACACTAGGGTTTCTGGCAACCAGTTCATTCAGTCAGTTCAGTTCAAAAACACTGTAGCCTTTATGACACCAATCCTATTGAAATCTAATTCATGTGTTCTTTAGGTCTGGGATTTCACAGCCATCATTGTCTGCCCTGATACTTGCCCTTTTAGATGGCATTATTAAACTGAGTGGGCGCTACATTAGAGTTCCCTACAACATGGACGAGCAGGCAAACATTAAAAGGCAATTCACAGCATTGTCCTGTTTCCCTAATGTAATTGGCTCAATAGACTGCAGCCATATTGCTATAAGGGCGCCATCAGATGACGAGTTCGTTTCTGTGAACCACAAGCATGTGCACACCATAAACACTCAAGATATATGATGCTGGCCTGGTGGCCTGGCTCTTCCCTTGATTCCTTCATATTGACACATAGTAGTGTAGGGTATAAACTACAGGCAGGTGCAGGAGGCAATGGATGGCTGTTGGGCAACTTTTACAAATTAAAACACTTCTTGTAGGCTCTATTTTGAATCCATTATCCTAAAAATGATTTATTGACGGTGTTCTACAGGAGACAGTTGATACACAATCCGTCAGTGGCATCTTACCCCTTTTTTAAACCTCCAGACGGAAGTAGAGGCGCACTACAATGAGATGCATTCACGTGCACACTCAGTTGCTGAGTGTGCCATCGGCCTTTTGAAGTGTTGCTGGAGGTGTCTTGGCGCTTTGGGGGGTAGGCTATTATATTACCCCAAAAAGGTTGCAATAAGAAATGGGATCCCACTACATCTAAACTACCCCCACCACCCCTACCTCCACCCCCACCCCAGCAACATAACCCAGACACTAAACCCCCTGCTCGACATGAGGAGCACCATCTTGTTTTGAGACTGCGCCAGGACATGATTCGACATGTGAGAGAGACACAAGTCAAGGTTCATTTTTTCAAACAATCTTTAGTCGTCTACAATATTGCTTAACATGCCTCGTCTCTGGCGCAATTCATCTGAAAGATTATTAATCGAGTCAATTGTTTGCCTTTGCAGATCAACAACTGTGGCGGTGAGCACCCACCCGCTCCCAGGTTGCCCCGCAACATTGTCGCTGCTGGAGGGTACACGTGTGTCTGGGGCTGGCTGGGAAGGCCCCTCTTTTTGTCACCCTCACCTGTGTGGTGCCCATCCGCAGATTATTCTAGAACACAACATATTTAACCCATGTTACATTTATGTAAAACATTGAGTCTAATAAAATAAATTACCTTGTTCACCAGTGAGATCTGTGTTCTCTTCCCTCTCAGACACAATGCCGCAGAGACTGTCCTCTCCAATTATGGAGGTGATTTTTAAGCCTGTCTGTGACAGGTCTGCTGTGCCTGCCCTCCTCTTGTAGCAGACAAACTGCTGACTGAGTTTACAGAGTCGGCAACGAGTTACCACTCTGCCTGTTTCCTTTTGTTCATAACACTGCTGCTGAGGCTCCCAAACAGTACCTTTTTGCAGGCGTCCACTCCCACAAAGAGGGGGTCAATCTCTGTCGATGTGAAATTCCTCTTTTTCGTCCGTTTTCCATCCATGAATGCATCACAATGCAAGAGCACGCCAGCATTATAAATATGCAAGGTGTATTTGCATCGCCAAATATGGTTAAAATGGGCAGACTCAAGGTGGGAAACAGAGTGGAATCACCTGTGCACAATTATGAGCTAGGTTGGGATCTATCTAGGAAGTAACGTGCAGGCGTGCAAATCTGAATATTTTTGTACTTACAGAACTTGCAGTGCTGCGGTGCGTAAACTTTTAGTCAGAATTCCACGCACACTTTTATAAATGAGGACCCTGGTTCACTCCTCAGCTTGTAAACATCAGATGTGTAATAGACACTGCAGTCCAGCCCTGGCCATACCAGCCTGGACAGAAGGACAAAGCTTAAGATCCTTGGTTCAAGATTCTCATCTATTAAAAACCATACACTACCACACTTTTATCGTAAGTGTTCCTTGGAAGTGTTTATTTTCTTCTTAGAATCTTCTTCATAGACATACTACTGACATTAGATGAATCCTCTATATAAGCCACATTTCCTGTGGTACTGGTTGGGTCAGTACAGCTCAGGTAAGTCTTGGTAAGAGGCTTGTGTCTCGTGCGGAGAAAAATGTTTGCTACCGAAAAACTTACGTCACACAATTGCAACAAGACTTGGATGTGTCGCCAACAAATAATATAAAGAAGTTAGTAAATCCTGCTGTGTAGTGATGTTAGGCCGCAGGCTGTATACTGCTGTGGTAAACATTACATTGTTTTCTGTTTAATCCCATCTTTCTGAACATTTAATTCAGTGCTGCAACAATTTTCTACATTTTAGAGATTCACTGTTTAATGTCACATGTTCTGCTTGTGTTTAATGCAATGCAGTTGATAAATGCAATGTGTTGATTCACAAAGCAAGAGCTGTACAAAACTGACTCTCTAACTGCTGTAGGTTCCAGATGGGCTCAGGTGGCTTCTCATAGTGATGACGTTGTGCAGTCTGAGTGTGACGTGACACTGTGGTTGGCTTTAGCTTATACAGAAACCTGTGTAGGTTCTCAATCATCCAGGTGGTCATAATGCTAAAGGGTTGAAAGGAACGCAACTGGACGTAGTTTGTGAACAGAAGACTTTTTGTCCCTCATTCAAGGGACTTTGTCATTTCTAAAATAGACTGGTCTGTGAGATGAGTCTATATCCCTAAGAGGGATTAGTTTAGCCCCTTGAATGAGGGAAAAAATGTCTTCTGTTTCCAAACCATGTCTAGTTGCCTTCTTTTCAAACCTTTAGCCTTATACAGAAATGTTAACCCCGAGCACGTCTGAAGAGTTTTGAACAAAACAACTCAAGCAGCTTTGACGAGACAGCACTTCCATCCTAGAAAATATATACTATGACTATTGATTATGTGCAAAAATAGTTGTCAGTCATTATGAATATTAAAACAAACTTTCATGCAAGTCATTTCTTGCAAAAAGTTAATCAGTTAAAGTGTTAGCTGCTTGTTCTAGCTACAGATTGTTTCTACAGATTCACCTCATGTAAACACTGTATTTTACTCCAACAAATAAAAATTCTTCATAATTTCATATTATCAAGATTTTTTTTTCATTTTCTTATTGCTAAGTGACGCCATATCTAACCTAATTAAGAGATGATTGAATAATATAATAATAATTGCTTAACACTAGCAAAAAAGATTTAATTTGAAAACATTGGCAACAATAATGGCAATGTTTTTTCTGTTATACATTACTTGTATCCAGTACACAGTATCTATATTTATCCCAACAACACACAAAATTAACAACCTAAGCCCATCTGATAACTACATTGGAAACAAATCTTGCTAATGAATGGTAACTTATTTTCATTCAACATTTAGCATGTTATCTCTTGAAACATGACTTTTTATCTCAAGAACAAGAAATGCGTAAAATAAATAAGTTTCCACTTATTAATTTTTAGTGTGGTTTGGTACACGTATGGGGCTTTTCACCCTTACTGATAAGTACTATCTTCAATGCTAGGAAGCCTGCCATTACTAGCATATGGTTATATTATAACCTAACTCATTATTTGTATTGAGAGTTTGAGTATTCAGATTAAGCACACACACTCTGGTGTCGGTGGAAGTCCTTTAATGGTGAGGAAACAGGCAGAAGTGGTGGAGGCAGCTAAGACACTGTAGACAGAGTCCTGCAAGAAAAATGAATAAAAAAAAAAAAAACATGTGCGAAGGAGGGGTATCAGCCATGCACCGTACTACACCTCAGCCTCTGTTCAGACAGCGCCTTTGGAGATTATTATTATTGATAAAGCACCACCTACTTCAGTGACAGCCATTATTCTCTCCAGACATTTCTGTTAGTGATCATATTAGGAGTCAAAAGCAGGAAGTAAGGGGCCACAGAAATGTCACATGTCTGCCTCTGATCACACCAGATGAATTACAGATAATGATCGGCCAAAACAGTTACACCCATTACACAGCATCATAAAACCATACACACCAACAGTCTTGAAGCATGTTCCATAAACATATTGGTTGGATTCTCTTTCACTATCAGACCGGATAACACTTAGAATATTTAACTTTCACTTCAGCTCAAATTATACTTAATTCTTTTGCAGCTATGAAATCCTGTGTTCCAATCAAATTCTCTGTTTATGATCTGTGATATGACGCAAATGTCTAAATGAGCCTAAACAGGGAGACTCACTTATATTGTCCATCAACAAAACTAAATGAGCAGAGGGCAAACATGGAGCATTGAGGAGGTACATTCGGGCCCACAGCACAAACAGTTTGTTTCTGGAGAAAGGCCTGGTTTTTTGTTGTTTGGTCACAGTTTAAAATGCCAGATGTGAAAGGCTTTTTACAATGGACCAAACTAAATGGATGGTTTTCTGTTTTGGTGTGAACACAGTCTAAATTGCACATTGTGAATGAATGTCATTGTGAATGGTCTGTCAATGGTAACCCTGTGACTAACTGGTAATTGTTTAGGGTGTACCACCTCACGCCCAAAACAGCGGGTGGTAGGAAATGCAGGGAAAAAAAAAAATCAGTGAATCAAAGTTGAATTCCTGGGGTTGATGTAAGTTTCAAGTGGAATAACATTACTTTTTTAGCTTCCCTTTGTGATTGTAAAACATGCAGTTGTTATTATGGTTATCCAAGGGTGAAGCTATTCTTGTGTGTCTTATTATCAGCATTTATTAACAATAACAAGCTGAGCGTCTCTGTGTAAAAACATGACATCTTACTGTTTACACTTTGCTAGCACGTCTTCTCAGTTGGTGTTACCATGCTATAGGGGATCATTTAAAGACAGGGCTTTCATTGCATGACATATATTGACATCTGTGCTGATTAAAATGCATCATACAGCCATGAGGAAAAAGTTAGTGCCCACTCTTTGAATTCTGTTCACGTTGTCTTGTGTAAAAATATGAACAAAATGATGTGATTGTTTCAGGTCTTGGTTTTAAGTATGCAACCTCAGATGTACAACATATTCTATCTACCCACTTACGGATTTGACTTTTCTGGACAAACTAAAACACACTATTTGAAAAGGTAGCATTAACTTTTTCACATGCTTGTATTCCAGAACGAACACATCTGTGAATAATATACAAGATAATGTCGACTTTACGTTATTGAAGCTAGGTGTGGTCTATTGAAGTGAGTTAGTGCATGTGACAAGATGGAGGCAGGGGTCTGAGTAGCTTTACTTACATTTATGAGACTGTGTGTTTGCTTTCCTTAGTACAGTTTTGGAAGTTCTGTCAACCCCTTTCAATCATATCCATATGCATACCATTTTCCCGTCATGCCTAAAGTCCACTTAAGTTTGTATTCTGTTCATAGAGTCTTGCAGTATATTTCATCTGCTCCTGGAAAAGTCTCCTCTGTACATCCTTGGAGCAGTGAGGGCTGTTACAGTGGGCCCCAGAGCAAACTACTGTGAAATACACAAGCTTATATCATTAACTAAAACATCTATTCATATATTTTACTTCCTTCTTCTACTTCCTCCTTTTCTTCTTGGATGCAGTTCCTTTTCTTGATTTTTTTCTTGCATTTGACAGTTTTGTAAGAGGCTATACTTCATGTGCCCTGTGCAACTCCACTGATAGTTCCACCTCTGGACGCCGTTCACATGGTATAGGCCACCCAGTAGATGACGTTGACCACAGCGAAGGTAAAAGGGAAGACAGCCCGGGCGTAGATGTCGATTGTGTCGGCGTCGATTGGTTTGCAGACGCATTTGGAGCAGCATTTCTTCTCCTCCTGGCTGTCCTCGGCCGGCTGTCGGGAGCGTCTCCGCCGGGCCTCGGGCTCCTCGGCGGGCCCCTCTCCTGGGATCTCGCTGCTGGGGCGCTGTGCTCGTCCTGGCCGGTTGGAGATCATCACCCCCTGGTTCATTCCCGTCACCGACAGAGAGAATAGCACCATGGCCTGTTTGCCGTTCTTCACGATGGACTGCAGAGAGACAAACAGAGTCAAGTGCGATTTATATTTAATCAGTTTAAAGTGAGACACTATGGGCCTGTGATATTTGCAGATCACTTCAGTGAGCAGCAGAGTACACACAGTTTATCCACATTTCCACCAAGGGGAATAGTTAATTTATGTACATTTGGCTCAGGTAACCTCTGAAGTTTACTTTGGATACTGAATTTACAGTGTCACATTTTGAGAACATCAGTTATGATGAAATATTCCTGGTTTAAAAATTCAGAAGCAAAGTTCAGAATCATACAATTCCACATAGGAAAATACAGTCTTAAAATTAAATGTTTAATTATTAAAACTGTTGTCTGAAAATCCAGTCTTATGTCCACTTAGAAAATAAAGACATTTTCATAGTTCAATGTACAAAAATGCAATTGCTAACAATTATTCACAAATTCTGTATCAAAAATAAGCATAATGCAAGTACTACACAACATTCAAAACACTGCAATAATCAAGAATTTAAAAGGCAATTAAATCCTCCTTTGGGGATGCATTTGGTAGTCTTTATTTCTGGAATAAAACTGTAATAATTACAGGCTTAATTTCCATTGGATTCTGGTTTTGGCCTGAGTGAGGGCTGTCTGCAGTCTGGTCTCACCTCAGAGCTGAGTTTGCTGGCCTTGACCTTGGCCTTCTCTTTGAGCCTGTAGTCAGCGTTGTAGTGAGCGAAGGCGTACTCAATCAGTGCTGCGAACACAAAGACGTAGCAGATCCAGAAGTATACGTCCAGAGCCTTAATGGCCGATGCTCGAGGAAGAGAGGAGCGGGCGCTGACCATCAGGGTGGTCATTGTCAGGACTGTGGTGATTCCTGAGGAAACAGGTACATTTACTTCAGTAACATTTTTCAGGTGTTATTTTTCATGTATGATTCCTGTAACTTTCTTTTGTGCCCCTTTATGTGGTATTAGGGGGAATTTCACCAATATCCAGTCCTATTTATGCTGTGTCATGGTGTTTTGTGTGCTGAGTGGCTTCTAATCTAGAGAGACATGGGCTACAAAACAAAAAAGGAACACATGAAGAGGAAAAAAGGCCATGTGGAAGAAAAAAAACAGCTAAATTGCCAAAAACTGGCAAACAAACCGATATTTAACACACTTATTGGTTTTGTAGTTTGGGTGTACACCTAATACATCAATGATTTCATATTCAACTGTCCCATTTTTTAAAAAGGTCAAGTTTTTGTACATTTAAAAAAGTACAAAAGGGATGTCCTGCAACAAAAACTGGCTTTTACTAAAGTAACATTTCACACCATGTCATTGAATAAGGCTGAGTACACACTTGCAGTCCGCTTCAATTAGTGTGCACCAAAAGAGAAAACAATCCAGTTTGGACAAAAAGCCCCAGTCCACTGAGGGTTCACAAGTGGCAATTTAAACTCCGACCCAACAGTAAAAACAATGCCTTTCTCCAGAAACACACTGATGGTGCTGTCAGCCAAAATGTACCTCCTCTGTGCTCCACATTTTTTCCACTCTTGGGAAACCTAAAGTTACATAATGTTTTTGTTGCCAATTTATGAGGCTTTTCCTGTTTGAGCTCATTTAGACACCTGCAGTCTGCTTGGGGTTCAGAGTTTGATTGAACATTACCAGAATTCAATATGAAGTTCACCTGGACCTCTGTTTTCAAGTTGTGTCGGAACAGGTTTGGTGGCACTGAGGTTTGTATGGCAGCATTTACTAAGTGGCCAACAGTTCAACCTGTTTTTCATAAAGGGCCTTAGAAAAGTTGGCTATGATCCTGAGTCTGACTCTGCCCAGTGTAAAGGTTCTGGTCTAAGAGGTTCATGAGTTCAGTCTCAGAGCCAGACTGACTAGAAACATCTGCAGATGCTGTGCTTCAACAGCACACATGGATTACTGTATACCTGCCATAAACCAAACGTAACTTACTAATTGTGTATTCTTTCCCTCTTGATTGATTGGAAAAGATTTTGGCTACTTTCCCCACTGCTGATAAAATAAAAACATGCATTAATACCCGAACAATAACTACAGTTTTTTTGCTAGCATACTCACTAGCTGTGAACAGTTAAGACCATACAGCTCTAAAAAGGAGTAAACTATTTTGATTTATATATGAGAAAACCAAAACCCACCTAAGGACACTCGAGCCGGGACTGCTGATTGGCTGATCCAGAAGGACACCCAGGACATGGCGACCAGCAGTATTGAAGGCATGTACGACTGGATGATGTAGACGCCACGGTTCCTCCTCAGTTGGAAGCGTAGACTCAGCCTCGGAAATCGTCCCGCTGGAAACAGAAAACTTCTGGTTAACAATCGTTTTGAAGCCAGGCCTCCACCAGACATCAGGCCTGCCATTATTAACTTTGTCCAACCATTTTGAATGTAAATTTCAACTGTAGCTTCTTGTGGCTGCAGAATTTACTTTCCATAACTGTTTTTCTTGCGTTTTCTTTTTAGTTAGTAATTCTAATGAATCGTTTATACATCTTGTGGTACTGGGCTGTACAGAACAAAAACTAAATATTTTATTTCCATTTTATAGAGGCAATCTTCCAGGTATTTTATTTAGAAAAATGACCACTTCTGCTGTAGACTATTTCCTGCTCTTGACTCACTTAACCAATAATAACAACTGGAGAGATTCTTTGAAAATGGAGAAAGACCCAGTCTAAGTGATGGCTCTATCAACAATGATTATGCCACTCGTCCTGATGGAGGTTCTAGGACAAGGGTGTTGTCTTGTGCAGCCTGTAAAGCCCTTTATGGCAACTGTTATCTTGTGCTATATAAATAAACATGGCATCATAATAGTATTAGACAAGACAAACAGGATTTTGGACCCTGCCCACGTTTTTTATGAGGTATTTTAGCTGAGAATGAGCAACTTTGGCCAGAAACTGACCCTGCCCTTTTGTGCCAACAGCAATATAACTGTAAAGTATGGCCTGAATTACAAGAGCTTTTCAGATCAAGTGTTTTTTATCATATTTATCAGTATTTTTATACCTTAATGTGGATTTAATTATTAATGGAGCAGCTGTTATAACTATTTTATTCTATCCTTTATCTTTCATAGGATACCCCACACAAGTCAATGTCATACAATGGGGATCCAAAATGACCCAGCAGGGGCATTACTAAAGTGTGAACTTGGCATATTTTTACAAGCTGCTATATGGAATGGAATATGGAATGGAATAGAAAAGAATGGATTAGAATAGAATAGAATAGAATAGAATAGAATAGAATAGAATAGAATAGAATAGAATAGAATAGGATGGGATGGAATGGAATGGAATAGAATAGAATGGATTAGAATAGAATAAATTGGAATGGAATGGAATGGAATAGAATAGAATAGAATAGAATAGAATAGAATAGAATGGATTAGAATAGAATAAATTAGAATGGAATGGAATAGAATAGAATAGAATAGAATAGAATAGAATAGAATAGAATAGAATAGAATAGAATAGAATAGAATAGAATAGAATAGAATAGAATAGGATGGGATGGGATGGAATGGGATGGAATAGAATAGAATGGATTAGAATAGAATAAATTAGAATGGAATGGAATGGAATGGAATAGAATGGAATGGAATGGAATAGAATGGAATAGAATAGAATGGATTAGAATAGAATAAATTAGAATGGAATGGAATGGAGTAGAGTAGAGTAGAGTAGAGTAGAGTAGAGTAGAGTAGAGTAGAGTAGAGTAGAGTAGAGTAGAGTAGAGTGGAATGGGATGGAATGGAATAGAATGGATTAGAATAGAATAAATTAGAATGGAATGGAATAGAATAGAATAGAATAGAATAGAATAGAATAGAATGGAATGGAATGGAATGGAATGGAATAGAATAAATTAGAATAGAATGGATTAGAATAGAATAAATTAGAATGGAATAGAATAGAATGGAATGGAATGGATTAGAATAGAATGGATTAGAATAGAATAAATTAGAATGGAATGGAATGGAATGGAATAGAATGGAATGGAACAGAAAGCTTTATTGTAATTGTGTAGAATATACAACAAAACTCCAGAGCTTCTGCCGAGGTGCCTATCACATAATATAAATAAAATATACATATAAAATAATGTGATTTGCATAATGTTAAAAAAAAAAAACACTTTGGGTGGGAAATATAGTTGAGCAACTTGAGCAGGAGTATTCATCCAAGGTTAACCTGTAATGTAGGTGTCCAGTTTATCTTCCAGGCAGTAACTTTGGGGATGGTCTGGCTCCACTCATGCTCCTAGCGCCTGTTTCTTTAAGACGCAAGATGTTGAAAAGTATTGCAACTGTCACATGTTCTCTGAAGCGGCTCCTGTCATCTGCTAAACCTCCTGCCTGGCTCAGCAGTAGAGCCCATCCATTCCTTCTGTGCATAGAATATAACCACATGTGCCTGGAGTTTTCAAAAACCTCCTGCTTCAAAAGGGGTTTTCTACCAAGAGGAAAGCCGTGTCCAAAGACTGAAAACAGTACATGATGGATGAATCGCTGGAGAAACATTGCAAGGGGTTTCCAAACGCTCTGCTTTGGAGCATGAGTCGAAAAAACAGAGAAAAAGCAAAAAAAACTACAACTCACCAGATTTGAAGTTCATCATCTCGGTGACAAAGCGGTAGTCTGTGATGGTGAACTGGGAGAGTTCCAGTTTGTCCAAGCCGTGAATGTGCCTCTGACTTTCTGACCAGTGATACACAATGTCCTCAGAGGAGTAGCCGTCTGAAATCACAGGATCACATGGAGTCAGGTGGTTAATATGAGTTCATGTAGTGATACAGCTAAAACAGCGAGATGATAAAGCATGATAGCATATTGATATCTTATTTTTTAAATCTGCAGGATTTTTAAAAGAGTGTCAATAAACAAGCATGGCCCCGTCACTGATTTATTACAAGGACCAGGATCCTATGGGACATGGGACGATAACCAGTTTCAAGGTATACTGCAGTTTTAAGAAGTGACAATAATCACAATATCAAATTGAGCAACAATGTAATATGTCATTCTTGTGAAATGAGCTGAGAAAACAGAGCATAAAGGGGCAAAAAGACACGAAAAAACCTTCTTTCCATCTTTAACAAAACTGTTCCAAAGAGAGCAATTATCATTCAGTTACAGCCCTTGGCCTTTGGGGCTGTTGTGCATCTGGTTGCTCTGTTGCCCCTCCTCAACTACCTAGTATCTCTCTTCCTTGTCCACTCTGCTCTGCCTGTCTGGGTCCACGCTCTCACCAGGGACGTCAGGACACTGATCACACAAAGCACCTCCAAGTTTGTTTGAGTTTGTCTTTTATTTTTGCATCCACAACACATACAAGCACTTGCACTGCACGACTGATACTGACACTCACACTCCATTGTTGTTTTTGTTATCTCTCCTTTTTGTTATGGACCAGAGCCAGTCATAACAAAGTGGTGGCTCGTCCAGGATCCCAGAGTGCTCGGTGCAAAAATGAAAGACGTAAACTCAAACAAACAAAGATGCATAATGTGAACGGATTAGAATTAGTCTGGTCTCTGTCAATTTGAGTTTGATTTCCAGGAGGAGAAACAAACAGATTAAACTATCTCTGAATGCAATTGAACAGACATGCAACCAATCAGAATTCAGAGACAATACCGACATATGCAGAATAAACTGCCTCTGGACCGACAGAAAACATACATCCAATCAGAAAAAAGGGGATTTGAATAAAAGCTGACTTTTCACACTATGCATTCCATAGAGCACTCCTTTTTTTTTCCTTTTCTATTTCATACATCAAATATTTCAAGAAAAAAATGTTATTCTGGTTAAATAAAGGTTAAACAAAAAAAATAAATAAATATACATGACAACTTCCCGTCCAGAAGGTTATACAGAACCATAGGTGTGCAATAAGATATATCTAACCTATACCAGTTCCTTTATAACTTTATAGCAACAATATGTAACTTTTTTCCTCAACCTACAGACAAAACCATTGAAACCTGTTGAAATAATACGTGAAACAGGGAAATTAACCTCTCTTATTAAGGCAAAACGTGCTTGGTTGTGGGGCTCCCTGTCATCTTGTAAATGCAAATCAACAATATATTTACATCATAACTTAAATATATAAGATAGATATGGAAGGTTTAACAATCCTGTGTGAGTTTGCAGCAGCACTTTTTCTCCTTTGGTCCTTTAGTGGGTTTAAAACAAGAAATGTGTTAAATAATAACAGTATTTAAAGTGAATGGTTAAATGTAAACTTACAGCTCTCCAGGTCCAGCATACACTCCTGTTCATCCATGGGATACTTGGTGAGGTCCATGTCACACGCTACAGTCGATGTGATCCTATGAACAAGAAAAGCAGTCAGCCAAACAGGACAGGTATTCCCCGAGGAACTGTTACACCACCCGTTAACGGCTGTCCTGTGTGTCCTGCTGTTGTGTGACTCTTGCTCCACTACCTCAACTATAGTCTCCAAACTAATACCTATAGTTGAGCCCTCTCTATTAGTTTTTCAAGTTGTCTATGATCTCTTTTTCTTAGACTGTATTCCTCTACCTGTCCACTATTGCTGTATCATCAGGGTAATTCTGACTGTGGCCGGACTTGCAAAGCTTTAAAGCACTGATAACGCATAATCTGATGTATATCAACTATATCAGTGTATTGTATAACTTAAAAAGGCAGTGTGTATCTCAAAAAAGTATATACTTTTTAAAGTTAGTTTACGTGGGAATACAATACATCTTCTGTGTTGTCAGCAAAATAAGTGATCAAAATAAACTGTAATGAGCAGATAACTGCTCTGTGCTTTCATTCATTTGCACAAGCAGATCAGATCTAAATCTTCAGTGTGTTCGGCCTTTCTGTGCCATGTCAAGCCTTATGCTTTAGATCAGGAGGAGTAAAATACATAATATTAACTTATAGCATATTAACTAAATACTAACAGCTCCCTTTGTTTCAGTGCAGAGAGGTACAATTACATGAGGGTGAGTGTTATTTTGACAGTAAAATCACCATTTATAGAACCAGATAGCACATTATTGCCATCTGCTGTTTACTTCTGGGTCTTTGAGTTGTGCTACTCTGACTAAATCAGTGTGACCCCAGAGGACAAATAAGGAATAGCAGTTACTTTTATTAAATAATTGCAGTTAATGTCTTAATGTCTCAATGTAAATTTCCCACTTTCCAAATTGATCCAAAGGGCAGGATTGTACCCTCTGTCAGGTCGGTTTTGCCCCACAGGCTGTATGTCAAGCATGACACCTCTTCTTTAGATGGTGAAAATCCAATATACAGAGAGAATTGAAGTGTTTAATTATGAATCTAAACACCTGTGTGAGTGAAGACAGCAGTTGAGCTCGTACCTGCTGCTGTACAGAATGACTCCGTTGGGCTGCAGGCGGATCAGTTTGTTCTCCACCGTGACGTCGTGGAACCAGGCAGACTTGGCGTTGACGATGAAAGTGTCAGGCAGCCAGAGCTTGTCCACGAAGCGACTGTCCAGGCCCAGAGTCTTGTTGGTGTGGTTGTAGGACAGGCGGTCGTCATGCCAGCTCTGACGCAGGAACACAGTCATGGTGTACTCCTGTCAGAGGCAGGTACAGGCATACGCACACTCTGTTAGGCAGAGGCAGAGCTGCACTAGTTTTCTGAACTAAACTTTTGCCATGTCCACTGAGTTAAGGTGTCACTATCATTAATTTTCCATATTTTAAATACTTTACCATACAGGTATCTGAACATTCTTGAATCAAAACAGTGGATTATTAATTTCAACCATTTATATGTTCACATATTTCAGTGTAATATTACATTATTTTAAGCCATTAGGCTTATATGCTTATATGCTTGGGGATATGGCTCCAAAAACGTTTACCACTTTCTTGACCCAACATCACTTTTGTCTGGTTCTGAACAGTGCAGAGCATATACAGACATTGAAGTTAAGTAAACAAAAGTGACGTAAAAGCCTATCTTTGGCTTATTGTCCTGTATTCCTTTAGACTAGAACAAATCAAGTCAAGTCTCTGTCATGTATGTGGCATTACTGCTGTTACAGAGGTGTGGATGTCACGGGACATGAGTGCATTCTGTCGGCCATATTGAACATTCTGTCTGCTATATTGAACATGAACAGCAACTGTGTGGATCTCAAACTGTCAGACTTTATTGGGCCCATTATTTCCTAAGTTATTAGCCTATATCACAACTTCATTAAATCAATATCCATGACTCTAATTGTGCAGCAGACAAATGTTTATTGCAAGAGTTGATCACATAAACCTACAGCACATAGACATTAACTAGGTCAGTCCAAAGTTCAGCTTGTTTTTGTTTGTTTGTTATTTTTTTTAAAGGCTACAAATGAAAAAAAAAAAAAAAAAAAAATTGTGTTCATATACTTTAATGTTACCTGCACTGAAGTGGTCACTACACCTGAGTTAGGATCACATCGCTCCTTTTTGGTCTGTCTCTATGCAAACTTTTTGCAACACAGTAAATCAGTCAGTTTTTCACTTCTCTGCACTAGTTCTGGAATCCTCTGCACAACAACTACCTACAGTGTCACAGGAGGCAAAGGTATTAGACTTTTTAGCTTCATGTTTATTTGCTTAATTGCTTTATGCTAATTAGCCATGTGCTTTTCGGTTTTGCTTTCACTGAGCGCTGTTTCACTGTTATTTAATTTCCATCCCTATATAAACCCTGGTCTGGCTTTATATTACACATAGACTGTCGAAATTCATCTCTGATAATATGTCTCTTTTACAGGTCACTCGTTGCCAGTCGGCTCTTATTACTGACATCGGTCGCTTGATAAAAGCTAAGCTGGTCTTTTTGCTCTGTATTTCCTTCTTATCAAGTGGCACCCAGACACAGACAGAGGGTCGTTAGCGGGACACGTGACACAAATTTACTAGAATCTTTGTGGAAATGGGCTCAATACTTTTGTTTAGATTGTTTTTCATACTGTAGATACATGTACAAAAAGCTTTTCTGCCAATGACCTGAATTCAAGGTGGTTGAAGCCATTTCCCTAAACCCTATTTAAAATGCCAGTCAATTAAACCTTGAGAGAACATATTGTTATGGCTGATAAGTACTTTAGAACTGAAACACATTTAACCAGCTTATGAGTAAATGGCTGTTGTATTGGTTTAAGGTGAACAGTCTGCCTTGTTCTAATCCTTATAGAGTTGACAATCCTTCATCCATGCTGTAAATTAAGTAAAAGAGCAGCTAATCTGGACGTCAGCTCTATTTTATCCTGCCATCTACCTCACTGTACTCTCAGTATGGGAGAAACAATGGAATCCCTGCTTCAAATCTCAGTGAAAGCGGGTGGATTTGTATTTTGAGCGTGTAAAGACCTCTGTCTCAAAGTCAATCCAAAGCACACAGAGGATGGGAGTCATTCCACTAGAGTGGCTTTTCCTCCAAATCCCATGAAAAGTATGAAATTATCAAACAACTGCAGCAATCTGTCACACGTGTTCACAGAGCGCTTTCAGACCCTCATGTGGGATAAATCGGGATTATGCAAATCTATAATCTTTGATCTTTGCAGCAAGTGGAGGATTGAAGGAGGATTTTTATTTTTATTTTTTTCAGTAGAAGGTAGACACAAAAAAAGGATGTACTTTACCATGTTGGCTTCGGAGATGTGGTCGATACTGGCCACTTCGATTGCCATGGCCACGTTGACCGGGGGGCCTGTGAGGGGACAGGTTAGAGGAGAACACACACACATACAGCTCGGCGGCTATGTTTCCAAAAAGCGGTATGAGTACGGTTGAGTAGGGCACAGCATGGTTTCAATTGGTGACCTCTAAATCCTAAAATGTGAGTGATTGAAGCCTTAAAAAGTTTTCGTCACTTTCATGTCACAAGATCTGGGCCGACTGGGATTAACCCTGGGTTTTCTGTGTCACGAAACTGGTTCATTTTCTATCAGTGTAGATCACCATGGTAACTTGCACTCAAATAAATGACTGCAATTCTTTAAGTCAGGGCTATAAACTTAGTTTTGTTGCCCTTGTGGAAATGGTCATACTGCACCTAAGTATTTCAACAGTATGCCATGGTATTCAATCTTTGAAATTTAAAAATTGCAGCATATCCTGAAACTGGTCCCATGTCTAGGGGTGGTGAAAGGGTTAAGATGTCTGACATAAAATATGTGAGTTACTGTGTATGAGATTATACTTTTATTACTTCTTACTATAGTTTACAAAGTGTGCATGGCAATAACAGCCAGTTTAGGGAAATAAAACACCAAACAAAGAAAAAAAAGGCCTTATGTTAGCTGGTAAGTTGGACTCACTATGTGTTAAAGATACAAAACATATTAAATGGCGCTAATGATTTTCTATGACAGTAACAATGTAACTGTGACGTTACATGAAAACAGTCCATAGAACTAATTTAACACAGTCATTTGGAGTAGTTTCACACAAAAGTGCTCACAGAAAACCCAGTTCAGGTAACCTCAACTCCTGTCTGCTGACATATACAACATATCCAGGCTACCTTTAACTTCATGATATAAGCATAAGATTATGTTTGATAAAGCATATACAGTGGTTTTATTTGACCAAGTAAGAACCTTAAGCAGAAACATCTGTTGATTTTCCTTTGGATGGCAACTTTTTATTAGCTCATCACTACATTTGGTGGTGTTTCTTTCTGTTGATGTCCTCAGTACAATCAACGTCTTAGGCTCACTGTCAGGTTTACACTCTGGGCTATTTAAAGACTGTTTAATGTTTAATGTAAAATAATGAATACCACTGTCATTTCAGCTTTTGCTTTCTGTTCAAACCCAGTTTTTGTAACAGTATGGTCCACTTTAGACTGGAGACATTTGTGCCCCCTTCGACACTGGACGAACACCTGAAACCATGCCCAAACTGAACCGTACAATACCTCGTAGTCGGCGGCTTAACGGTCTCTCACTATCACTTCCACTCACACACTCACTCACTCACTCCATCCACCCGTCGCCCATCTGTTCCCTTCTCGCCTCTCTCTCACGCTCCTACTGCGCATAAAGATGAAACATTATCCACTTTAACCATGCTAAGTGTGGGCTTTCATGGACTCGCACAGAGAGAGCGTCTGCCGGCGGTCACACACACATATATCCCATGTACATAAACATATCGACTGTGTGCCATATGATTAGCATGGAGCGTGTGTGTGTGGTCAGGTCTACAGGGCGGGACCACTGAGGAGCTCACTGGAGGAGAACTGACAGGCTGTTTCTACTGAACATTAAGGAATCATAATCGTTTGCATATCATCCATCACTGTCCCATATCCCTGAGTGGTATATTACATTCTGGCTATTTACCCTTAGATTACTTACAATAACATGTTTATGCAAGCTCCATTTTATATTCCAGTCAAATTCTGTATTTAGAATTCAAATATGTAAAAATTGTTTATTATTTTGAAAGGTCTGGTTGTCTTGTTTTTGGGGGGCGTAAGGGAAACAGATATCAGTCATTTAATATGTGCAGTGGCTCAGGAGGTAGAGCAGGTTGAGAGTTGGTGGTTCGATCTGTGTTAGTGTGACTGTGGTGGTGTGTTTTGGCACTAAAACAATTAGCCTTGATGATAAGCTAAAGCTATCTGTACAGAAATATGCAATAGATTATTCAAATGCTTATTAATTATGGATGTGCATTCATTATTCATCGTGGGAAGGGAATGAAACTGGACATATGTGTTGGAATCAGTGTCGCATTAGGCTCTGGAGAGATTATGGAAACAGTAGAGGTCAATTAAATGCATGCAACATACATTATAATTATTATTTTTTGTTTTTTGTTTGTTTTTTTAAGTTAGTAATCAATAAATAATCTGTTATAACCACAAAAGCATGCATCCTGAAACCACAGAATTCTGGTTTCCGGTTCCTTGAGGTAAATTTGATATCACACCAGCTCCAAGATGTTCTAATAAGCAATAAATCTAAATGGATGTTATTGTGGGATATGATGTGTCATGGGTGCATGGCTTTTTAAATTCATGTTGACATTTCATTTAACACATGTAAAAGCAACACTATTCCAGCTTAGCCTCGTTCAGTTTGGTCCTTGTCCTTGTTGTTTTACATGTGTGAGCTGTGGTACAATGAAGATAATTCATGATATGACATTTTTGCCATTACGCCCAGCCCTATGTGAGCTTATGTTTGAATATTATGACACATAGAAGTGCAGAGCTATGGGATGTGTGCTGGATGAATGGAAACCAAGCCAAAGCTATGATTTCTAAATGGTCAGACACAGCCTTTCTTCTGAGCCTGGAGTTAGAGCGCTCACATTAATAGGACACAGAAGCACATGAGGTGTGTTTTGGTGGCAGTGGACAGCGATGCTTCACAGTTTCACCTTTGCTCTGCTGAGTTAAGCTGTGAGATTGAGGAATCTAGCGCTGCAGTCAGTGGGTCTGTCACATCTCGCAGCCATCCTTAGCAAACATCAGAGCGTTGTGTTTGTTCCAGACTAATCCCTTTACCTGAGTAAACAACACATGCTCATGCCATGATGTCTTCCTTCTTATAAACAGACCCCTCACACCGACAGGCAGCCAGTCTGACAACACAGTGACCTAAAAATCAGCTGCTGTGCTCTTTCTGGATGCAAATATTTTTTTAGTTTTCAAGGCCTGTGTTGTACATTTGAATTAGTAAACATTTTTTTCTGCTTATCCTTTATGGAGTCTGTGCCAGCTGCCTCTGGACAAAGGCCAGTTACTCACAGGGCTGACATTTAGAGACATGCGCTGACAAACAACAATTCACTCTCACGTTCATTATGGGATATTTCAAGTCGCCCAATCACTTATACATTAATTTTTTGGATGGTGAGAGTCCCAAGAGAGAACATATTAAGGAAGTTTACATTAGAGCAGTATGGGTCAGGTAAAAGTTTCCATCACCAAAATTACTGATCGTCAAGTGTCCCCAAAATTGTATACGTCGGTTTTTTGATTTATCATCTGTGAGTAACCACAGTTTTGTCCAATCAGAGCAGTGCCATGCTGTCTCTACGTTGTCATACCTAAAACACGCCCGACTGTACCATCAAGTGTGAGAGAAAATAGTTGGAGCAGGACAAGATGGATTTTTGTGGTATTGTGAACTCACACATTTTATGAGAATCTAGAAGCTGTGCGAAGTTAATGAACATATAACATACATAAGACATGATAAATGTTTGACTTAAAAAAAAAAAAAACAAGCTAGCATTACAGTCTGCAGGTCTCTCTTGTAAATCAAAACATTTCATTTATTGTCTACATTGCATTAAACAAAGGCAGAATTTAGCAGTCAGACATTTATTTTTCAAAAAGCAGTGAATAAACTGGAAATGTTTACAGCAGCAGTATACAGCTGCACCTCCAGCAGGATTTACTCTTCTCTTTATATTAATTATTACATTACACATCATAATTACGCATCTAAGCAGCATCGTAGCAGACATCTCTCTCTGGACACTGCACTACCTGACCTGAACCAAACTGTGTCATATTGTACTACTCAGTGGGGAGAACATGTGCTTTTAAGGATTATCTAGCACCCAATCCACAGGCTGCAGTGTTTAGCTCC
Source organism: Rhyacichthys aspro (assembly GCA_036850595.1). Taxonomy (NCBI): domain Eukaryota; kingdom Metazoa; phylum Chordata; class Actinopteri; order Gobiiformes; family Rhyacichthyidae; genus Rhyacichthys; species Rhyacichthys aspro. The sequence continues at coordinate 3,450,620 of CM072154.1, forward strand.
TCCTTTTGGAAAGTAGACTACTCTGATCGAACTAAAATTAAAAGGGTTCCCAAAGTAGTACGTTACACTTTTTGGGGGGACGCTTAATACTCCTTTTGGTAATAGAAACGCACCAGTACTGACCCAACCCGCACAATAGAGCTCCAATGTAAATAAGGCTTTGATGAAAATGATTGTGATTGTCGTTTTTAATATAGTTTCACTTTTAATAACAACTCTGCATCTCTTCAAAAACAGTGCACTGCCCACTGCAGATAGGTCTTCAGTATCATACACCATGGGCATGAGCATGTCCTTTAAAATCTCTAGCTGAAGCAAAAGGCATCTGCACAGGGTGATAATGCTCGAGGCTGGGCTTGGTTTATGTTAAGGATGGCTGTAAATGTGAGCGGGTGAAATGCAACCCAATGCCACTAGCAGTAGATCTCATACTCACCTCCTATCCCAGGGCGAAAGTTTCTGGCATAGCCCTTCATTAAATCATCCAGATTAGGTAACCAGGATATTTCAATGTCTGTACCTACATAGTCGCCGATGTCGCTCAGCATGGCCCTGTGGAGGAGACACAGCAGAGACAGCAGCGTCAGACGGGACACACCGACCTGGAGGGGGCACTCACACACAGGTTAGTACCAGATTATGTCATTGTCATAAACATATACACAAACAATCTTCAGTCTGTTGTATCTTAAGGTGGACAAGTTCAGCTTTAACATGACATCAGGTTTAGGGGTTGGTCTTGCCATTTTCTTTTGTCTTTACAAAATGGCTGCTCACAAAATGCACACTTTAAAAAGGTTGATGCTAGAATCCCAGATGGACGGTCTTCCCTCGGAGCTTTCACAGAATCCTGTATATTTTTTAAAGAAACCATAGTAAATGCTCACGGGTTCAATTCCCACCACTGACGGATTGTTTTTAAGGGTTTTGGCATTACTAAAACTCAGTCACTTAGGCTTATGCTGTCACTTGCATTATCCACTCTAAACATTGTGACCGTTAATGCTAGGTTTAGGAGAAATGTAGCGAAGTCTCCTCGAACAAACACTCCTCTCTTTTTAAATATTTAGTAAAAGTGTAAATGAAATTAAAACAGCAACAGTAAAAACAGCATCTGAGAATTCACAGCTTCACACAAAATTTGGTAAATCAAGCAGCAAATGAATGTCATTGTGGGATTTAGTGTGTATAGTAGTATCTTAAAGAATTGGTAGAAGTTGAATGACATTTACAAGACACCAATCCCAGCAGCAATCCCTTCTCCATGAAATAACCAATCACAGCTGAGCAGTCCATTTGTCCATCTCATGCTTCTGGATGAGATGTACTCATCCATCAAATACCATTAGGATGAAACTTTTGATGCAGAAATGACAAGAGAGGGTCAAAGTAACCCTAAAGTAAAGTAAAGTATAAAAAACATACATTTTAGATTTGTATTTTTTATTTTTATATTGGATAATTCATTTTACTGATTGAAAACCATTAAATCACATTTTTTATACAAAATGTTGTAATTCAATTTCTTTGCAATGTATTTTCTAGAGCCAACGGGTCATTTTGACATAAGAAAAAATCTGAACTTTTTTGTACTTTGACCTAACTGAGTGGGCTTTCACTCCAGGAGAGCCACTATCGACGTTTGCAACTTTAACTCAAAGTATTTGTGTGTGAAATCTCATCTCTACAACCAGTTCTTTCCAAATTCAACAAAAAACCATAAGTTGCCAAAAATATCTCTATGTTTGTCCTACAGCTGTATTCTCTGATCAAAAATAAGCCAGATTCAAAAGTATATTAACATGTAAATGTTCATAAAATATTACACAGAATACCCAAAGTAAATTAATAATGGCAGATTCCCAATACAGATATCAACAAATGACAAACAAATTCTTTGGTAACTGTTTCCCATTGTAAAAAAAAAATATTACAGAGTATATTTTACATAACATTATACTTACTTACAATGTAAGTTGTTAACGTTTTCTGGTACATTATTATGCATGATTCAGTTCACTAATAAAAAAAGACACCTTGCTCTATAGTGGTTAAAATCGAATGTTTTTTTCGAATGTCTGTTGTCAGTGATGTGCTATGTGGGTTGAAATGCAAGTTGTAAACCAGATACTCTTCAGTGCTTGTAGTTTTTTCCCCCAGTATTTGATGTTAGAGCAGTTGTGCATTTAAAGCATGTTAGCGCTACGTTTCACAAGATGTTCAAGATAAAAGTTAATATTTCCTAAAGTTTACTTTTTAACAGAGCAGTGTTTTGGAGTCTCATACATTGACATGTTTCGACTGCTATACTTCTTGCAGTCTTTCTCAGAAGCATCACATGATGTTAATGTGGCATCTCATTTATTCAACAGCTGTGCTGAATCAAGCAAGATTTGGAAACCAGCCCATAGGACAGTGAACTGGTGTCATGCAGGGAACTGAATACCATTGCCAAAAGTGGGAGAAAACTATACCCCTTTGTTTAAAGTGACAAAAAATGATCACAGCTAAATGAGTTGAAACTAAAAAAATGACAAAACCAGAGCTTAAAAGTTTGTAGCCTAATAACTTGACGATTCCTCCTTTTATTATGGTAAAGGTGCAGGCCACAGTCTTTTGTTTTTGTAATTAACATTTTTTTAAATCACTTTAAAATTATTTTATTGGCCTTAATGCATGGGGTTCATTATTTGGAGGAGGAGACGCAAATCCTGGCAGGCTGCAGACTCAACACTCATTTTGTATCTATTTGTTGTATTACATAGTTTTCCACTTCTAATTTCCTAAAATTCATCATTCATCATTTACATCTAGACGTTTCTTGTCACTTTGCATAGTTTGCCAGCTTTACTTTGGCTAAATTGTCAGAATTGCTTATGCTGTCTGTATGTGGACGTTTCTGGTCACTAGGGGATGTGATTTTCACTCAAGCAGGTGGATGCGATGCTCCGCAGGAAGGCAGTTCTCGGCATAACACAGGGACAAGGGGGCGTACATGCTGTAGGGTAAAATACTCAAAAACACAGGTTTGTTAACAGGAAACTTTGGGAACGGGGCCCTTATATGATCATTGAACATTTTAATATGACACAGAGGAATTTGGTTTGAAGCTGTCCCTTGAGCACCATTAGTTCACCATGATTCTCTCTACTAAAGTCTACTGACATAGCACCGCCCAAAGTGGAGTTTATCTTATGACCAGCAGGGGGCACTTGAGCCCTCTGAAACACTGAGGCCATCTGGAACAAAAACACTACATCATGCACCACAGTTCTGGAAATGTGAATCTCCTCACATGTGACAGAAACAAACCTTATATCACCACAGTTTTTATAAATACATTCAACTGTCTCCGTAGTACATTTCAACAAAAAAGTACTTTGAGTATGTAGTGTTGAAAAATACAAATTGAAAATAGATTGCCTCTTAACAGGGACAGTTACTGAGGCTCTCTGTAGCGCTGAGATGAAAGTCTTCGACATGAAAAGCTAAATTTTCAAAGATTTTACAGTTATTGTGTTCCCTTGAAAACAGAAGGACACTGCAGACTTTAGTTCAGTTTACCCTGAAGAGGTCTGTGTTTTCACTGAGCAGGGTCCAGAGGGAGAGACGTTACCCAAAACAAAACAAAAGTTGTGCATTTAAAGCATATTTCTAAAACTTGAGTTGCTAATCATTAGAATAGGTCTACAAATCATCTGAAGACTTTTTATTTTCACCCTCCATTTTATCCTCCACTTGATTCCCAGCTCTTTTAACTGCAGCAGTTTCTTATACTTTAGGGTTTGTTTAATACCACGTAGACCAAGAATGCAGTTTTTTTATTCACAAAGCAAGAGCCATAAGGTGCCAGCTCTAACTAAAACCAGAAACAGCTGCTGCTTTATTTTGGGAAGAAAAGTATAACATTTCTCTTTCTTTCTTCTTGGAATATGACTGTTTATCACAAGAGCAAGCTTCATTAGAGAAAACATTATGGTTTTGTGTTTCTCCTTTTTTAAATTTTTCATTTTTCTTTTTTCATCCAGGCTATGATCCAGTGTAAGGTTAGACAAAAGCAGTTAGGCATATCTTTGAAAGTAGAAGACCTTTCCAAAATCTGATCATCACTCTCCTTAGAGGAGTGCCCTTTCAGATGGAGGTTCAGACACAGGTCCATCTGGATAGGCTCTCTGATGTTAGTATATCCTCTGGTAAAAGGTTATACCAACATCTCCAGATTACTGCACTCCTCTCTTCACCTGACAGCACAGACCACATGGCTCTGTTTGTGTCTTGGGACAATGTCACATTTGAATTCACAGCACTTTGCCAACAAAGTCAAAGCCCTACAACTGGATCATGATGAAACAGTTGTCTCCTTCAATGTCCATCTGCATCCCCACCACTTCTTCCCTTGTCCAGTCCGTTGGCTGAGGGACCCAACAGCATCTACTTTCAAAACTATGTCCAGATGCATTCTTCTCTTACTTCCTTTTCTAACGTTGTCCTGAATGAGGATTCTGTCTTCTCCAATCAATAGACTGCAGTGTTTGAATCCACCACTGTTCCTCACTGTTAGAGCCAAAGAGTCTGTAGTATGTAGTAATACAGTGGGCTTACTTGGGATGCACCAATCCAATACTAGTGTCTATCTGTTTTTTGTCTCTCTGCAGCAACAGTCACTGAAGTCTCAGGCTTGTACATTAACAGTTGCTCATTTTCAGTTGATTGTACAACATTGACATGAGCTATGGCTGAATCATATTTCTAACTCATCAAAGCAAAATATTTCAGCAAAATATGCTTTATTGAAATAAATGTGGAACATTCCACCAAGAAATTGGTATAAAATTCAAGTATAAAAACTATTTTAGCTTATAAACTTAAATTCATCAATAATATTGATGAGTTAGTGCATTGAACATAACCAACATGCAACTGCATCTGTGACTGTAATTTGTCGAGTGGGTTCTTTGTTCTCTCTGGGCTCTCTGAACATGTTTTGCACTTTAAAAATGTATGTCAATTGATGACTTTCGCTTGTGCTCAATAATAATATCACACTTTGAACAAAAAAGTATATAGGTATAAACTATATAGTCCTCTATATAGTGCAGTACTATATAGTGATTGAAGGCTGGGGTTAGGGGCTAGGGAGGGGATTTGGACACAGCCCTGGTCAATCATGTCTGCAACTTTGTCCAAACGCCACAACAAAGTCACACTGATTTTGCAGAGTTTGGTTGATTTTGAGGAGTTTGGTTGATTTTGCGTTAATAGTTGCAACTTCGCAAAATCCTGGATGGTCTGACATACAGTATGCACTCGATCTTTCTCCCATGTCATATATCACATTACATTCGCTGTACAAACAAACAATTGAAATTCTTGATAGGAAGCCAATGTTCTATTATTCATTAGTGTCGAATAATACAGGTGGTGATGTTTCTGAAATGAGATTTGCAGGAGAGGTTTCTGACCAGAGGAGAGAGTGTATCTCTGTCAATGGAGAGTCAAAAGTCCTGACAGGAGGGGAGCAGGGATTTAATGACTAAACATGACACCAGCAAGACAGATCCAATGTGTTGCTGCCTTGTCATCAGTGTTGTCAGGGCAGGTGCCCGAGTTTGGATAGGCTAGTCGTGTCTCCAGTTCTACAACCAGAGAAGACACAGAACAAACGCACATAACCGTCGTTTATAGTGAGCTCCTGACAGATGTATTTTGGGCTGAGCAAAACGACGGGAGTGAGGAGTGAATTAATTTATCGCTGAGTGGCTCCTGGATTTCTTCACTAATTGGCCGTTCTAAATCTGGACGAGGAGAGCTTTTCCTTCAACAGAAAACAGGGCAGTGCATGTGAGCGGTGTTTTCAGATGAAGAGGAGGAGGAGGAGCACTGTGTGGAACCGTGTGGGTGTGAGCACAGCAGTTTGCCGTGTCCTGATTGATTTTTTATTTTTCTGCAGCTCGATTTGAGGCTGTGCTTTTGCTGTTTATTACATCGCATCAGAAACTGGCCGAGTCTATCTGCATTTGTTGTGCACTTTATACGAAGTCTCCCCGGTTAGATATTTCCAAAAGCTTTGATAAGTAGAATATGAATGTTTTATAATGTATTGTGTATACAATAAAGATATAAGAGTATGCTCTCTCCATGTTTTAGTCTGTCTGGGAGACAAGTCTGCAATGTTTTAGCAGCAAACTATTTTTTTCATTCTCTTTGTGTCTTGAGCTGCACTAGGTCTATTCAGGGTCTAGATGAGCTACACTAGTTGTAGTCAATGTCTAGATGAGCTACACTAGTTGTAGTCAATGTCTAGATGAGCTACACTAGTTGTAGTCAATGTCTAGATGAGCTACACTAGGTGTAGTCAATGTCTAGATGAGCTACACTAGTTGTAGTCAATGTCTAGATGAGCTACACTAGTTGTAGTCAATGTCTAGATGAGCTACACTAGGTGTAGTAAATGTCTAGATGAGCTACACTAGGTGTAGTCAATGTCTAGATGAGCTACACTAGTTGTAGTCAATGTCTAGATGAGCTACACTAGGTGTAGTAAATGTCTAGATGAGCTACACTAGGTGTAGTCAATGTCTAGATGAGCTACACTAGTTGTAGTCAATGTCTAGATGAGCTACACTAGTTGTAGTCAATGTCTAGATGAGCTACACTAGTTGTAGTCAATGTCTAGATGAGCTACACTAGGTATAGTAAATGTCTAGATGAGCTACACTAGGTGTAGTAAATGTCTAGATGAGCTACACTAGGTGTAGTAAATGTCTAGATGAGCTGGACTAGATCCAGATGTCAGGAGGAGTTTACTGACTGGTGATTGGTGCATTTGAAGACTTGATAGAAGTTTTTATCCAGAATTATGATGTGGAGAACACTACCTGTTTATGTCTCACATGATTACATATTTTGAAACAGATTATCATTAAACATATGCAATGTTGATACATTTAAACCCATTCTTTTAAAGCTTCTAATAAAAATGTTATCACAGAGGACCCAAATGTTCTGACAGATTTTTATACCGACACTTTATAAACTGCATAAATCTAGTATGTTAATCAATAATTACTTTGCACAGAATATTACTGTAATCAAATATAGCTCTGAATTTTTACACGATTAAGAATAATTTGTGAAGAGATCTGTTTTATTAAAAGTAAATAAATGGCAAATGAAAGAAAATGACAAATTAATGTTTGATCAATTTGTAATATAAGTACTTGCACTCTCTTTTTTGCAGTGAAATACTGAAAATGCATTACATGTATTTTCTGACACGATTCAGTTGATAATTTAATCTGTATTTTCTGTGGTTGGAGTGTAATTTATTTTTGTTATTCAACTGTGAGCTCATATAATTTACTCAATAAAACCTGTCCCTGATTTAAATATAAATATAAAACAGTAATTATTTTCCATCTGCGATTGTTGTTTGATTTCCATGTCCTGTGTTAACTCACCTACAATCCTCTCATTCTGACTCATGTTTGCAGTGAGACATAATAATTCAGCTACACTTTCAGATAAGAGCTGACCACTAACAATGAATTCAACAAATGCATAAGGGACATTTAACAATTTACAGGTCATTTCCACGACTTGAAAATTACTCTTTAAATTTCCACATTTTCAAGGAAGTCTGGGACCATGAGAAATGGTGCACTAAGACCAAGTCAGGTTCCAGTTGTCAACAAACCACAGTGTACACCAGCATGGCTAGAGAGAGAAGATGCTTCAGTGACGGTGATTCTGTTGTTTTTGTCACAAAAATCTGAGGACACAGGGTGTAATATCAAGGTCAGTACTTATTTTCGATTGTAGTAAGCTCCCTAAACCTGCGGACACAAAAGAAATTTCCGCCTACCTCGCTATGATTGTCTGGGAAGAAAGAGCCGGAGCAGAATTCTGAGTAGATTGGACAATCCCAGACTGACTTTTTCTGTATGTAATACAATGTGAAAGCCATCTGGCTGGCCAGGCTAAGGACCAAGACCTTTTGGAACTATGATCTAACACCAAAATATCATGCTCCATGAGAAGTCCAGTCGGACCAATGACAATGCTACAGCTTGGCAATAGAGGGTTAGAAAGAGTGGGGTAAAGAAATAGAACTGAGACAAACAATTTGATTGCACTAATACAGTCAAATAGGCCTATTCCAGGAGCCTGTGTCTCTCACCAAGTCACACTTCACATTTAGAGCAGAGCTTTACAGGAGCAGTGAACTATTTAAACTCCCTGCTGTGATTTTTAATTTTGTGCATGTGATGTCATCAGATCTCCCCCAGTCATAAAATATAGTCTGCCAGATCACTGTTACATACATAATTGAATAATGTACTGTACATGATGTGAATCAGACACAATGCAAGTAATTTAGCTCCCGACTATTATTTTAAAGGTCAGCATTCTTTGTTTGACTTCCTTTTTTAAAGTTTGTAATTACCAATTTGGACTATGAAATGAAAACTACAAGCATTTTCATTTGTCAACTTGACAAAACTTTGTAGATAGATTAAAGCATACAGAATGTGTATCAGCCCAAATTAAAAATGCTCAAATGCAGTTCTCAGAGGGAACATAAATATTCCAGCCTGCCCAGCGTTTGATTGACGTCTGGGTAAACGTCTCTGTTGCCTCGCGCTTCCTTCGAGGACAAACACCAGACTGTGCTTTAAATTTGATTTGATTTGACTTTGTCTCCCGAGGCCTGGCTGCGTTTACGAGCTAACATTAAACAGATGGAGCGCACAAACACGCGGCTCAAGCTCCGCTCGCTTCGGCTTCATTGCTCCTACTGCTTTAGAGAGTCAGACACACTCTAACGAGGCCTAATTAGATTTATGTACGGACTGGGGCTGTTTACGCGAACGGACCCCTGACCCACTGCTGTTTGTTTTACATGCATCATTTAAAGGAGGAGTTGGAAGACTACTGGAGCAGTCGTAATATACAATAAACACACCATTAAACAGCTCAGCTCACGATAGTGTGGATTGTTCTGTGTGCATTCATCTGCAATAACAAAAACACTTTTCCCTGCACGCACAGGCACTTTCATTTGATTGCGGAGATAACCAGACTACAGCCTCCAAGTTCAGATATCAGACTGTCATCCATCTTAGATGCAGATGCAGGTTTACTTCAGCTTTTAGCTTCAGCTTGTCTCTTCTCCCTTTCAGAGTTCTGGAACACTTTAATTGACTGACTGAGCTCACAACACCTGCATGGTAACAGTCTTACACTGGCATCTCTCCTTAAAGCAACTACCAAATTTTATTCTTTCAAACACACCACAAGCAGCAGAATAGGGACCTTTCCTGTTTTTCTCTCTTGGAAAAAAGTTTAAACCGAACCAATTTTTTAACTGCAAAATACCAGTACATTACATCAATCAAGGTTTAGAGCTGAACTTAAACTTGTAGCTCTGACTTCAGTGTCTTTTTTCTTTAGCTATAAAAAGAGCCATCAAGCCCTGAATGTGCACTTTATATGTTTTATTGGTAGCCATTACTTTCTTGTTGACTTCAGTGTAGACCATGGGTGGCCTGTGTCCTGCAGGGACTAGTTAGACCTTCATTTGCTGGCACAGGTGTGTTTGATTGGGGTTTGAGCTAAACTATTCAGGACTATTCAGGAGTGTGGACATGCCTGGTGTAGACCAATGGGAGTGCTCCTGATTCAAGAGCCAGTATGTGATTGGCCAAAGACTAGGTAAGAGCAGAATACTGTCATGCATTAAAATCCCTGATATTAAGCCAAGATGAGGTCTTAAGGTCTTGTTTTGTTACAGATGATTCCTATTACAATATGCTATTAGTTAGTTATTTAACAGTTTGCCTCACATGCAAGACCCTCAGTTTAACTTCACTTACAATTTTCTATTTAGGCCAGAGAGGTCTGTGTCGCAGCACCTACTGGTTCACACACTCACCCACTTCCAACTGTATACATCATCTGTAACTCATGTGCTCCTTGAGAGGGCACAGAACAGCTAGCCTGGCCAGCCAGACCGACTTTCTCTTTGTATTACATACAGAGAAAGTTAGTCTGGGATCGATGGATTTAAACAGGATTTCAAAGCAGGACCATGGGCAGAACTAACGCTTGCTGAGTGAACCAATCAGAGAAGCCACGGATGTGACGTAAGGAAAGCGAAACTTATTCTAGTTGTCAACAAACCACAGCATACACCAGCGTGGCTCGAGAGAGAAGATGCTTCGGTGACGGTGAATGACTTCTGTTGTTTTTGTCAGAAAAATCTGAGGACACGGGGTGTAATATCGAGTTTAGTGCTTATTTCGATCGTTGTAAGCTACCGAAACCTGCTACTGTTTTCTCGCGCTCAATATGACGCGAAACAAAATCCCGCCTCCCTCGCTACGATTGGTCGGAAAGAAAGCGCCGGAGCAGAAATCGGAGGCAGATTGGGCGATTCCAGACTAACTTTCTCTGTATGTAATACAATGAGAAAGTCGGTCTGGCTGGCCAGGCTACAGAACAGGTAGGCTTTCAACTGCAGTACAACCAAAGAGTATGTATTCACGCACCAACAGTAAGCTCTTGGCAGCCGACCATGGGATTGAACCCACATACTTATGGATGTGACGCAGTCATGCACTATCATCAAAAAAAATCTAAACTGAAGTTTGTCTGATATAAAATGATGATAAAAAAATAAAAAAATAAATAAATAAATTACCCTGGCTCAAGGGATCATAAACAATAAGAGAACACCAGGCAGAAATAAGGTTTAACACAAAATAATCTTTATTAATCAATTAAACCGAATTGGATTAAAAAAAAACAAAAAAAAAACTGTAAAGAAAGTATCTTCCAGTATGAAGCATTATCAGTGGTGTGGTGGTGTTGAATGCAAGTGTATGTACGGATGTGTACAGTGCATGTGCAGTGTTGTAAAGTGCAGAACTAGACATAAGGCCTAACCAAGCATAACCAAACTAAAAGGCAACCCAAACTAAACTATACCATGGCTAAGCTCAAACCAAACCAAAAAGGAACCAGGCGGCATGTTGCTGGAGGCTAAAGGGTGACAGCAGACAGGAAGACAGCCAGAGGTCACAATGGTGTTCCTGGTTAAATTCTCACTTGACCCGGGCAACCTGGGGCCCACAGGTGTGCCAGGAAAGGCAATCAGTAGCCCCTATATAACCCTGATGCCACACAGGGGCATAACAACTGTGTTCTCTTACTACTGCGGACAGAAGATCAGACTTGGCTCTGTGGACTTAATGAGTGTGCACCGATAACAAGTCTGTTTTTAAAGGCAGAGCAACTTCACGTTAAAAGGGGCATCAAATAACCCTAAATGTCTCATCTGAACAGTCATCTGCATTAAAAAAATTTCAAATAAATCATTTCTGTCTAATGAGTTATTATTTCATAACGACTGACATAAAGTAAATGTATTTTCTGCTTGAGTCGAATTGATGTCAGAGAAATGCAATAATGTGGTTTGGGAGAATGTGAATCTATTGTGTATCTTTGCTGCAGCCACTGTCACTAATACATTGTCCAACCTAAGGTCCGTGGTCCAAATCCAGTCTTTTGTGAATTACACCCGGTCTTCATATAAATCATAATTGATAATAAAGCATGGATTTTTTTTTTTTTTAGTTTATAACTAATAATGGAAAATGCATAGAAAATGTAATGGTTATGTTTTGTTTTCTACACATTGTGTCTGTAAAAATAAAATGTTGAACTGTTTTATGCTGCTGTGCCATTGGTTATGATATTGATATTGATAGTAACCATATGTATACTGTCTACTGCAATTTATGGCTAAATAACATTATAATATAACCACTGCAGACTGAACACAAATTCATTTCAAGGGGAATTTTACTGCTGTGTGCTGAGCAGACGATACAATCTGAACAATAAAACATCCTCCAGTGAACAAACAATAGAGACAACATTTCAAAATCAAAAAATAGCTTCTATAAAAACAATGATCTGATTCAGTTCAAAGGCCTTACTAAACTATTCCTGGTGCTCGGTGTCGAATGCGTTGGGTAAATATGGCTCTCAGTGGGACAGGAGGCTGCAGTTTTCCACATCCTGATCCAATGTTTTGGTGACGCATTCAGTGACCTCTGCTTCATGTTTGGATCCAGTCCACAGTCTGAGTGTAATGGATGATATTGGAGATGGTGGCTGGTTTGATTTCGCCACAATTGGTCCAGCAGGAAGTGGAAAAGGCTGATGACGTGATTCTGGACTACTTTTACACCAACCAGTTTCCCGGTTTCGGCCCTAATTCTGAACTGACTGTGTTCACACTTGGTTCTGAGCCTCGGTGAAGCTATAGTGGTTTCCTCTTTGTGAACTGTGGCATGTTTTTACCAAGCTGTGACATAAATGGCGATAAAATGTTTTGCTTATTTACTGACTCCACCGTTCGCCATCATAGGAAGCTGGCTCTTGTCTCTGTGTACTAAAAATAAAGCCTTAGTTACACAAGTCATAATTTTTGCAGACCATTAGATACACTGTAAGCCTCATCCTGGTAAGAATCCACAAGTCTATTAGTTCAACCCTAATCAAACTCATCATGAGGTGCTCAACCTGCCAGTGATGCAAGCCTAATGAAGCACCAGCCAGACTCATGCCCACTTTTCCTCAGCTACAAAATAGCACAACAAAGGTTAAGCCTGAAAGTTTAAATTGGCGTCAGATTAAGTTCTGTGCAGTTACAGCGATGAATCATCTCTACGTCACAGCAGAACACAAATGTAGAGGTCCTACGACAGCAAGGTTTTTCAAGGGTTTTTGCAGTAACTTTAGCAAAAAACAGTTTGCATGACAGTACCCCAGATAAGCCTCTTCTACCTGATATGACCTGGACTGAATTTAGTTTTTTTCCTCTTGATCTCATTTGGAGTTAGAAGGCTCTGTCATTCACTGCAGTGTTGAGCTCCACCTTTCACTAAGTCTACCCTTTTTGACATTGTACGCCTCTACAAGCATGTCGTTAGAGACTTGACCCACACAATATTCAAACACCATCGAAAAACTAGCACTTTACGTCCACAGTCATGCCTCTCATCACAGAGTTCAGCCGACAGAATGATAATACTCCATACTCACAAAGAGAACCTTAAAACTAAGGCAAGGCTTAACACAGCTCAGCATCTTCTACAAAATGGATAAACACAGAGCTAAAAACAGAGTCAGAGACAGCAGTGCAGCAGTATGTGTGTGTGCATGTGTATGTGCAGCTGTGAGAACCGACATACAAAGGTGCGAGAAAAAGCCTACACTGCAGATTGGGCTAAGAACAAAATAAAGCAGTAAGAGTCGTAACTTGAGGCAAGAAAATCCAATTAAAACAGTCATTACTGCCTCTGATGGTCAACAGCCAGGAGGGACAATAAAAGTGATGGCTCCAAATGCTAACCAACACTAACAAAGTACCCTTTCTTCTCTTTGGCAGCTCACCCGGCAGAGCAGGTATGAGAAGAGAGCTGAGTTTGAAGTTATTTTACTCCATGTCATATCCCTCTGTCAAATTCTCTTCTTCCTAGCTACATCTACATATTCATGTTGTGTTTGAGTGGACCGATATCAGATTAAAGCAGTAGAAAAAGATGTGACAAGTAGTCAAATAAACCACACACACATTACAATGTCTTCCACAATGCTGTAAAAATACTAACTTAATACTTAGCATGTTGTCTCCAAATAGGAGATGACCCCAGCTTTATCTTTAGGCTATAGCCAGTACCACCAGGGTCCAGTCCAGTTTAGTGTCAATGAGGTGAGAATGTATCCCATGTTTTACAGGTCACTTCAGGTTGACCACAGAGCACAGAACAACACTGTAGGCAAATATTAGATAATCAGATTTCAGCAAATTCAAACATAGGATCAAATGTTAATTCCATTTTACATTTCAGCTTTTTCTGTTTATCCAGGGCCAGGTCATGGGTGCAGCAGTCGGGCATAGGGATGGGAATTGATAAGATTACATGCCAAGGGATTATAACATTAACAAAAAACTGATTTGCAACTAAACAATTTGAACCAAAGTGAGAGGAAACTTGAACAATTATAAAGCTTTCATCTTGCCAGTGTCTGTCATCATCTAAAATGGATATTGCCAGAATATTTATACATAAAAGTGTTTTTGTACAATATGCCTGTTATTTGTAAGACGCTGGTGATTTTTAACATTACATTAAGCTGTTCAGCGGAGGTTACGCCGCTGCTAGCTTGAGCAGTTGTACACAGTGAATCAAAAAGACGGCATTCCTGTACTTGAGTCCCATGGGCAGATATATGTTTAAGCATGTTGTGTGTATTTGCATCCTTTCACAAAATAAGAGCCCTGCAGTTATAGTAAACGATAGTAAACAGCATCATTTTAGTCTTGTTTAGTAAAATAAAGCCAAGCTTTAGATCGTGTCTTCCTCTCCGTGATTCTCTCCTACGCTCAAATCGCTTTGACGCCACGCTATACGACGCCACGCTATAGTTAACTGATAAAGGAAAAAAGGGACGGTTGTGAGTTCTCCGGCTGTATATACAGCTGGGACTCGGAGCAAGAGCATTGATTCAAGGAATTGTTAATGCTGAAGGAAGGCAGATTTATTAATTAATACATTTAGAATCGGTTTTCAATTCCCAACCCTAGTCAGGCAGCAATTCTCTGACTCACCATTTCACCCTGGACTTTCTAGTCAACTGGTCATTGCTAAACATGCGCAGACTCTTTCATTGGTACATATTCATTTACAAATCCATTTTTAGTCTGATACCATCACATTGATCCTGTTATTGACACATAAACAGCACTATCATAACCTTCACTCCCAGGCTTTTATCACATACAGCGTTCCATCAGTGTGTACTGAGCTGGGTAAAAAGGCGTTCTCCTACTCTGGCTCCTCTATCTGGAATACACTTGAGCAGGATCTGAAGCTGTCCATTCTGGTGACACTCCTTTTAACAGTTTTAACAGAATTTGAACTTTTATTTAAAAAATTGGAGAATACATCTGTAAGCACTTGCTCCTGTTTTTAGTTAATATGCTCATTCTCACTTGTATATGATGTATATGAATTTTTTGACACTGCAGGATTTTAATGTATATTTAAATTGCACATTTTTATAGTAACATTGTTTTGTGTTGATTGTAATGTGTTCCTCTGTAAAACAGGTCTCTCTTGACAATGAGACCTTGTGTCAAACCTGTATAAATAAATTAACAATAATAATAATAATAATAATAATAATAATAATAATAATAAACAAGTAATTTATTGGATGATGTGTTAGTACTCAAAGTACCTTTAAAGAGAATTACTTATGGGAAAAGGTTTGTACACTACAGTGGTCCCTCGTTTATTGCAGGCGTTACGTTCTAAAAATAGCAGAACACAATGCGTGAGTTCTCCCTTAGCCAATCAGGACGCAGAACACAATGTGAGAGTTCTCCCTTAGCCAATCAGGACGCAGAACACAACGCAGAAAAAAAAGAAGCATGCAAAATTACACAAAAAAAAATCTGCGAAACAGCGAGGCCGCGAAAGGTGAACCGTGTTATAGCGAGGGACAACTGTATATATCTTTTTGTTGAGCAACAACAAAAACAAGCTGGACCACACTACTCCAGAAAACCTTTCCGTAGCAGCAACTCCACATTTGGGGTCATTAACAGGCTCCTGACTCCACTCTGAAAAGTTACCTCATTTTGAGACCTTTCTCTTCCAGTCATAAACCAGGCCTTTTACCCTCATGATTAAAGCTGAGGGTAGAACCAGAGATCAACCTGGTAAACTGAGAACTTTGCCTTTCATCACGGCGCCCTCTTCACCACAACAGACCAGTACAATGACTGCATCGCTGCTGTAAACAAGACCCAGAGATATGAGTCATTGTCAGTCATTGCACACTGCTCCTAGTGCTGGAGAATGTTGTGCTGTCCTTATAGATGAGACATGTCATCATTTTAGAATGCTTGAGTACTGGACGATCTGTGAAGCTTCTAAAATGAGACAATGAGATAATTTTGTAAAAATGTACAATACACACAAATCTCCCGGAATGAAGATCTCAAGTTCAAAGTGTCAGAGTCGCCATCTGTCCGTCAGGCACCTGGTTTACTCAAAGAGCTCAGTGCGCCATTTCTAATCCCAACGACATCGACAACCCCGGGTCATGGCTGGATTAACGTAATGGCTGTGTGAAATCATGAGAAACTGCTGCGATCTGGACGCTTTACATTTCATCATATCAGTCTCCACCAGCTTAGCCGCTCTGATAAATATGATCATTTAGAGAAAGACGGAATCGATTGGAGGGTTTAAGTCAGAGGGCTGTCTCCAGGGCCAGCTGTTCACTATGCGTTCGATCGGCACATCCGGCACTCTGGGTTAAAACACGACAACTGACCAAATGTGTGCTGTCAGTGAGTGGGTATAGACCATTAGTGACAAACATGATATCAGTTGCTCTATTAATAAAAGACTACACCAGCTAAAGACTGATAAGACTGTGTTCTGCTAGACCTGTACAGAACAACAAATAACACCGCATGGAAGCGCCAGAGTTATACACAGATAGTTTTAGACGAACTCTGCCTCCTTCACCAAACACTAACCTTCATGAGTCTGGATTTGGTCAGAAACTGTAACTGATACATAGCTGTATGTATTCTAGTGTTCCATGCACTGGTCTTGACTCCATGTCTCCATGTCTGCGAGTGTCGGTCGTGTCTCGGTGTTGATACGCTCCAATACTGGACACTATGGTCTCTCCAGAGGCAGCTGGTGTTGATACTGGATTGGTGGGCTGACAAATGCATTCAGCTAAGATTGATCAACAGACAGTACAGGAACATCAAGATGCCAGACAACCTTCTACTACTTACTCTTTCACACAAATTCATACAACTTCAAGGGTAAATGTGTGAACATTTTATTCCCACAAACTAGATACAGACAGTAAAAGAAGAAGAAGACCGGATACAGAAGGAAGGAGAGATATGGGTTTTATGATGATTTCATGTGAAGCTTTAACTGACGACCTTTCTGATGCTGAGGCTAAATGCATGGGATAATGCTATTGCTAAATGAATTACATAATCCCTCCATGCTCAGAGGTACAGTGAAGCTCTGCCCTGTCACTCTATGTCTCTGTTATTTGCCCAAATTCAAGCCTGAGCTGAATAAATGCTGACTAAACACCCTGTAATTCCATCATACGTGTCAGTCACCAAAATAAGAAGATGATTGGTGCTGCTGCTATGCATTGCTTGGGCTTGAAAAAAAAAAGCCATTATTTTTATGTTTTTGCTGTGATTTAGGAGTGTAGCTATGTTCTAAAATCTTCCAGAAGATTAAATACAGAAAAACATAAATGAAAAAAAGTTTTCACAATACAACTACGTATTGTATTAGACTGATAACAGCCTTCTTTTCTTCTTTCTAGGGATGTCCACTTTCTACAGAACAAGAAGGGTCTAATATGTGAGAGATCATGCGGGAATGCCTCCACCGGGACCTATTTGACCTATTTGTCCTATTTACTACGTTTTGTTTGTTTTTTAGTTTGTTTTGTTTGTTTTTCCAAGAGGAGTTTTATTTTTTTTTAAGTCGGACTTAATGGGGCCCTAAAAATCTGACCTGATTATTTCTGTTATTGAATAAATCTCACTCAGATTTTAAACCCCTGTGAAATTGCCCATTGTTCTGTTAAAAGGGCATTATTTACCTACAAAATACACATATACTACGCTGCCTTTATAGCAATATATGCTCCATAACTTTTTTCTTCCTACTCGGTGCTGTCAGAATATATCCCCAAAATACTCTCTCTATGTTTCTAAACCTCCTGCTTTAAAGACCAAGCACTGAGTATGAGTAGTTACAAGTGAGTATCTGCAATAAACCAATATATACCAATACATGTAT
This sequence comes from Rhyacichthys aspro, assembly GCA_036850595.1. Classification (NCBI taxonomy): domain Eukaryota; kingdom Metazoa; phylum Chordata; class Actinopteri; order Gobiiformes; family Rhyacichthyidae; genus Rhyacichthys; species Rhyacichthys aspro. The sequence continues at coordinate 3,468,559 of CM072154.1, forward strand.
GTGAAACACTTTCAGTGCCATGTTGATTGTTTCTGATGTTGTAACTACTGACTACTACTGTTTTGACGGAGCCAGTTTAAGCATCTTGATCGAAGTACCTGATTGTAGATCTAACAGTTTGAATCTGTCAGTTGTCCTATCCTCCATAAAATTGAAGCAGCATTTTAACACACAATACTTCTGCTTTGTATGTTGAATGTTTTTTTCATTTTTGTCTAATAGTTTTTATATTTAGCAGAGTGGTTAGCGCTCCTGCTTCACAACAAGAAGGTCGTGAGTTCAAATCCCGGCCGACTCAAAACATCCTTGGCTGATTGTGGCTGACTCAAACATTGTCAGCTTACTCTGGTCTTTCTGTGAGGAGTCTGCATGTCCTGCCCGTGTCACCATGTGTTCTCTCTGGGTTCCGTAGCTATCTCCCACCGCCCAAAGACATGCATGTATAGGTCAACTGGCAACTCTAACTAGTGAATGAATGTGAGAGTGAATAGTTGTCTGTCAATGTTCGTCTATACGTGTTAGCCCTGCAACTAACTGTCCAGGGTGTACCCCGCCTAAGGCCCAAAGCTGCTGGGATAGGCTCCAGTCACCCGCGACCCCAAAACAGGACTAAGCAGTAGAAAAATGAGTTTTTATATTTTATGCAGGAACTGATGATCTACATAGCACTGACTCCAAGACAAATTTCTCCTGACTATTTTATTCTGTTCTATTTTACTCTATTTTGCTCCAGGGCTATATAATGAGAAAAGAGATCAAAAGTCAAACTGCTTAGTGAAGTATTCAATATGAATGAATATCAGTTGTCAAACAAGTGTGAGTAGAGTTAGAAAAGGCTCCGACACTGGCAATACTATATATTATCTTTGTATCTGATCATGTTGTGAGGATCTTCTCTGTGTCGTGTCTGACAGCCTGCAGTCTGGCCTCAGTAAATACACCATGGGTTGGAATGCGCAGTGATTTGAGCGGATAGACGTGCTTCCGTGCCAAGGCCTGTCTAATCCGTGTGTGTCCTGCTCCATCTGATGAGTGACCCCCGGCAGCAGCAGCAGCAGCATCCGCCGCCCGCAGGAGCTGACTTTCACTGCCACACACAGCCCACCTCACACCCCCAGAGCAGACAATCAGCGCGGCCTATGCATATGCATTATGCTAATAGTGGCACAAGGTCTATGCGCCTGAAGATACAGGAGAAAGTCATCTGCAAGGGTCAGAAAGTGTTTATGTAAATAGTGTGTGTTGCATTCACAGTTTCTGAGTTTGGAAGTCAGCTCAGAATGGGAACTATTCACAGACTTAATGATTAAAATTAACTGTATATATACTTTAGACTTAAGCATCTGATACTGCTTTTTTAGTGAGGCTGTTTCACTGGAGCAGTACAGTAGAAGACGAGTAAGTTTCCGTTGTCAAAACTTGAAAAAGCAAACTGCACAATGCTACTTTGCAAATCCTTTGGCCTCAGGTTCCATCAGGGTCATTTTCCAAAAGGTGGAGCTAAACATTGCAGTCTGTTGATTGGACTTATTTAATATAAATTAGACAATCCTTACTCGGGCAAAAAAAGTGAAGCGAAAGGAAAATCATAAAACAGATAAAACTAGCACTGTACTGTACTTAAAAAAAAATACTAGTGTTGATTATCACCAGCTGCTAACAGTTTTAGAGACATTGTACAGCTCTTGCTTGGTAAATAACTGGCTGCATTTTTGGCTACACTCCATTAAACACAAGCTGAACATGACATTAAAGCTGTACTATCCAGCTGTATTTTTTCTATCCCTGTGTCAACCCCAGCATCCAACCTTTCCAGCTTTTCTTCCATCAAAAAATGCAAAACTAGACCAATTTTCCACTCCAAAATATTAAGACATTGCACCAAAAAGTCTGTTGATATTAGCGTCAGACATGATCCTGCAATTATCTCTGTCTCATTAAAGATTGTGTTAATGCATTGCCAGTATTTATCTGCGTTTCACTTTGCTTTTCTTTAATCCGTTTAAGTGTTACTTTATTGCTCTGTTTCGCTGCGTAAACAGATAGAGCCAACACTTTCCCTGTTTTATCGGTTGCCGTTACTTCCTTGTTGGCATCAGTGGAGACAAAAGGGAACACTCCTTATTCATAAGCAAACATGTGATTGGCCAAATCTTCTGGTATGTGTCCTTTGAATGTGAATACACACACGCAACACACCAGGATTTACTCTACTCTTCCAATTAATTATTGATTTTAAAAGTTTTAAAAGTTCTCTTCAAATATGATTGATATCTCATATAAAAACACAACTTCTGCTGCTCTTGTGAAACGTCTCTCTCTGGACGCAGCACAAGCCTCTTCATAAGAAACTGAACCAAACTGACCTGTACCGTACTGTACTGTACTCCAGTGAGAACTAGGTAATACTATGTGGGACGAATCTGTCAAATCTGAGCCACAGACTGTCTCCTGCCTCTGTTTTGGTGAAGACTGAAGGCCCCCCTGATGCCATTAACAATGAGAAGATTCAGTTTAGTACAATGGTCAAAGCCAAAAAAGCCATCTTTGTTGATCGTTGTCGTTGATCTCATGTTAGCAGCAGATTCCACTTTTCTGAAGGTATATCTCTGTCATACAGCACCATGACGTCTTTGGCATTATTTCATCATGTATTTTTATCGTTCTTATTACACAAATAAACCCTTCAAAAGTGTTTCCATTCCTAAAAGACCAAATTAGTTTCAATACTGGTTGCTACTGAGACTTTTACCGAGCCTTGACCTGCTGCCTACACATTACGCAAGCCTTTAAACACGACCTTTCGAATAACATGGCCAAAATCAGCGCGGAGAACTTTAACTGGTGATATTGTGTGAGTGCTTACCTGGTGAAAATATCCCCACCGACGAAGAGCAGAGCGAGAGTCGACAGCAGGAAAGTTGCCACCTCCATCGTCACGCTGCCACGACACGTTACAATACCTACAATTTGGTGAAAAGTGGATGGAGATAAAGACGCCCCGGAGCTCAGTTCAGTGCGTTCTCTCCGGGTTCCTTTGGCGCGGACTGAGCGGTGAAACGCGGTGCTGAAGCTGCTGGAGACCGAGCTGACGAGCCATGGTTAGCTCCTCTTTTCGCGTTCCTGGCGCGCACGCACTAGCCGCGCAGAGCGGAGAAGAGGAGGAGAGGGAAGGAGAAAGTGTGAGCCAAAGCGCAGACACGGAGCGAAAGTGAAGCCGGTGGCGCGCAGAGGAGCTCCGTGATGGTCGTGCTCAGTGACAGTGAAGAGGAGAAGTCACTAATCTGTGCTCCACGCGCGTCACAGCGGATCCACGGGGGCGGGGCAGAGGGTGGGCCAGGGAGGATCATAATTAGGACTTTATGATTATGTAATGATGTGTTTGAGTATGCAATTAGGTGACGTGCACGGCGCGGGTTACAGTTGGTTTGTTATGTGTTTTATCTCCACCTCTTCAGTGTTGGGAAAAACTACACTCTTTATATTGCTTCTCTTTACTGCCATTTTGCATAAACCCACATGACATTCTCACAATATGAAGAGAATTTGAATTAGATTTATTTTCACAGATGATAAATTAATCAATGATGTGGAATGAGCTTTGGTACTTGTCCCAGAAATAGGGCATATGTTCTGTGTTACTTAATAAAGTTTCAAAATGACATCTATAGGCTTTTTTTCGGTGGATTTTAAATACTGTGACTAGACACTCGACTAGACTGTAACAGATTTTATCAAAAAGATAAAAAAATATTATAGGTCCTTGGCAGAGGAGGTAGAGTCCTAATCCTTAGGTGAAAATGGATTTGATTGACTCTTCTGAAGCACAAAACAAGCCACTCTGCTCTGGTCCAACAAGGTCTATAATTCAGTTGCTCTTGTCATAATGCAGACAATTAAACCCATTTCTATCATAATGCCATTTAGGACAAACCATTGCATAAACCTATACGTTAGGACTTCATATGTCATCACTTTACAAAGTCACTGGCGAAGTTAATCCTCGCTTCATGTTCCAGTCATGCCAATTGTGCACACTTTTCTTCACTCTTTGTGCAGCATCTTTCCCTTCCTCCTCCTTTACACCCACAGCTCGTTTCTTGTCACTTATTGGTCAGTGGGCTGTGTTTCTAATGTCTATCTGGAACTTGTCCTGGAGCAGTTTATTTGTTTAGTGTAAAGCTGGGCATACGACATCTACTTTCAAATAGAACCCCAACGAAGGAAAGCTGAAGCTCACAATTTATGTGCTCACACTGTTTGACACGACCAAAATTACAGACATTTCAGAATTTAATTCCATCTGATTGCAGGTCTGGAGCTTGTGGTGAGTGGTTAATATCATCTCGTAACCCCTGTACATGGCACGACAAGGACAGACGACAAACCTGAAATTCGGGCAGATTCAAAAATTGTTGTACAACCAGAAATCAAGGCCCGAAAATCCCACAGTGCATTCTTGCCTTAAGTTTTCACAGAGATCAGTTGAAAGTAAAACAGCTTCACAATACTAAACACTCGGGTTTAAACCAAACTAGCGTTGTAGTACAGGGCCCAGGTGATACCTCAGTAAATATGTACTTTTATTGGGCTGGTCTGATGATGTCATGCCACCCAGAATTCAGGCCATTGGTGGGAAAGCTGCACATTCATACATGTATCTGTGGGCTTTTTAAACAGAGCTTTAGTTATACAGAAAATCTTGAGTATTTCCCAAAACTTCACCAAACAGGGAGCAAAAAGGTCACTTTCTTTGTTGAGTGTATCTCCCGATGTGTAAAAGACTGATAATGGCATCACTGAGGTTTGTCCATATGTGCTTCACACACAAAATGAACATGCCCTAAGTGTCATTGTGAACTGGAAAGTTTCTCACCTGGTTTTGGACAAAAAGAGTGTTGTCAGCGAAATAAAGTGAGTCACACACGAGCCCCAGCACACACTGTTACACAACACTGTACTTTTCACATCAGTGTCCTCATTTTTTTGAGGCTACGAAACTTAAAATCAGCTCCCAAAAACTCCACTCAAAGACAGCATTTGCAGTGCAATTAAAGCCAGTAAAACAGTTCAAAAAAGAGTGTGCACAACATCACTGCACAGAAAAATTAGTGGCTTAGAACTAAAAGGAGTAATTGACATTTCACAGTCATTACAGGAGCATCAAAAAACCTGAGGCTTTTAGTCCTAAATGGTTTAATCCCAATTGTTTGATGAGGTTAAAGTCAAACAGTCACACAGGTTACGTTGTCAGAGTTATTAAAGTTGGGTCTACTGTCAGTGAATGCACCACAGCTCCAGCTCTGAATAAACTTTGAACAATTACCTTACTGATTGCACCCGTTTTTCTGACTGTTTACTATGATCAGCAAGGTTGCCTCTGATGAAACAGAGAGGATAGAAGTGAAGACAATTACAGTGAGGGAGCAAACTTTGAGGCATATATCTCTCATTTTGTTTGCAAACAGAACATTATCAAAACAGAGCATTACAGAACAAACAAAACAGAACATTATCCATTTAGTTATAGTTAGGATTTTCCACTTAATTTCTGATGAAAATGCTCTAGGCTAAACCTGACCCTAAACCTGCTTCGGACCAGATCGGAACCAGGACCAGGCTAAACTTCTATAAGTTTCTACTGTGATTCAGTCTGACCAATAATGAGCCTGCTTTGTGAAACAGAAATCACAACAATGAGCCCAACTTATGAGAATAAGTGTAGCTTATCAGGTTAGCACGCCCCCCTTTATGGCACAGGGTCCAAATATATAGGCCTAAACAAATAAAGCAACAGATGCTGTTTTAGAGAGCAGTTACCTGATTTTATGTGACCAGTCCACAGCATTTTTCTCTGGTTGATTACAAACATAGAGAATACTCAGGAGAGGGCTGGAATGTACAGTAGATTTATAGTGAATTACTGAATATGGAGCTTATGCAAGAATTCCTGATGCACTTTAAGTCTCTGTTGTTTTTGAGTGTATATACATTGCATGAACCCTGAGAGACACACAACAGCCACTTATCTTGCATTCTGTCATAAAGTATGAGCCAGTATATCTTCTCTTGTGTCCTGTGGGAAGTACAGTGCACATGCCCTGGTTTCTCTACACACAAACACACACAGGCCTGGAGTCAGTGACTGTACATTCAAACCACTGTCTGCTTCTCCAACAGAAGCTTCCACAGGGAAGGTCTTTGATGTGATTATCCAAGACTACAAGACAGGCAGCCACGGACGATGGGATTCTGTTAAACCATTCATTTTATTATAGGCTTCTCACTCCTGTTAATCTATTCTTGATGTCTGACAGTTTCCCCACAGATATACTTACATCTCTGTCTTCACACACTGGCACTGGTTCTTTTCTCACACATGAGCTCCGATTTTTTAAAAGAGTGATAGCTTTGTCATGTTTTATCAATAGAAAGGCATGCAAGAGCTGGAGTCGAGGCCCTTGTGCAGCTGCATGTATGTGAAATAATAGAATTTAGCATTAGCGTCAAAAGTCTCTCTTATATATATATATATATATATATATATATATATATATATATATATATATATATATATATATATATATATATATACATACAATGGACTTCCACCATGGATGTATAATTAGAACATACATCCATGTGTTTCCCTCATATTTCCCTGTCCTTCTGTTTACCGTCATCATAACAACGGGAGGCTTGTCTCCTGTGCTGCATTTACTGATATGTGGTGACCGTGTGGTCACTTAAGCGGCTTGTTTTAGTTCTAATAGAGAGAATTAAAATACCAAGGTGGTTTCAAATACAGTACATATACATATAATGTTGTTTTACTGTTTCTGTGGGGGGTTTTTAAACTACGTAGCAGCATCCCTTCTGTGCAGATGACCATTTCCTAATAAGTGTAACAATATAAAACAAGTCAAGCAACACATATTATGTTGCAGCTGGTTGTTGTAATGTCCTATAATGATTATGACAGGTTTTGACTTTATTCTCAGACTTCTAAATTTATTCTCGACTTTCAATTTTAGAATAATGACTCTTAATGGATTTTAATAAGAATGAGTGAATCTGTTAGTATTTATTGTTTTATTGATTATTTATTTTTACAGAGGTGGTCCTTCTGTACAGTCATAATTATGACGTTCTCATACTGTTATCACTCATATCATTTACTTTAAGTCTTTATCATGGATGTATAATAAGAACTAATGATAACTAATATAACTAACTAATATAAGTTAAGTTCTAATAATATATCCAAGGTCTTTATTTATGTAATTTTATTCATTTACATGACGGAAATGCGCTACCAGTTCCCGTCACGTGCAGCAGGTTTTATTGTGTGCCCCGCCCTCGAGTAGCGTTCCCATGGAAACGAGAGGAAACAAGTATGGCTGGCTGTAAACTGTATACTTGGATGAAAAAATAAACAAAATAACCTAGTGTTATCAGCTACATCATTGAAATTAGGAAGTTTATTATGCTTAGCTATTAGTTTTGGTTTGTTTGTTTGTTTTTTTGCTAAAAGCGACAAGCATATCGACCATATCCGTGAAGTTATCTTCCCTTTACAGTTGTAACAGTAACGCGCTTTATAGTTAGCTAATAGACAAACGTGAGCAGATTGAGGTAATTAACTACATTTCTATTTTTTATTTATTTTATTTTCAAGAATAGAATAATGCAGACTAACCCGGAATAGTGAGTATTGTCGTGGGTTTTACGTCATCTGCTGGCATTGTTCTTTAGGCTAGCTTTAAGGTTAATTTGTGGCGATGGAGTCACTGGAAAACCCCTCAAACTGCGGTGAACTCCTGGAGAGCTGTAGCTCCAGCTTCGCTGACGGTGAGTAAAACAAAAAAAGATGAACACTGGAAGTGCAAAGGTGAAGAAAACTAGGCAAAAATTGGTTCTAGCAGTGATGTTAAGCCAAAGTGTGGTTTTAGTCTTTGAAAAGTTTTTTTTATTACAGTTACTAGCCCTACTACAGCACAATAACAAATGTGTAACATATATTATTCTGCAAGTGGTGGCTCTCTCAGTTGTAATGGCAGTGCCTGGTTGGTTTATTAAAAGAGGCAATCAAGACCTAGGATAAAAAAGGAAAAAAGGCTGATCAGGCAGAACACAATATTTATTTTTTTATCTAAAATCCCACTGCTAGAACTGTATACGTGTCCACAAAAATATTATAGAACTGAAAAGTGGAAAAAGTAAAGTAACTTATGTTTTAATATTTTTATTTACTACAGAGGCTAAAATACAGATTTCCTCCCTCAGTCTGAGGTTTGTACAGTTGTCAATTAAAATGCAATTCATTTATTCATCAATAAAAATTAATCTGGCAAATAATTTTTAGCCATAATTGTTGGGGAGCATAAGAATTTAGTTTCGTCAACATGTATTTAGTGCAATGCATTTATTTAGTCCTGGTTTAGTTCTGCATTTAGTCCTGATTGAGACCCTGGATTAGGATGATATTTAGTTCTGTTGTCTGGCCCCCTCAGCCACAGCATAACAACAATTCAATTCAATTCAGTTTGTCAGGCTCATCTCTCTGCTCTGTTCTGGTCTCTTTGCATTATTCCAATAAATGGACACTGAGCTCGTTCTTGTTCTTTCAGCTCAATGCACATACGAGGACAGAAGCACGAACGAGGACCCGGCGTCTCCCCCTGACTTAGAGTGGCTCGAAGAATTGTCTGAGTGGGTTTTTTTTCAATAGCCTTGCATGGTTTGTTTGAAAAGTCATTGCACAGATAACATGTCACAGAATTCTGGTGCACTAACAACAAACGTATCAAACGAGAAGTATATTGCACTGAAAAATAAAGAATAAGTATGCGCATCAGATTATCACTAAACTAAAATATATTCTTTTTGTCATTTTGCATCTGCCTCTAGTAGTGAGCTCGGAGATGACAACCCTGTAGCTGCAGATGACACCAGCAACATGAAGCTTTCTGCCGAGACAGCACGGATGTTCAAGCTGAGACGAAACCTGGACCAGTTGGACCATTTCCACCGACAGAAGGAGCATGAAGTGCTAAAAGCCAGGTCTGGACCCATGCAGTGGACTAAAAGACACATTTATTGCGGCACAACATCTTTGTACATTTTCTCATAAGAGACTTGAAGTGTCATTTTACTTTTGCCCTATTGCCATCTTCATCTTCAGGCCAATCATTACTGTACAAATTGATTCGGCAGTTTGGAGAAAAGCATTTCCCATAATGTCTTCTCTCCTCACTTTTCCTGTCCTCTACACTGCGAGCCATTAAGCACCCGATGAACTGTGAGACAATACACCTCGCTTTAAATGCCACTTGTGTGTTTTTTGTAGTAAACATCAAGGCCCACAAAAGGCTGTGCTCTGTAGGGTCAAACCAAAGTTCAGTGGAACCTGAGCACACCTGGTTTTTAACCATTTTCCTGCTTGTTCCTCAATGCTATGTGCAGTCAGTGCCTTTTTATGACAGTTACAGATTGTTGTGTCGCACCCCATTAGACATCTCAAAGAACACAGGGCAATCCATAACGCGAGAATGTCTGGGTCCTCTCAGCCTTTAATACTCCCACTAGGACCATTTGAAGTGTTCTGTGCCCATGCACGATTGGGCACACATACAGAAACTATCAGTGCCTGGGCCCAGTTACACCATTAGGTCAGATGACATTAGACTCATACGTCGTCATGATGCGTTTATACCTTTCTTAATTATATATGCTGTACATGCCCTTTGTTTACGAGATGCGCAAAATTGCTCAGCACGGTATAACACAAAGCATAAAACCAGCACGTTGTCTTGAGTCGCATTAGTGATATACGGTCCTAAGCTTCTGGAATATGCCTGTAGATTCAAAGTTGAGGTGAAGGCTGTTTGACACTTGTTGCGCATCCTTGATAATAATCCACAGACAATATTCAGCAAAGTAATAAATCAATAGAGAGCGATCCAATGCAGTTATAAACCTTTACCGGTGAACTGACGCATAACAAAACAAGAATACCACAAAAAAGGGTGACAGCAAGGTCAAAAAACTTATCAGCTCCAGTTCCACACTCCCATGGTGCATCTGGTATGCTCAGACATTTTAAAGAAGCATTTCGTACTAAAGAAATACACAAAAGTATTAAAGAATAACAAAGAAGAAAAATAAGAGATAATACAGTACTTATTTAGCTTACTATCAAAAGATTTGTATTGATTTTAATAATTTAGCAAAGAAATATGAGTAAATAATCAGGTTACCAATAGGCCACTCATTATATAAATATCAAACTTTAAAAATAAATAAATATCAAAACAAGATCAATAGAAATAATGGATATAAGAAATAATAGAAATGCATTTGGGCTCTTACAATGACTCCAGAATTTTTTCACAGGTTTTTTACACATTAGACTTATTATCAACAAAGCTAAGGAAAGTAAAGGAACTGAATGAAATGCTTTTCAGTCAATGCTGTTGATAGTTAATGCAAAGCAGCTCTAACCATGAATTGCATATAACATTAACAATATAGCTATAAATCTCACATGGGCACTTAAGGAATAAAGGAAATGCTAAAGCAGGTCACATCATATAAAACCTTGGATATATTTGACCAGACTTGTTATTGTGTATTTAACCTTTTTTTAAAAACCTTTTCTTGACTATGTCTTGGATGAATCTCCACAGACAGCTTTATATGGTAAAATGTAGTATGTGTTGATGACGACGTTCACCTATGTCTATTGATATTGTCCATTTCAGAGAGGAGTTAAAGCTGTGTCGTCAGCACATCGAAGAGCTATTGGAACAAAGGGAAGAACTGGAGAAAGAGACTGAGAGGCAAAAAGCAGCAGAGAACAGGTAAGGTACATGATGGTAGTGTGTTTTCATGACTGTTTTGGATGTAATTCATGGAAATATGTATTTGTGTGCATTGTTGTGTGCAGTGCAGCGGTGTTCCGTCTGCGAGCTCAGCACAGGAGGCTGTGTCAAGAGCTGCTGAGTGAGGAGGAGCTGGAGGCCCTTATCAAGACTGAGCTCAGGAAACAGGAGTAAGTCCGAAGGGAGCTTTACATTCACCATTTTGAACATAGGAAATGCAATCATTTCTTAGTGAAGTGGTTTAGAATGACTCAGAATGACACATGATATATTTATTTTTGTTATAATTCAATTTAATCTTCATTTCAGAGGTAGAATTTTTGGAACGATAACTGTAGAAAAGAAAAAAAACATTACAAAGCTTACAATGGCATTTAGTCCATTAGGGCTGCACAATGTAACACAACACAAAAGCATTGTTATCTTTATCAACAAACAGTATCAAGAGGATTGACAGAGGCTTCCACAAGGTCCCTTAGATATAACTGCATAAATAAATTTTGTCATGAAGTTGGTAAAATGTCTTGGTAACATCAAGAAAACCCAAATACAGACGCACTGACACTTAGCTAGTATTTAGCTAGCTTTGTTTAAGATGATATATGAGCTGAAGACAATGTTGTTCAAAGACAAGATAGCCACTACAACTACACAATGAAAAATAATGAACACTTGATCCTATTTCACATTAGAATGCCATTCTCCATTCTATTTTGATCTGAGCATTAAACATTATTTACCTCTGTAATTCAGAAGGAATGCAATTACTGTATTTTCCGGACTATAAGCTGCTTTCCCCCCTTTTTTCCCCCCGGCCTTTTCCAGAATGGGGCCTTTTTTTTTTTTTTTTTTCCCCCCGGGGGGGGGGTGTGCGGGGGGGGGGGGGGGGGAACCACCCCGGGGGGGGGCGGGCCCCCCCCCCCCCCCCCCCACCACCCCCCCCCCCCCCCCTTTTTTCCTCCCCCCCCCCCCCCCCCCCCCCCCCCCCCTTCCCCCCCCCCCCCCCCCCCCCCCCTTTTAATTATTTGTGGGTGGTTTTTGTTTTGTTTTTTTTTTTTTTTTTTTGGGGGGGGGGGGTTGTTTGTTTGTTTGGTTTTTTTTTTTTTTGGGGGGGGGTTTTTTTTTTTTTTTTGCGCCCCCCCCCCCATACAGTATGTCAGACCTGGCCTGTACTGAATTAGTGCCCGGCTTCAAACTGTGCTTGATTAGATATTGTGTATAGTCATATATTTCAAATATTGGACTCCCACTTCATATTATAAAATTGTTTTTCCTGGGCCTCTTTGTCTTTGCTCTCAAGGCTGCAGCTCTGTGAAGTGGAGGTGGAGCTTGGCAGGTTCTTCTCACTTCGACAGGAGGTGCAGGAGGAGGAGCAGCGCTTCCAGGTTCACAAGGCACAGAAGGCGGCAAAAAGACTTCAGGAGGGGAGACGGGTCAGCCAAAACCGACAGTTGAAGTTACAACATCCCAGAACGTAGGCAAAATGTGACATTTCTAATAACACTCTTGTACATTAATGTAAAGAGAATCAAAAACAGCCAGTCCCTTACATATATCTCATAAAAATGCCATTTGGAACTAGTTGTATTAATTTCTCTTTTATTTTGTCCTGATAGCAAACAGACTTCCTCTTTGAAGAACACCGAGGCAGGAGATCAGAAGGTTAACAACAAAAAGACAGCCAAATTAATCAAGGAGAACATTGTAAGGTAATCAATAGTGAGCCACTAAACATCCCTTCACCTACAACAAGAAGTGTGTCTGTCCCAAAGGACTCATTAAAAGAGGCTCATATCCACATGTCCTTATTGATTCTCTATTTTAACAACCACAGTCAAAGTCAATAGTCATTTGAAAGCTCATCAACTGTCTTTTGTCAAAAACGTGCTCCAACTCATTTGGGTGACTTGTCTTGTAGTTTTTTAGAGACTACAAAGTACAATCTTGTTTTTTTCATTACCTAACAGGCAGTGCCTATATTCATGAATGGAGAATGTTATTTCCGAGCGATATTCTGAAGTGAATGACGCCTTTTTATCTTCAGCTTTCACATCTTAAGAAAGGACTAAACATTGTGCTGTGTTTGTTTAGAATGCAGCGGCAGGAGGCAGAGAGGGAGCAGCAGAACAGGGAGCTACTGGAGAAGAGGAGGCAGGCTGTCAGGTCCCTGCAGTCAAACATCGCAGCCACACAAGTAAGCAGCAGCGTGCCCACACTGATCTGATTAGCACTGCGCTGGTCTCATTTGGAACATATACACAGCAGTTCCATGCATTATTTACATTCTGTACACCCACCATATGGTTCTTGCATTATCTGATCAATTTTAATGCACTCCCAGAACATTCATGTTGTCAGGGTAACCGGTCAAATTACAATCATATATGCAGTATTTGTGTATATACTGGCTTTTGAGAGTTACAGTTAGAGGGTTCAGAAATGATGATGTTATTTGTGGAAAGACAATGCAAATTTGCCAAAAATTTTAAGGGTAAATTTGTAACAATGCAACTATGAGCTGATCTGAAGCTGGTAACACTTTTTTCTTCCTTCTTTCCTCATGCCTCTTATATCGCCTCTTTAGTTTTCTGCTTAAAGCAATTCCTATTAATTGTCTGCATTCAAAAATTGCAAGTGATTTTTCTGACTCTTCTGTAAATATTAGCAAATCAAAATAAAACCCCAGACAATATGATATCACTACTATTGTCAGTAAATGCCCTTTGTATTTGAGTGATTAGAGTTTTGGTTACTTTTTTTCCAATATTGGCTCATAACTGTTTCCTGTACAAATACAGCTTTGTTGAATAGCTGTATTCTGTTAACAAAGCCTTTAGCCTCTATATCTCACAGGGCACCAAGAGTTTAATTACTAACAGCAGTATTTGTTTGGTTCGCTAATTTTTGCAGTTTTGCAAAACAGTTTTTTAAAGCAGACCATCAGACTTTCCCTGACATTGTATTTACTGTCGTCTTGACAATGAGGGGAGTGTCTCCAGTAGCCAACTTTTACTGCAGTGCTGTCTGCTCTGAGCCTCATTTTACAGTTTAACTAAAGAAAAACAATAATCAGACTGGAGTAGGGCCTATAGGGACATATTCTTTATATAGAATTAATAGAAGCGGCTGAAACTTCAAATGCACTGTGGCTCAGGCGGGAGAGCAGGTCGTCTAATACCCGGAAGGTTGGTTCAATCCATACTCCTCTCAGTACCTACTGTTGTTGTGCCGTTGGGCAGGACACTTCACCCTATGAATGTGCTAGGGTTGGTTTTGCAGTGGTCAGAGAGGCCGCTGGCGCCATTTAAGACACCATTTAAATCACTCTGACACTCATTAGGAAACGATTGGCTGCACATGAGGCATCTGTCACAGCATTGCGATAAAAATAGAGCCATACAACAACATGATCTGTGTGTATTTTTAAAACAGACTGATATCTGTTTTCCTCATTTCCCTCATCTGTTCACTCTTCTTTGTAGGTTTTATTGTTTATCACTGCCTGCATTTGGTCTGAACTATCGCTTTATATGCTTTTACATATCAAATGAAACAGACTTTGGTTCACATCTGACAATTTGGTTTCGATCAAAGGGAAAAGTCCAAAAGACTGGACCAAACAGTGCAGGTTAAAGAATCAAGTATGAGATGAATTCTAGCAATTTGTTCAGTATTTTGTTTTTTGTTTAAATGCTACACTACAAAGACTAGATGTGGTCAGATGCATCTTTGTTCTGATGTTGTGTTTAGGAGAGTATACGCATGCAGCAGACCAGAGCCAAAGCCAACGCCCAGAAGAAAGCACACAAAGAGAGACAACTGAGAGAATCTCTGCAAGCTCAAGGCATCAACAGCATCAAGCATGTGTATCAGCACAAACAACAGGAGGAGACAACACTGAAACAACAGTATGTGTGTCCTCTTCCATCGCTTGGCTCTCGCCCACACACATGTCCTTCTCTCCCACTCCATGCAGCCGTGCGTGGGCATTTTCTCGCACTGTGTGCTCAGAAATACGTGACCCTGTTTTCAGAGTAATGTAGGCTCGTTCGATCTGCCCCTCTCAGGGAATTGGAGGAGAGGCAGAAGTCAAAGAGGCTGGAAATCGTATCTAAAATCCTCCAGGAAGACCAGCAAATGAAGAAGAAGAAGAGGCAACAGTCTCGGTCCAAACCCGTTACCAGTGACAAAGTCCCAAATTGGGCCAAGGCCAGAGAGATGCTCCTGCACTACCTGGAGCCCATCCCACCCTCACCCCCACCTCAGACAAAAACACTTGTGAGTGCTCTAGCAAAGTTTACACAAAGCTCTACAATATGGTTCAGGTCAACACAGAGTTCTTTATAAGCCTGATCTAGCCAGTATTTTTACTATGACTTATGTTGTGTTTTAACTAGTGCTTTTTCATTTCATTTTTTTACTTTTGCCACCAACCTAAAAATTAAATTATATTTCTTGAATTAAAATTGAATTTCTTTTCAAGCTTTACACAATCACAAAATAAGAAATAGCAAAGCAGCTGTCAGGGATGTTCAAAGTAAAAAAAATAATGCAGTTTAGATTGAATGCCTTGTAGTTTAATGTCTCCATAGACCAGCTCTGAGTTACACTCCAAACAAAGTCTTTTTAAAAGGCAAAAAGCTCTGAAGAACATGGCTAATTTGTATAAATCAACAATGTAGGCTGCATACTGCCAGCAGAGCAATATGCAGCTGGCAAAAACCTCACCAGTCAGAAAACATTTTGACCAACCAAACTGAACCATATTGTATGAGTTGAAAACTCTAGTCTCTAAATTTAAAAATATTTAAAATGAACTTGAACCATGATTTGTGCAGCAGTACAGAGAGCTCTCTGACTCTAGCAGTGAACAGTCAGCCACCTCGGACCCTGAGGACCTGGATGAAACAAGAGAGATGTCCCAAGCCCATGGTCTGACTGACAGCCTAGATGAGCCAGAGTTCTGTGGGCTATGGGGCCAGAACTACAAGGTGCACTCACACTCCACACACTGCAGCCTGGAGTAAGTGCTTCCAAGAGGCTAAAATTAAGCTCTCATAAATCATGTCCCATTCACTGCGGGAACATTGGTTTTCTGTGCATATTATACACCACATTCATTTCCCTCCTGTCATCTCTGAACACGTTATAACAGTTTGCTCCAAGCAAATGTTCACTTTTTTTTTGTTACCCGTACCATTTTACATGTAGTCATATACAGTACATTTATGCCTTTTATTAACCTCATTACATTTAAACTCACCTGCATATGTCAAGATTTAGCAAGTAGCTCCTTGGCAGTTTAATAAAGCTCTTTCTTAGACTGTCATGATGATGTGTGGTAGTGCCTCGCAAAAGGGATTTCATTTAGTGCCTCACACAAACAACTATTTCACAGAGCATATACTTGCAAATGTATCATAACTTTTTGCCTTTTTTTCCTAAGTCCTAAAGCTAAAAGCTGCAGCCTGGTGGAACATTTTTATCCTTAATATCAGAATTCCAGTAAAGATTTTCCAATTTAATAAAACTTAATTCTCAAAGGGAATTAATAAATATGAATGAAAGCACTTCTTAAGAATTCTAGAGGAGAGGTGCAGTTTACAGCAGTGTAAAGCAGTACTGTATGGACAGGATGGAACTCCAAAAGACATACATACTATTTGACCTCACATATTTCTGATATTGCTCGTTCTGTGCACGCTACATAGAGTACAATGTGTGGCTCTCATACACAGTGCTTACATTCTGAGAATACAGCCCTCCTCATTTTTCAGAATTCTCAGAATTTTGAGCACTATTTATTGTACAGTGTAGATTACAGGAAGCGCCTGGCTGAAGGGCTGCTAATGCTAAGCTGTGACTGTTGATGGATGAGGAATAAATTCAGCTCACTTTGTCTCTCAGTCGTTCACACACACTTGAAATGTGGGGCGACAGGCATCACTTCTCATCGTGCTGATGCCTTTGAGGCCTGAGAATGAGAGCGCTGGTACAGCTCCGAGCTCACATCAGTGCCAAGTGGACTGGAAGGTTCTCTTCTCACAACATCACTAAGTCAGTGCTGTAATGGTGATATACACGAGAGGTCATGTCATGTCTCTTACAGTAGAGCTGCACAAAGTTTTTTGGTGGTTTCATGATAATTAGAACAAATCATGTATACTGATTTTGTCTTTTCTGTGTGGTCTCAGGAGGTCAACAAAAAGCTGACATTGGTGCAGACTGAAGCAGAGCAGGACAAATATGTGGCAACCAGTGAGAAGTTCAACATTTCAGCCAAGAAAGTCCTGAAAAAACACACAAAAGGGGCTCCATTTATCAGTAAACCAGAGATGATCCTTTTTAAAGTACACTTAAACTTCACAGAGAAATGAATGCATCTTTTCTATGTGATATTTTTAATATTTTATGTTCTGTTGCAGGACTTCGAAGTCGGAAAAGTTTACAAAAAGAAAATCATCCTGACCAACACTAGCTATAGCAGCAACTACTGCAAGTACATTGGGGTTTCTGCTTCTCTGAAAGACTTCATGACCATAAGGTAAGATGTAAAAATCTAGTTTTAGAGCAGTATCTGAATCTCCATTACACACTGTTGTAGTGAGTAGAATATGGATGACAGTCATGTCAGACAACTGCTGTTGAGCTTCAGACAAGTGGTAAATGAGGGGTGATGTTGTGGATTTGTTTTTGCTTTGGCTTCTTAATAGATTGTACGTTTGCTTTTATTTGAGACATTATCTGATGAGAAATGTTGAGAAAAAGGTGATGACAGAGGAAATAGCAGAAAGATAGAGTACAATGTGAAATCCATTCACATAAATTTAGCTAATGTAGTTTCTGTGCACTCTATCTGCCTTAATGTCAGTAAAAACCTTCCTGCCAATGGCCTACATTTTGTGCTTGTGTGACACCATGTCCTGGAGCTCCATATGTTTGCTTGGTGAAAAGTATAGCTTTATAATATTTAATACAGCATTCCAACCACCATAATTACCAGAGCAGTGCAATATTCAGAAAATTAATTGACCAATAACAATACCATTTTTGTTGACTATGGCAAAGCAATATATCTTTATCTTTATTTTATCTCTTTTTTGTTTTTAAATCAAATTACTATACTATTAATGTCTTCCTGGAGGACTCATTACAGAACTTGATTCATTACAGTAATCGAAGAGATGCATCAATTCAATTAGAACATGTTTGAACACTTGTTTCGTAATATATTCCACCCACAATAAAAACCATGGTTACGAAATAGTTAAAACGTTTCACTTGACCTGTAAGCACTCACAATAGTGTATTATAGCTGGTTGTATTGACACACAGATATGTGCTGGTTTGTACTCCAGTATAGCTAGCACTAGAGATGTAAGACAATGGTACAAGTGAAAATATTGAGAAACTGACGGCAGGTAAAGGAGCCTTAATTATCACATGGCAACATCTGCTCATGTATCAGCAGACCCCAGAGTGATGCAGCCACTGCTTGTCACTTTAAAAGAGGATGGAGTGGTTGTGAAAGGCGAGCCTGTCCTCCCACATATGGACGCCAGCTTGGATCTCCACGCTCTCAGCTCCACAGTGCTATGAGTCAGTCATGTCTCTCGTCCTGCCAGCAGCCCACAGGCTCTGCTCAGATGCATTGTTCTGCAGGTCACTCACTGTGTATCACTTTCTTATCAGATCCACAATAATGTGTAGGAAAAAGGTTATAAAACCTTGTATGTATGTCCATAACAAGGAACGGTGTTTACCAAACTGAGGTAAGGCTTGGAGTCGAGTTAACCATGAATAGTCAAGAGTCGAATTTGGAACTCCAGACGGGGGGATGAGGCACCTGGTGTACCAGTCTGACCAGTGTACTTGACATTTAGGCCTTAAGTGAGGATAACCACACTACTACTTCTAATGTATATTATCAGCCTTAAAGCTGCAGTAGTTAACCCAAAACTTCTTTGTCATGCTACCCCCCACAACAACTTGCATGTTTTTATTTTATTATAAGGTCAAACTGAACCAATTAAACATCATCGTGTGAATGCATCAGTACTTATCTGCATTTTACTTTCCTACCTTTTTCTGTATTTTTTATGTTTTTCTTTTGTGTAAACAGACATATCCAGCGCACTAAATAGACACTTTCTCTGTAGGATAGTGTTGCCATTGGTTTAATGATTCATTCCATAACACCATTTTAAAATGATGAATGTCAGAGGTCTTGTTGTCTTTTTCTTTCTGCCTGACTGATCGAACAGTCTCTGGCTACAGTAGGGTTAGTTCTGGAGAGTGGAGCCACTCTTCTAAAGCCTGTATACTGGAGCACTTGTCTGAACGTATCACCTTCTAGTCCATTATTTCAGCTCCCACTGTGATAGTAATACTAGGTTCATTTGCAGTAGCCTATTAAATACCATGCAGTTTCCCGACTCCCACATATATTTTGCATTCCAAAACCTTAAATTTATGATTTCTAAATGTAATGTATTTGTTATATAGACAGTTGTAGTCATATCCAGATCTCTATATCTAAAGTGTCATGAGTAAAATTCACATATTCAATGAGTCGTGACAACGTGAGCACACAAGGGAAAGGGAGAACACAGAGGCTTTCCTCAGCAGTTCACCATTCCCTTGTACGCCCCCTGGATTTCTAAAAATGGCTCCCCTCCCTCCACCCCCTGCCCAGCGTAGGTGCGTTTATGCCAGAATGGGCTCTGCTGTGTGCTCTCACTGCAGGGACACGCTCCACAGCAGCCCCGGCTTGTAGGAGCTGGTGAGGCGCCAGAATATATGAGCGGTGTGGTTCTAATTAGTGTCACTTCCGAACCATGCAGAGGAAGACCCCCCTCACAGTACACACTATATGAGGACTGGAGTAAAAATGTTAGTAGTCACAAAGTGAGAGTGTGATCACACAGATTTGCTTAAATTCTGCCAAAAGCACACATGGTGGTTTGCTGTGTGTGGACTTATTCCTTCCGCAAATGATCAAGAAAAATATGTGCACGGAAGGATTACTGATATCATTATACATACAGCACAGTTTCAAAATGTTATGTTATGAAAACCTCTAATTTAGGATTGAATCCCTTAATGTTATTAAACTTAAACAGAGGGTATGTTCATTGTATTTGAGGAAATTTATTAAATCATCTAACAGTATATTGTAAAAGTAATCACCTATGAAAAAACATTAATAGATGAAAATGCTCAACACACACAGAAAGTCAAACACATGCTGACATACAAAAGGATCTTAAGTTGGGGATGCTCCTATTGGCTGTCGGTCACTCTGAACTCAGAGTGAGAAGTTTAAGGTCAGATCTAAACTTCAGTTTGATGTGATTTTTCAGTATTTTGTGGTGGCGAGGTGGTGCTGGAGAGCGAGCAGAGAGCTCACAGTACTGTAACTATGGCAACACATTGCTTCTGATGAAGTTTACATAAGTCTTTACTAAGATCCCAGCTCCTTTGAATTCAATAATGAAGAAAAGCAAAAGGAAATATGAAATTATCTTTAGTTATCCACAGTTATAAGGTAAAAAAAAAAAACTGAACAAAAAACCAACAAACTTGGCTGTTACCACTGACAGACACTTAGAGACATACACTAACAGACAATCATTCTCTGTTGCTTTGGGAGAAAGCCAGAGAGAACCCACAGTAAGATGGTGAGGACAGGTAGACAGCACACAAGGGCTGTTTCCCCAGGAGTGTAGGGATCATGTCAATACAAGTCATTTTCTATTGCAAAAATGCTATGCATGTAGCGTGGCTTTTTAAATTCTTATGTTCATAAAGTTGGGAATAGATCTGAAAGTCTAATGTTTACTGCAGCAGTGTACAGCTGTACCTCCAGTCAACTACTTCCTCCAGTGAAATGGTACTCAATTTCTCTATTAAGTAGAAGTACAGATAAAGAGGTAAAAATGTACTCAAGTTAAGTATCACATTAAAATTCTTAATTCTTAGTTAAGTATACAAGTTAAAGTATTTGACTCAGCCTTAACAACTAATCAATATAAAATGTATTTATTTATTAAAAAGTTTGGCTGGATAATAAGAACGATTAAAAACCATTAATATCAGAGTCACATGAGGACTGTATTCTTATAGCTCACGAATTCCTTAATCAGTCTGATCGATGTATCTTACCACCATCTGAAAAATCTGATCTGAAAAATTCAAAAAAACTGATGGTAGATGATTATAAACTAGCAACACATTAAGATCTAGTTTCACTGAACAAAGAGGAACCGGACTGTGACAGTTAAAAAATTTGGCTCCAAGTTCACATGCACTTGATGAGGAGCAATCATGTGGAGTATTGTCCAGTTTTTACTCTCTTCCTCTTGTGCCTCGTGATTTGATGGTGTGCTCACATAAAAAGAACTCATACAACAGCCAAAAACACACAGTTTAATAATGCTTCTATTGCGGTGCATAATGATGGATGTTCTGGTTAAAGCTGTGTGCATCCTCTACATCACTCCACACAGGGAGACATGAACCAGGCTTTGGCACGTTCAGAGCATCTTTTAACTTAGGTGGATGAAGACCATATAAAAGCATTATGCGATTAATTCAGGTGACATTCACCTGTATTTGTCTGTTTAATAGTTGAACTGGTCACAGGGAGATAGTGCGTTCAAGTGTAGTTTTAGAAAATATTTATGTACCACTTTAACATTCAGTTTAAGGTGATGCACATTTACAAGAAGAACAAACACAAATTTACTTGTAAAGCTAATGTTAAAATGTAGTGAATTAGAAAGACAGATATTTGCTCTAAAATGTAGCAGAATAATATTCAAACTACCTCCTTTTAAATCTACTTAAGTAAAGTACAAATACTTGAAAAATGTACTTAAGTACAGTATTTTTACTTCGTTACATTCCACCACTGGTCCAGTCTCTCACATCACTACACACCTAGATTTACTCTACTCTTTATATTGATTATTGGCAACCCATCCTTTAAATACGTTTGATATCTCATATACAAACACATCCTACTTGCTCTTGTGTGACATCACTGTTTCCATAGCAGACGTCTATGGCCTAACAGTGCCATACTGAGCCCACCTGTGCCATACCGCCCAGTGGAAATTAGGCTAATAGTTCAGTATTTACCTTTATAGCAATAAATCTCCAAACATGAAATGTTTGTGATTGGAACAAAGGCCTGAGTTATAATTCTGTCACACTAGCAAAGAATCCTAGTCGAAAGCCCTTTTAATGTCTCAACCGGTTCAAATCCATCAAAGCTTAGGTTTCTTTCCAGTGAGAGACAGGAAAAATCATACAGCACTTCAGTCTGCTTGTTTTATTCATCGTCTCCAGACATTCCAGAAATTATTTATTCCAAGGATTTCATATGAGCCTCAAAGGATACTCAGCTGAGCTTTACTGAACTGGTCCATGTCCCAGCCTAGTTAAAAGCAAAATAAATTAAATAAAGGTTATCAGTTTTAGGAAATAACATATCTCATCCAAAATCATGCACTAACTGAACACCAAATGGGCACTTCTAGTTGGTTTGGTTTTCTTGTATGTTCTTAAATATATGTATATGCTGGATGCTCTCAGAAGTGCAGTGCTTTTGGATCTGAGATTTACCATGAGAGCAGCCAATGGAGAATGGGCCAGATGTATAATAGAACACAGCAAAATCAGTACAGTCCCAGTCTCAGCCTCATCACTGCGCTCCTCTGTAATGAATACACTGTACACACTGTACTCTATGGCCTCATTTGCAGTACTTTATATAGGGACAGAGCTTTACTTAGCGTTTAATCCCAAGTGACCTGCTCCATTTTGGTTCACGTGGCTTTTCATTACACCTGAAAACAAAACTAGAGAAAATTTAAAACTGCAAGCAGTGATAATGGGTCCTCCATCCATTGCAACTGCAGAGTAGGAGGGCTGCATTACCAGCCCCTGGTGCAGAACCAGATGGAGGCCTAATGAGATGAAGTTTATTGGGACATTCTTTATCTTATTTGTCCACACAATAAAAAAAATATATATTTTAATGTCAAATTTAACAACAAATTCTGTTTTTGTCATTTGGCACAGTGCCACATCCATATAGTTTATAAGAGGAAAACAGTCTATTTAACTTTGAATGGGCGTTTTGGTCTTGATGTGAGCTAAGTTTGATATCGCTGTGGTTAAAGCTCTAGGACCATGAAATCACTAAAAACTGGACCAATTATTGATTCAAAATGCATGACTTCCTCTGTCAAAACAGTTTAATTTTATGGCTTAAAGTTTTGCATATACTTTGTTTCTAATTTTGCAATGTTTTGGAGACATGTAATATTTTATTGAAATCGTTCAACCTCAAAAAAAAAAAAAAAACACAATGAAATACACCAGTATCTGCTAAAAATAAATATGCTGCTGACTTTTCACCAGCCTCTCTGCTTCTTTGGCCAGTTGCCTGCTATATCCTCATTGATTGACCTTTTTTCTTACATCTCTTGTAGAGCAGGGAGTTTTTCACTTCCTCGGGGCAGCTTCGAAGTTGCTGGAAACACGTGTGAGAAGATACACATGTTGCTCGGAGTGCTTATCATTATGTCTGTACTTTTCTCGCATCTTCTTTCCAGCACATTTTGGCCTCATTCTACAACTGCAGTGTTTTAAGTATAGAAGCGCAAAATGAGCATCACTTGGACTTGTCACCTGTGCTTTGTGTCCTGCTTATCTTTTACATTTTATCACACTTCAGCATTTCATCTGATGCTGCTTTTCTTTTGTTGAGTACAGCACGTTTCCCCGCTGCAGAAGAACTCCACTCTGTGTAGTCGTCTTTTGAAAGCAGTATAATTCCACATTGTAGCAGTATTTTTCTTAAAACAGTCATAATGTGCATTTTCTATGAAGCCTTTATGATCCTGTCTGTGTGTTTTACATTTCAGCTTTGAACCTCCTGGCTTATTGTCCACTGGAATGTCATGTGACCTGCAGGCTGTTTTCCAACCAATGGTTAGTTATGCTGTCATTAAAGTAAAAGTAGGGTTTCAAATTCAGGAAATATACAATATATTTAGAGGAACAGGGCAGTTAATTGTTATTACATGCATTATGTAAATGTATGCTATTGCATTTGTTGATAAAAATTATACATTTCCAATATATGTGATGAATATGACAATATTACGTACATTGCACAGTTAGTATTTTATTTTGTAATGTTTGCAGATGAATGAGGACTTGGAGGGAGAGATGCAGTTTGCCTCAGCCACAGGTGCTTTCTCTGTGCCAGTCAAATGCACTACAAAGAAATGTCAAGTGAGTAGTGGCTTGTATATTGTCAATATATATATCTTGAATCACTATACATCTGTAAAGCTACTGATTGGCCCACTACCAACAGGTCAAGTCGACATTAGTATTACGACAAATGTCTGAGATGCCGGTTGATTGCAGAAATCTTTTGGGTTTATGGGTTATTAAATCATACCAAGCATACTGACATACAGAGATGTGAAATACAACAAAACAGATGCCAAGGAGCAGATCCTGGCTTTTTAGATTCCCGCTGTGCTCATGCTGCCGTACTGTGTCACATTTTTTAATCTCATTCATAAATCTGCATACTTTAATGACTTGACTGGAAAAAAAAAGAATTACTATGGGCAGAAATGTAATCAAATGTTTTGACACAACACAAATCAAATAATATATTAAGTAGATTTAAGTAACTTACTGTAATGCATTGTGTTAATATATGTACAACTATAGAACCAGTCTGGCAGCTTTTGGCCAAGATTAGGATGCTAATAAATATGTTTTTTTCTTCTTCTAGCTGGTGGTGGACAGCCAGTTTATTGACTTTGGTTCACATGTGGTGGGCCAGACTATTTCACGCTCTGTCACTTTGACCAACCAGGGGGCACTGGCAACTCTCTTCAGCCTGGACATGTCTGACAGCCTCACTCCGGAAAGCAGCCATGTCCAACTGCCATCCCGGGACTCTGCCAGCACATGCCAGGTCAGACTGCCACTGTTTTTCAAAGGACTAAGCCAATAAACAATAGAATTACAGCTACCAGTTAAAGATGCACTGCTTTACTTTATGAAATAGTGCCTGCTCTAGTTTAGAGTTGGTGTTTATTGAATACTAACCCTTTAGTTTAAAATATATCTTGTTTGTGTGGGGAAATTAGGAAGTAAGCATTGACAGCAAACCATGTGAGGATAAGAAGAGCTGTGAAAGTTCTCTGGAAGCACCAGAAGCCCAACTAAAGATGGAGACTGAAGAGGAAGCAGGTAAATATGGAAAAAAAACACAGTCAGACATGTTCATTTGATTTAACTAGCTAAAGATTTTGACCATTTTAAATTTGAAAATACTTGAAAATTGGTTCTAATGTGACAAATGTGACAAGCCACTGATGGAGTCCAGACAAAACTGAGATCATCACATCATAGATACTATTGGCCTGGTTCAAACTCTAGGTGGATAGAAAGAATGGACCAAAGGGATTTACTTTATGTAAGCACCTAAAGTTAGAGTCCTCCACCAGAGTAGAATGAGCACAAAGCTGATTTTGATCCAGTTCTTTATGTTCAGTATACAGTGCACAAACTTTAGAGCAACGGAAATGCAAATTAATTCATTTAGTGGCCACTCTGATTTTTCAAGGTTGCTGGAGCTAAAAAAGGGTATAAATTTATATGTTAGAGAGGTACATGAAGAGGAAAGACTGCTGTTGTTTGTGCAAAGACAATTCCTGAGGCAAAATTTGTAACAATACAACAATAATCAGCTGATTTTAATATAGTTACAACAAAAAGTCACATTTTACTTGCCAATCATCTTTCCAGTTGTAAAAGCTACACACACTGGGGCTCACACTGTCTAATAAAGGCAAAAAAAAAAAAAAAAAGAAATTGTACACGCTATTTAGCACCCACTATTGGAGATGTTAGTAGCATCTTTGCATGTTTTTGTATTTGTACATACCGTATTCCTATGCCACGTCCTTTGAATACATACATGATACATATTATCCCGCCAGAATCCTGTCCGACTCAGTCTTGTCTCTTATGTTTGTTAGGTTAAGTGAGACTGTCAAATATTAAGCCTGTCTACTTATATAGTGCACAACAGTGTTTAAAGTATATAACAATGGTACCACACACTTTTTACACAACAGGGCAAAGGCAATAAATGACTACATGAAGATAAAACCAAAAAGCTTGGCTAATTTGTATATATTGCCACTGATAGGGCATGCATAATATTCTATCTATTCTATAGCTTGTTTTTGTGCATGTAAGGCACAAATACATCAAATATGTCATTGATATACCCTAACTCTGAGCCATCTCACACAATCTCTTTCTGTTGTGCCTCTCTTATTCCCTCCGGTTGTGGGATAAAGACAAGACAACTGCCTATCCTGCATGCCAAACAAAACTAAAATAAAGCATAAAAGGTGATTAGTTAAACAGGCCATCTGCTTTAGAGGCATCTCCGAAATGATTTGTAAAGTTCACAGAGACCCTGTATACAAATAAGATCAAACATTAAGTATTACTGTAAGCTATGGCCATGAATACGTAATGTCTTTATGGTTCGTCCTTTCTCTCATCAGCGTTTACAGGACTCAGGACTCAGGGTTCACCTTGATCTCAGAGCCACCTTGTGTCTACCTGCTAGGTTCCATCTACAGCACTCATCGCTGCTCTCAGCACTTTCTCCTCTGATGCCTGATAAGCTCTGTCTCTCCTTCACTCCTGTTAGCACTCAAATATACAGTGTCCTATCCTAGTCTCTGCCTCTTCTGATTTTTATTTAATATGGATATCACAATTACATTGGACAAAGCCAAGGCATTGCTTTAACAGGCATTACAATTTTTTTTTCTCTCTCTTTTATTGAAGGAAAAGTGTCCTCTAGTCTTCATTATCAAGGATTTTAATGAATGAGAATGTTCTGCACATACTGGTTCTTTGGCCAATCACATGCTCACTCTCCAATAAGGCCCTCTACACCAAAACATAGATAGCGACTATAGCTTTGTCTGTTTACTCAGAGAAATAGCGCAAAAAAGAAAAACCCAATACGCACAACAACAATACACATAGAGAAAAGGGATTCAAAGTGAAATTTTGCAGAAAAATAGCGGCACTGAGATTATTTATTATATTATACTAAACTAATGTGTTTGTATTTTTTGGTGGCAAAGTCATCCAGAAAAGTAGCAAAGGTAAGTATGCTGCTGTTGGTTGGTGGGAGGTGGTGATGAGACCGAATGGACAAAAAAAGTTGGGTAGTGGATATTTAAATGTGTTAATATAAATGCTGATTGTCAACAGCTGCCCATAAGTCATTTGTAGTTATGGCTAATGGTCAGATAGTAGACAAAGTCAAGCCCCTTTAGCAGTGAAGGACACTGACCAAAAGAGGTCTTTAACAATGGGACAATACAGCAACCATTGATTAAACCTCATGTGGTTGCTCTGTGGGAGCGATTTAGACTAGTGGCTGAGAGTTCTCAGAAGAAAAAAGGGTTTGCTTTTTTACATTGTCACAGTGTTAGGTTTCTGGTCAAACACTTTTATTGTCTAAAAGGAGATGACTGGACAAAGAGGCCTGTGACCATTTGGTGATGCAAAATTATTGCATGCATGTTTAGTTTTGCAGTTTGTGTCAAGGAATATTTGCTTGTCTATTAATGTTTTTATCAAGAATAATGCCAAGGTACTTCTTAGATTCTCTCTGAATGCTTACCTCAAATGCATTTGGATGCCTGTTGCAAACAGGAAAATACATTGTAATTCCTTTGTGAAAAAGGACACCATATAGAAATGGCATCACTGGGATTAACTCCAAATGTATGTATCATGCATAATAAATGCCCTGTCTAATATATGTTTGTGTGATTTGGCAGGGGCAGAAGCTGAGCTGTGCCAGACATCTAATATGGAAACCTGGTTGGACCAGGACACCTCGGACTCAATATGTCACATACATTTTGGAAGTGTAAGTGAATATTAATCTTTAATGAGTTTATGTTAATCTGAATAATTCACTGATGAAAATAATACTAGAAACTTTGCAGTGGCTGAGGCTGAAATTTGCTGAAAAGACTGAAAAAAGCTGAATTAAGCTGAACAAAGCCGGACTAAGCTGCAATCACTTGAATTCTGTGTAAAGAAGCTTTAAAATAAAGCTGACCAAAGTTAAGAAATATGTTCAAATAAGAAAAAAGTACATATCGTATTAGTAAATGGTGAGCATTTTTTGAAACAGTGAAGTTTAAATGAGCTGAAGCCCCCAAACAATGGTGTCAAAGATGCCCTTCCTGATAAAATCTGCTGAACTTCCATATGAAATAAATGGGAAAAAAATATCAAGGGAAATGATAAAATATGTGTATTATATGTATGTATGTATGTATGTATGTATGTATGTATGCATGTATGTATGTATTCCAACTATCAAAGCATACAGCCCCACTGACATGATTTAACTGGAGAAAAGAGGAATCCATTCTAATATGGATGATAATACACATGTTACATTTGGTCTCATCAACACTCTCAATAGCACCCTGTAGATTGTACCCGATTTCAGTCACGAGGAGGAAGTGGAAGGGGTAAAATGATGATAATATAACACTGTGGAAGATTCTGTCCTATTAAGTGTTGGAAAAAGTGTTATTTTCTCTCTGTGTGCCTCTGTTCACAGTGTGTTGGCCTGATACCGCCTCAGTCATGTTTATGTGAGCCTTTTAGCCTGTGTGAAGTCCTGGAGCAGTACAGGGTTCATTAGTTCTCTCTGGTGAGGGGCTAATAGTCCGTGGCCCACCCCTCTGTGCTGCTCTCTGTGTGTGTATTGTGAGTTGCCACCGGCCCACACTCTGTCGTTGTCATTCCTAGTGCTATTTCCCATTGTGTGGTTGACGGCTGCTGTCTTAAAATGCAGATTATCCATCAAGCTGATGTAGTCTGTAATACTCCACAGCTTGTTGCATGAGTGTCTTATCCATCTTCCAGTGTTGTGGCAGAACAGAGTGCTTTTTTCTGTGATTCTATTGAAATCTCTTTATTAATTTTTTTTTTTGTAAAAACTGAATATAATGACCAATACCAGATGGTTTGTGGGCTTTAATTTTATGATTTTTTTCACTCAACAGGTTAGCACATCTCCAGTGGGGAAGATAAATTCTGTTCTGTTTGTCTTATATACTTAGAACTGTTGTTAAAGTTACATTTTTCCTCATATTATTTATTGCATGTGGGTCTTGCGCTGCAAAGTTTTCTGTTTTATGATGTATTATAATGTATTATAATATTTTCCTTCCCTTTCCCACTCATAAAGTCAAAGAGGTGCTCTCTTCTCCAGGTGACTGAAGGGGAGATCGGACCTTTTCAAAGCATCAGACTGGAGATTGTTTTCAAACCAACAATCCCAGGAGAAACCAAGACCATCTTCTACATCAAGTTCTCTGACAAAAACAGCCAACCGGTGAGTAGTTGTAACCCGTGCCTAAATCCAGCCCGGGTCTCCTGAGTATGTGTTATGCGGTCTACCACTTGAGCCAGCGAGGCGCCCAGTGTTGACCATTAGCATGTTGTCTCACACAGATCAGCATCCGGGTGAGGGCTGCAGCCATCAGTCTGCCTGTGTGGGTGGCCCAGCCCAACATCGACATGAAGATCTGCATGTTGGACCACCTCTACCATCACTCGGTCTCCATCCACAGCCGGTAAGTCACACAATATACACAAGATAACTCAAGAAGACTGAGGTCTTAATACTGTCAGCACCTTTTCAACTGTAGCTAATTTATCAGGAGTTATAAGTGGAACATACCCTCACATTTATCAAATTATTTCATTTGATTGTTGTTTTAGATTACTTCCTGTTTTTTCTGCAGGGATTAGGTGATTGCTCTTCCAATTAGGAACTTTTGTTGGTAATAGTCCTCAAATATTTGGGACACCCAGTCATAGCCCACCTTTTATAATCCTTTAGAGAATAAAATCACTCTTGTGGGGAAATAAAAAAGAGCATAAATGTAGTGTAATTGTCATATACAGAATCAAGACTGTGTCCTCTCTGGAGCTGCGAGTTGTTGGAGTGACCTAAGTCTGAGGTGAACAGTACAGTATGAACAGATGGTCCCACAATCCGTTCCAAAGGAAATGACAAGCTCAACTTAAATCTGTATTTGTCTTAGATTTTCATTATTCTGTATTTGTAAAAATAGTCAAAACTGAGTCCAGACAGAACACACCCGCGAGCCCTGCTGGAGACACTGTTGTAGTCAAGTCAGCAGTTTTGGAGTTCAAGTCACTTTTAAATACTCGGTGTTCGATTCCGAGACCAGGCCCAAGTGATTAAAGTCAGGGTCTAGATCCAGTTGAGTCATTATCACTTGAAGTACAAGAACAGTTCAAGTCAAACTCTCTAAGCACTAGGCAGAGTCTTGTCCAGTCTGAATCAACTCATCATCACTGCTGTACTTAGTAACAGTTCAAATCGTGAAAAGGCTAGGATGGCTCAAAGTGGGACTTCAACAGACATGTATTCAATGAAGAAATATAGTCATTTCCTTGTCCCACTGTAGAATAGAAAGTCAAATAACATATAATAAATGATGAAATTACTACATGATAAAACATCTGCAGTAGTTTACTGTTTACATTAAAAGACCATAGCTTTCTCAAAATCTTTCTCAAATATAGCTGCCTTTGGCCTTTCCTATAAAGTCCATCTGCATTTATGGACCAGCTTGTTGTCCAGATGCACTCCCAGGTATTTAATATCCTCTCCACTGATTGTCACAGTTTGATTTGGGGGTGTATTGCGCCTGAAGTCAATGACCATCTCTTTAGTTTTGGAGGTGAATGAGGCAGTTTTCTTGGCTCCATCTATAAAAGCTCTCTGTTGCTCCTGACCATTTTTGATAGAAGCCACTATTGCTGTGTCATCAGAGTATTTCTGAATGTGGCAGGACTCAGAGTTATCATTACTGCTCTGTAGTGTATTAAGTGAAGAGGAATGGAGTAGAAACAATGCTGCTGCTGTGAAGGGAGAGGAGGAGGTAGAACAGGCTGCTGTTTCGAACCCGTTGAAGAACCTGTATATAGTCACTGGATTCTTTCTCTTTTAACGTGTGATGTTAGAGGCTCCCTTCCACACCTCTCTGATATTGTTGTTCTGCAGCTGCCTCTCCACCTTTTTTTATTTTGTACTTTCTTGAACTCTCACTAGAGAACACACATACTCCACACAGATAGGCTATTGGCAGCCGGGCCTGGGATCAAACCCACCCCTATCTTGCTGGGAGGCAGGAGCTGTAACCACTCTGCACTTGTGTACCCCTTTCTGAATGTTGTCATAGAAAACATAGAGCATTAGCTTCTGTTTAAATTGCTATACAGTTGGATATAAAGTATAATTTACTCTATACATTGGACTTTAGGTAATCAATTTTTTTAACTAAATATACAATGAATGTCAGTAAAAGTAAGTTCCTGTCTTCTATTCATTTTCTTACTGTCATGCTTGAAACACTCTCTGTTAGAATTGAGTTGGGAAAGTGGCCTGGATTGCTGACGTAGCACGGCTTATCTGCTAAACCCAATACCAGTCTCTGAATATTTAGTCTCTGCCAAAAAAGACACTTTTACACAGAAATGGCTCATGGAAAATCCCCTAAAACTGACAGTGGCGGCTTACTTTTCAGCTCAGCCGGCATAACCTCTCCACGACTCACTGCAGTCAGACCTAGGCTGAGAGAAAATCAACTAAAGTAAATCACGTGACGGAGGGACTCGGTGATGAAGCAGCTGATAGGGCTTCCCAAACAAAAATGTGATGTCGTGACACTTCCTCACAATCGGATCAGCTGCATACAGTAGGACTGCGCCAGCTAATCCTTTTTGATTATAGAAGTGGTGCATTATGATCACAGCACAGCAAGGAAAAGTAAGAGTAAAAGAAACAGTAATATCCTGGTCTAAATATATGTATATGGACTAATACTAAATAAAGTGTGCAGTCCGTATATTGTTTTGAGACCTTTAGAAAATGATGTGCGATTGTCTCATAAGCATATCAATAAGCTATTATATCATAGATGATAATGGATTAATCAGAAATATGGTTTATAATTACATTTTGTCTTGTAAGCAATAATAATTAACTTTAATATTATTTCATTCTTATGTAAAAGGATTGTGAATATATGATAAATTATTGGTTGATACATGATCTAAATGGATTATCAACAAATCCATATTGCCATATTTATGCCATATTAAGGTATTTAGCAGTAATACTACTTATGTTACTAAATGTCTGGTAAAGGCTTTTAGATATGAATTGAATCATTTGCTAATTCTTGGTAAACAGTTACTAAATTTTCTCAGATATCAAATTGAATACAGTGTTAGGTGATGAGTGAGGAGGAAGCACCTAGCGCGGTGACATCACAGTGAGGAGGGGGTGTAAGGGGTGGGCTGGGGATTAATGACGAGTGCCATCTGGTGCGGCGCACAGCAGCACATGTGACAACACGACGGCGATGACAGCGTCAGTGTGAGTGAGTGGCCGCTTTGGAGTGGAAAATCTAACAGTAATGCTCACACCAGCAGCAGGCCGTATGTGAATCCACTCCTCACACAGACGTCAAGGCCCCACAGGTGATGGAATACTTCAGAATGTCTGTGGAGATTCTCAGTCAGCCAGATCATAATCCAATAAAGATTAGGAGGAAGGCATCTGGACGTACTGTTTTAGTGAACAAGATGTTTTATCTCTCACCCAAGGGTCATTGTCAATCCCAAAGTAAATAAGTAAATCAGTCTGTGTTAGATTCCCTCAGAGCGAGTAATTTAACCTGTCACCTAGGCTTCACCTCTCACCCAAAGGACTTTTTCTTAATAATTGTATGTGTGTGCTTGAAAATACACCCTGAAAGTGCTTACAATAGGCCTGAATTTAAAATGCTGAACATATCAAGTAGATGGAAAATTTCAGACGTCTTTGTTACTGTTTAGTAAAAGAATTGCATAAAGCACAATTCATGTCTCTTTAGTGTTTTCAAGTGATTCAAATGCTTCTTCTAATTAAAAGAGCTTCATGATTCACTCTGTTGAGTGTTCCAGGTTTGCTTTTGAGCCAGCTTTGGCAGAGCTTTTCCATTCGGGAACACACTTTGGTTTTTATTTCAAACACTGCAGGCTGGACTGATAAAGCCTGCTCCACGTGCACCTGCTGGGCAAAACTCACCACACTCACAAATAGACTTCTGACATACTTTCACATTCTATTATCAAATACTGTAATAATAAAAAACAATCAAGCAGCAATTTCAGCAAACAGCAGTTTCTCACATTAACAAACACTCCAGGAAAATTCTCTTGAATGATGTAAGACACAGACCTGGTTGCTACAGTTTGGACTGCCTTGAGCTCTGTCTAGAGGTGTGTGTGAGTAGATGTAGAGTCAGCGCTCAGAGCCACCTGACAGTTTGCAATATCTGTGCAACAGTCTGCAAAATTCACAGAACTACCTCCCTGGTTAGTTAAAGCAAACCCACTGGACTTATAGTATCAC
Organism: Rhyacichthys aspro; assembly: GCA_036850595.1. Taxonomy (NCBI): domain Eukaryota; kingdom Metazoa; phylum Chordata; class Actinopteri; order Gobiiformes; family Rhyacichthyidae; genus Rhyacichthys; species Rhyacichthys aspro. Next base: position 3,502,042 of record CM072154.1, read on the forward strand.
AGTTTTATCTTAGTGTTATTGTATAAATAACAATTTTGAATCAGTATAACACTCGTTAGGAACGTTAGGAAACGGCCGGCTGCACAGGAGTCATCCGCTGAAGTGTGGAAATAGAAATAGAGCCATACAAAACATAAAACAACATACTCATACGTTTTTGTAAGCACGCTCTTTGATTTGATGCAAAAGTATGAACTATCGTTAAACATGCTTTCACACAGCAAATGAAGTCCACCTCTTTTTGTCAGACCAAGGAGCAGCTGTAGAGCTTTCACATCTGACAGATTGGTTCAGAGCAAATGTTTGAAAGTCTTAACCAAACAACGCAGGTGTAAAGGCCTCCTGAATCTGACCAACACTAGTAACGTTAATCCAATATTCCAAAATCAATTAGAAACATGGAGCACTCCAGGACCAGATGAACTCAGCTTTAGATGAGAAGCTCTACTGACAAACATAACATCATCTAAATAGGAAACCTTCCAATGTGAGACAGTCCCATTCCAAAGAGATCATATTCAGAAGTCGGCCAGAACTCATCCAAATGCATCCAGAACAATCAGCCTGGAGGATGCGCTTGGACTCTTGAGGGTCCTTAACTTTTGGCTTTAAGGGGCTGTTTACATGAGAATGCTGCTCAGGAATACGCAACAGTCATGCCATTGCCAATTTGCATTGACATGACACCGTTATGACACAACGGCGTTCAAATGGAGCCACCCAAATGCCCCAAAACGAGGTAGTTCATATGCCAGACCAGTAGGAGGTGGGTTTTCTTTTGCTACTTCTGCTACTCTGTCTTCTGTAGCATCGTTGGTTGAGGATGTGTGTTGTGTCTATGACGTCATCATTTTCAGTGAGGACTTCACAGTTTACACGAGAGTGGGTGAAGCAGTCGCAACGTGACAAATCCTCCTCAACCGGATTTAAAAGTTTGCATTTTCATCATGTGAAAACACTGCCATTGTTGTAACAAGAGGCCAATCTGCAATAATTCTACTGGAAAAATACGTGTAAATAAACAACTTAAGACTGGACACTTAAGATCATGTCACAAAAGGGATGCCTGCTTGTCTTCGCTGATTGGCCGTATTAGAAAAAACAATCATTGTAACGTACTTGTCCAGTTACATAAGGCTGTACCACATTTAGCATTTTTAAAAGTACTGATATATATCTCCTCACTACTAATGTGGAAGGAGCTTATTTTGAGGAAAGACTATGTACAGTCCCCAAAATAATAATAAACAGAGGATTATTTTCCATTTTCATTGTTGTTCATTTTTTGTTGTTTTCATTTTTGGCATTAACATATCTGCATAACAGCTGCCACCTTTTATGTTTTCCAAATGACAAAAAATGATATAAAACATCCAAAATTCTAAACTAAGCTGAGTTTGGCACCAACAGTGGCAGATGAGCTCCAGGCCCTGCTCATTAAAATAACTAATTGCCCCAAATGCTTTAGTATCTATGAATATTCCTGTGAGAGTAATTTGAAGGTTATCATTTGGCTGGAGTAAAGATAGCGCTGTAATATCCCCCCAGTGTGTGAGAGAGTCCTTGCCTCGGGGAGCCCACCATCTGGTTGACCTGGCTCTTCAAAGCAGGCAGTTTGATTGGACTGAGAAATGAGAACATGAAGGACGTCTCTCAGTATTTGTCTACAGCTCCGTGATCACTCGCCCTGTGCCTCTCAAATGAACAGAGCCACCTTCAGACTGTAGCGGGTGTGGGTGCCGTCATCGCTGTGTGAAGGTGTGCTCGTGTGGGCTGGATGTATTGGAGAATTCCCAAGGTGATGAGCAATTTATATCCCGAGTCTCTGGTATAGGCAGGCTCGTAGCCGCGGGCACAGCCATCTGCTGGAGTTTGCAGAAACTGGGTCAGCGAAATGATGTGGTCTGGAGCGACATGACTTCATACAATGCCATTTGCGGAGGTGTCAGTCACTGCATTGTTTCCTCTCGGTCCACAACACTCCTGGAGAGGGTCACACTTAAAACTCAGATACGCATTCGGATACAGGCGGAGCTTTCTGTCCGTACTCTGCCTTCATTTGATCTGTATCCATTTTCCCAAAGCTTGCAAATACTACTCAAAAGTTGAAGCAGGAGACAATGGCGGGACTTTTTGATGAGCAACTGTGTGAGTTGGTCAGAAGTTAGTAACATCTTTACAAGAAACAAATTCCTCCCCCTGAAGACGTGATCCATCAAAGGCCTCTCAGACTAATAGTGTTCTTGCCTCCTTCTTTCCCTCTTGATATACATTATTAAAATCTCCTCCATTTTTTTGTTGTTCTAGTTCTTCCTGTTTGTTGCAGTCTTTGACTCCATCTATCGCCTATTTTTTGTTGTTTGTTTGTAACTTCTAGTGGGGGAAAGTAGTTTAAACCCCAAATTATATGTTGTAAAAGCAGTCATTTATTATAGAGGTTTTTAATTGATGAGAACCTCTATTCAGGAATGGAAAACCTTAGCCAATCACATAATGTCAAAGTCACATGCTCAAAAAAGGAGCGCTTCCATTGGTCTACAACAGCTTGTAATATGACGTTCCAGAAAGTTGAATAGCTGCCGATAAAGTAAATTTTCAGCTGAATATGTGTTTTAATCTAGCGAAACAGCTTAAAAATGAAAAGCATTGAGAGAGAAAATGGAGGCAACGTAAAACGCTGATAAATATTGTCAATTCAGTGACATGGAACAGCATCTGAGTATATGCAGCAGATCTGATTCCCAAATGCCCTGTTAGTCCAATTACTTTTGCCTTCAGTGTATATGGTTTACTGGTTTGTTATCACACCACTGTCTGTTGGCTCAAGGTCACATTTTCTTAGCTGCTTAAGCCTAGTGCTTGGGTGCTTACTACAGGCATCATTAAAACCTGTTCAATGATACATCAAAAGTGTTGAGTATTACTTCAAAATGCAAAATAATAATTCTCAAGAAATTAGAAGGATGCAAGTGACATTCTTTATTGCATACATTTTCTATTATACAGTCAATAGACATTTTATCTCAACCCGTTTTCTTACAGTGCAAACACGGCCCTGAAGCTGACGTTTGAGGTGTGCTCAGAGCTGAGGAACCACATGGACATAGTACCAAAGATAGGTTTCGTCCAGGCCAAGTCCAGCTTTAAGGCCCAGCTCAAGTTCCTGCCAAGGTAAGAGAGGACACGCAGACGATGCAATGACAACGAAACCACCGGAGCATTCATAATCTTATTGTAGACCGTAAGCTTGTTAGGACTCGGCGCTCAGGTAAAGTGAAAACTGCCTCAATGTCAATAGAGTGATAGCTTAACAAACTGGAGGCAGGTACCAAACATTAATCCATAGACTCCATCAGTACAGGTAAATTTCCTTTACCAAAAGGGGTCTGAACAGGTGAATTGGTTCCAAAAGACTGCAGTCTGTTGATTGGACGATAGATAGCCCTGCACTTGTGTAAAAATGAGATGCAAAAGGAAAAACAGAACAGATTTTTGTTTTTCAAATGAAAATGCCGTGTTATTGTGATAAACAGTGATATTCCAAGAAAAATTATTCTGCACTGAAACGTCAAGAAAAGGTCCTGGAAGGTGATGAAAAAAGTGGAGACCCCACTGACAGCTCATCCTCAAAAAGACTCAGATGCAGTTAAAATTAGGCTTCAGAGTGACTCACAGGTGTTGTTCTGGGAAAGCGGCCTCCTCAGCCTCCACACTCACTCACACCATCACACAGATGTGCTCTGGAACCACATTTATCTCACAAGACATCAGTCACAGCTCATCATGTGACACTGCTGTTAAGCCTGCAACAGTACATTTTCATTCTAAATGTCATATCCTCCTGACTACCAGGAAAAAATTTTTCCCCATTCCTTTTTTTCCTTTTTTCCCCCCTTTTTTCAAAAACCTTGACCCCCCCCAAACCCTTTTTCCCCTTTTTTTTTTTTTTCCCCCCCCCCCTTTCCCCCAAAAACCTTTTCCCCCCCCCCAAAAAAATTTTTTTTTTTTTTTCTTTAATCCCCAACCAAACCCCCCCCCCCCCCTCCCCCCCCCCTTTTTTTTTAAAAAAAAATCCCCCCTCCCCCCCCCCCCCCCCCCCCCATTTTTTTTTTGGGGGGGGCCCCCCCCCCCCCCCCCGGGGGGGGCCCCCCCCCCCCCCCCCCCCCCCCCCCCCTTTCCCCCTCCCCCCCCCCCCCCCCCCCCCCCCCCCCCCCCCCGGGGTGGTTTGTTTGGGTTTTTGGGGTTTTTTTTTTTTTTCTTTTTTCCCCCTCCCCCCCCCCTTTTCCCTTTTTTTCTGGGGGGGTGGGGGGACACTAATATTAGAAATGATGACAGCATACTTTAATAAGGCTGGCATAGTTCGCAAGATTCTGAGTAACCAGGGTGGCGAATATATTGTATAGTTGCATTATAGTGCCAACCAAAAAAATAGTAATGACAGCTGCAATTTTGCATTTTCAGGCTATTTTGAGAGAGTAAAAAAATAATTTAATACATCACAACAAAAAATGACACATCACATTCTAGCATAGTGGTGAAATGTTGTGTTTTAGCCTGAGTTGTCTTCATTTGATAGAGACAGTAGACAGACAGGAAAGAGAGAGGGAATGACATTGGGCACATGACCCAAGTGTGATATGCTCTTTACCAGGTGAGCCACCATGGCGCCCCTATAAGCAGTACTTTTGACAGGTCATTGTTTTTATTAAACTTTTTTATTAAACTTAAACTTACTCTTTGTTAACCTCATGGGGATATTCATTCTCTGCATTTTACCCAACCAGTGCAGCAGTGGGCAGCCACTCTCCAGATCACTCTGATAATACTGTTTTACTAACATTGCTCAGACAACCCTGGGTTGCACCACCAAGGTGTCAACAGGGTTGTGATGTGGAGTAAAACGAAATGTCTGAAAATGAATACAAAGAAAACAGAAGAAATTGTGTTTAGCACAACACCAACCGTTCTAAGTCCTACTACTATCAATAATGCCACATTCAAACAGGTGCAGTCATACAAATACCTTGGTGTCATGACTGATTGTACTTTATCATGGAAACACTACATTACACTACAACAACTTCCTTCATTGCCCCTGGTCTTTGGAGCCACTCAGCAGATGCTTCTACTGTTCTTAACATCTGTCCTTAGTGTCCTTAGTGTCCTTAGTGTCCTACTGTACTGTAATGCTGTCCACTGCTCGAAAATCTGGACTGAAATGCTAACTTAATATTTGCTCAGAGATTGTGGGCCTCCCTCTGGAAGGACTATATGAGACAACCTATTGTTACAGCACTTTATGGTTGGCTAAAAACTTCATCTCTCCAAACATGTTCTGAACAGTGAGCACACACTTCTTCCATCAGGATGACGATACAGTGTACCACACTTTAATAAGGTTACACTAAAACAAGCTTTTGTTCATCAGTCGATCCTAAAAATGAACAAGGAGCTAAATCTATAACAACAAAATATCCTGGACCAGTAATTGGTCTTGTTACTACGCAGAGACTACAGCATGTTTTTTGATGTTGGTGAAACTGGAGTACCTGGAGAAAATCCGCCCAAGCACAGGAAGAACACAAAAACTTGACACAGAAAGGCCCCACCCAGCCCAAGAGTTAAATTTAGAACCTTCCTGCTGTGAGGCAACAGTGCTAACCACTATGCTATTGCCCACAGTGGACATTTAAATGGTTGTGTCAAAAGTACAAAGACTTACTGTGTATTGATGTAGTAAACAACAGCCAGTGTGGATGTTGTAAACAACAGCCAATGTGCTGGCATTGAGCAGCGCCCTCTGTTGGTGACAAGGCCTGCGAATGGTGTGAAGATGCATTTTCAAATGTGAGAACTTCCTCGTGGAATGTGCTTGTGTAATCTATTAAAAAAGACTGAAATATTCTAGGAAAGTCTGAGAAAGCTCCAGGAATTGGAAATATAGACAGTTGCATCTCCACCGTCATTATGTGTGAATGAACAGTTTGCGTGTAATCTCTTGGGAGTGGGCAAATGTGTACCACCCAGCAGCAGTTCCGGCTGATAAAGGGGAGATTACAAGGACGATTTACTGCAGATTTGGTGCAGATTACAGCAGACAGCTCCACCAGCAACAACCAGCACTCACACCAGTCAGTGCCACCACATCACCTCTCATACAACCACACATACTGACATACACACATACATGCACATACTACATTTTTGATATTTCTGCTGTGATTTTCCATCTTTTTCAATGTTATTCCCTGATAGTGAATTTCCTAATCTTCTTAATCTGTTTTGTAATCCTTTTTATAATCACTTTTTAATAGCAGAGGGGAATCCAGGCAGGGGTCCTTAAGAGAGGAGGGGCGCAGATGGAAACAGGATGATCATGCAGTCATTCACAGAAGTCTAACTGACCACTCTCCTAAATGAAATGATATACATCAAATCTCTAAACTATGGGATATCATGGCTTTTACATTTGGAACATCCCGCCATTTTACCTGCCATTTCTTCTCATTTTTCTACCATTAAAACATTTACAAATTTTAACATTTTTGCACTATTAAGACTTTAAACAAGTCACATGAAAGTCGCAAGTTTATAAAGGATTGCTATGGTTACTAGGTAGGTAGAGTGACTCACTAGTCAAAACATTCACGTTTCATGTCATGTCACTTTTTGTACTCAGAAATATAATAACACACATTGAAAGTATCCATAAATTTGTCATATTTCAGAAAGTGTAACCTTCAAAGCTCTGTGATTTACAGAATTTAAATTGTGACCCCTTAAGTGTCCCACTTAAGTTCCTCCCATATTAAAATTGTGTAAACTTTTTGCCTGAAGCACAGAACCTCTACATATTTTGAATCGTTCTCTCTCCTTCAGTTTTCATCCAAATTACATAAATCATATATCCACACTTTCAGCAGCTAGTCTCTTGACGTTCTCAGTGAAAACAGTTTTTAGATCTGCTTTGTGTGTGAGATGTGTTTGTTTGAGGGCTTCACTCAAGGCAAAGTCTGTGTGTTTAAGTAGCGGGTGTCCCCATGGCAACCAGCTCTCTGACTGACATTAACTTGTTTTTCCCACAGTTTTTTCCTCTTTTTTAAAAAGGTTTTATTGTTTGTGGACTGGATTCACTCCCTCCTATAATCATTTTTCTACTTCTTTCAGTGCTTTTCAGCTTCCTTCAACAAGACAATTTCAGTTTTTTTTAAATCTATTTTGTTTTTCTTTTCTCAGCTTTTTCTGCTAATTCTGGTCTATAGATTTCTGCTTCTGCAAATTTCAGCTTCAGCATCCTAAGACAATGGTGTTTTGCAAAACTGATCATTTATGAACATTTTTTTTCACAACTGTTGTCGTAGTGATATTTTAAAATGTGAATCAAACCAGTGTATGGAAATGCCACTATTGTCAAACTGATGTGTCTATGTTCTGGATTTTTTTTTTAACGAAAACTAAGCTAAAAGTCATGCATTACTATCCATAAAAAAAAACAATGAGGTGTGGCATTCATAGTTGCGCGTACTCATCTCAGATCACTAAATATGGCTATTGGATGTAAGAGATGATAACTGTGTACAGGACAAATCTCAACAGCCTGCCCATGTGCAGCATATGGGCCTGTCGACATCCCACCAGGTTTTTCCACTGTGCCCTGCCAAAGCTAATTCAGGAGTGACTCTCCAGCAGCGACGCTATTAGCAGCCAGAACAAGAGTGCTTCCTTAAATACATGCTCTGCTCTGATTGGTGCAGCTCAAGAGTGACAAACACTTCCATTACGTCCTCCAAAAAAAAAAAAATAATTTTGTTGATCCCAGCTGTGCTCAAAGTCACTTGATTCAAGTTAGATATGGCTACACTCAGACTAGTGTTTTTTAAATTATTATTATTATTATTATTATTATTATTATTATTACACACACAATTTGAAAATAATCTCATTAGATGATTAACGGGTCGAGCATATTTTTGTATTACATATTTTAAAGCAGTGTGGATACTACATAAAAATACAGGAAAAGTTATTTGTCTGGACATAGTTGTTGTCAGTTATATTCTCAACTAACATAGCTCATTTCAGTAAAATGTTAATTATTTAGCCATAGCCTCAAGCTCATGGCAATAGTATATAAGTATAATGTCACAAAAATATAACTTATACAAGCAGGCTGGAACGCACACTGCTAAATATATTTCTACAATATATTACCTTAGCTACCAGCTTACCCATGTATTTGTTTTTCTGTAAAAAAAAAAAAAATGGCTATTCAAGTAAAACTGCAGTGAGAACAACGCTGAAATGTGTTGTTATAGTTCTAATCACATGTTACACATAAACTGGAGACTCAATTAGCACAGTTGTCAGCAACAGCTTCATCTAATAGTCTGGTATACACACCACAGTATTTTCTAATGTTGATCCACATAATTGCCAAATCTTTTGAGAACACTTAAGCAACTTTTTCATGTTTTCATAAACATGTTGTGCAGAAATATTTTGCTGTGTGGCCTTTTTAGCCCTGAGTCATTACTGAATCATTTCTAAAGATGAAGCTATGTGTCTGAAGCAGAATTTGACAGATCTGTTGAAGGCGGCTTTTAGTTGTAGCTTTAAAACACACTGACATCTGGAGAGCCTTAAAGTACCAACATGTACAGCATTAGCTTTGCAGCTTTCAGGCAGCATTAGAGCATGAGAGGAGGAGAGAGGAGGGGTACGTGAGGAAGAGTAGGCGGTAGGTGGGCCAGGAGAGATTGCAGATACAAACCACAGCTGACATTTGACCACTGCTTACACCCGCTTCATCTTATCATGCATGTATATAAATGTTCATACATGTTCTCAGGAGAGCTGCTACTGACACGAGAATATGAGGCTGTCGGTTTTACATAAGCCCATGCTCTTTGAATCATACTTACGTCTCCCATCTCCATGGCTACAACCTGTCGTACTGTGGAGGCGCTCGGCTTCTCCGCGTTCACTGAGAGTCCAGCCTGCAGCTGTGGGTTAAAGAATCAGAATGACTATTTAAGCTACACATTTCAACACTGTTAGGTATAAAATTAAAATGTAAAGTAGCACTATGTGATTTTCAGAGTAGACCTTTCTGATGACATGATATGATTGGCTAGAAGAAAATAAAATCTTGAGTAACTGTGGCGATTCAATATAAGGTTCAAAAGAAGGCTTCTGGACATAACTACTGTATGTCCAGAAGCCTTCTGAGGGTAGAAACTACATATAATTACTTATAAACCTTTTGCTTTAACAAGCTCAGAGGCTGACAAAGTGTGAAGACATTTTCAGAAGCTTTCACACCACTAAAAATTATGTTTTTTGTTTCTCTTTCTCTCTCTCCAGACAGTCTTTACCTGAAGATGCCAAGAGTTTCTTTGACAAGGACACGGGGGTCCTGGAGGTTCCAATGGCAGTGCAAGTGGCAGGCCAGGTTTGCACAAGACTTTTTACTGTGATCCAGAAAATAGTGTTGTCATAGCACACAGCTTGTGTCCTACTTAGTCCCTAACAGAGGCAGAACCACTGAAGGGTGTAGCCTATATTGCTGGTAACATGCTAAAATTATCTCCCGCCCCAAGGCCCAGTTACTCAGTGAGTGCTAATATGCCACAAAAAAGGTTATTGCACATTGTTTGACTCAGAATGTCTCCAGAAAAAAAGGTTAAATCAGACAATATCAAATTTGAAATGTGTCCTAATTATAACCCTTCTTCAGCCCACCTCTACCCAAGCTTCTCCATATGCTGCTGTTTTTGCCTAACTCAAGATATCGATAACTTGTGGCTCTGATTGAGCTGTATCCAAGTTACGATAATATTAGTTATTCATATCCCATTTACATGATTTACTTTCTTGGAATGATTCTGACTGAATTGAACTACAAACATAGCGAACGTAATGCTGTTAAGTGGCACACTCACAGACTTATTTACCACATTTTCAACAACAAAAGAAATAGCCAACAAATCATCTAACGTTTGATTGGAGTGAACTGTCACAGAGCAGGACAAAAATATCTCTTTGTTATTAGTAGTGTTTGGAAAACACGATTATAACTTTTGGTTGCTGTATGAAAGTTGCTAGCTTCATGTTTGTTTAGCTGTACATCGCACTACAGTTGCACTTACTGGTCTATCCTAGTTTCTGAAGTCAGGATTGCATGTATTACTACCACTAGAGCCACTGACTACATATACGGGCACAAGAATACTATATATGAATAATGTGAACACCATTCTCTAGTTATTGTACCATTTGCGTAAGTGTATGACAAACAGAAGCTTATTCTTAGTCTAGTTTTTGGGATCAGAGCTAAATTGTATTTAATGTTACACAGTATTTGTATTTACACACACAAAAAAACTTGATATTATTATTTTTACTCTAGCAGTTTGTTAAAACATGCAAGTGCGTAAAGCATATATTAAACCCAGAGCAGCTGCTCAGACATTTGCGCTCCATTGAAGACATTCCACTTCTCTGCCACTAAATGTAAATGTGGCCGATGTTGTTGCCAAATTGTCCCTTTCCTCATCACCCCTGAGTGGTCGGTGCCAGGGTTGAGGAGGGGGCTGATGGGAGCTGATGAGCTGCCAAAGACAGACCCAGGATGCTCCTGTGGCGCCCCCAGACCTCCGCTCCTGGCACCAATCCCCTCACACGAGCCCACTCACGACACACCACAGCAGCCAGCACAGGAGTGAAGCCAGCAAACAAGGTCATCTGCTGGATACTGGCACTAGGCTAAAGGTGCAGTAGGGGAAAGTTTACAGTTAATATCTGCAAACTTTTGCTCTACATTGTATTAAGAAAAGAGATGGGCAGTGGTTCTGATAAACTGGTCTACTCTCATGTCAAATGTAGTTCAGCAAATTCACTGAGAAAATAAAACCACAAATACAGAAAGAAAGAGTTAGTTGTGTTTTGTAAAATTAGACCTCGAACATTTAGGGCCTTATTTACCAAAGCTTTATGTGTGATAAAACACATGCTAAGTGGATAGTGTGAACAAAAAAAAATGAGCAAAGCAATTAAAGCCAGGGGTTTCTGGTCATATCATACAACAATTTTTTAGTCGGGCTAAATTTCAGGTTTGTGTAATGGGGTTTGCAGCAAACCAGTGTGAGCACATAAATTCTGAACTTTTCTCGTACATGATTTACTCATACAGTGTTAGTTGGGGTTAAATTTGAAACACCCATATAGTGTATAAGTGTCTTAATTAACCTGTAAAACGGGGTGTTTTCCCCACAGTGCACAAAATCTAAGGCAGAGAAAATGCAAATGTAGTCATTTATCTGATTTATCAAGGGTGGAGGAGTGTATAGCGTGTAAATTCAGCACGTTGGAGATGTACATGAAAACTGTTTGACCATCATCCTCTGTGGATAAAGCTTAATAGCAAGTAACTGTGGAATGGTTTCCAGCATCAACTTATATATAAAATGTTAGGAAATACATCTCAAACCGTGAGATTACCCATAACATTAGTACCCTTATGACTGCTTTATTTTTCATATTCTTTTTTATGCAAGCATGCACACAAAGTCAATAGTCATCTGTCAAAACTGTCCCTTTCAGTAATAAATAGAATTAACTAACATATCATCTGTTTTGCATTTAGTTGCAGCCGGCATCTTTCACTGTGCAGGCTGTGGTGACCTGCTCGGAGCTTCAGTTTGATCGCACTGAGGTCAACTTTGGCTACTGTTGCGTCTCCCAGCCGGTCAGGAGTAGTGTCCAGCTCACCAACCTCTCCCTGCTGCCTCAGGACTTTGGGTTCTTCAACATTCCTGAGGTACAGGTTTACCACCACCGAAGCTGACACAATAATTTAATCCTGAAGTGGTGGGCTTTTAGATGACTGCAAATCGAGTACATGTGTTTAGCTGCTGGGACAGGCTTCAGATCCTCTAACCCGGGGGTGGGCAATTATTTTTCTCCAAGGGCCACATTAGAACCTGGGACTCTTGTGGAGGGCCGGGCCAACATGGTGAATTCACTTATGCTCAATAAAAACACATTATTTAAAGTTTAAACTATAAGCAAAAATATGTGAAATATATACCACCGTTACAGCTACATCATCCTCTGTTTTAGATCCATTCTTTTCATTTTGTTCTAAAACCAGGGGATATATGTGTATTGACACCTGAGAAAATGACCTTAAAAACACTAAAGTTAAGTCTAGTCACCTGTAAAAACACTAATGATAACAGCTCCTTTCTCTGTGCAGCAGCTTCCAAACAAGGCCTGAATCAAAGAACCAGAATTTATCCTCAACAACGTTTACCAGCACATAATACACTTTTAACCTCAGCCGACAGAACACATGCAGTTTTTGAACAGAGTGAAAAGGTGACTCTTATATTATTGGTAACACTAATTGGCAAAAAATCTTTGAGTGCCTTTAAACTGAAAGTATCACGTTTGTATTATGTACTTTACACGGTCTACTCTCTCTTGGATTAATTCCTTTTCTGACACAAGCCCCCTGAGGGCCAGATAGGGGTAGGTCGAGGGCCTGATGTGGCCCCTGGGCCTTAAAATGTCCAGGTCTGCTCTAACCTCTAGCAGAAAAATCAGCAGAAAATGAATGAATACAGTTTTTGTACATGGCTTCAACCCATTTAATCACACCCAAATTTAGTGGATGTCTATTACCAAGCACTCATTAGGATATATAAATGTAAAGTTCCCTTTATGGAAATGATAAGAAGACAATAAGCAGACAGAAGATATACTTTTCTAAATATTATAAATGGATTATACAGTTGGATCTTTGAAATCCAGATTTCCAGCAAAACATTTCTTTGTACAAGACTCCCCTCATTGTCTGAACCAAGCCTCACTCACAAAAAAGAACATATCCCCTTGAGGTGGTGGCAGAGACTCATATCACAGTATCATGGAAGCCTTTTCTCCCTCTACAGTTCATTGAAGTCCAGCCTAATGATGGCTTTGGCACTCTGCTCCCACAAGAGACTCTGCACATCCATCTGATCTACAGTGCTAAGAAGGCTCAAGACTACAGTTTCCAGCTCAGCTGCAAGTCAGGGACTAACAGGTACTAGATTTGTAATCATTACAGATAAATATCTCATTATTATGAAATAAGACACTAAATGTGTCTCAAACAATTGATATATTTCTTTTATTTTGTCATCAGAGACTTCATTCTGTCCTGCCGAGCAGTGGGAGTCCATCCCCCTCTGGAACTTTCTCGCTGTTTAGTCCAGTTTGGAGCTACTGCAATAGGCGACACTTCTTCTGCTATACTCTACGTGACCAACCATAGCACTGAGCGGTACCAGTCCAAACAAGCACCCTCTCTGGTCCCTGCTCTACCACGCCTGTTCTGCTTCAGTATCCCTGACCACTCAGATATCAGCATATCACCTTCTACTGGATGCCTTCTGCCTGGAGAGGTACAACACATGGTTAATGTTAAGGCTTTTTGGCCATTCTAGTATCAAAGTATTGTCTAACCCAGGCAGAGACTGGCCATGAATGAATTAATCTGAACAGTCAGGATCTTTGACCCCGCCGATGACGCTGCGTAAAGAGCCATCATTCATCTGCAGCTCATAAAACCATCTAAGCTCAGGATTACATTGGCAGATATTACAATGCACGCATAATGCCAGAATGACAGCGAAATCCTGAGTCCATGTGGTGACATCACAGGGTTACAAGAGTCAGTGTAGACCAGGGTCAGGTGCCAGAATAAAGCCTTATGTCAAATCAGCTCCTGTTGTGAACAAACTGGGCAATATTGGCCTCTGACATAGCATAGTTTTTAATTCTGCTCCCTTCACAGGTTCTTCACATTCACATTATCTGATTGTTAACACAAAAATATGTACCGGTAATGTTCTTGTCATAGTGTGATTTACACTAGTTGATATTTAATTATATGAATTGAAGTTACCAGTAATAATTGTGGTAATATATTTTTGTGCACAAACACAGAAGCAGTGTGTAAGAACATGCCACTGCACAGTCACTATAATGCTTGTGGACTCAAATAGACCTCCTGAGAGTCAGTGCTGCCACTGCCCCAGCTGAGGACTACATGGGGCAATGACGCCCTCATGTGGCTATGCAGCGGAACTGAAGGATGATGATGATTTATTTATTTATTATTGATTAATAATTTATTCTGAATTTAGAGTTTTGTTCATTTATTCATTCATTCATTCATTCATTTGCAAATCATTTTTCTATGCATTTTACACATGTATTATCCATTATAATTAGACAGTAACAAGTTTGACCAGTCTGGATAAATGTATCTTTGTGTCACAGAGGTGTCTGGTCCAGGTGACGTTCAGACCCAGTCTGTGGGAGCAGGAGCTCAGAGAGACGGTGCTGCGTCTGCAACAGGACACACTTCAGCAGGAGCAGGACAGAAAAAGACTCACTGAACAAGAGGTAACCTTCAGCTCACCTCTCTGCTGGCCCTCAAACTGTACATTCATTCATTTATTGTCTACCTCTTATCCTTCAAGGTTACAGGACTGTATCCCCCCCAGCTTCTTTAGGCCAATCACCTGTTAATCACAGGAATCATGAGTAGCAAATAAATCTCTGCAAGAGCCTAGAGGTATAGCCTACAATAAAGATGAAGATTGTTTCTGTTTTGTTTTTTCAGCTTTCCAAACTTCAAAGCTGCAGCAGTTTTCTTCATTTTAGGGACTCACTCTTTTATGTCACAGGTTCTGCTCCTGTTAAAAGTAAACAGAGAATGCAGTGTTTTTAATAAATAAAGTAAGAGGAAGAGTCTAAATTAATAAATTCTAGCTTTGTGTGAATTTATCTGAAAAATGAATAATGAGTTTAATTTGAGAAAATATTGCTGTTTTGTCTTGTTTGTTTTGTCTTATTTTTCCATTCATATTTTCATCTATGTGAGATTTTATTTAGCATTTTTTGTTAACCAGGATTTAATACTAACATCATTACCATTGTTTATGTTTAGAGACTACTGGTGAAATATATACTGCTTAAGCTAGCTTTTTCGTTTGTTACATAAGCTGTAATTGTGATCAACAACAATGTCCTGTTCTATAAACATTTCCTCTGTGCACTTATCATCTGCGGAGGAGAGTTACCTGTTTTGAAAACAATAGTACTAATGTTTAAAAGGACAGAAAGAGAACATCAAGGTTCACAGTTTTCAGATTCAAAAAAGGCCTGGAACAGAGCATTGATGTTTTTGTGATAAACACAACAATGAGCAGAACTTTAGACAATAAACAGTTAGTCTCTAAAATGCAAGAAACTGCTGTAGTCTCTGAATTTAATGTTTATAAAACTGTGAATAAACCAGAAACAGTCTAATGTTTACTGCAGCAATATAGAGCTGTACCTCCAGCCTCACAGCACTAAACTCCAGGATTTACTCTGCTCTTTATATGCATTATTTTGGATATAGATATACATTTTTGACAGTACACTTAAAATATCTTTTATATCTAATATAGACACACAACTTCTGTTGCTCTTGTATGTCACTAACCTTGTGCTGCAGCTGGATTCTTTCAAGATTTGGAAGTTTACAAATTTACGAAAATCCATGGTACTGTGGAGCAGTTCTATCTAGCAGTATCAGGTTATGACGTCACTGGTTTTCTAGCAGACGTCCCTCAGTGGACACAGTTCAGTGGAAACACAAGGGAAACTGAATTAAATGCTGCTGAGCTAAGCTGTACTATATCAGTTAGTGGGAATAAGGCTTAATTGACTGATACATTCATATCATTAGACAAGTGGAATGACCTGGAGCATACACAGTTCTCCTGTGTACCCCTTATTTAATTCAGCTGATCACCTGATTACCTGTGTAATAACTGATGCATATATCTCTTAAGGCTAAAAAGGACGCCCCAGCCGAGCCCAGCAAGGGAAAGAAAGCATCTGAAATGACAGACATCACCAGTGAGGAGAACAAGGCTCCCACCCCAGAGCCTCCCGACGCCCTGCAACAGTGAGTCTCTATCATCAGACATTTTACAGAGGTTGGACGTCCCTTACACTTGTCAGCTCATGTCCCTCTGTGCATAAATAAGTTTGTTACTTTTTACAACAACACCAAATTTATAAGGAGACCTACTAAAGAGTATTCCAAGGGTTTAAATTTAGTTTAATTTAGTTAAAGATCAGCTTATATGTAGTCTTTGAGTTACTAGCTTTAACTATATGAGTTAATGCCATTTTGAACTGGCAGAATAAAGACACACTACTTCATGATCTTTATAAAATTTTGTTCAATCCACAAGTTTGGATTTTTTATTTATTTTTTATATATATCTGAAAACATTTTGCCCTGGGATTTACTAAACTGTAATATAAAAGTTTAAAATGTGATAATAATGATAATACACAGTCAGTTTCTTTTAGTTTTTAGTAAGGTTTGTGTACATTTTTGTTCCAAAAGCTCTAGAAAAATTTTCACAAAAGAGATGATAAGCTGTCAGCCTCTGAAAAGCATACATAAAGAAGAGTTATTCTCATCTTGGATCAAACAAATCGTGCCTTGTGCAGTGACTGTTCTCTTCTTGTAGGTCGGAGCAGTACGATGCGGCCTGCGCCTTGCTGCTCTACTCCTTCAGCCAGCGTTACCAAGAACACACCGTGCCCTGCTTTGTGTCTGACGGCAAGCCTCTGGACGAGTGTGGGCAGCCTTCGTGGAGGTAACACTCCATCACACAGTCAGTAGCGAGACAGAGAGGTGGACCAAACTCACTTTCAGTGGACTGTCCCATCTGCTCCAGGGTTCCAGGGCATCCTGGAAAACCTTAAACACAGCTCGTTTTCTAGGTTGGGGGGGAAAGAAATGAAATACAGAAGTTAGTTATATGTACTTAAATTTAAAAAGAAAAAAAACAGGTAACATGAAATCTGAGTTGTTGGTCATGTTTAATAAATACTAGCCAGTCAGTGAACAAAGAGCAACATTGATAGTCAGATGGCAAAAGTACATAAATGCACCAAAATTAGATAAACAATGTCCCAACGCGGATTCTATGTCAGTATACATGCAGTATTGCTGTATTAATCAGAATTTACCTTCATATTATTAAATGATCTGTTGTTGTATTTGATCTAATTCTGTTTATTAGATTATTGTAAGTACAGCACACTAACTGTATAATGATGGTGTTGATCAATATGTTTTAGACAAAGTAGGTCATTCCTTTATTAATTTTAGCCAGTTTCTCATCTAAAACAGGCAGAGCATGACAAGACAACTGCAAAACAATCACCTGACTTGATTGTTTCATGAGAACTGACAACATCTGTTGTTGTAAAACACAACTCTGAGAGGCCTAATGTGCAGCAATTTTATTTATTTGTTTAGTTAAAATTTGAAAGGTACAGGAGGAAGTTACTTAGATAAAAGCTGCTGGAGAAAATCCTGTGACTGACGCTGAACATCTGTACAAATTTTATATCAATCAAACTTTCTTGAGGCATAGTTCCATCCATACATTGTCTTCATTCTCAGACTTGTGTTCCTCACAGCCCCATCAACACTCTGTACTTGAAGCTGCAGTGTCCTGCTGTACAGCCCCCTCTGGTGGTCATATCCAACAGTGGACGGAACATTATAAACTTCAATCAGGTGATAGTGGGTGAGTGTCACCACAAACTTTGATCTAGATATGAATATGTTGCAAATTTGTACTGATGCTTGTGTGTGTTTTGTTTTAGGAGAAAGAGTTGTCCAAAAGTGTGTGGTGCAGAATATTTCCAAGGATTTAGTAGATGTATCCTTCTACAAAAATGAATGAGCAAATAAGGATGGATTATGAAAGCAGTTGAGAACTACTGATCTATATTATTTGAACTTGTCTTTTTTTGTTTAATAATACAATTGTATTAAAGCAACACTTCTGTCTGAAAATAATTACACCAAAGGCACTACACTAATTTTGATGGTTTCTTGAAGAAAAAGAAGAAGACTAGTTCCTCTTTTAAAATGTGCCATTAAGTAACTGAGAGTTTCAGGACACAATGTGACATAATGTTGTAAGCATTACCATTTAGAGTAATTTTTGTAAGCCAAAACATGACATTTAATCACAAATTTACATTAGAAGTAAAATACTCATAGGATATTTATGAAAAGCTAACGGTCCCATGTGAGTTTTGCCACAGCATTTGTCTCCTTTAGACTCTTAGTGGCTGTACAGCGTCTGCATCTGTGTCGCTTTTACATGAATAGGATTGGACTCAAACTCTCATTCAGATAAACATTAGCTGTACTGCTGTTATTGCATTTCCTTGACTCTGTCCCAGCTGAGGTCCTCCATCCTGGACATTGATGGTCCTTTCTCTGTGCTCAATGCTCTGAGGCCTCTCAGACCTGGACAAAAGCACACTCTGCTGCTGGCTTTCAGTCCGGCTCTGGGCAAGAAGGTTACAGTTTTTCAATTTTCACATACTGCCAGCTTTCACTGAACAGTGTTTTATTATGGACATGACATCGTTCCATTGTGTCCATTACTGACAATAAACTGTTCTTTATGTCCAGTACCAGGAGAGGCTGGAGGTGCAGAGCCAGAGGATGAGCCTGAAGCTGACTCTGCGAGGGGAGGGTGTGATTCCTGAGGTCACCTGCTCCCATGTGAGCCCTGTGCTAGACTATGGTTATGTGTTGGCAAAGGAAAGCACCACTCAGGTCCTAAAGGTGAGAGAGACCAATGTGTCTGTAGAAATGACAACATGAAGATGTGTTCCTCTGGATTGACTCTTTCATACTTATGATTGGGCTTACCTATTCAGAGACTCTTTTATATAAATGACATTTGCCATGCTCCAGAAGTTTGAAATAATCTGTTTTTACCTACAGCAAATTGTCCTGTAAAAACCTAAGGCTTTTTCATTGAGGTGCCCTATTAAACTTTAATTTTGTCTTAAAACATGTCTGTTGAGTTCTCATTCATCCAGGACATATTCAAGAAAAGGTTTCAAAGAAGTCGCTCATCCAAGGGACTTTATCAATTCTAAGCTCAACTGAGACTCAGCTCTCTTATCAGTTGAACTTAGAATTGATAAAGTCCCTTGGATGATAGAGGGATGAAACTTCTTCACATTTGAGCCTAGGTCCAGATGCCTTCTTTGAAACCAGATGCCAGTTGATGCAGCATGTTTTCGTTTTTTAACTTCTCTCTGAAATGTGAGATTCAGAAAATGTTTACATTGTTATGCCATCAAAATTGTGCATCTGTGTGTACTTGACTCTTGTGCACAGCTACAGAACCACTCTGCAGTCGAGGTGGGCTTCAGGATGCTGCTGTCCAGCCAGAGTCTGTCCAGGCCTCATGGAGGGACTGACATCCTGGAGCTGCTGCAAAGAAGAGCCACACACTCCAGGGTTCAGCCGGCTGTGGGTAAGGAGACATTCAAGATTTTAAGGTGCTGTGTGAAGGTTTGGTAGTTTCTAGTGTGGCTCCATTCTACACCTCACACTCTTTATTTTTAGTGTTTATGTGAACAGCTACTGTTGCCCTCCAGGAACATGCTGTTTCCTGTGAAAAAACCCAGAGGAAGTGGGTCTGATGATGAGTGTCAAACTTTGAAATTTGTTTGACCCTATAGGCTTTTACAAAATCCATCTTTAAATGACAAAAATAAATACCCTCAGTTCTTGTCTTGTCGACTACCACACTCCTTAAAAACATTTGATGCCACTTGACAAACCAATATTTATTAAAGGATTTGTATAAACATAAATCAGCCATAAAAATGCTAAAAACTAAGCTTATTATATAAAAGTATAAATATACTTTGTCTTTCTGTGTGGGGCGGAATAGAAACTAATGAGAATGCTCATTTTTAAGAACAACTGAACTGAAACAACAAAAAACAACTGAAATCAATACATTACCCCCAAAAATTTTGAAATATTAAAATTGAAATATGTTAAAGTAATTTAAGAAAAAAGCCATCATTTAGTTCTCACTACATTTAAGCAACACTATGTAACTTTCTGCCACAAGATCTGGAACCTGAAAATCATTAAAATAATATCCATTTCATTTTGATGGTTTCTTGACATAAAAGAAAGAAGCGGAACACTCATAATCATATCAAAGACAAAGTGCACCCAGTTTTTAAGATACTTTAATCTGTAACTGTGAGTTTTGGGGCACACTACCATTCCATGAAATCACATATCTGGCCAAAACATATGACATCAATACAAACTGACATTAAAACCAGGATATCTATTGAATATGTATGAAACTTTAACAGTCCCGTGTCATTTTTGCCACAGCATTTGTCTCCTTTTGACCATTTGTGAGTGTACAGCTTCAAAAGTTACACAGTGTTGCTTCAAATTCTGTAAAACATGGGCCATCACTGCACAATGACCTTTGACCTGTGATCTCTGCAGGAACTGAGAACTACAGTGGGCTTAGTGTGTTCAGTGTGGTTCCAGCAGAGGGCAGCATCGCTCCAGGACAGAGCCGGGACATCAGCGTCATGTTCCAGCCCGACCACCCATCTGAACATTACTGTGATCAACTCACTGTAGAGCTGAGGAATAAGGTCAGCCATAGGTCAAAATACAGAAACACACGCTAAAAGGATAGTGCAGAATCAAGTTTAGTAATCCACCTATCCGTCCATTTGGAGCAGTTTATTTTCTGGACATGACAGACTTCAATCGACAGGATCAATATTTGTCACATTATTGACCGACAGTGCATATTCTGCTGGGTTCATAAATGATCCTTGGTAAACACAGAACAAACACCTTAAGTATCCTGGTGCAATAGTTTTCACAGTATCACACGTGTGTATCCACAGTCAGTTCAGCTTATTGTTTGCAGCTTGCTTCCACAAACCCAGAACACTGGAATGTGAACCGACTAATTAACCATCATAAATAACATAGTCAAATCCCACAACACCAATGTATTTATCCTGGTAAAGGTGTTGTTTTTTCAACTTTTGCATTGTCTGCATTAATAAAAAGCATGACACTAGATCTCTGCTCACTTCTGACACACACAAGTCCTCATTTAGATACCTACACCACAAATGCACCTACTATTATTTACACATTTCTATTTTGTAAATAACACACAACACACCTGCAAATGGCACACACGATTTTTTAAACTGCACACGGTATTTAGCACCTGCTGTTAAAGATCTTAGTCAGACCCTTCATTCACTCCCAAAAGCCCTCTGTGTCAGCTCTGATCAGTTCACTCTTTAACATTAGCACTGATCTGAGTGTGTGTGTGTCTCTGTCAGAGTAAAGTGTGTGAGATGAATCTGAAGGGCTCAGCGTCATCATACAACATGTATGTGAGTGGAGGAGACCCGCTGACACTGCCCACCGAGTCACTGCTGCCTCCTGTGAGGGCTCGACCCGCAGGTATGACATATATGTGCTCCACTCTTCTGCCAGGTTAGACACTTTATCAGTATGAATCCAGCTACATGTCTGTTTGTCACCTAAAGCACTTAACTCCAATTTAAAAAACATTTGACTTATTTATTTTCAAAA
The DNA here is from genome assembly GCA_036850595.1 of Rhyacichthys aspro. Taxonomy (NCBI): domain Eukaryota; kingdom Metazoa; phylum Chordata; class Actinopteri; order Gobiiformes; family Rhyacichthyidae; genus Rhyacichthys; species Rhyacichthys aspro. The sequence continues at coordinate 3,523,592 of CM072154.1, forward strand.
TAAGCCAATAAAGTCAACAAAAGTACATACATTTGATCATATAGTCACTGTATCAGATGGGAAAATGCTACTGGTGCATCCATGTTGTGGTCATAGATCCACACTTTGAATTACAGTCAATAGTAGTAAATAGAAAAATTGTCTTAATTTTGTTTGTAATGAATGCACAATGGAGCTGAAACTGTGGACTTGAAAATCGTATTACTATTACTTATTATCAATACTCAATACATGTCATTCAGTGTTTTATGTTCTTGATATGAAAGGATACAATTCTGAGGCTGTATCACCCAGGCTTATATTGTACCATGCTACTATGAAGAAGCCATGACCTGTATGTGTGTGCTTTTTGCAGAAGAAGAAAACTTGAGTCAGGAAAAGTGCCCTATCCCAGTGCTGGTGACCCTAAGGGCGAGCTATAGCGCAGGGGTCCTGACACCTGCAGTGAGAGAAGTGCAGGTGGGCTGTATCCGCTCCACACAGCCCGCTAAGAAGGTACTGACTAGAACACAGACATCAGATGTCTTCCTCCCTTTGGAGCCGCTTCATCCAGAGGCAGGTCTGAAGCCAAGGCTGGGGTCCTCTGAGCCTAAATAGACTTATGTTTGAACAAGCTTCCATTGACCGAGTTTATTTGTGTCAGTTTTTTTTTCCTCTCTTTTTTTTCTGTGTAAATTATAAGTAGTTAGGTTTAATTAAAAAATGAACACTTAAGATATAATCGTCAGCCTAATAGCATAATTGCCTAAGTCATTTTTTGGCCAAGTTGACATATCCACCTTTACCCTCCTAACACTGCAGCTTCACTATGTATCATTGGCTGTGTCCTCAGCCTATCAGACAGCTTTTATTTATTATTTTTTCTATTAAAGTATAAATAAAAACTTTTTATGTATGTGCTAAAAAAAAAAGTTTAATTTTTTTTTTCCAAAAACCTTAAAATATGATTTAGGCAATTATGCTATTAGGCTAACGTAATGCAACATTCAGCAGCAAAATTAACTATTAAATTGATAACAAAAAGATATTACTAGAAAATAAGTCTGGAACTGGAAAAGGCTTTAGCAAAAGGAAGGTTTGTGGCAATTGAAGAACACCCATAGACTTTTACAGGCAGGCCTTTTTATTTATTAGATAATTAGGGCAGTTTACTGAGCCTCAGGAGTCTGAGACCCTCTTTACAATCCTCTTTTGAATAGCTCTGTTCATATTGTAATAGTAAAGCATCCAGAAAAATGGACCTCTCCACTGATTCTTATTAAGTGAAGTCACCTCTGCTAATATTATTACTAATACTATTTTTGTTCTTTTCTCACATTAGAACCCACATTTTTTCATCTATTTTATTTCTTGGAATGATTTCAGCTTTACTTTCACCATGCAGTCATTTATTTTTGTTCTAAAATCATCAAATAACTGCAGAACCCTTCTCTTGGTTTTTAGATTGCTGAATTTTGCTGGGAAAACGTTACCTCATTGCAGCAACAGGGTTTCACCGTGGAGCCCAGCAGAGGCAGTGTGGAAGCAGGCAGCACTCGCACCATAACTATCACCTGGACCCCTCCCAGCAAGTACAAGGTAAGGTTGAGTCAAGGTGAAGGTGTGGAGGTTACCTAGTGTTTGAAGAAAAAGTAGCTGTGAACAAAAACTTCTATATTTTGTATTCTTCACAAATACCAATAATACAGGCCTAAAACTGATCCTCCAGTCTTTTAATTTACAAATTGCTTTCTGGTATGTCCCCAGCAATACATTTATGTCTCTAATCATTTCATCTCCAATCAAATAAATGTCAGTGTTGTGTACTAATGTTGCGTCTGTTTGTGTTTCCACAGCCGTACGAGGTGGTGCAGAGCTGCGTGCCTCTCACTCTGAAGGGTGATGACGTGAACATTTACAGAGTCACTCTGATGGCTCTGGTGTCTACCTCTGCCCACTGATCTGCAACCTCTCCCTAGGGGCAAGCATGTGGGAATCATTCTCATAACCAACTCTGTGTACAGTAACATTACACGAGAAGTATATTTAACAAACTGAATATATATATATATATATATATATATATATATATATATATATATATATATATATATATATATATATATATATATATATATATATATTTATATTTATATTTATATATATTTGTGTGTATGTCTCTCTCTCTATGTATGCATATCTAGTAATATTTAAAAAATTTGAAAGTGTTAGAAATTTTATTTAATTTGCATTCTAAGTGTTCTGTTTTTTTCTTATAAGCCATTAACTGAGGCACTCAAAAGGTAAAATAATTAAAAGCCTTAAATAGTTTGTCTAAAATAGCCAACACAGTGCAGCTTTTAGTTCAAGGTTAGAATGAATGGGGTTTGTTAAAAGAGGTGGATTATGTTTTTGTTAATACAGTGAGTTATTCTGAGGCAATTCTGCCAGCAGGGGGTGTGAGAGGAGGTTAAAAGACACAGCAGCAAAGCTCTGTCAGGGTCAGGGTGTGTCCGCTGACACACTGCACATGACCATGGCTCTACACTGAGGCTGCAAGGTTCCCTTGGAGGCCAAAAAGTATATATAGAAACACATGAAGCTTTTATAACTCCTGAGAAGCAGTAAGTATGAACATGTGAAGTTTGTTTCCAGCATTTAAATGGCAACAACATATACATACAATACTCAATGATTTCACCAGAAATGTTATTCATTGTGATTTTTACAATGAATAAAGTTATAATTGAAGTTTCTTTAATTTATACAGTTGTGGAAATAAGTGTGAATTATTTCATTTATAATAATATTTTATTTTTATATTGCCTATTTTAAATGCAGGATTCATAAGAATAAATTGTTCTTTTACATGAATACCAGCTTCATCAAACGTGCCTGTCCATTAAATATTCAGAAACATTAATGAGGGTGTTTGTGTGTTGTATTTACATTCAAATATTAGGCCAGATAATAGTAATGATGGATGTCTCCATACACATAAACACATACACATGCATTGTATTGCTCATAACTTATGCATTGTTTTATGTAACATTTGTAAAGTTTTCAGTTTCAGTAGATCCCCAGTTTTAAATGATTAGGATTTTAAAATAATTGTGTGAAGTTTTTTACATTTTTAAAGGTTTTAAAGGTATGCAATAGTTCATATAAGGCATTTACATGTTTTATAGTCCAATATGTATATCTTATATCTAGCCTACAGGGTACTCTTTCCATTTATTAGAACTCAAAACCTCTTCCTCATTTGAACTTTGTACAGATTTTACACACATCATTGATATAGGCTACAATAAAAACAGTACACTGGTCCCAACACTGACCCCTGGGGTACTCCACATATAAAAGTGTGAACAGCTGCCTGTTTTTGTCTGTGCTATTCCCCTAGTAGCATATTTTTCTTCTAATTTTGGTATAAATATTTTGTAATGTAAATGGTGATTTTCAAATGTTCAACATGTTAAAATGTTACAAGATTGTCAGTTGCTCTCCATTTCTTATTTTCTGTCACCTGCCGAGGGACTGGAAACTAAAACCCTACAGCAACCCTAAATATTTACACCTTTGTCACTTGTTACAATCTCAATTCAATAAATGAATAAAAATCACAAGATCATTTTCTTACACAAACTGATGCAAATATCAACAAGTTATGGAGGCAAAATAACATCTGCAAATGCACTGTATGTAAATGCTGTTGTGAAATTGGCCTATATTGACTTCTTCTGCAAATTAAACCATAGCTGTGCATTTCAATCCCAGGCGGCGTGTGAACAGCAGATGTCAGTAATGGCCGCCTCAGGATGTGACCTCTGTCAGATCCACACTGTAAGCATTTATCACAGATTGGAGGAGATTATGCATAATCAGATTACAGTATCCAACCTGCCCATAAAAGGCAAGGTCGTTATGGGCTTAGCCTCGTGTAACGTATGAGATGATATTCGACAATATTTGTGTGGCCTTTTTTTCCTCTTTTAATCTGATTCTGCTCTGATCTCTCACTAATGCGCTGAGATAGTGCCACTCATATCCTCCTCTCTCTGTGCATTTTGTCTGATTATATAATATGGTGAATAAGGAAACACTAACTTTTCAGGGTCTGTACCCACTAAAGAACTAAAGGAGTCAACTACGGCTACAGACTTTATGTTGATGTGATGGCTTCTAGTGTTTTCACAAGATGGTTTCATGTCCTATCACTCATTTATGCTAAACCAGTTTGGTGTCTGGGAAGTTTCAATAACCACTATAAGAATCTATTATAAATACAATTTTCATGTAATGTTTTTTTTTTTGTTTTTTTTTTATGTTAATATGCTAAAGCCACAATTACAAGAATGTATCCTTGTGTTTAGTTAAACTATGTAAAGGTATTTTTTTAAGTCTAGCCTAACCACTAGCCATGTTCTGCTAACTTATGCTATGTTTAGCTATAATTGGCTAACTTTAGCTACGTTTACCCATGTTTGGCAAACTTTAGCTATGATTCTCGACATTTAGCTAACTTAATTCGAAAGAACTGATGTTTAACAGTCCACATAATTAATTATAAAGAAAACAAGGTGTAGATGTATGAAAGTCAAGTGAATATGATGTGTGAACACCATTTGCTTTTGATATCCACATACAGTATGCACAAGTAACCAAATAATGGAGGACAGGGTTTTGAAAGTAGTCTAGTTTATATAAAACAAGAAACACACCTGATTAAAATCTCACATGTAAAAAAGAAAATGTAAATTGATAAAAGCACATATATTAGAAATAGGTGTGATATTAAAAAATATAATAAATAATGTAATGTATACATAGATGTTTATTGCCAGTTTATCAAATCACATGCACTTTTTACCATACCTATGGCTATATTATCAAGTTCGTTATCAATATCTTTGACAGTTAAGCAATTTCAAAGCATTTTAATCAAGCACGTTTTTAATTCACATGCACTCTTACCACATATTGTTTAATGAAATATAGACCTCTTATACAAATCTGACACTCTGCATTTTTTTTTTTTTACATACAAACACATTTTTGTTCGTCACATGTTGTCCTTTGTCTATTGTTTGCATGAAAGTGATAAAGTTCTAAAGGAATAATGATACATGTCTGGTATGCATCAAGCATTACATTATAGGCCTACATACATTATAGGCCTACATACATTATAGGACAACATGCAATGCTCTGGACTAACTTCCACTGGTCAAAACTGAGGCTCAATGAACAAAGACAAAATTAAGGACTAAATCAAGAAAACAGATATTGATGTACTGTATCTATTATAATTAGTACATTGTGTTTGTTATATTGCTATAAAGATATACTTTACAGACAAAAGCATTGGTGTGGTTTTGTTTACTCTTGTGACCTTTATGAGTTTGTTGATTTACAAAAGGTGACAACCCTCTGTTGTAACAACCCTCCACACATTGTTCTCTCTCCGATCAAAAGCTCAAACCCTGATAATGAGTAGCTCCCCGGGGCAGGCCCGAGCTCCACCGCAGACAGGCTCCAGTGTATCCAGGGGCAACCCAAGCTCAGTAGAGGTCCCAGAGGTGACCCCCGCCCAGGACCCAACAGTGACTCCAACTCACGCTCCTCCTGTGTGTCACAATCACAGCTTTAAAGAAACAGACACAGACAGATACCACTTTTCCAAAAATGCTATTATATTAGAATCCTATTTGTAATATAAAATAACCTAAGTCCACAAAGTGTCAGTACATTCTAAAAGTGCTGACTCGTGTGAACTGAAATGAACTGGTTAAAGTCTGTCTATGTTACATGTTTTTAAATTGTCAGTTCAGATTCAGAGCTGTTCTATTCAGAGCTGGGGCTGTGGTGCATTTACTAACAGTGTAGACCAAGGTGGACATTTCAGTTAACTCAGATGTCCTTCACTTATTAGTCAACCAGGCCTGAGGCAGCCAGGCCTACTCCACACAATTTCAACTAGGCCTGTAGTGTTTTGAATCCCTGCTGGAGTAGTCTGGACATTACATGAAAACTTTGGATTGATTGACACATTTTGGCTTGGTATGTGTTCTTATGCGACAGTAGCTGCCCGCAACTCACAGAACTCAGAGTATTGGTCAAACAAACAAACAAACAAACAAACAAACAAACACACTTTGTCTTTAAAAACAAAATTAGTTTCCTTGTTTCATGTCACTAAATCATCAAAATGAACAGTATCGTCAAAATGACTGTAAGGATTTTCAAGCTTGGGGTAAAAAGTGACATGGTGTGGCGTCAATTTTTTGAGACTAAGACAGAGGGGTCAAGCTGATGTTGAAGAATGGTAAAATATTAACAAGGACCACAATGGCCATATTTGCAATTGTCTGGCCTCAGTTGGATTGGCTCACCTGTTGAAATGCATCTGTGCACTGAATAACCAGACAGCTAAACATATTAGCAAACAGAATGTATTTGAGGCGGGACAAAAAATTGTACAGCATAGGATTTGCTTTGACGTGTAAAGACTGATGATCCTATGTTACATTTGCCACCATTCCAGCATAGAATAGACTATACTATGAATATAAATTGAGATATCTGTAGAGAAAGCTTTGCAATATACAAATACATAAAAAAGTTGACTAAATAGTAATGCTTATTTTTTGTAATGTAAAATCTGATGTTTCTTTTTTAGTATTTCACTCAGTATGACAGTGTGAGGAGAGTACAAAAGTGGCACAAACAGCTACAGCCCTAGAAAGAACAGCCCTCTCTCAGGAGTCTTCCTCGTCTGCACTAAAGCCCCATAATGCACTTGTCTTTCCCCATCAGACCCAGCCTGGCCACTCCCTGTTGTCCCGGAGGACTCCAAAGTGTTCCACGTCTCCAAGTAACGCCTTCACCCGCTGAGCATTAGGCCGTCCTCCGAGCTCTCTACCTACACTCCTGCTGATAATGAGCGCGCTGTTGTGATGGTCCACCCACACACACTCAGGACGGTGAGGAAATCCCAGGTGACCTCTCCGATTCAACTAGAGCACTGGGCTAAAATCCTGTTTGTCATGATGCTGAGCAGAATGAGAGCCTCAAATATTTGTTGATGCAAATTTGTCATCAATGATAGACCAGAGAACCAGGTGAACAGATTCACCCCATCATACTCTGGTTGTTTAATGACAAAAAAATAATCATTCTTAGCTGGCGTTTAATGCCTAAAGTAAATGCTTGTGTAGGTTTCATCACACAGTTCCTCAGCCAAAAATTTAAAATAATTCTTCATGGAATAAACTGGGAAACATAATAGTTTAGAAACATTGTTATTTTAGACTGTAGAATGTGCTAAATCAAACATTCAGGACCCTTTCTTTTCTGCTGTGTCATAACAGGGAACTGGTATGCAAACCTTCTGTTGTTATGACCTACTCTGAGAATATGTAGAGGTGATTTAGAATGAATAAAAGGGGGATTCTTATGTGTCCACAAGACTTTCAAATATAGAATAACACAATGTCCCTCAAAATTTACTGAATTATTATTATTATCATAATTTTAACTGATTGCAAAAGTGCTGTACTTTTTCCTTCAACATAAAACTCAGAAAGTGTGGAACAACTACTTTTCTACTTTTCTACTCTCTCTCTCTCTCTCTCTCTCTCTCTCTCTCTCTCTCTCTCTCTCTCTCTCTCTCTCTCTATATATATATATATATATATATATATATATATACATACAAAACACTGTACTGCCTGTTCTTGCCAACTCTGAATGAAAAACATGAAAAAAGGGGTTGATTTTTTTTTGTGACAGTGATTTGTGACAGTTCTAGTGATCACTCCCTCATAAAGTTCTGATGTTCTGATGATCAAAATGAAATAACTGTAAGCTTAATATCTTCACAGAATCCTCTACTGTATATTTCAGTTTGTTTTTTGAATAGATTTTTTTTTAATTGTGTACAATATAGACCAACCTACTGGGGTTCTGAGAGTCTTCCTTGCTTTTTTGAAGGTAAGGCTTAAATAATAAACAGTCCATGTTTGATGCAGTTATTGTTTAGATAGCTCTTATTTATTCATTTCTGAAATAAAAAATTTAGGACATGTAGCTTAATGCATATGTTTTTAGAAAAATGCTAAGAGTGACCTCATAAGATTCTCTTATGCTCAAATGTACTGAAATTATTATTATTATTATTATTATTATTAATAATAATAATAATAATAATAATAATAATAATAATAATAATAATAATGATAATAATAATAATAATAATAATAACAATAATAATAATAATAATAATAATAATAATAATAATAATAACAATAATAAAATAATAATAATAATAAAAGTATTTTTTTAAAGCAAGAATTGCTTGAATATTTTATATACTTTTTAAATATTTAAATTTCCCTTCATCCAGAGTCAAGGTTGTCTGTGATGGGGTTCAACTAAAAAACATTGGCCAAAAATGTTTGGCACTCAATGCCTGAGATGGGAAAAAAGTGTTTTGTCAAATGTTTAACTTGTCTAGAATCAGAGGCTGTCATCACTAATTGAAATATTCATTATTTATTTTGTTTATTTTTTCAACAACTACATGGCCCAAACGGCACAAACAAAAATGATGATTTGAAATTGTTAGCAGGTGTAAATGTTGTTTCTTGTGTTTAATTTTACCAAAGATGGCAGTATTTCCTGATCTTTTCGAAGTGGTCGTCGACCCTTTTTGCCGTGCGTAGTGACGCTGCTGTAACGTGGGGTTTCCCGGAGCTGAGTGCAGGGTTACCGCGCCCATCTCTGCTGTTTGATGGCCGCAGGAAGAAGCCGCTGAGAGCCTGGCGAGAAGGAAGACAACGGGGGACGAACGACGACGGTGGGAAAGTGTTGAAGGGATTTTGTCTTGAGTTGGAATTCGTCTTTTTGTTCAGGAAAACGTTTAAACGGGACTCCGACGCGTCTCTGTGTGTGAACAGCGCCCTGTCTCTGTGCCTCTGTGCCGGTGTGTCTCCCCCCGTCGGCGGGTCAAAAACTGGGTGCGGGGAGTGCCGCTCCTCGGTTCTAGCTAAACAAGCTAAATTTGAGCGCCTTGGTGGAGAGGAGACAAGATTTTACTGTTTCCAGTCAATGTGATAGAAACAACGGATACCATCGACTGAAAGCGGGTAAGGCTAACTTCTGAGCTTTAATTTTCGGGAACGCACGGTGTTTGTGCAGATGGCAGGGGAGATGAACGAAAGGGGTTAAACTGGGTTTAGGAGCTGCTTCTCCCGAGTTAGCTGCTGCTAGCTTGCCACTAACTAGCTTCTGTTGCCAAGAGAGTGGGTGGGGGTCAGTATCGCAAAAACACATGCATTTTGGTACCATCTATATACATTTATCAAAATAGTTTTAAACCTTCAAATTTATGACGGTTATAGCCAAAAGCGAATAGTTAATTAGCAGGCCCAATGTCGGGGGCGTAACTACCGTCAGTGCAGACAGTGCATAGGGGCCCATGAGGTACTGGGGCCAATAGATTGACTCTGTGAGATTGTACTGTACTGTATTGTACTTGTTAAGTATAAATTGAGCAAAACAAGCGAAACTAACACGTAAAGTGAAACAGTTAAAGACAAAATCTATCCTTTAAATGAATAGAATCGCATATATATTGACTTGATTGGTTCCAGAAAGAAACAATTAATAGAAAAACACCCCCAAAAAAATCTAATGCAACAAAAAGCGCTAAAAATGTAAAAATGCAGCAAAGCTAATGTCACTGAAAGAAATTAACAACTATTCTTAGCGGATGTATAGCTTATAGGCGTGTGTACCTTAAATTGTTTTGGGGGTTTATTGCTAATGACCTTAAGCCACAGTCTAATGTCAGTTTGGGGTTAGTTGGTAACAGGTCAGTGGGTTAGCCAGCACCCCTCATTGGTGTCCTGCCTCTGCTGCCACTTAACATCCCTGGGTTTGGTTGCTAGACATGCATACAGTACATAATAAATCCCTTTCGATAATTGATATTTTAGCATAGACAATATTTTTTAATCTTTGACTGCTACTAACTAAGTCACTCTGAAGCTGTAGGCAGTACAGATACAGTAGTGTGTTGAGAGTATGACCAGAGGATGGATATTGGCTGCTCGAAATCAGCTTGTATCATTCAACATGCAACTTGAGAAAAATAAGATATCAGAAACCTACAAAATAACCAATGAGAACACAAAATCACAAAAAATAACATAGTTCCTAACAAATAGAGAAAGTGGAAACTAAAATTAGACTCATAGGGACCTAAATGTTCCTAAATTGTTCAATGTAAGCTTCAATCTGAAGCCCATTGTAATACACTCCTTAGTAAGAATAATCCTAATAGATGTTTAAGATAGAGGTTGCTATTTGCAACTTCCTTTACTTGCACAACACCGACAGAAGAAATCAGAGTTGGGATATGAAAATGTGTAGCATCATGCAACTGACAAGAGCTAGTCTAAAAATGGCTCCTCGAGCAGCAGAGAGACGAGCACCCCCACTGTTATAGCCAGTCCAAGCCTGCGTCTGCTGGGCCAGTGCTGGGTGTGTGGCCAACATGGCAGCCAACACTTTCTGCTTCTGTCATTAGCCACTGTGTTGTGGCTGGGGCCCGCTACTATGCAAAAGTAGTGCCTAGAAGCCTTGATATTTGCCTAAAATGGTTTACGTATACGTAAGGTTGACTTTAGCTAATGTGCACACTTGACACAAAGTGTTTAAACCATCGGAATAGTTTTATTTCAGAATCGAAACTATATGTGGTGCATTATGCGTTACATATTTATAGTAATGGGTTTTTCTTAGATTTTTTGGACATGGTAAATTTAGATTCCTGCTCGGTTAGATTACAGTGCATTATAATGGTTTTATTTTAAAGGCATTGCTCAGACAGTTTACCCGTGGCACCGAACTGAGAGTGGCATAGTCCGTTTAGTTTGATGGACGCTCTGTGGGCTTTACGTCCCACCGAAGTGTAGTTTGTGTAAGCGGACAGCTCGTTGTAATGAAGCCTGGCTTCTCTAATGGGATTGTTTCAATCTGTTTATGTGCAACGCGGCTGTGTTAGCGGCTACAGTCACCGTCCGACGGGCCCCGCGCCTCCGCTCTTGACTCGACCCGGAAACTGAGGCACATTTAGCATAAACAAATAAGGCTCAGAAGAGGTGTTCGAATGAAGTGAACGGGTCTGGGCTTTGTCCATCCTAGAAAGCTAGTTTAGCAGCGAGTGTGTTGTGCTGTCTCAGAAGCCGAGGCTCTCCTGCGGGGCTCAGACTGTAGCCGCCTGTAGCTGCCCTGTGAGCAGCAATGAGCAGCGGAAATCACGGACACAATGGCGGACAACGTCATGTAGGGGCCTTTCGATGCATTTTCGTTATATCGTAAAAGAGCTATTTGTAATTAATGGCTCAAAGAGATGAATTGATTTGGCCAGTACCCCCTCCCTCCACCTCCTCGAATGAATGGGTTCCTGTATTCAGGGCCCAAGCAGCTGCAATGAACAAGATGGCGTTCAAAGCCTTCTTCATCACCGCTTTTTCTCACACAGAGAGAGACAGCTGCCGAGCAGCGGATGGATTCAAGCTGGGCAGCTCCCATATCTTTCTTGTGTTTGTAGATATGTAAGGAAGCGTTTCCGTTGCACACGTTTTAATCCTGTTTGCTCACTGTTGGGATTACGGGATATGTGCTCCGAGGATACAGGACAACATGGAGGGGAGCTGGGCTACATCCATGACTGTGAGCCCCAAACTCTGAGACGTTTTCTCTGCTCTGTATCATTGTGTTTATATGTAACAAATCTCATCTTCATTTATTTTATAATTGTTTAAGTGTCTTCATTTTAGAGGTTAATCATTACATCATTACAAAATTAGAAGCATTTGGTTAGAATTGTTGTGAAACCTTTGAAAACCCTTCGCCAAACAACACAAACATACTAAAATGGTATCAGGTGCTGTTTCTGACTTGTGACCCAGGCTTGACCCACAGTGCAACAGTGTACTCCAGGATGGGTTTGTGTTTCTGAAGTATGCTTGGTGTTCTGTTGGCAGCATCATCACATGTTAACAAGTGTGTCTTCAGCTTCAGTCATTAGCCGTTTGTCCTAAGAGGGTGGTTTTTAAGTAAGGATTTTCATCCTGCCAATGTGTATTTTTTCATTTTTAATCTGCTAGTGCATGGTATGAAAAGGATTAAATTCTTAGTCTGTGGATCACTCTCTGTGGGATTATGTGGCTTTGGTGACTGATATTGTCATTTTTCTCACCTCTGTTATGAACAGATGTCCACTTAACATCTTTAATAAGGTCTGAAGTGGTGCTCCTTGTCTCCCCGCCCCTGCAGAGTGAATACACCAGATAAGGCATGTTTCTAATTGTGTCTTTTAATATAGGAATGTTTTGGCATTCATATGTCCCAAACTTAAATAATCTGATGAAGTGAGTGTTTTGTATAAAATAGCCTACGTGTTTTTTTCATTGCTTATGGACTGGTAACAGACTGTCATTACGAGCAGCATCCTTTCCACCAGGATGGTCTTAAAATGTTTATATGCACAATTATCTTAGAACCATCACATTCGCCTGCTCTTCTGTTTCTATTTTATAGTGTTACAATTTTTTTGCCAAAAAGGCAATTAAAGTGAGTAGATTTTTGTTATGTGAATGACTACAAAAAAGTGACATTTACCACATTTTTTACACTTGTTAGGGCTGTTGAAATGGCACCAGTTTATGTGAATAAAAGCTTGTTTTTACTGTGGACTTAGTTGAGCACAGGTGTGAACAACACTATATTAAGATATTGCCATAAGAAAATGGGTGTATCAAACCAGTCTTGACAGGTGGTTTGTCTGAAGTGAGTAATGCTAATGGTTTATGTTGTTGTTATTCACCATCAACTCAGGATAACCTATGATTTTGCTTCTTGTGATTAAGTAAAGTACACATACAAAGACTTTTAAGGCAGGCATATTTGACAATTTCACGTAATACTTATGGTTGAAAAGAGCAAATGGTAGCTAAAGATAAAAAAGTTTAGGGTCATTAAGATTATTTTCACTTGAGGAAATTTAGAGGAATAAATGGAAAGGGATGAATGAACTACTAGTTGTATAAAGATGATGTTTAACAGGTTAATCCTTTTAAAAGCCCCTTCAGCATCATATCAGTGTAATGAAGGAACTTTGGAAAACACCACCATCTTCAGTTCAATGTCTTTTCTTAGTAGAATGAAGATTAGAAAAGTGAGCTCAGGATGTCTGGGTAACAGAGTGGACTAGAGTTGACATGGCATCAATGTGTCGCCTGTTGTTTACGTTGATTGAAAATCATGGCGGTGCTTGGTGAAGACGATGCAGACACAGTAAGTTTAATTCATGAAAGACAACATAGTCATCACCCATTGCCTTCTGCCTTTAGACCTGCTTCAGAGGATCTCAGAGAGAAGCGTGACCTCAGAGTCAAACATCTGAGAGAAAACTTAAATGTTATTTACTTAGTTGTGTGGGAGTGTCACTGACAGCAAAAGCGCATTAAGAACGAGTATTTACGGACTTCATCAACGACTGAATTAACACTGCTCTGTGACCCTCAGAGGAGAGTTGTTTCATTCATTTCCTCCTTTAAACAGCTGTGTAAGGAAAGCAGTGTAAGTTCAAACTTTAGCAAACAGAGGTAACTCCACAGTCAGCTCAGAAGTCACTGTGACAGAGCCCCTCCCACATCTTACTCTGGTGGGTTAAAGCTGTCTGACGCAGACTGACAAGTAGAGTGAGTGGGAAGGAACAACCAAACTGCCTGCATATGTGAGTGAGCATAGAAGTCCACCAAATAGAGATGCAGTGTAGCGTGATCTTTTTAAATTGGCAGATCATCAACAGTTGAAATCATAACACAATCTAATATCATATCATATGGCAGAGCCCTAGATTCATGTGTGGGCTCTACTGAAGGAGATAATAGATTCTAAGAGACCTGTGCGTTCCTTTTGTCTCTAATGTGTAACGTGTCCCTGTGAGCAGTGGAGCTGTAGTTTGGCTGTAGACATGTTTTGCCAACACGGCCTGTCAGCACAGGCCAAAAGGTCCTGTGCACTGTTTTGAATAGTCAAACCAAGTGACAGCCAGTCCGCTCTGTGACCGCTCACAAACCGTAAGAGCTGCCCACAGGCCGGCCAAAGCTGTGTCACTGTTTTGCATATGCACCTCAACACCTGCTCTGCTTTGAATAGAGCCTTCCTGCTCAGCGTGTTTCCATTGTAGCCCTCCGATTTGACTGGCAAAAGGGAAAATGTGACCAAACCTGAATAGCCAGATGACAAGCAGCTCTAGTGAGTCGTCTTCCCCTTTACAAAGCATAGACAGCAGTCACTTGAGCTCAACACGGCCTGGCTGTCATGTGACTCTTCCTCTTGGAGCTGTGAGGAAAGCACAGGGACGGGACCACATTATTAATCCAATCAAAGCAGTGCATTTTGTGTTGGAAATAAAGTCATGCTTTTGGCTTTGGGCGAGCCTGACCTTCTTTCCGTTTCTTACTCTGCCTTTTTAAATCAAACTCATTTATTTGTCTTGCTGTGTGGCTCTTCCAAGCACAAAACACACCTTTGTTAATATAATTGACCGAAATCGTGTGTATATTTTTAAGATCCTGCCATTTAAGAAATAGCCCAATGTAATGTATGACTGGAGTTATTTGGAGTTGTTATGATAGATGGAGTAAATCACTGTGTGCCTAAACAGTTCATATGTTTTCTGTTTTGTGTCTACTAAATGTATCTTTGGACATTTTAGCTCTCAAATGAATACTATACTAGTGTATAATTATTGTATATGTTCCAAACATCATAACAAAACAGCCAAGTTACCATGGCTTGACCAGAGAACAGCCAAGTCCATACTATATATATTAATTTCTTTGCGTTGTGTTTTAGTATGGAAAAGACAGTATGGTAACAAATTTCTGCTCACGGAAATCTCTACTTCTGCGTTCCCTCTCTTCAAAAGTAGGAAGAAAGCAAGAGGAAGAAAGTAGTTCTGTGTCTCAAGGCCCTGAGACTTGTCCACACTAATAACATGAATAATGGCTATTTGAAAAGTCTAATGAAACAGGTGAACACTGACAGTGCAGCCCCAAAGAGACTTAACGTCGTCCAATGTCACTTTCTGACACACAGGACATGCAATGGCCACGCTGGTCTCTGTTTAAACTCTGAAAAATAAAACAAAGACCGATGACACTGTTTACAATGTGGTGGTATGCACTAAGTTTAGACCCTGGCTACACATACCGATATTTTTATAAACAGATATTTCTCCCTTAGTTTAAAGAAATATCTGTCCACATATAAGCAATTGGCAGAATCTCCACCTCCACAAACACTCAAAACAAGTTCTCCAAACCACAAGATGGTGGTAAATGCCACACCAGAAATGAAAGAATAACTATTAGAGCATGTAGCTAGGCCCTAGATTAACTGTAGGCGTTAGGACTGCACGATTAGAAAAACATGGTATAAATGATAACTATTTTGAATAGCGTGATAACAATATAAGCTGCGATATTTGAAAGCTCTTTGACAGAGTAAAAATGTTTAATTAAATTTTGATTAAGAAATTTAGATTAATTTGATTTAGAAAATACAATAACATTTAGGCTCTGGACTAACTTCCACTTCAGCAGGAGCTAAATCAATATTCAAGACTTCACAGGTCTAAACTAGGACTAAATGTAAGAATGAACCAGGTCTAAACCAGGACTTTTTTTAGAAGCAGCACTGTTTGATGTAGTGCTTTGTTCGGATAATGATTTTGAGGCAAAGAGTAAATGTCCATCACTTAGAAGACCATTAAGGAATTGTGATATAAGTCAGTTTTTGTGATACAGATATTGCAATCAATAATATTGCAATAAAGATACATTTGTCATATACTGTACCCCTGTAGTAGGCATCTCTCATCTGACTCGTGCACACAGTTCTGTATATCAAAATGCATATTGAGTGTTAATGAGATGAAGCTAGAGCAAGATACAAGGTGCTGCTTGCATGCCCTGTTAGGGGCAAACAATCAAACTTTATTCTGGATGTAGTTGAAAACAAGATTCTTACAGAAGTTAGTGCCATAAAAACTATACATGAAAAGGTTAATTCATTTATCCAGAAAACTATAAAAATGTCTTACTGACACATTGCTATTGTCACATTTGTTTTTATTATTTTCAGACTACAGCAGGAATGTCCACTCTAAACGTGTCAAGCCTCACTCCGCGCATCATGGAATGTTTTACCAATCAATTTATTTATTGATCTAATCTTTGGTAACACTGAACCTCACTGAACTTCTAAACTGGGCTTCTTTTAAATTTCACATCTGTCTAAGGTTAGTCATTTTATGAAATTGGTTAGTGGCGCATTGTTTTGCATTCGAGTCAATTAAAGATTGATGTCTAGATCAGCAGCCAATATACTATAAGCACAGGTTTAAATATAGAGGGTCCGTACCCTGATCTACTTTATAAAAAACTAGAAAAGCAAATGGCCCCTAATAGTCATTGTAACAATCACAAAGAAAACTTAGAGATAATTTAAAATGTAATGATCATACCACTTTACGATATATTGGCTTAATGTGCTTTATTTATAATTTAGTGGCGGGTCTGTCTAGGGAATACAAGGTCCTGCCCTTACTTCTAGAATACGGTCTGTGGGTGTATATCACAGGTTTCATTAAGATCTGATTTTATATTGGTTAAGAGGTTGGCGATGCAATGTTTTCCACAATGCTTGCCACACTATTATTACAGTTCAGTTCAATTTGGGGGGCCCCACAGTCACTAAATTTGTTAAAAATTATGTTAAAAATAAGCATGGAAACAAATTAGGTGAGAATATTCATAATTATAATGTTAAATTTATCCCTTTATTTTAATCCTACAAGCACTTCTGAGTAGAGCTGCAACTAACGATAATTTTTCTATCGATTATTTTTTTTTGATTAATCTAATGATTATTTTTTTGTATAAACTATTATTTTTTGATTAATCTATTGTTTTTTGAATAAATACATGTATTTAAAAAAGAAAATTCGAGTTAATTAAGAATTGGTGTTTTAAGCATTTATATTATGTAAAATACTATAACTTTTTTTTAGAATGTGTAAAACGTAAATGTAACTTTATTTATAAACATTTAGCCAAGGAAAAGCATCTCAAGCAGTACCATTTTGAAAATTTAATTATGTAGCTCAATATTAAAAAAAAAAAAAAAAAAAGTCTTTTTCAGTTAGTAATAAATCATTTACCAAGAAACGCATTATGTGTGAACAGACAGTACATTTGTACTGCAAATGCGCTACAAACAGTGTTTACATTTGTTTTTAGCACAGGCTAGAAAGTAACTATCTCTTGTGTAACCAACACTTGTAAAAGCTCTTGAGATGCTAGCATAATTCACAGAAGTAATATAGATTTAACTTACGTTGCTGTTTCATCACAGTGGTCTTTTATATGTCACCCCACTGTCCTGTCTGTGGTTAGAAAAATGTTGTGGATCAGTCAGGACTTGACATTAAGCATTTTTAAGCAATTGCCCGCTGGGAAGTAGCAGTCCTGTTTTTAGGGGTGCTCTCATCGATTGGCCACTGATCATGATTGGCTAATAAAGGCTAAAAATAGTGTGATTGGCTAGAACCGTCAAATGACGCAACACACGCAAGACTTTCACTTGTTTAATACACAAATGGCAACTCAGGTCTGGCTTTTTTTAGGTGTCTCAGCAAGATATTAAACTCACTGTTTGCAAAACTGGCATTGCAACATACTATATAACATACTTTATAAGTTAGCTAGCACTAAGACCGAGTGGAGCCGTTCTGCAGCATGGAGGCCCCTCATGCAGCTCTCGCTGCCACAAACTCTGCAACGACAGCAACTGTATGGCATCTTCTGTTTTCTTTTCCGTTTTATGTAGCACTCCAGTGTGTCCCTGTTATTTGTTCCTTAATTTAAAGTTCGGTGAAGTAAAGCTAAGGGGTGACTTAGGATAGTTGGATGTATAATAAGTATGTATGGATAATAAGGCACAAGTTATTTGTTGTTTTTTGTTAGGAATTTTGTTGCGTGTGGTCATTGTGAGCAAGACCTACTGTTCTTGGATAAAACTGAAAAAGTAAATAAATGAAAGGAAAAAAAACATTGTCAGTTGAATAACCTTTAATTTATCACCCCCTAATAATTAATATTTAAAATAGGCTTCTGTGTTTTTAAGAATGAATTTATTAAGGTACCTAATAAAATATAAGCCGTGATTGGTATTGGCTGATAATTATTTCTGTGATCGGTAATCGGCCTCAAAAATCCTGATCGGAGCACCCTTACCTGTTTTACTTGCTTGGACAACGAGATCTACCTGTCCAAAAAAATGCTGATTTTGAAATGCTTCAACAAAAAGGATATTTGTCTTTTAGATTTTAAAAAGACTATTAGAAATGTAGAATCATTCTATTAAATTATTTAGGATATTACTAAAAAGAAATGTAGCAATAATCAATTGTAGACACACTTAAACTTTCTAAATATTTCTTTCAAGATTTTATGAGATTGTTCATTTAATTTCCCTCAGCTGTCACCTCAATTCTTCCTGAATGCATGCCGAGTCATTTTTCTTTCTTTGATTATTTTATCTATAAATATATTATTTTATATTTATTTATGATTGATAAACTGCCAGAACCAGATCAGAACATGTTGTGTGCAGTGTCTTAGTTTTGTGCTGCTTTAGGCTGATTCAGAGAGTAAAGAAAATAACAAAATAGTAATAGACAGACCCCTTTCCCCAATTGAGGCCCAAATATAGTTTTAGTCTATGGGCCCCACCTTACTTGTTCTGGCCCTGCATGACGCTTCTGTTCAGTAATATTTGCATCTGCCCTAGGCAAGCGGACAACCGTTAATGTCGAGTCCTGATCAATGTCACAAGACCACAATTGTGAAGGCCATAGGAAACCTGTTCTCTAGGCTGCATAAAGTGGAAATCCAATATGTGTGTTCAAGGCCTTAAAAAGTCTCCTATTGATGTGCTTGCTTAAAAGTGAAAATTGACTGTTAAATATTACTGACTTTCTTAAGCTAGGTTTTTATCTGGAGACTATAGTTTTTTGTTTGACAAACGCTGGCCCAAACTGAGCAGCATTCTCGTTTGTAGCCCCAGGACCTTGTTCTACTTTCAGTGGAGCAAAATAGGTTATAGGGCCTGAGGCTTCTCCTTTTCAGTTCAGCTATTCTTCTGTACCCCCAGAAGGATCCTGTGGGCCCTCAGAGTGTCACTACATTTACATGCACAGTTTAGTTGGACCATCCTCTTAGCTTGTTAAAGCCCTGACTGAACTTCTGTCTTTGTCTCTGTTTACATGCAAACTATTAGGTCCCCATACTCTGCTCAAGCTAATGGGGCATTTATGTGGTCTAGTATTTACTTATTATCTATTTTATTTATTTACTGACCTGTTTGATGTTTTACAAGCCTCACAAAACATTCCATATTTGGTATAGATTTTAGTCAGGGCAAGGTCCTATCACCACAACATTTGTGAATAGGCTCACTCTCTCTCTTAGGCCAGGTCCAGTGTCATGATCTGATTTATTCATGTCTCACAGAGACAGCAGAGTAAAATCTGCTCTTATTCGACTTGTGTCCCTTAGATGGAAAAAAGTGCATGTTTTTGCCTCAGATCAGTTTAATATTTACATCAGGCTGCACTTTGAAAGAAATAAACTTCGCCCTAGATACATCTATTAGTAAAGAGCAACGTAATCTCTTCAGTATTAAGCTTGTTGCTGTGTAAGTGACTTTTTTCACTTTTGTCAAACAAGTGTAGAAAAAACTAAAACCTCTATACAATTTCATGTAAGTGCAGACAGAATAATAAACTTGAAACCTGCAATCTTTTTGTTTTTCTGACCTAACTGTAAGAGCAAACAGTAGCACTGGCTCTTTGATTGTTGATTTTAGGTCCTTCTGTGAATAGTATATAACCCCATGAACTGAATAAGGCTGGTTATCTAGGGCCAAGTATTTTGTCACTGCATTAGCCTTTTTGTTTTCTCTTGATCCTAAGAGCATCCTTTCCAGTTTGTCCACTTCAGCAGCTGTTGGTACAACAGACTCACAAGAGATGGCAGATTGAAACTTGAAGCATCTTTTACCTCCTTTAAACCCTTACTGATAGTGTAAAATAAGCACTCACTGGTGTAGAATTGTTGATACACTATTGAGTGAGTCTAAAATAATGACCACACAGTCAGATCCTCCATTGTGTTTTCATAGGGCACTATTTTCTCCTAAAACGACTTAAAGCTGTTTCACTACTTTTCTGCCTCTGTTTACCAATTGCACACCATTCTGTTTGACAAAGCCGTGTTTTTTTAATTATATAATATCCACATGTCTTGACCTCCTGAGGCTCTGTGTTGTGAAAGACAAAAGGGAAGATGGACCGTGGCTTTTAAGACATGTCCAGGAGCCATCTCCTTCTGTCTGCCTGCCCTCCATCAGCAGCCCCCCTTGTTCCTGGCGTCTTTGTGACCTGGTTGGGTTTTATGGACATTTACCATGCATCACTTCCCCACAGCACTTAAACCCCCGCCCCTGGTGCACCCACCAAGCAGGCAGTGAGGAAAAACAGCACATGTACTGTATCGTCTCACATCCTGACAAATGTGTGGAAAAGCGATGTAGTATAACTTATACACTTCTCACAGCACCTGTACACAATGCTTTTGATACATACAGCTGCACTGAGACGTGTTTTCATGTCATGTCATCTTTCTTTGTATGGTGTCTGTGTACTGGATTTGTTAGCTTTTGCCTTCCATGAAGTGGGTGGCAACAATGTTTAGTATTAAAGATGGCTTGGATTGAAATTGAAAAAACGGAGAGGTGGCTCTCGCCAAACTGATTTTTTCTTTTCCTTTTTTTTTGTTTTTTATATACAGATTTTTGGGCACTAATTGTCCCCATGTTCAAGCACATTGTCATCACAGCGAATCATCTGACTCCATCTAGCCCTATCCCCTGCATCCCCTTCTCTCAAAACAACTACCTTCCTCCTCTCCTTCCTTGACCAACAGTTGCCCAGTTTCCACCAGTACCCTGTAGGTCAGCAGCACTGGTCTTTGTTAACCCCTCCGATCTGGTATGGAAGTCATGTTAGTGATTTGCATATTGAATTTGGCAAAGATTTTACGCACTTACGGACACTACTCTATTTACCGGGATTGGGCCCGGCACAAAAAGTGGCTAGATTAATGAATGAAACTGGTGGGTCTAAATCAGAAAGTCCTGGTTTAAGCCTTGTTCCTTCCTACATGTAGTCCTAGTTTTGACCTGCTTTTTCCTAGTTCAGTTTTTAATATTGATTTAGCTCCTGGAAACTTAGTCCAGAGCCTTGCATTTCTGTATATTTTCTAAATGAAATGTAATTAAACATTTTTACTTCCAAAGAGCATTCAGATATTTTAGCTTGTACCGTAATTGCAACATGAAAATTTGTTATTGCATGTTTTTCTAATATGTTGAGACCATATGTGCCAGCGTGATGACCATGGTAGGGTTTGTGTGTTAAATTGTATATGTATACTTTTTTCTTGTAAAAACTGTTTAATCTGCTATCAGCATATCGTAATAGGAATGATTGTGGAAAAAAATGAGACCTCGCGTTGTCTAGGCTTTATTATCCAGGAATTTACACCAGTCACATGCTTCTCCCATAGACAGAGGTCTCGAGTTGGGGTTGCTCATATTGGCCCTGGTCTAATGTTAGACAATGGCTGCCAGTTATACAGTGAAAGGGTTTATTCCAAAGCTAGCCATGACTGCTTATTCCAAAACAGTGCAGAAAAGAAAAAGCAGAGAAATGTAAAATGTAGAAAACTATTGGTAATGCATTCACATGAGGTGGACCTAAGTAAGCCGTCAGTATTTTGTGGTGAAAAATTGGTTTAGGGTTCAGTGACAAAGGTGGCTATGCCGCTGTTGGGTGCTGAGATTGGTACTGGGACAGAAGAGAAGTTCTGGTAATGCATCTTTGATGGTGTGTACCTTCCTTGTGTATTTTTAAAGTCATAAAAGGAAGTAATGGCTCCTTTATGTTATGGTCTACAGCGAGTGATCACTGTCCTCATCCTTTGTAGGCATTCTCCAACCTTTCTTTTTATTGTTTTGTAGGTGGTAGTACCCCTTATTAGAGCATCTTCCTTGTCCTCCAATATGTCATCATATTTTAAATATTTTTTCATTCAAATTTCCCTCCTTTTATGTAGAACCACAGGAGTTGCTCTCTGTCAATTCTATAACACCAGATTACACCAGGCCAATCCAAAGCTCTGCTTATCTGTTGTACATGCTTTGTTTTAAGTATATCCCTAGGACCACTTGGTTTCTCACTCAGACAGTTGTCTCTTAGCCAATGCCTACCTGTCAGGATGTCCTAAGTAACTTCATTTGGTTATGCAACTGATTGCGTAGCTGCGCTGACAGCCTGGATGGACAATTTGAACTGATAGTAGCATGAACCACAGTGAGTGTATTTGTAAAGTGTGTGCTCTGTCGCCACATCCGCTACATGTTTTGACAAAGAGAAGAGAGAGACAGCCTGCACAGGGAGGGAAACACCCTCACAAAGGAAACGCCTGCCACGCGCTACTGCTACAGTGTGCTACATTTATGGGAGCTGCAAATGAATCCATTGCTACACAACTGACTGTTCCAAGTGTGAGATGGTGCAGAGGATAGACAAAGAGAGACAGTGGTGAAGAAGGCCAGGGTGGGGCAGCTGCTCTCCAGGCAGGAGGGCCTAAATTATTAAGAGCACTTTCTCTGCTCCCCCTCTCTAAACAGGAGTGTTCACAGCAGCCCACTTCAACAAAATTCTTATCTGAGAAGATTTCCTTTCAGAAGCAGTGCTACAGACAAACCTCCAGATTTAGACTGTTTTTTTAAATTAAAAAAACAAAACAAAAAAACAATATGAATGCACCCAACTATCTCAGGACATTTTAACCAGTGTATTAAAGAAAATAATTAATGGATAGATTTCATATCTTGCATGTTTTCGTAGCTGAAGAGCCTAGGTTCAGTGCTCAAATTCATACAAATTTATTTTATGTCTCCATAAAACCTTTCAACAGTAATGCATGAAGTTTGCATTATTTCATTTTCAAGTCCCACTAAACCATCTTGGATTTGCTTCTGACTGGACTTTATTGTGGCCCTTTCAGGTATTGTTTTACACTATTTAAGTCTCAAACGTGTAAAACATGTCAGGACAGTCAATGTCCACGGTGGCACTTTTTTCCGAAATTAAAAAAGTAGAAAATTGGATTGGAGTTGGACTACACACTTCAAAACTGTAAAAATAAGGAAAGAACTCTGGCCTGGTGTTGTTTGTGTTTGTAAGTTGCTGTTCTGTTGGTTGAGTGCTGGGAAGCTTCTGGTGGCAGGCTGCTGAGGGGTTAATTAGCAGCTCCTCTCCCATTTGTCCTCTGCTTGTACACTCTCATTAGTGTAATCTGGCTGTGTCCTCCAGCTCGCCTCCCTCACTTCTATCCTCTTGTGCACCAGAACATCTCAGGGCTGTCTACAGCATCAGGGTGTGGCCTTCTCCATACCCCAAATGCCTTAACCGCTTCTGCTGTACCTGTTAACCTCATTCAAGTGAAGTCAAATGTACTGTTAAATTTAATTGAGGAAATCAGTCCAATCACCCAATAGCATGTTATAAAAAATGACCTTAAAATGTAATCTAAACTTAATTCTCAAGGATTAATATAGATTAAAATGATTGAAAAGGCATGTACTAAGCTTTGGGAGCATGAGGAAAGGAAGTTCCGGTTACAGCTGCTTTTACTTTTAAAAATAAGCAATTTTTATGGCATGGAGAAAAATGGGTGGTAGTGTGGACTATGCTCTTTGGCTGCTCCCGCACTGTTTAAAATTGAAAATGATCTCCTTAAGTGAAACTTATGTCATAATATGAAGTTGATGTGAACATGTGGCTCACAGTATAACCGACTCTAACTCATTGTTGAAACATGACATGTAATGAAAGTGGATGGATAGTTTCATAAATTTCACAGGTATTTTTGTGGATCTTTCCTAAATATTTGCCCATAAATATTTTGGCACGTCTCTTTGGCACTTGTTATGTAGCCTGTCCAAACTAAAAGGAAGATATATCCTGATATAGCAGTGAGCAATACACAACTCTCAGATATATCGCATTACCTTTTTAATTAAACCAGAAAATGTCAAAAAGCTGAAAAGATGCTGTTCAATCCATTCAAGTTTCAGTTCAGGCTTTGTCCTTCTTTCATGCAAACTAATGACCCTTTTCTGACACCATTCTAACGTAAAACTGCCTTTGAATCACTATCTGTCATGAGGAGGCTAAAGTAATATTTGAGTCTTGCAGATACAGGCACACTTTTCCCTGCAATCTGTTCAGTTTTGGTCTGAACAGTGTGTGCTCATTTCCTCACTGCACAGAAAAATACCAATGAAGTGTGTGGTGTGTGTGGAGTCAAATGACACTTCCTCTCTCCTTGTCACAAAGTAGCTCTGGAGATGTCGAAGTGGATAGCCCCTCCTCTTCCTCCTCCTCCTTCCTCCTCCTCCTCCCCCTCACACCAGCACCTGTCTAAAAATAGCAGGCAGTGAGGCTGAGGCCAGCTCTATCTGCTGGACTGCCAGCGGTTTCAACACTCCCACCAGCCGCAGCACAAGGGAGAAACACTCCTAATCACACCTTCCTCCTAATATCACACCTACCCCTGGTCCAGGTTACTCTCTCTGGGATGTTTTCATCGTATGGATTCAATGTCGTTGAAGTGTTTGGGCCAGTGTTTTGAAAATGAAAAACAGAGTAAAAAAGTCAGTTTAGAACAGTGCAACAGTGTAAAAAGACCCAAAAAAAATTGCCGAGGCCAAACTGTGGAATGTTCCTGACAGGCTGCAGCAGTCACCTGACCTGTCCAACTGTGCATGTGTTTCGCTTTAGGGCCAAACACTGGAAAAAGATACGAGGAAGATGGCTGCAATATTCTTCTGGGATAGCAATACATTCTGAAAAGCTCTAGTAGTCACTGTCTGCTTTTTGGACTGTCGAAGGCTTATTGCTCAGGTGGTGGAAACTTGTTGGTTCGATTCAGTCCTGGCACTGAAAAGCCACTTGACAGATGAAATGTCTTAAAAACTATGTCCAGATCCAGATTCTGCTGGACTTGAGTATAATACAACAAATGAGAAGTGTGATTACAGTCTTGGCTAGTTTTAACATCAGAGTGATGTGGATTTAGAGTTCAAGAAATTGTTTTCAAATCCTTACAAATGTTCACATACACAGCAGCGAGTTTGGTCTTGTGTTGGTTTATCCACATTTCTCCCTTTCAGAAAAACCAAATAAGATGTCCCTTCATACATAGTAGTGCATGTAAACATTCATTATTGTGGAATATAGGAAGAGAAAGTCGAGTTGTATCGTAACAAAAGGCACCCGCAACTAAAACTGGGCTCATAGGAACGACCCCCCCCCCCCAAGACTCACATGTTCAAATGTGTTGTTAGTCAAAACTTATAGACTTCCGAATACTCTCAGGTAGTTATCCATAAAAGTAAAGGTACAGGTTCAGCCACTGGCTAGCCTGATTGACCTCTGCTTTGCTTCAGCAGCCTGTGTTTAGTTAAGTTACACAGGGTTCATTTCAAAGAAGAATTAGTCCGTGTGATATTACCGTGAGACCTTTTTATCGCCTAGATTAGGAGGGTTAAGGCGCCTTGCTTAGATGCAGACATGTTTAGCAGCAGTGACCAATCAGGTAACAGGGAGCTCCAGGGGTGTGAGACACTTGAAGGATAAGGTCCTCATTCAGAGGGACAAAGGAGCTGTGTCCAAACCTGCACAAACAGGAAGCTAAGGTAACACTTGTTTAGAGACTTTACTCTGTTTAGCTAATGATAAAGCAACAAATTATCTTTGCACTTTAAGACTTTTTCATTTTATATGTTTTTCCTGCTTTTGATGTTTAAAGTTATGTTTGGTATGGAAATGCAAACTACTTCACCGTCCAGTAACTTACAAGTTCAGGAGTAAGAATTGAGAGAGGTTTTGTTCAGCTGCATAGTAAAGAATATTTGTAGTGAAAGTGTCAATGTAAGAGCGTCGACTTGAGGATTGGGGTCAGCGGGATGGCCACTGCTTTCAGGATCATCAGCAGGTTTTGTCTTAACCGGATTTGGCTGGAGGCGCTGAATCAACTGTGTCCCGGGATTACAGGGATGACATTGGAGGAGAAGTTTAGAGCCTAGAGGCCAGAGCATCCACTGCTCCTTCGGATCCTGCCCATTGGCCAAGCACCTTTAGGTTCCACCAGTCCAAAACCTGACTGTTCACCTGGTCTAACCCTCGGATTGTAAGGCCTTCCTTTGTGATTAAGGGTTTGGACAGGTTATGTTATTTGTCTATGCCGTGGATGTTGTGGGAGAATTTTACAGATGTTTGACCATGTTTTTTTTTTAAACGCTGAGAGCAACTCAGGTTAAGACAGCAAATGATGCAGAAGTATCTGCTTTGCTTGTTGCTAGGTTACAGTATGAAGCAGGTTAGAACCAGGCTTTCAGAATGGGTAAAGGAGTTTCTGTGCTGATGGTTATTAGTAAAGTTGAATCCTTTTCCTTAATAGTCACGCTCTTTAATACAATATGCTTGAGTTGCATTGCTTGTGCCTTTGATTTTTTCAAATGAATAACACATGGTCATTTCTGTTCATGTTTAGATCAGCAAGAGTCTAGGCGGAGGAGCGCAGCACACCATTAGCAGAGGAAAATGAGTGAACTGGATCAGCTACGCCAAGAGGCTGAGCAGCTCAAGAACCAGATCAGAGTAAGTCCTTCTCTCTTGTACGGTATATATGTATACGCATTTACATGTTGTATCATGAAGACGTCCATTGTTTTTGTAATGTTGTATGTAGTGGTGAATGAAAGTTGTGTGCTGTTAAATATTAAACAAATACTCAAAAGCACCTCAAACACCTCAGAAAGCAGAACAGAAAAGTGGCAATTACACACATCATGGCTTTAACACCAAACTATATAATAGCGTAAATGGCTGCTCTAGTATGTGATAGAGGAGCCATGTTGTTAGACATAGCATTGATCCTGTTAAAAATGTTTCCCTTTACCACCTCAGCCACATTCTTCAGACTTTTCTGTCACTTTTTCAGTTTCTGTCACTTTTTCAGTTTTCCTACTACTGCGAAAACTTCCTAAAAATGTGCAGTTACATATTCATTCATTAAAAGTACAGTCCAGATAAATGTCCATGTTTTCCTAGTTGACATTTTAAACCATTTATGAAAAGTCTGTGTGCTTCTATAATCCTTCTCTCCAACTTTACTACAAGCTATTGCCCAAATATTTTTAATATAGCAGGTATCAGTGAGTCTATAGTGTATAATGTGAACAGAGCAATAACAGTCCCTTATGGCACTCCCATACTGCTAATCCAATACAACATGTATTACACAGCCTCAGTTAGTGGGCACAAACTAATTGAATTGTACGCTGTCCTGCAGGATGCCAGGAAAGCGTGTGCGGATGCTACCCTGTCTCAGGTAAGCATTGTGGTGCTTAATGTCATCATTTAAATTTTTGATAGCAATAGAAGCTGGCAATTCTGAGTTCTCCTTTTAATCCCATTTAGATCACAGCTAACATCGACCCCGTTGGCCGAATTCAGATGCGCACTAGACGAACACTGAGGGGGCATCTGGCTAAAATCTATGCCATGCACTGGGGCACTGACTCGAGGTAATCTCATTCAACTCCACTCTGTCCATTAATGAAATATGTTCTTCCATCAGCCCTGCCCCCACGCCCAAACGCAGGAAATGGATCTGAAAGCTGCTTCACTTTCTTTGCACTGGATACTTCTCCTCAGGGCTTTGGTCAAATCATAACATTAGCTCATTGTTTAAGTCTGCTAATGGATTTAGCTATTTGGGTTTCAGTATCACGTAATGCAAATTTGAGGCAAACTTCAGAAATGTCTATTAAAGAAAAATGCTATTTATATTTTTCTTTGCAGTATCCAGATGTACTCATATCAGATACATAAATTACATTGGTATTGAAAACTGTTGAAACTTCTACTTATTATTGACTAGTTTAAAAATCAATACAATTTATATCATAGCTTTTCACTAATATATCCTCAAACTGGCTGCTTAACAACACCAAGTAGAAAACATACTTGTCATTTTTATTATTTTGTTAATACTATATATTTAAACTATGATTAGTTACAAGGGACTAATCTCAATAAAATATCCAGAAGAAGGCATCTGTTTTGAGCAAGGTGGAGTTTTAAAGTCAAAGATGTCTTGTCCCTCACCCAAGGGATGATGTGAAAGAGCTGAAAGTCTTTCTCCTGTGAAGCTATGTCTAGATACCTTCTTAACCTTTTGTTACCTTTTAGGACCTAGATAACTGAGAATCTCCACAGACAAGGAACAAAATTAATGGACAAGCAACATTTTTTTGCATATACTGTATGTTATAATGTAACAAACAACATTTAATCCACAAAGACACCACTTTTTTACG
This sequence comes from Rhyacichthys aspro, assembly GCA_036850595.1. Lineage (NCBI taxonomy): Eukaryota > Metazoa > Chordata > Actinopteri > Gobiiformes > Rhyacichthyidae > Rhyacichthys > Rhyacichthys aspro. Next base: position 3,552,233 of record CM072154.1, read on the forward strand.
ATAGATGCATAAACAGACTTACATTTCCAACATAACGTTCAATACACTTTATTTCATGTTTATGGAAACACTATGTATGTTGATAGGTAGGTAGGTAATAAAAACACAAAACTGCACTTTTCAACACACTGGTATCCAATTGTCAGTCTGTAACATACCAAGCAGTCCCCAGAGCACCACACACCTCAGTAACCAAGCGTGCCTTGTGGTGTACAGACAGCATTTTGGTCTTTTACAGAAAGTTAGAGGACGTCTGATATCTTACGCTTTGTATTATGAGGTGTTGGAGTAACAAAAATGAATTTATGAAATTGGATGCAATCAAAGTGCACATGAATTAAAAACTTATGTGAATTAAAATTTTTAAAAGTTGTGATAAAAGTGCATGTGAATTGATTAAACTGGAAGTATATATACAGTTGAGTTAAACACATGGACACTGACAGGACGCAGACAAAATCACTGACAATGCAAATTGATAAATGTCAGTTTACATATACTTTCACTTGTCATTTTCATCAATTCACTTTTATCATATTTTTAATTTGTGATCCAGTGTTAACATGACTCTAGCTACCTACATATTCAAATTTTTTTGCCCCAATAGTCTAAAAACAAACCAGACAATTTGACTGATAGTCTAGTCTGAAAGTTTTGTGATTTCCACTTGAAACTGACTCCTAACTATTGCTTTGCTAGCTCATAAAGGCTAGCTCATGAAGGCTTTTCACAAGCGTTTAAATAATAAAATTGTTAGTAGGTCACAATACCAAGCACCAATCTTTTAGATACTCTCTTTCTGGATAAGAAAAGCAGTAAGCCTATGACAGGTTGCTGCTCTATTTTTGTTTTTACAGACTTAAAATGCGGTCGAAAAGCACAAAAAGTCTGTTTGATAAGCACAGTATAATTTTGGGTTTTTTTTAGTAATCAACTAATTGGCTAAAAGAAACTCCTGCCACTGGTTTCTTCTTCAGTCAGTACATAAAGCGTCCGCTTCTATTAACTTGCATGTAAAAGTTTGAATGGTTTTACTGTCAAAATAACCGTAGTATACAGTCATCAAGATTATTTTTCTGGCACCAAATAAATCAAAACTGCCTCAGTGCCACTCTTCCAGTGTGCATCTTGGACAAGACAGCACAGACGTGACACACTGCTCACATCTTTGCTGTTAAGGCAGGGGTACACTGCCATAGCTTTTAAGTTTAATTAGACAATCTTTTATGAATAGCTAAACCTATGTTTTTATTTTGGGTTTTTTTTACCCTAAGATGACCAACCAAGTGGTGCATCCTTATGTCACATTTCTGGACAGTCTCATGAGTTATTGCACATCTAAACTGAAACCGTAGTATACAGTCAAAAGCCTGCTCAGTTTTTTCCTGAGACCTCTTTGGTTTTAAAGCCACAGTCCCTGGGTTCTCAAGCTCTAGACTGTTCTAGTCAGCTCAGTAGTTAAGGTTTGCCTGCTCCCAGCGGGTGTTGGTGTGCTCACTCTTCTCTGTGCCTGTGTGCATTGGGACCATCACTGTGGTTACTCTTGTTGGATTCAATCACACAGCACAAAGGTACCTGGGAAAAACAGGCCTCATTAAATTTCCACTGAGAATGATGTACTGCCTCGGTCATGTAGGTGATGAATGAGTAGAACACAAGCAAAAATTGTTACATACAGCCAAATGATCCATTCTGAGGAAAATCATTAATATTATCTCACAACGTTAAAAGTGAGTGGTTTTTAATTGCTTTGTGTTTAATTTTCTTTGATTTTTTTTTTTTTCTTTTTCCCATCAGGCTTTTGGTCAGTGCCTCCCAGGACGGCAAACTCATTATTTGGGACAGCTACACCACAAACAAGGTAAAACTTCCCCAATTCTGCTAGATCTTTTGTGCAATGAAAACCAAATCTCTGCGTCTCCGTGTCATCTTTACCTAAAGGTTTGATTAGCTGTGATTTGTGCTGAGTCACTGCTTAAACATGCTGATTTTACAAATCTGTAAAAAGGGATTTGTGCGACTTGATTTACAGTCAATATTTTCTTAACGGGCATGTGAAGCTTGCCTGGAGGTTGAGAAGGTGATTCTAGTTTGGAAGAGAGAAGTTTTGGTTATCTACATATTTGTTACTTTGGATGGCATTTTGAAATGTTTAGTGCTTAAAATCCTGTTTATAAATTAGAGAAGAGGCCTATATAGAAATATTCAAACACATTTTACGCTTGGTCTCTAGTCTATGTGTAAAGTTCAGTGTAAAACAATTCACCCACAGTGCTCCCAGTGTTTGTGGGAGCTATTTATAGAAGCTATTGTGCCTTTTGAAAGGTTAACTTCATATTGTAGTCAGCATCTCTCTCTTCCATCTGTGTCTAATATTAAATCTCTCTCCCTGTCCTCCCCAAGGTCCACGCCATCCCGCTGCGCTCCTCTTGGGTGATGACATGCGCCTACGCCCCTTCTGGGAACTACGTGGCCTGCGGTGGCCTGGACAACATCTGCTCCATCTATAACCTGAAGACCCGCGAGGGCAATGTGCGCGTGAGCCGCGAGCTGGCCGGGCACACAGGTGGGACCTACAACTGTTAGCCACAGGAACAGGCAGTTATCTGAAACATGGGCTTATATAAAAGCGGAAAGTAACAATGTAAGATTTATTGGATATACATGGAAATTTGACAGTCCCTTGTTGATTTTGCCACAGCATTGGTCTCCCTTGGTCCTGTAATTTGGTATACAGCCTAAAGAGTTGCATAATGTTGCTTTAAAGAACTATGATCAAAAGGAACATAATGACACTAATCGGAATATTTAAAAAGTCAATTTATTTAGCTTTTAATTAAATGTTGCTAAGTTTACATTGACAGAAAGGGATGGGTTCCATCAGAGTGGTCCACTTTTCAAAAGGTGGAGTTAAACACAGCAGTCTGTTGGGAAAATCGATAATCAGAGAAGTAAAAGAAAACATCAAATGAAGTTTAGCTCTATTAATTAATCAGAAAATGTGAATAAATCACAAACAGTCTGGTGTTCACTGCAGCAGTGTACGGCTGCACCTCAGCCTCACACTACACACAAGGATTTACCATAACCAAACTGTGCTGTGCAGTACTGACATGACCATACCACTAATGTTCTATTATCACTTCACACAGAAATATTAACACTTACCAAAATAAACTGAATACTGCAATTACTGCGTTATCCAGATAGATGTTGAGACACAATCTAGACTATCTAGAGGGTCGTCTCAATGCAAGTGCTCAGTATCAGGATCTTTTTACTTGAATTCTTCTGATCCTCTACTAGATGACCATGTTAGTATTTTATTCTGCTGTGAGTGTGTTTTTCTATTGTACTAGACTAAAGTTCTGCACACTACAAGACTCAAAAGGCTCAGAACAGTCCTATTCAAACAAAGGACCTGAATCAAGGTGGCCCCGAAGTCTGTGTATGGTTTTGAATTATTCAGTTCTCCTAAATGTTCTTAGTAGCCAAGTACTCCAAGTACTACTCAGTATACACAGGTATAGTATACACATACTAGGACATGTCCAAGGTTTATATATCATTCATTGTCATAAGAAATACAAAATTCTAACCAAAATTTTCCCTAACCTTTATCAAATCCTTATAATCTGATTGTCTTATCGTTTGTTGTTGTGTAGATAATCACGTTTAACTTTTTTTTAGCAATACCTTAAACACAAGGTGAGTGTAAGCTTTAAACTCTCTGCCGCAACCACCATTACTGTTTCTCATCACCATGGATACACACATACATACACATGACACATGATTTTTGGAAGTGTTCACCTTTTCAAAAAAGTTAAAATCTAACCCAACACAGCACTTGCAGGCTTGTACAGAAGGCCAAAACACACAGGACTGCGACAATATTCTGACTGGAGTTCTATTTGTATGTCAGGCTCATGTGCCCCAGCCGTGGCCCTCGGCAGAAAGCAGTCACATGGTCCAATCTCTGCCTGAACCACATCCAGTTTAAAACACAAATGAAAGTGTTGAGCTCTTAGACAAGGAACATTCATCTGATCACCGTCACATGACTCAGGAAGTGTGTCAGCATTTTAGTTCTGGTTCCCTTGCTGTCGGGAGGGGTCCGTCCACCATGCTCTGCCACCAGGGCAGGGTGCCCAACGAAAAGGAAGCAAGTCATAAAGCAGGATGGGCCCCGCGGCTTTGTCCTTTTGTGCGCTACATGTTCACACAGCCATAAGGAGTCTGAGTGTCTCCTAGCAGTCAGAAAGAGTGAACATTGAGACTTGACTTTTTTGACTTTTTATGTAGAGATGACTGTTTTCAGTCCAGACTACATTTCTCTCTTGAATTTGTTTAGGTTACCTGTCCTGCTGTCGCTTCCTGGATGACAACCAGATCGTCACCAGTTCTGGAGACACCACCTGGTGAGTGGGGGAACTACACCTTTAGCTGTTTTGCACTGATAGTATTCAGATTTCTGCATTTATTTAACCAGTCTTACGCAGACAAAGAACCCAAACCCTATGGACTATGAACTATTGCAAGACTAACTTTGAATGAGAGTGGCTATGATAGAGAGCAGTTACTAAATGTTACATGATGATTGGGCATTGTCAGTCAGGTTTGTTTTTTTATTTGATTACAGCCCTGACCTGATCTTTTGTGAACTCTAAGATTGTATTAGAATCAAATACTTGATAACATCCTGTGGGAATTTGTTTAGTTGATGTTGCTCTATTTTTTAACATGAATGAACAGAAAATTAAATTATAAGTTGCTATATACATAAGTATTCTTGCTATGCTAGCTAATGTTCTATTGACGAGCAAAAAAAAAACTGTCACCATCATAAGGTCAGTATAACCTCATCTCCATTGGCACAGGTCGGCTCAGTAAGGGTAGTACTAAGATACATCAGAGTGGTCCACTTTCCAAAAGGTGTAGCTAAACACTGCAGCCAAAACATAGGAAAACAGAAATGTTATTGAAATGAAGCAGTTCTTGTTCCTCTTGATAAATATTATATCATATTTCAAGAGAAAACATCCCAGATGTTCCCCCAAAGCTATCCATTATCAGCCACAACTTTTTCTGGTTTAAAACTGATTTGGTGTTGTTTGATCTTTGCTTTGTGAATTAAAAGATTGCCTTTATTATCTACACTGCATTAAACGCAAGCAGAATATGTGACTGAATTATTGAAAATTGACTCAAAAAGATGTGCATAAACCACAGACATCCTGAAATTTAATACAGCAGGTAACGCCTGTAACACCAGCCTTACATCAGTACACACTTCTTTATATTAATTATTAGCAAGTTTTAAAAGTCCACTTCAAATACTTGTTATCTCATATAGAAAGGCAACTTTAGTTGCTCTTGCAATGCTTGGTGGATAAATCCTTATCAGGACCCCTCATAGTAGTCCTCCCCAGCAGTGGTTTGACTGTGCATGTGTGTGTGCTCCTGCAGCGCCCTTTGGGACATCGAGACCGGTCAGCAGACCACCACGTTCGCTGGCCACACTGGTGACGTTATGAGCCTCTCTCTGGCCCCCGACACCAGGCTCTTTGTGTCCGGAGCCTGCGACGCCTCGGCCAAACTCTGGGACATCAGAGAAGGAATGTGCCGACAGACGTTCACTGGCCACGAGTCAGACATCAACGCCATCTGTGTAAGGACACACATTCAAATTCATAAGCACCTGCTGAAAAAGATATAGACACAGTGCTGCCTTTAACAATTTTTTTCAAGTCAACAAGTTTTTTCTTTTGCTACGCTTTTATAAAATGAGTCATAATCGTAACATGTCACAAAGTCTTCACAGCTTCTCAGTCGATCAGTTTCAGTGTCGCCTGTATCACTGCTGACATTTATGTGTTTTTTGCCTCAGTTCTTCCCCAATGGCAACGCCTTCGCCACCGGCTCAGACGACGCCACCTGCCGGCTGTTTGACCTGCGCGCTGACCAGGAGCTGATGGTGTACTCGCACGACAACATCATCTGCGGCATCACCTCGGTGGCGTTCTCCAAGAGCGGGCGCCTGCTGCTGGCCGGCTACGACGACTTCAACTGCAATGTCTGGGACACTTTAAAGGCCGACCGTGCAGGTAACAACCAGTCAGAGGCCAGAGTCTCAAGCTCAGAGAGTGTATTTAAGTTTTTCCAAATTATTTTTTGTCCCATTATGTAAAGACACTGCCCTCTGGTGTCTTAAACATCCACAACCACCAACTATTTACACCCGAACTTCCCTATTCAGAGGTTTTCAGGCTGTGCGATATTAGAAAAACATGCAATATTGTGATAACGATATGATTGGCGATATTTTAATGCTATATGGCAGAGTAAAAATATTTAAATATGACTAAATATATTAAATTTGACTCGCAAATTCACATTATTATTATTATTATTATTATTATTATTATTATTATTATTATTATTATAGGACTTATATTGCAGTAACCTTATAGTTTTCTACATGATGGACATTTAGCCTTTGCCTCGAAATCATCCAAACAATGCCTTAAATCAAACTGTGGTGCCTCAAAATAAAAAGTTCTGGTTTAGACTTCATTCATTTCTAATTAAGACGTGGTTTTGGTGTGGAAAGTGTGGAAGTTAGTCCAGAGCCTTGTGTTTCTTTATATATTCTTAACCAGCAGCCTTAATTTAAACCAGGACACACCACAGCTTGATTTAAGCGTTTGGACAATGACAAGCCTATTAAATGGAAGACTGAAGTTTTGTTGAGATACAGGTCATTCTTTGTGATACGGACATTGCAATAAGGATACATTTGTGACATATTGTGCAGCCCTAATAGAGCTCCCGCACTGGCAATTGGAAGTTAGTCCAGAGCTTTGTATTTCTTTATATATTCTTATTCATTTTTCCTCTGTGAAAGAGCATTCAAATATCGCAGTTCATATTGTTATCACAATATTCAAAATAGTTATCGCATATCGCATGTTTTGATAATATCCTGCAGACCCTATTTAATATAATCTGAAATAAGGAAAATGGCTCAGGTTTTAATGACGGATCACAGGAAACTGATGGAGGCTTCAGTTTGCGTCAAGTAGGATCGGAACCATGCAGTAGTAGTTGAAATCCAAATGGTACACCCTTATTCTGCTGTGTTGCTTTTTCTTCTGTCAGCTTGGATCGGCTGAGAGCTAAACCCTCACAAACGGCCCTCTCTTGTAAACAAAGTATGAAGTACAGTCAGAGGGCGGTGTGTGGCGAAAACATTCACCTCACATTGCTCTAGGGCCGCTCAGTGTGGAATAAACAAATACAGACAAATAAGAAAACTGCATCTTGTAATTTCCATTTGCCGTTGAAGGAATAAGATGTTGTTTATTTGACCTTTGCTTTGTTAAATGTTTGTCACCTACCCAAAAAAGTAAATTGTTGGTTTATATCTTTGAGAAAACCACATTCTCCCTTTCAACGCCCAGCAGATGACCTCAGTGCCGCCAAACGCGAACAGAAGTCTTTATATGTCAGTGTGTGATTGTCGTGTAGGTGAGAATATAGACGTTAAAGAGCAGCCCCAAGCCCCCTGCAGAGCCATGAATACTTTACACTTATCGACGACACCGCAGGATCAGAAGGCTCACATCTAATACACACGCCTGAACAGGAATATGGGACTAAACAAAACTAAAACATTACACATGATAGGAAATGGACACAAATGTCCACATTGTGTCAAATTCATTTATTATTATATATTTTAGTGCGCCAACAAAAGTAACTACAAGGGTAAAAACTCACAATGTAATAGGCTGAAGAAAGCTATAAGAGAATACATTTTAGTTTAGAGTGGTGCTTCTAAACTTTCACCTTTCTTTTGGTGTGAGGCTGAGCGTGTGCCTTCTCTGCCTTAGGGGTCCTGGCTGGCCATGACAACCGGGTCAGCTGCTTGGGCGTGACTGATGACGGCATGGCAGTGGCAACAGGGTCCTGGGACAGCTTCCTCAAGATCTGGAACTAGAGTCTGAAGGTAAGTTTCCAGAGAGAAGTCTGCTTGGGTTTAATGCACCACAGGGTTCCCAGAGTAGTACGGTACAACCTTTAGGGTACTGTTAGCAAGAAGTGTCCAGTAAAATGTAATTTGTCCCATGTGGTGATGTGAACATTGACTGTTGAAAAAAAACAGTAAAACAAATCCAGAAAGCGGCATAAGTTTTCTACCTTCTAGGGCCTTTCATGTCATACACTCTGCTGGAATGAGTTTTGGTTTAGTAACACCTAAACCAATATCTTTCTATTTGTCTGTTGTTCTAGATGGCGTCCGGACTCCAAAGTTGAGTGGAAGACCATTCCAACATCACCATGTTAAATTTTATTATTGCATATCCAATCTTTTCCAAACACCATCATACTGACTCCAGACACCCCAAAAACTACCAAGGGCAAATTCTCTCTCTCCTTCTCATTTAAAAGAGCACAATTGTCTGTCACTCATATAGCTCCAAAAGGAACAAAAAAAAAAAAAACATAAGGAATTTGGAGGTTTCCAAACGTATCGGAGGGGTAAATAGAGCATTCCTCCCATGACCATGGTCTGGTATTGTAGTAAATCCAACCCCCTGCCATCGCTGCTGCCTCCACCACTCAGCAAACACGTCCTGTCCTCATCCTGCCCGCCGTGTGAGTGAGGCGCACCTGAGCGCCGCCTAACGCTGTCTAGGGGTTGGCCATGTTCCTTTTGTTGTTGTTTTCATGATTCTTTTGTTGACGAGAGGTAGGTGAGTGACTGTCGAATAATGTTTAAAACGAGGATCAAAGCTTTGTTTTATTCCTAGTCTTTACACATTTTAGAGAATAATGTTTTTAAGAATAAAAGTCTGAAAGCTCCAGATCACGTCATTTTTGATCCAGCTTTATCCAAGTGGAGAACAAACCGAGAGAATTCAACAGGGAGTCCTCAGCCACTTCTGGCCCTTATGTATATTTAGTCCCAGGATACTTTCTTTACCCTTTCTTTTTCCAGTGTAGTCCACAAATCTTTGTTTGCACAAAAATTAAACTTTGCATATATAGAATAATGTCTAAAGAAAAAAGTGAACTAACCAAGCACATGCTGTTTATGATAATGAATGCTCGTTTTTAAAACGAAAAACAACAAAAAAACCAAACCATTTGAATGATTCTTACACCTTTTGTTGAGAGACAGTGTAGAATAAAGACATGAAGACCCCTCAGATCTTTCTGTTGAGTTCATTTCCCTCTCGTTCCTTTTGGCCGTGGTTGGGACCGTCATGTGATTTGGTCGGATAGTGTGTACCTCCACTTTGGCCCGGTTCCGATCCGGACTCCCTCTAACAGAGGTGTCCATTCCGTGCTTGGAAATGCAGTTACTACTCTGTGAATGACATGTTGTATAAATCAATGTTTGAAAATAATGATATTGAAACTTTTTAAGTTAAAAACAAAAAAAAGATTTTGGTTGTCTGCCATGGGTGGGTTATCTCTTAGAATCGCATGCTGTAGAATTGCTTAAAAAGGTGCATATGGAATTAAGTCCTTTGATGTTTTTCTTTAAGAAAATAACCTGTTGAATATATCATAAATACAATGGTATTTATATTTTTTCTTTTTTTATTTAGTTTTTTTCCTTGTTTGTTCTTTGCTCCTCCGTGCATACATGATTCAACTAAAATGGCAAAGCTATGCACTTGAGAAGCAAACCCTGCAACATTAACGGTTACTTGGTCCATTCTTGGGAGGGATTCCACAAATGAAGAAGTAAATGTTCAATTGTATACAAACCTGCATACATCCATCCACCTGAACATACACGATCTCAAATGGAACAAATCAATTTTCATTCCTTCTGTAGCAAGCAAAATTCCACTTAGAATGAAAAACATTTTATAACAGGTTTTTTTCTGTCCTTTAATAAAAAAAAAAAGTTTAAAAAAATGCAGCATCTGAATGGCAGAATTTTCTGTTGTTCCCTTCTCCTTGTAAACAGACGCTCTTTCTTTAGCAGTAGTGACATTTTTTTTCCATTCTGTTTTTCTCTGCGACATTCTGTACAAAAAATGTGCTGTAATTGTGCGTTAGGCCTGGAGTTGGCAAAAAATAAAATGAAATAAAAAATATTAAAATTAATTAAATTCCCTTTCCTTTTCTCTTTCCCATCAAATAACTGTAGAGCTCTGCACCCCACTGTTACCTTTTCACCTTTTGTATTTAATTTTAAAGTCAGTCAGTGTACAACCGAAAGCTGGATGCAAGATAGAAACTATATTAAAATGTACTGTTATTTAAGATGTAATAAAAAGCAGTTTGAGATGACCTACTGTGTTGAGTGTGATTCACTTAGAGTGGTTCCCACTGAAGCTAGAATGTTGCAGACTGTTTGGTTCCCTTGTAATTATGTTCAAGTCAAATAAACACTTTCTTATCCACTGTTGACTTTGTCTGGCTCTACATTCATTTTTCTGTTTATAGCCTCGTGTCTCAAATGAACCTGAAACATTTAAACTGAAGGCATTATTCCCGGTGTCTTCCTTGGTGAGACAGCAGCCCAACCTTATATTAGTCTTTGTCGCCCTCTGCAGGAGATACGTGTGGGGATCAAATTGAGAAAAAGTTTTAAAAAATTGGATGGCATGGCTGGCCAGGCATCCGCTATTCTGAAATAAGTATTGATAGCTTAATGAGTGCAATGTGAGCATATTTCAAGAATATGAAGATATGATTTCTTACTATATGAAAGAATGTTAATTTTATATGACGCTTAATTTAATGTTATATCTGCTCTGTTTCGTGGAAAGTTAGGTCAGGGGCAAAACCCTGCAAACAAATGAACTGTGTTTAACAAATGGCAAAAGGAAGACCATACTCAAACATAACATGGTTTTCACAAACAAAACTTTATTAACAAATAAATATGCTCACAAACAAGCACACAATTGTTTTACAAGTACAAAAAAATATCTTCTACAAGTACTTTAGAAAACTTTAACGAATGCCAGATAGGGGAGACTGTAAAGTCTAAAATAATTCTAGTTTTTACCTTTTATATAGTTTGTACATAAATGCAAAGACGTGTGTCTTGTGGTGCCGAGAAGTAGGCCATGGCTTTGCCATCTATGTTAGACAGAGAGAGAAAAAAAACTAAGTATAGAAAATAAAAATTGATTTCAACATTGATTTCAATAACACATTGACTGTTATTGAATATAAGAGGTACCTTCTTTCCAACCAGAAAGCTGGCCATGCCCTCCACAGAGCCAAGGTTAGATAGAGAGACCTTCTCTGTCTCAAGCAGCATGGCCGGGCTGAACAGTAAGTGTCAGAGGGATGAAGAATACCGTCTCCACCTCTAACAGAAAACAGGATATTCATTTAAACCATTCTAAACACATTTAATCAAGATTTCATTAAAGCATAACACTCATTTCACTGACCTGCTGCAGAACCAGCCTCCCTTTGGGTCCCGTGGGGGAGGGCTCCGGGACCCTAGGCTGGTTCTTCTTTAATTTAATAAAATGAAACATAATATGTACTATACCGGGAGATCACAGATGAGGGGTACTAAGATGAAACACAGTCCCTCACCTTGCTGCTCTGCCCAAGATGGAAGGGGGTGGAGAAAAAGTTACACCTTTAATATGATAATATTGTGTTGTTGGGTCGGGCAATATTACATTTTGGTTTTGCAAAATGCCCCAAGTGGGTTGTATAAAGTGACAATATTATGAGTGAGGCGAATTCTCAGATTCATTTATGAACCTAAGGACCAGAGGTGAGATTTTTAAAATTTAGGGTTAAAGTTGTATATAGTTACACCCAGACTTGTGCTGTATTAGTAGATTTGGGACCAAAATGATGTGGAGCAAAGCAGTAAAGTGCTTGCAGCAAAGTAATAACCAATTATAACAGCTATGTATCAAGCGTGTCATATTGCAGGATTTGCACTGCTTCTGACCCACACACAAACATAGGCTCATCACAGTTGCTCAACACACAGCCATGACACTAAATTAATAAAAGGAAAACCTTGCTTCCTAATTGACGATAAAAAGTATTCCTTTGAGGATATACAGTCACACTTTAACCATGATGCATTGGACAATCATTTAAGACCATGTGATGGAATCAACAGAAGGAGCATGCAGATTGATCTAGACTTTGTAAATTCTGCTATTCTGGGTTTTCTTTATTCCCTTTTGACGTTAGGAACTGTCCAGTGTTTATTAGTACAAGAATGGACAATGGCAGTGAGCTCAAACAGTCATGGGGCTGTTTGAGCTCACTTGTGATGTTAAGGATACAGCTATTCATTTTGGAAATCTTGGAGGTTAATGAACTCATCATTGAACTGACAGAGATTGTACAGACAGCATTTGTTCCTGTTCTTTCTGTCTAAGTGAAATATCCTCATTAAAAATCATTTGAAACATTGGAAGGAGCTTTTTCCAGATCACAACAATCCATCTAAACAGCATTACACGATTCACTTACCATCACAGATCAATTCTCTGGCTCCAATGGTAAGACACATGTTGGAGCCATAATGCACTTGGGTTATAGTTTTATTTTGGTGGTGGTTTGTTAGGATTAGATTGGAGCGGTGACCTCTGTTTTACCTGTCCACTGGTGGCGCTGTATGTCAAGGTGTGTATAGGCCTGAGTGAGAGGGAGTTCAGGGTGCTTGGGTGACAGGAGGTTACCACTCACACTTACACACTGGAAATATTCAACAAAAACTATCCATTCTCCACCGAGACTTCATAGACTGCCACCAAGAACATAATTTGCTCACATACACGGATATACTCATAATTCATTTATGACCTAGGGTTAGGGCTATCAAGCTCCTGTTTGTTTACTTCTGTCACCAACACCTGCCCTCGTTTTTTATTATTCAGTAAAAAAATAAAACATCATAAAATGTTATTATTTAGTGACAGTGACCCGACAGACAGCCTCAGAGTGAAATGCATGTAATGTTTAAGTATTGAAGGGTGTTTGAATGTGTTGTGGCTGTTGTGGCAGACACAGACAGGACACCAGCTGCTGCAATAGTTTAACTGCTCTTAGGTTGTTTTTACCAACTCTGTTTTTAAGAAATGTGAGCCTTGACATCAAGTCCTTGGAAAACTTTCATATTTTATTGCAAAATATTTTTGTACAGAATACAACTGAAAGGAGAGGCTAACATTAGCATTAGCACAGAGTGGGCTCACTGTAGACTGCACAAACTAATCATGTCTAGTTGACTTCACACTGCTGGACATGGCATAAGCCCTTTTAAGAAAACAAACATATACAGAATATGTTCTGAGTAAATCAAAGAGTCCTCTGTCAGTGCCCAGGCCTCACACACATCAGCGTCATGCTTCAGATGAAACACAGCTGATGGCAGTGAGTGGCGGCGGGAGCTCCTCTGCTCTCATTCACACATTCATGTCACTGATCAGACCAAATCTGGGGGCTTTAGCCAATTTGATTCTGTCATTTGTGCAACTACTGAGCTTTTCTCTCATTGGACCTAATCCTCTGTAGAATTATTAAAGTGTTCTGGGGAGAGCACTGACCTTTTATGGATATCACAAGTGCTTGAATGGTTGGATACCCTGAGTAGAGGACATAGGCTTGGGTGAGTTTTCAGTAGAAACAAGCAAATACTAACATAAAAACATGACTAATTAATACCACCTTTCACACATAAATAAATATCTGTACTTATGGGTACATTATAAACCACAAATGTAACCAGAGGGAAATAAAAGCACATGGACGACTCACAATATGCACATGCTCATGCATATATAGTGGGACTGCCCTCTAACGGTCTGCTCCAGGACTGCACCTGAATTTAGCTCCATTTTTCCATGTCACCTGTTTGTATGGTAAATGGATGTAGATATAGAGGACTTAGATGTTTTAATTACACATAGTTTTTTTTTCAAATAGTTAGACATACGTGTAACATACATGTAAACTCCATTTGGATTAGCATCAGTCACTAACTTCTGTCTCTTTTTGTATTTATTCTACAGTATACCTCTACAGATAAGTGTGAACCTGCAGACAAAGGCCCTCATGAGGTACAACTGTAGTACAACTGTGGATGTTTGGAGGGGAAGCCTGAGCTTCTGTGTGATGATACAACAGGCTTTTTACAGACAATTTTCTATACTCCACACTTTTATCTCTAAACACTACTATGTTGTTCCAAAAATGTTTAAGATTAAATAAGAGTACTTTTGAAAATGTGTTTATTTTATAATTCTTGTGTCTTAAAGAGACAGTTTGTTTACTTCCAGTGCACAGGTCTTTAACAAGGGCCTAATTCCTATTGTTAGTGTTCATTCATTATTCACATCTGTGAAGTGTAACTAAATGTGTTTTTATACAAGTGAACAAAATAATTGGAACTGGACCAAAGTACAAATACCATAATAAAAGGGTTATAATTTTGGGACAGTGATACTACAGACTGCTTTAAAGTTAAAAGGTTGTCCTACCCCTGCCCCAGTTCTGAGAGGATACCCTGGAGTTTCCTACCTGGAAGTCAAACTTTTTTTTCCCCTTTACTGAAAACGTTTTTTATTTTAAAAGTTCACGACTATGCGTCTCTTTAACTGGAAAAGCCACGTGTTAATGGCATAATGCTGCATTCATTATTAACTCCATAAAACCCACCGCTATTAGTTTTCATACACATTTATTTACCACTAACTACTGACTCTTTTAAACAAAAAGGCCTCAAAACGCCACACACTTTGTCAATCAGTGATTTCAACGACAAAACATTGGATAAATGGCCCCTGTGCTGTATTTATTGAACATTAAGAATCAGAATTTTAAGCTCCTCTGAGGTGGAGAGGATAGTACAGTTGTTTTGGGTGTGGAAGATTGTGGGCCCGAATCCCCTGGGGAGAAACTCCAGCCAGTCTCAACCTGGGTAAATGGAGAAGGTTGCGTCAGGAAGGGCGTCCAGCGTAAAAACATTGCAAACTACTTTGCTGTGGTATGGTGTTTTTTTATCGATTTTCAAAATCTAATTGTAGCAGGAGAAATTAGAAAAAACTTCTAATGAAAAGATCTACAAAATTGCCACATTTTCTATTTTCCTGTGTACCTGTGGAGGCTCTCCGTCATCCAGGACATATTCAGGAAGAGGGATTCTAGGGCCTTGAATCCCTGGTTTTACATCGTTTTCGTCATTAGGAGTTGAATGGACAGTGTAAGTACTAGTGGGAGAATCGTTATGCTCCTGTGGTCCATTAGCATAACTTCTCCCTTCAATTGTTCATGCCCTTTTAGAGTGAGTTTTGGTTTCAATAAACTTTTGTAAATTGAGGAAATTGTGTCTCAGCCCCCCTCGTCTGTTCAGAGAAAGCTTTTCCATTTCAACAAAGATGGCCTCTTTTACCCTCTTTTTAAACCAGCTGGCATCCCTGGACAAGATTGGGACATCCCTGTAGTCAAAGGAATGCCCTTTCTCTTTGAGATAGAGGTGGACTGCAGACTCAGGTCCACCAGCTTGGATTCTTTTGTGTTGATACATCCTCCTGCGTTCCTCCTCCTGTGATTCAGTGCAATCTGTGATAACTTACAATGGACAAGTATCAATGAAAAAAGAGAGAAAAAAATGACTAGTAACCGAGGTTTTCACACGAGCTATTAATTCATTTTAACGATGGACAAACGTAAGAGTCGCTGTGGTTAGCTGTTTAAAGAGTTTTTACTTCCGCTCCATTAAAAAGGCCAGTTTGAGCGCGAGACAGCGCTTTGGCATGACGTCAGTTGTTTCAAGATCAGTGATTGGTCGGTGAGAATCAGGAAACGATGGGCTGACTGTTGACAGCTCTCTGATGAAGTAACACTTGGATAGTGTCTCGTAATTAGGCTATAACAACAAAATAATGTGCTGACTTTGAATACACGGCTGTCTGCAGCGCCAAGCTCTTTGCCGCACCCGGTAACGGTATTATCAGTGTCACATATAATTTATAACCCAAGCTATTTGGTAAACGAACTCTTAGCTTAGCTAACTAGCTGACGAGCTTAACATTAGCTCAGCTTACGTTGTGTGAGTTTGTGCGATGTAAACGCAATCGGTGCTAGTGTTGTACTGTGCCAGTGTATAAAATATTAGACCATTTGATGTGTCCTCAATAGTTAAAATGACAGCAACACAACTAGCTCATTATGGATAGCCCAGGTTAGCTACTATTTGTTACAATGTACGTATTGTGTAGCAATGCACAGAGCTAACGACAGGTTTAACCCAGGTGATCAGGTGACCATTGTAAGTGAACCAGGTATAAGGTTAGGATTTAAAGGAGCAGTATGTGACCCAGGCGTTTTAGCTAACTTTTTGACGCTTCTTCCAGTGGAGACTGCATGTTTTAAACAAAGCTGTAATGAAGAGTAGCTCATTTACCTCTAAATACATCCAATAACATCTGCTATAACACCAAAGACATTAAAGATGAACTACTAAGCTAAATAAACACCAATGTGGTTACTGTAGAGTCAATTCTACCTCACCCTTCACTTGCTCCACCTTTGTTATGAATAAATAAATACATGAAATGTTGATGGGATACCAGAAAGCATTTAGTAAATAGAAAAGTCTTACTTATAATGTTATGTTCTAGTCTGTGTCAGGCCCCTGCCCTCCTGTTAACCCTTTTGTCCTAACTGCAGCGTGTCCTGGTCAGTCTTGTGGAGTGAGATGGACGGAGGAGAGGAGGTGCGGGTGGAGGCCCCTATGTACTGCTGCTCCACTTGTGACGGAGGTGACGTAGCCGGCCGTAACCTGGCGAGGAGAACCAGGAAGACCCGCAGTCTGAGCACCTCGTCTGCAGCCTGCTCATCTGAGTACAGGTGGGTGGGACGGGGAATAGCCCTTTATTTATAGTATTTTGAATACTGTATTTTTTTAAATTTTGTTTGCCCATTTCTTCTTTATAAAGAGATCATGGTGAATTCATATGTATCATAAAACTGAGTTGGTGTAATAGTGTGGAAGTTGAGGCTGTCTGTTTGAATGCCAGTATAATTCAACAGGTAACACAAGAGAACAATCTCTCAGTAACTGACAGCACTACATTAGAACAACACAAGAAGGTTCTGGACGGTTCTGGAAACGGCGCCAACCAAAGAGGGGTTGTGTGATACTGTATAAACTTATTTTATCTAAGTAAATTTGTGCATTCACCACCTAATTTTTGTAAAATTATTTTATTTTTATTTTATTGTTTATTATTTATTTATTATATACTATAGGTTGTCCAACACAGTCAAATAGGAACAAAAAAAGTAACACTAAACTTCAAACTGGAATAAAATCTAAAAAAATATATTGAGTCGAAATTTGATACAAATTGGAGAATCGTTTTTGAATTGTTGAATCGATAAGAATCACCCCTAAAATATTGCTAATGGTCATAGACCTGCACGCTTGAACTGGAACAACACAGTATTAGGGGAGTTGTGGTCATGTTTATGTGGACTGTGTGGGACTGAAAGGGTGTTTTGGGTTTTTTTTTTGTTTTTCAAACAGCCTTGTGACATAACCTGTTGCATCAGCCCGAGATTTGAGTAACGCAGGGCTGGATGCAATCACATGTGTTGCAAGGCTATCGTTTACTAGGTATTTTCTCAAGAGGAAGTGAAATGTCAACCTTTGTGGTGTTATTTACTAAAATGATCCCTCATTACTGACTAAGAAATGGAGAAGTGGACAGTCACACATGTTGAAATGAGCTCCACAAATATAGTCAGTTTCCCTCTTTTGACCATGAGAGTTGCTTTTTTGGAAAATCACAGAGGGGCATTCTCATATTGTACAAGCGGTGTTTGAATAAGAGTTAATGGTTAAATCAGACACAGTGTGGGAGGGACCTGTTTGTTTAGAGGGTTATCAGAGAGACTGACCAGAACAGTTGTAATACAGTAAAGTTCATCTGTGTTAACATAAAGCTTTTAATTCTAAATAAAATGAGGACTAAGCCTATAGCTCTCATTCCTCAATTCATTTAATCTTAAATGCTGTTTTGCTGTTTTGTAATGGACAGCATTTCCCATTAGGCACATGTCCAACTTAAAGGCCTATTCTGGTTTTATGACTAAAGGAGTGGAAGATGTTTACTTAAATAAAAAAAATAAAAAAACTTATATAAATATGTTACAGTTAGTAAACAGCTTACATTTGTGCAACACAAACAAAGATGTTCAAAAATATATTTTATATATGAACCAAAAAAGAACCTATAATTTAAAACCACAGTTGAAAAAACGTTGTGTCTGGTAAGACTTGACTCAATGGAAGTGGTTAGCATTTGCCTTAGAATCGCAAGTCAAAACTTCAGAAACATGCTTAATTTTTGCTTTTGTCATTTTTGTCAGGTTGTATAAAAATGTTGTGTTGGTTGTGTGTGTGTGTACAGTAAGAGTGCTTAGTTCAGCTTTACCAACGGCGTAAGCAGCAGATGGTGAACTGAGCGAGGCAGACTGCTAAGAGGATTGGGAGGGCTGAGCGGTGATAGAACCAGAAGCCCTGAGCAGTTACAGGCAACATTTTGCCCCATTCTGTCTAGCTTTCAGGCACTTTTACCCCAACACTCACTCTGGTGGAACAAGAGGGCCTCTACACATTAGCGTGAAGTGTTTGAGTCCACACTTCCAGAAAATTCTTTCCCAGACATGTTCTGGCAGTTTTCTGTGCTAGCATAGACAATTTTACTGATTTGCAAACACTGAAAATTTTCCTGCAAATGTTATTGTTATTTGTCTTAGGCCCATTCCATATCATGTCTCCCACAATAATAGCAGCATAATTTTTCTGCTGATAAACAACTGTAATCTCACTATATTAAAGATGTACAAGAAAATTGTTTTGTACACTTTCCATTTAATATAATTATGTAGTTAAATCGCTCAGCCCTAATGTAACTACAGTAACATCATACATACTTAATAACGAAATATCTCATACATACTGTCCATTATCATATGACTCATAAAAGAGCTTATGTACTTTGTAACGACACTGACAACAAAAGAGGATGGAGTATTTGGATATGTATTTTGTCACCCATTCATAAGACTTATATATTCTAAAACAGGGCTCTGCTGATTGACATATCTCGTGATACTGAATTGAGGTGATTTAAATGTAACAACTAAACCTGTATATTACAATATACAGAAAAGTACCAAATGGGTCTACATTTTCCCAGCAAATAGTTATTATAATGTGTCTTATGTTCGAATCTTCTTAGACTTATCTAAAATATTTGATATCAGTTCATAAGCTGCAATACTCTGGTGTTATGGGTAGTGCACTCCTGCTGTTTTCAAGTTACATTTATGCAAGAAAGCAATACGTGAATTTAAATGGAATCATCTTTGAAAGGAAAACCTTTGAATTTGGAGTACCACAAGGGTCAAATTTAAGACCTCTCCCATTTATCATCCATGTAAATTATTTTATGCTCTGGTTCATGAATAAACCTACTGAAAGCCATCCCATGTCATGTGTTATACTGCATAAACTAAATAGGTTTGTTTTTGCTATCGTTGAAGTGGGTTTTGTAGGTTTGATAATGTGTAGATTTATTATGTCATTTCCGTTCTTTAATTACTGTTTTAGATGTCAGCATGTTATTTTATTTGAACTGAATCATTTATTTCCCAATATGTTCCACATACAGAAGAATTACATTATCTGTTGACATCAGAACCTTAAAGAAAAAGAGAATCATAAAGATGTGTGTGGTAATATTTCTAAATAATAAATCCGTAAAAAATACGTAATCTATCTTTGGGCTGCTCTCCTCCTGTTGGTGATGATGGGAGAGTGGACAGTATTACTAATTTGCCTTTTTAAATGATGATGAAACTGAGAAAAGTTCCAAGTGTGTGTCACTTTAGCTTCACTTCTGCTTTTCTATAGAAGTAAAAGTGAAAACGGTTAATGTGTTGAGAAGGAATATTGGAGGCAGCTCTACAACCCCTGTCATTTTCCACTGAGCATTATGCTGTACGTGACAGATGCAACTTTTATTCATGTTTAATAGTTAATGTCACTCTTCATCTGACTTTGTCCCGTGTGTGTTTAGGAGGACCCAGTCTCTTCATGGACCCAGCCCTGTGACCACATTTGGCCCCAAGGCCTGCATGCTCCAGAACCCTCAGGCAGTCATGTAAGTCCCTCTCACTTCTATTATATTTTTTAGATTTACTTTGAAACTTAACTTTAGATAAACAGCACACATCACATTTATCTTCCCTGGTGAATTTGAAGTTTGAGTTTTGACCCTAAGCAGCTGCTGTTTTTTGTGGAGAAGAGTTTAAACTGAAGCAGAGATGAATAACCAGAATAGTGAACGTTGCGTTATAAGATGTTACTTGATGTTATTCAGATGAGAAAATGAATGAGGAATACTTTACAACAGTATGTAGTGAGCACTACATTATTACATCCTGTTGTAATGTAGTGCTCACTTTGGAAGAAAAAAGGAAATTAAATCAAATTTGTAATTTTTAAAAGTGAATCTATTATTACCGAAGTTGCTCACAAGTTCTGGGAACAATGTAAAATGTCATGTTTATTTGATTATATATTGTTTATTGAAAATATAATATTATTTTTTATTCATTTAATTTAAGTCAAATGCACATTTATTTTAATGCATACACAATTTCCAAACTTATCTGCACATTTCACTTGCATAAAGTGGAATGTGCAGACAGTTATATTCATGTACACATACAATACAAAATCAAACATGCATCAACTTCCATCAAATGAGTTTGACAGATCAGACCAGTGATCTGGTGAGAGGCTGCGCCGGTAAACATTAGACTGTTTTCCCTTTATTCCCATCTTTCTGAACATAAACGCTAGCTTGTAATTTTTTCTTTTGAAATATGAAACAAAGACAAGCTTGATTTGAGAGGTGAATGTGAAACTGGTCCCAGGTCAGTCAGGATGTTGTGCAGATACTCTTCAATAGGCAAGAAGTCACACTTCTCCTTCTCTTAAACCACCATTGGCTCATGGTCCAAACTCCAGTAATCTCCAGCTGTGCCTGTACTCCAACAGCCACATACAAATCCTCATCAACAAATAATGAAATTGAGATCTCTAAGTACTACTTTACTAATACTTCTGAATTCTAAATAACTTACCAAGAGACCACAACTCACCATCAAGAGAGATACAGCTGCTTATTAATGAAGTCAACTCATGGATGTCTCATCTCAGGCTGCTCTTTTTTGCTGTGTTTCAGCAGGTCATGGATGGTCATGTACTTTAGCACATCATCAACATATTTACAGCAGCTAGATTTTCGCAAGAGTTGTCACAAACTCCCAGAAATCCATTCCAGACCTCTCTGATTTTAACTAAACATAGCTGGTTTGGACAAATGATGTGGCAGCGCTGACAGTCATGGGTGTGTTCTAGGTTTGATGAGGAAGTGAGCCTTTGGTATTACTAATGTAAAGAACATGCTGTTGCTCTGATCGAATAAAAATACCCCGTGATAGATGGATTACAGTATGGGCAGCACTGTGGGAGAGTGGTTAGTACTCCTGCCTCAAATCAAGAAGGTCCTGGGTTGGATTCTTGCGTAAGTTCCTCTGGGTGCTCCTGTTTCTCCTACCACCAAAAGACATGTACAATAGACCCCCCTCCCCCCATGGGGCCAGAACTCTTCTGCAAAAGAGATTTGTAATCTCAGTGTGACTTTCCTGGATAAATAAAGGTTAAAAAAAGTGTTGTTTTTTATTAATGAACACCATATTTGTGTTTGTTTCCCTGATTGTACTCTATTTGTTCAACTGCATTAATGGACTGCTGTCCTTCTGAAGTATAGTGTGTGTTGTTGACATGGACCAAGAATGCTTGTTCTCTGTCACAAATTTCGGCGTAGTTCTCTGGCTCCTCCATGTGGTCTTATTTGTCCATCAGGATTCTTCAAAACCTTTTAACATTGCAACCACTGTTAGATTTTACTCCTCATTAATTTTTAGTTGTGTTTTATTTTTTAATGCAAAAATATTCGTTACACCATTTAACATAGTCCGGTCACCCCATCTGAGATTACAGTGAGGCAAATTACAGTGTGGCAGGGTAAACAGTGTGTGGGAAACGATCTTCATGCACAATCAGCAGTTTCTGTTGGGATCCTTTGAAATTGTACTGCGGCCCTCTTAATTTTCCTTGTCTAAATGCAGTTCCTGTTTACTGTAAAATGGTCCATACATTGCTGAACATAACACATTCTAATACTGCCAATACCAAAGTTTAACCCTGTTATTGTTTGGTCTCGGAGACACGTCAGCTGCACTTAACTGACTCATTCCAGCATAAGTCATACGTCATAATCATAAGTCAACAGATTTTCTCTACTTTCTACAGTTTTGTATGAGCTTGAAAAACTGGCATGAACTAATCTTTTTATGTTTGACACCTAAAACATCAGAAACATTGAATAATTTCATATATACACTTGATATTGTAAACATTTCAATAGGGGTGAAATTAAACCTGGAAGAGCAACATTTTATAAATAAATGAGACTGTAAATACATATCAGAAATGTTTTGACCTACTGTAATATATCTAATAATTATGTAATCTTCATTTATATTGCTCTCTTCCCAAAAATGCCTTTCACCAGTCTGCTGTAACTGACCCAGGACTTCCCTCTTCCTTCTCTTCATTCAGACCCACTGACTTCCTGAAAACATAATCAACTTTTTTTTTTTTTTTTTTACAACACACAATAAAAGCCATTGTTTTGTCTGGCTGGGACAGAAAAGCACCTTGACCAGCATTTGTTTGCTTGCCTCACAGAGTAGGGATACCTGTCAGCAGTGGATTGACTCGTTTGGCAGCACTGTTGTTTTGGTGCAACCCGTGCGTCCAATCGTGAGAGCGGGGGGGCAGTTCCAGGGTGGAGCGGGTGGGGCTTAAGATATGGTCACGCTTAAGACAAGTGACAGCTTTACTGAGCCAGAAGGCACCAGGAAGCTCCAGCAGACAGTTCTCAGCAGCAGTCAGTGAGTTAGTGAATGGACACCTCTCACAGCTGACAAAGGTGGGACTCGACGATGTGAGGATGAGTCTGTGTGAGCTCTAGGGTCTTGGGACTGAGGAGTGAGTCTGATCAGCTGACGGCCACCACTCTATATGCATACAGACATGAGGTTCCAGCAGTGCGTGCTACAGGACGCCTCTGGGGACCACACTCAGAACAAAGTCTGGAAATGGTAGGAGTACTTTCCAGCTCTTCACTCTGCAGTTTTTTGTTTGTGGATTTTGAACAAGCAGTGCACAGTCTTGTATCATGATAGCAATATGGTGATGAAGTCAGAATAATTGTAATACTGGGAAACAACGACTGGTTTTCTGAGTTTACTTTTACTTTATACTGACAACATACAATGATTTATACATTTCTTAGTGATAAACAGTGGCACAATGTCACACGGCACTTGTTTCAACATAAGGCTTGACACATTAGAGCTTTGTGCATATTTAAGTTTGGGCAATGTTGCTTCAGTATTGCATGTGATACTTTTGCTAAAGTACATTTTTGCCTCTTTATGAATATTATGTAGCAGAATAACTATTGGGAAAATTCAAATACGTGACATTGTGAGACATTGTACAGTCTCTGAAAGTAGTGTTTGGTGGTTGTGGCCTTGTGTCCAGAATAGTGTTTTGTGATGAATGTCTCTGAAGGTCACGCTGTGAGGTGGTCAGATGAAACTACAGTTGAAAAGCTCACACTCAGCTCTCGCTGTGATGCTAATGAAGAACTAAAGTGTGTTGTGAAGGCAGCATTTGCTCACTAAAGCAGGAAGCAGGAACAGGACATGCTTTAGAATGTTAACACAGTATCCCAGTTGCTAAACTCTGTGTGTCCTAAGGAATTCTGTGCAGGTGTGTGCTGTCAGTGAGTGGGTATAGGACATTAGTCAGTTCATCACCACTTGGCTGCAAGTATTTAACTCTCTGTACTACGATGGCAACAGCATCCAAACATGAATTTATCAGGGACAGGGTGGTACACAGGTGGACTTAAGGACCTGTTAAACTGATTTTAGGCATATTAGACAACATGTCCAATAGTTTAAGAATTAAAATAGACACTTGGACACAATACTTAATACTAGCATATCTAACTTATGACATCTCATGCATCTGTAATGCATTTTGAAATTACAAATTTCAAATTGTGTGTGGACCAGTTGTGAATTTAGTCATTTTAATTTACATAACCCTTCCAGGCCCTTGTTTTTTATACATGTGCCAGGCTACAGTGACATTTTTGACAGTCACTATTTTCTTTTATAGTGTTTTTCATACTATGCTGTTGTTTATTCATAAATAATTTAGTTTATAGTATATTTTATTTTGTTTATAGTATATTTTATTTTGTTTATAGTGTAAATTGTGGAGAAAGATGGTTCGGTTGACACTAACCCAGCCCTAAACCCTGAGTACTCAGGACCCCTCTATCTGCATCACCCTGCCACTGCAGGTCATCGTCCCACCGAATTGCACAGGCCCAGTTCTAAGCGTCTTACACAAGCCGAGGCCATGTAATGAGTGTGACAGATCCATCACTGTTTAAAAGTGGAACTGAATGACACCAACAGGCCTGAGCTTTGTTCAGATGAAGAAAACCCAGACTAGGGCCCTCCAGTTGCTCCTCTTCATCTTCTCATCTATAACTTATGATCTGCTGTCATTCATTCATTCACAAAGTTCATCTGCCTTTAGTCACACTTACTTAAGACTAATTTAATGAAATGTTTGTGTGTGCAAGGTTTGAAAATATCTTACTTAAAAAAACTGCTTCAAATGACCTCTAACTTGTGTTTAAGTAATAAACATTTAATCTTTAGTTTGAATATATTAATAATAATAATTATAAGAAATTGTTTGATTAGCCCAAACTCTGCTGCATGGCAAGTAAGTAACTAGAGAGATATATCTGAGTCTGTATCCTGACAGTGTACCCTGAATTAGTTGTATATTCCTGTACAATGAAAATAACATATCTTATCTAATGCTGTAATAGTTGTAGGTAATTGCAAAAAATAAACCTGAAGTTCTTGAAACAGGCTTAAATTTAAATCAGGAAGGATCTGAACTAATCTTAGAACTGAAGTTGTGCCACTGTTCTGAAAATATCATCACTACTAACTCCTCTGACAGTCTTACATGTTTGTTTACAATGTGCTAATAATAGTGCATGGTCAGAGTCAGGTGACCTAAGGCTTAAGGTCAGCTCTGGTCAGAACTCTTGTCTCCTGGGAGTTTACTCCTGTTGTTTAACTCCTGTTAGTTAACACGTTACAGCAAACACTGTCTGTTGTTAAATGATAATCCCTTTGGCTGTGTTTCCAGGCACATCCAGGACCCAGCCAGCCAGAGACTGACATGGAACAAACCACCAAAAAGTGTCCTTGTGATCAAGAAGATCCGAGACGCCAGTCTGCTGCAGCCTTTCAAAGAGCTCTGCGTGTTTCTGACGGAGGTATGAGCTCTGTCCCATATGTAAAACACTAAATGTTCTCTTGTGGATTTTTTTCCTTATTATTCCACTAGATCTTGAGGAGCTATCAAGGCCCAGACAATTTTAACAATCAAAAAATAAATAAAAATAATAATACTAAAGTTTTAATATTAAAGCCACTCTTCTGCGTTTGCACAGCTATGTATATCCTGTTACTCACCCACTCGACAGAAGAGCTTTCACATAATGTACCACACCAAAGTACTGATTCAGGGTTGGTGCTGTCACTAATTATTAGTAAACATTGCAATTTACACAAATTTTTTTCCTTTCCACTGTGGCTGTGTAATGCCATACATAGAGGTGTATGGCATTACACCTGTTCTATCTGTCTTTCTATCAAACTTTTGCATGTGAATGCACTTTGATGTTTGATGTCATATTTGTTTCCACAAACACATCAACATGACTGCAATCCAAGCATTGATATGCACCTTGCAGCCCATCAACGGTGTGTGAGCTGTAGCTCACCATGACTCTGCTGTGACCACAGCACTGCACCTAGGTTCAAATCCCTCCAAAGCCAACCCAGCAACTTCTAGCAATCATCACTGGCTTCAGCCACACATCTCACACATACATGTAGGAAAAAAACACTAAACACTAAATCATTCTGTCATAGAAAAAAAACTGGTTTAAAAATGTTGTTGCTTATTAAGAATGACACAGAACTCTTCTAGTTAGTTCTAAACACATGCAGCAGCTGACCTCCCTTTGTTGCAGGTGAAGAACATGCTGGTGTATGTGGAGAAGAAGGTTCTGGAGGACCCTGCCATATCAGGAGATGAAAACTTTGGGGCCATCACCAAGAAGTTCTGCACTTTCAGAGAAGGTAGGCTTGTTGTTTTCGTTATTTTGGATGCATTTATATTATTTTTTATGTTCCCTCAACATTATTGCAATTAATGCTCTTTGCCTGCATTTGCATAGTGCTTTGTCTTATTATTTACATCATATCTTTTTAAAGTTAGATTATTATGAGTACTTTACACATAATTTTTGTCTTGGATGTCAATACAAAACAACAAAAGACGCCTTTCTTTCCAAGAGACTCAGGATTCAGCAATCAGTTTGCAAAAGCACTACTTAGTAAACATAAAAACGGATAAAAATAGCGAGATCATATAAAGTCGTAATAGTTTCCTGAACATTTTGTCACAGTAACAGTATGTTAAGCAGTGCAGGAATGTCCTGTGATATTATCAGTGTATTATTAGGAGTTGTATATTAAACCCTTTGATTCTCACAGTAGGTTAAAATATAAGCTTTGTTTTTCCCAGATCTGGACGACATCTCCAATCGTGTAGACTTCATCATCTGCCTCGGTGGAGATGGGACTTTGCTGTATGCGTCATCGCTCTTCCAGGTATTTAACATCTCTCTGATATGTCAGAGCACATTTGACAGTTTACATTTTAGAAAACACTCACTCACCTATTCTGCCGTTTGCAGGAGAGTGTTCCACCTGTGATGGCCTTTCACCTGGGCTCACT
Organism: Rhyacichthys aspro; assembly: GCA_036850595.1. Lineage (NCBI taxonomy): Eukaryota > Metazoa > Chordata > Actinopteri > Gobiiformes > Rhyacichthyidae > Rhyacichthys > Rhyacichthys aspro. The sequence continues at coordinate 3,579,312 of CM072154.1, forward strand.
GGGCTTTCTCACCCCTTTCAAATTTGACACATACCAGTCTCAGGTGACACAAATCATCGAAGGTATGTCCTGTCTTCTCTGTCTGTATGTGTGAATGTATGCCCTGTTTTCCAATTGGTCTTGTGTTTTTGTCAGGAAACGCTGCCATCATCCTGCGTAGTCGCCTGAAAGTCCGGGTGCTGAAAGAGAACTGGGAGAAGAAGGCTCGAGTGGACGAGAAGGGCATCATTCTGACCAACGGAGACATGGAGAGTAGTCTCAGAGCTGTGGAATATCAGGTGAGAGTCAGGAGCTCAAATTACACTTAAAAGATGACAGATGCACAGGTTTGTTTAAATAAAAAAACTACTGTCGCTCAAAATTTAAGTACCTTGGGTCTCTTTAGTGGTTATTTGTGCCAGGTAACGATAGCCTGAGAAAATTTGAAATAAACCCTGACACGGACAGACTCAGGACACGTTGAATTTGGACATATTTGGACAATATTGTGGGTCACAGAAGGGACAAGCCTTGACAACACCATAAGCTGTAATGTTTTTTTCTTAACCATTTTTGGGTTTAAGTTTTGTTCAGTGGTGCAATGTAACAAAGTAAAAATACTCCAGAACTGTAAGTACAATTTTCAAGAATCGGTACGTTACTTATGTAGATTTAAAAAGGAGTTACTTTGACTTTTACTGAAGGATGCTCTGACAATGCTACATTTTTAAACTGTCATAGTTCAGTCCTTCTTTGTGCAGTAAAACTAGATCTTAATGCATGGCTGGTTTATAAAAATGAGTTTATTTGAATTATTCAGATCCCAGTTACAGTATGTGTCTCTTTGCAAACACAGATAAAGATTAGCGGCAGTAAGGATCAGACTGATAAAGGAACAATACTTTCACTCATGTTTCCATGAGCTACAAGGATCCTTACGTGACTCTGATATGAATGATTCATAATTATTATCCAACCAACCTTTTTTATTAATAAATTAAATCAATTTTATATTTATTAGTTGTTGAAGCTGAGTCAAATACTTTTACTTTTATACTTTAAATGCATTTAAAAACAGGTACTTTAATACGTTCACTTAACTAAGAACTTGATGTTATACTTTACTTTGACGTGAGTGACGTGAGTTTTCTACCTCTTTATCTGTACTTTTAATTAAGTTGAGGAATTGAGTACTTCCTTCACCACTGGTTTTGTTTGTATTAGCTTCTTACAGAAGTGAGGAATGGGACAGTTAAAAAGTCAGTACTATAGTACTAAAACAGTACTGTAGCCAAAATGCATGAAAATTATTGCAAAACATGTTTTGTGTCCGAAGGTGATGTGTACACAGAAGGCTGTGCCATTTGCTGATTAAAATAGAAAAAAAAGCAGTGGTTCACGCACCAAAAATAAAACAATGCTGTCGTTTTTGACTCCAGCTTGTAAGACAAAAACTGTGTCAGCGAAATGATTTCTGCAGTGCGTTAATTTTGTTAATATCTAAATATCATGTGACATCATACAAGTAGTTATGATTAACTTCCCAAGATAGAAAATGGTATAGTCTGTCCCATCAGTGCCCGGTGGGCCAGAAAAAATCATTCAAAACTCCAGTATTTTTGGTTCTGGTAAGTTCTGCCATAGAAACTGGAATGGTACACATTCACTGCCTGCGATGTGTTGTGGTTATTTTTAAAGGCCTAAAATGATCAATGTGGACTCAAATGCCCTTTGCAAACAACCATATCATCTTCTCATTCATTGCAAATGTCAGCAGACAGTGGAGATCTGTGATTATGTCAGCGTTTAAATAAAGAAAATCATTTAACAGTCTACAAAAATATCAGCATAAAACTGTTTGGCTCCACACTATCCAAAACAAGTCATTCATACTAATGTATCATTTAGATGAAATAAGCATGGTCTTTTCTGTGTGGAGTTTTGTGTCGATGCTACCAAGTTAGGAAAGCAGAACCTGTTTACAACATGTTTCAGTCCTGTAAGTATGTGTTGTACTGAAAGGACTTCTTTTTACTCTGCTTTATCAATGTCTACCACAAAGCACTTTTGGACTGCATTTAATGTGTAAAAAGCCCAATGCAGCCTGTAAAAAAGGCTCTTTGGTGCTATTTTGTACTTAATGTTTGCCTGTGTAGCTATAAATAAATGTTAGCTTAAAAGGCATAAAAAAATGTTTTATTTATTTTTATTTTTTGGCTCATATAGTCTCCCTGGTATATAATATGCGCTCTACCAGGTGAGCCACTGAGGCACCCCCAAAAAGCCTGATTTAAATCATAAAAAAATAAATAAAAAAGAAACAGGTCTTACAGCTACAAAGCGATGCCAAAACAGCCAAGTCTTAAAGGAAAAAGAGTAACTTCTAAACTGACTGAGAGAGTCAAATTAGTAAAGGTGTACACCACACTTTTCCAGATGAAGACAGCAGTCATCTCACTGCGTTTCACATTGACCGTACACAGTCTCAGGTGCAGAGCGGGAGAAGCGGGTGAAAGGACAGATGTCTGCCATGAGTCAAGAAGCAATCACATATCTACTTCTGAAAATAATTTCCCTTTTTAAAACCTAACAGCACAGTCTGTCAAGGTCTGTTTGTGATTTTAGAAATATAAAGGTTAAAGGGGCGTGGCAGTCGGTCTAACACTTGTCCTTGTCTTCTTCAGTTAGTCTTATAAAGGTTACTGCTGATGTGGACTACATGTGAAGGCTTCTCCTTTGTGAGTCCAAATGGGATCTGATTGGTTTTCAATTTAGCAAAAGTTTTATAAGTCTTAAAAAAAAACGTCTTTTGTTTTTAGCTGCTTTATGGATTTAACTTGATCTATTGTCACCTCACTTGACAGTTTAACTTCTAACTAACCCTTGAACTGTTGAACTACTTCTAGATGTTCATTAGTATTAATCAGTCTTGAGTTCTTGCCAAATCTGACTTGTTTTAATGTTTTTTTTATTAACTTCCTGCTCTTTTCCCACTCTACCACTATACAACCTGACTTTTTTATAACTTAATAACTTAAAATAACAAACTTCACCCATTCGTCAGTTCATAAATGAAAATACTTACATTTCCACTCTATGAACTAAAATAATTATTTCCTGACTTGGCATCTGGGACCTTCGGAGGAGCAGATCCATGCTTCATCTTATTAGATTTTGAACTGTGATATGTGGACTGGAAAGTGTCTGTCTGTTTTAGGCTCTGTTGGGACTAAGATGTTTTCATTTTGCTATCATTTAGGTAGCATTCAGATTATTTGTTTTTAGGAATTTTAAAATGAACCTATGGCCTACTTTTAGTTTGAAATCTGAAGTTGCACCAATAATAATCATTGACATCAACCTGTACTGCCAGTTCTTGTCTGCTGAATGTAATTACTGAGGGTGCAGCCTCAGCAGAAGAAAGCATGTCCTGAACTATAGCACTTATTGTTGTTGTGAGTCAGGGATCTGCAGCCTGCAGAGGCTCAAACACGTGCGTCATTGTGAGCAGGAATGTGGCCTGACTGCATCCTAATGTCTGAATCCTTGCTTCATTGACCTGTGGGGTCATTCTTCTAAAATATATTAAACAAATGTAAAGATAAAACAGAAATGTGTGAATTAGATGTTTTTTTAGGAAGAAGCCAGTCTATGGTACCAGAGTTAAAGGTTCAGTTGAAGTTCTTCAGGAGTTCATGTTGTTGTTGCTTATTGATGCCACCTGCAGCATAGACACTTGCAGAAAGTTAGGATCAGCATTTTATGTCCTTTTTCTGTCACATATTGTTATTATCTCCATGTTTCCTATTCTCTTGAGTAGTTTAGTCTTCTCCTCATCTATTCAGATATGTTTTCACAGATATTACTCTAAGAAAATGCAAATAGCTGACGGCCTGAGTCTGAAGTTAAGTAGATCAGAGTGTATTCCAAGAATGCTTTCCAAAAAATGCATTTGCATTAACTCTTTTTTCTCTTTTTTTCAAAAAAGAGAAGAAACACGTCAAGCAAGAGGCTTTTATGCAAATTTAGGTTCCATAATTGATTTGAACTGCAGTTTTTTTTTCAAAAGTGGCATGTGTATTGATTGTGTCTCAGGTGTTGAACGAGGTGGTGGTGGACAGAGGGCCGTCCTCATACCTGTCCAATGTGGACCTGTTCCTGGATGGACATCTCATCACCACGGTGCAGGGAGACGGTGAGTGCACACATCCACTTCACTCTCACAGACTTCACTCGTTGGTTGTGTTCAGAGCTCCAAAGTTCACATGAGTCTGTGTGGTCTGTCCTCCATATTGACACTGAAGCAAACTTCATTAAGACACACAGTGTTACCTTGTCTGAAGGGCTCACTCAGTGGAGAGTCTTTATCTCTCAGCCAAATGATTGCAGTGTTTATTAGCATGTTTTTATCATTGTTTCCTTTGTTAAACAAAGTGTCCCAGATATGTATTGTACTAATTTGGTCATCCCTCGGCTGTGGTTATTTAAAAGCTGATTAGACAACAGAGAATCCTCACTAGAAAACTAGAATCTTTTCTTTTGATAAACAGTTCAAGAAAAAAGAATTAGTGATTTTTTTTTTTTATCTTATAGAGTAAACAAAGCCAGCATTAATTAAAAACAATGTTTGTCCACTGAATATTGTGTAAAACATGAGAAAAGGTTGTGATATTAGTCATTCTCTTGAATGCTTAAGGTCTCTGATTTTTACAGTTCCCAAAGGTAAAGGTAATAAAGTGGAAATAATCTTCTGCTGTTTACTGCAGCAGTATTAGCTATACCCTTAGACTTTCACATCATTACACTCCACGATTTAGTCAACACTTTAATCCAAGTCATTGACTAAAAAATAGACTTGTGATTGATATCTCATATAGAAGCAACTTGTGTGATGTCACTGTTTCTGCAGCAAACGTCTCTCTCTGAAAACAGCTCAGTGGAAACTCACATACCACTCTATAGAATGCTAATGACCAGTTTCTAATCACACTAATAATACTTAGGATATTTCTGTTGACCTCAGTGGTGACCTCTGTGGTTTGTCCACATTCCTCTGACTGTGCTGTCTGTTCTCAGGTGTGATTGTGTCGACACCCACGGGCAGCACAGCGTACGCTGTAGCCGCAGGGGCCTCCATGATCCACCCCAACGTCCCCGCCATCATGATCACCCCCATCTGCCCCCACTCCCTGTCCTTCAGACCCATTGTGGTGCCGGCAGGGGTGGAGCTCAAGGTGAGCAACACCATTCAGGAGGGTTCAGTCTGTGATCCTAAATCAGTTCCATTATTTTTACAATTCTTTTTTTGTATGAATCTATTTTTTCAAGGATTGTAGTTGTCTTGCATATTGTTGCAAATATTTTTGTTCTGTGGTGAAGCCATGTCCACTCTCTACATGTAAGTCCCCTATCCCTGACTTATTTCATTTTGTTAGCAAGTGACTGTGGTGTAGGTGGTGTATCACTCCCAGCATCTCTGCATGATGGAGCACACACCTGAACTGATCAACCCTCACTTAATCTGTTCTGTGCTGTGCTGTAATCAGTCGGTGAAACCGCACAAACAGACACAGCCCTCTGAGCTGAGTTACACTGACTGTACAGACTAATACAGTCAGGGAGGGTCACAATCTAAAACGCCTGTTAGTATCTGTCATGCTCAAAGCATGACACTGGTGTGTTTCTGTCAGACTGACCGCTCCCAATTTAAAATACAGATTTTAATTGGTTTAATTTGATTATAAATAACAACAAATCCCCAGATGCAACATGACTCAGCAGGTTCCATCGGCCATATTGGCAGGAAAAAACAAGTCATGAACAGCACCAGTGTAGATCTCCAACTAATCACTTTAATTTCACAGTTATTGAGCTACATGACACAAATATATATATAAATATATATATAAATATATAAATATATAAATATATATATATATATATATATATATATATATATATATATATATATATATATATATATATATATATATATATATATATGTGTGTGTGTGTGTGTATTAGGGGTGTTCATGGTTAATCGATTAATTGTCATTAAGAACTTCACTGATTAAAACCGATTAATCAATATGCTGTATATGCTTCATACACATTATCTATACAGTACAGGTTCTGAACCTACTGTTAAGACAAAATAGCACCATCTTTTGTGTTCTGACCCAGTGTTTGGGAACCTGAAAGTAGCTCACACCAAATAGCATTTAAATTAGAACAGCAGTCGTTCATATATTTGCTCTGAAATGTAGGGTAGTCCATGTCCCGCTGTAAAATCTTCTTACATAGAGTACAGATACACGAAGTATGTTGTTACAGTCCACCACTGACTGAGCAAACCCAAAAAATGTTGTTGCCTTATATTTGTTGGTATCCCAACTCATATTTTTACTGTATATTTGAGCATATTTTTCAGTACAATCTACTTCAGCATTTTATTTTCTCCACATATTGCCAGGAGAAAAACGCTATTAACTGATAATTATTTAACTTAAGGACTGTATTTACCCTGGTGAGTTTATTAGATATTTTAAACTGTGGCACATCTCCAAAAATTATTTTTCTTTGATATTGTGTTTTAGTTTGAACACTGATACGTTGTTGTTAAAGGAAGTCCAGAAATTGTTTGCAACTGGTGTGAAAACTGAAACCGTAACGCTGACCCTGAGTGTTTGTTGTCACAGATAAAACTGTCCCGGGACGCCCGGAACACGGCCTGGGTGTCGTTCGATGGGAGGAAGAGACAGGAGATCTGCCACGGAGACAGGTAGGGCCCCACAGTTAACCCTGCTGCACCAGCCGCTCGTTATGTAACATGATGAGCCCTTTTAATTGGCTTGGCTCCTGGACTGTGCCTGTGCCTTTATGTCCAGAGATAGTCAGGGCTGCCATCTGGAAATGTCTGAAACTGGATTCACCTCTTTTTTCTTTTTTCCTCTGTTTGATTGTACAAAAGGTTTATAATGTATATGATAGTGTGTCAGGTTAAGACATATTAAAGACCAAGACCAAGTCAAGACAAAAACCAGTGCTATACTTTGCTGCACTGGAATAGATACAGGTGTAAAGCAATCACCCAAGTCAAGTTTTTTACCAAGTCCAGATGTAGTGCGTGGAGAGGGAGGCCGAGTCTGAGACACCGAGACAATACCACGTCAAAATGAGTTAAAGATCAAGACAAAACTAAGTAAAAAATTATTTTGAGACCAAGACAAGACCAATACCTTAGTCTTAGTCTCAAGTTCTACATCCTTTGTATATGGTGTCCAGTCGGAAAAGTCAAGCACCATTTTTTTGTTTCTCAACTTGAGAGAGCGTGTGCCTAATATCTCAGGAAATAGAAAAAGACAACACCATTTCATTGAGTTTCTGTGGGCCATGTGAATGTACAAGACACAGACAAAAAAATGTTTTTCTGTCTACAACCCTGAGGCCTGACAAATAAGTCTGACATTTAAATGGAAAATGCGTAAGAAAAGGTTTCAGTCTACACAAAGCAGTGATTCCTCACTGACCTCTTTGTGTGAGTTTCTCTGATGACAACAGGCTTTTTGAGTCTCATCTGCACAAACCTGTCCTCACTCCACTCTTTTGTCTCTGTCTGCCCTCCAGCATTACCATCACCACTTCCTGCTTCCCTGTTCCCTCTATCTGCTTCCGGGACCCGGTCAATGACTGGTTCGAGAGCCTGGCGCAGTGTTTACACTGGAACGTGAGGAAGAAGCAGAACTACCTCAGCTCAGAGGAAGAGGACTTCTGAGCCTGTCTCAGCAGAACTCCTAGTCTCTCCAAACTCCACTCACAGATCCATTCACCTGACTGCTCTTGTGCTTTATTCTGAATGTAGCTACCAGGGAGTAAAAGGATACTGAGTATTTTAACCATTTTTATTTACATTTAGTGTTTTAGCCAAAAATCATGTCACTAGTCCATATCAGCTGCTTCCATTTCCAAGAATGACCCTAAAACCTGGCTTTTATCACTTTTATCAGATACTGATTATTTAAATGGGACAATGTATGGAGAATATGAGTCATTTTGGAGTATAGTTATATTTGATGGTAATGATTTTGTAAAAAATTGTTTGTTTTTTTTTTGTGAATGGAGTTTGGCCTGGACCAGGTTTTTTCCCTTTTGTTGCTCACAGACTTGCCTTCTGACACTAACATATTTCCAACTCAAGCTTGTAAAGAGAGTAACCCCAAGAAAAGAATGATTATGTTTGGTCACTTCCTGTGAGTGGGCGTTATCAGGGTTTTTAGCACTTTGTAATCTTTTCCCACAGATGGCAGGGACAGCTCTCACTGCAGATCTCAGTGACCAAAGGCAGAGCAGCACTTTGCTTTAAAACAAACACACATCAAATCTGTACGAATCCTGCCAAACTGAAAAACCCCATCAGACACCATCTTTAAAAGGTTGAGTTCCCAACTGTACGAACTGTGCCTTAATCAGTGCTCTAGTAAATGTATTTAAAAAATGACTTTTTAAGGTTTACTTCAAGTCTCTGCACAGATCTGCACTTTGTGCAGGAGCTGATTGATCTGTTGTTGACTGTTCCAGCACGTTGTTATTCTGCCATTTTGGAGTGAATGTGTGCAGCGGTTTGTCCTAAAACAAGCGTGACCACAGCTTTTTAATGTCTTTTAAGCCATAGCTGTCTTTGTAGATTTGATACTGCGTGGGCTGTGGCTGATTGAAGCTAAATTATTGTACTACAAACACTTCTGTTTTTACGTTTGAAGCAAAATTGTGTAACTATTTTCTGATAAAGTTGAACAGAAAGATGGCCTATTGTACCTTACACTTACCTGCTCAAACCTGTTAATATATACTTCAGCGAATTATGGGATTGTGAGTGAAAACAGATGTTTTGTTCAAGGGGACCAACTGAACTATAAAAGGTGAGCATTCCTTTAAGATCATCTTGTATATATGAAGCTCCAATGAAATGTATTTTGTAAAAGTCTAACGTTTATTAACCGTTTACAATGTATCACTGCTGAAAATAAATCTATTTGGTACTTTTTTTTACGTGAATAAGATGTTTGACTTCTCATTCTTTTATTGCTTTTTCACCATTATTTTTAGTTAATCTATCACTTGGTAAATTAAGAGTTCAGAATCTTTTTTTCCAACTTGGTCCCATTTGGTCTCAGACCGAAAAAACAGTTTCTTGGGACACCCTTCAGATGGAATTATGGGAGTCAGGATAATGAGAGCCTACAGTCACATAAATAGTACCAGAATAATGAAATTTGGCAGGAAGTATCCTGACATGATGGGGAACATAGCAAAATAACATTATTAGGCTTCATATAATTCTGTTTTCAAATATTAAGCAAATTATCTGCAAAAACACCAACAAATGGCCATCATACTGAAAACCAGAGCTCTAATGTACTGAGTTTGAAGCCTGTCAGCCAATGTCTATCTAGACAGGCTACTGCCTATAGAAATATAAAAAAAGAGATGAAAAATTTATTAAATTGTCTTTTTATGTGCATTACTGTACAATCCACAGCAGTGTGCACATGTAGATACTGCTGGTCTATTGTAAAAAAATATATACATGTTAGTACTGTAAATCTCCATAGACACTATATATTGCATCTGTCACAGACCTTACATCACAGCTGTATAAGATATTTATATTATCACACTACACAGTAAGCAGTCTGGATGTTCTCTGAGATTTGGAACATTTGTAAAAGTAGTGACAGAAACTAAGGCTGCACAATGAGCAACACTTCCATCTGACAAGGTAAACTTTTCTATCCAGTGCAAGACCAGCCTTAAAATATGCCTCCTTTAAATCCTGTAACAACTTGGGAAAGAGGCAAAGTTTGGTAAAGACGCTGTACAGAGTTCAAGATGGTGAAATAAAGACTTCCTGCTTCATCCTTTTTCTGTGACTCTTACGTGGAGCTGGGCATAGACACTGCAAACAGAGATTCTATGAGAATAGTAGCCAACACAAACCCCAGTGAAGGTCAGTTGTGTCTTTCATGGAGGTTAATAAAGGAACTAAAGCCGTGATCTGAGACTCACTTCTCTCCCTGAGGCCTTGACCGAAGCTGCGCACCAGTCTGACCAGGCCCCACAGCAGAGCACCTTTGATGAGCAGAGAGACCACACTCCCCAGGACCACTGCTGCCTCCGGAGTGTACACCGAGTCTTTGGGCCAGTTCAGGATGGTCTACAATCAAACAAAACACACAGATTTTAGTCTCAGTTATGATGAATGTGTTGTTATGGAATTCATCTAAAAAAAAATTATAAAAACCCTATCTAAATGGACAGTCAGAGAATAGAACCATAAACTTTAATTCTTTATGAGACTTAAATGTCTGAAGCATTTTGGTGACAGTGACCTTTATGACAATATAAATCCTGTCCAAATGGTGACATCTGGTGGACAGGTGGTTGTATTGCACCCTGACCACTATTCTCTGCTTTCCTCAGCTCACCAGCTCCAACTTCAATGCAAATGTAAGCTTTTTGTGTTCATGTCTTGATCTTTTGTTGCTCTGTCAGTAGTTAAGATAGTTCATGCAGTTCAGTTTCACTGATTCAAAATATCTGGCTTTACTGTTCACATATGAACAAGTCATGGAGAATGTGGCATTTCCAAAACAACTCCCTACCACTCCAGCTCCAAGTGAACACAGTGTGTAGTGACACTCACAGCAGAATGGAGTTCATTTGGAAGCTATTACATGTGTAATTTAAGAATTTCATGCCTCTACAACAAACGGGGAACTTAATTTGTAAGTCCGTCTCAAGGAAAAGCCGGTGTTTTCTGCAGTGAATAAGCTTAAATGGGTGTCGACTTGCCATGGACCACTCAGCCTTGCCCTTAATGTAGCCAACCATCTGCAAGCAAATTGAGGGGCAGTGGGTCCAGAGAGGAAGTAGAGAGCCGTTTCGTAAAGGGCCTACGTTTCCATTTTTTAAAGAAGGAAGCTTTGAGAAAAAGGCAGATTTTTGTGCATCTGACCAATCAAAAAAAAAAGGGATAAAAATAAACCAAAGATTAAGTACAAGAAACCTTTAAATGAATACTAGTTGATCACTTGAACTCTTGAACTCTAACATGTTCTGTTAATAATATGTTTGTAAGGCTCACCTTATACATCAAATATACAAGGAAGGCCACCTGAGGCAAGTTCAGAGCCATGAAGAGCCAGACCAGGACTTGGACTTCCTTTAAAACCTGGACATGACACAGACTCAGAGTTAGAGCCAGGAGCTTCACACACTTTTTTTGTCTTTTTTCACAGACACTCACAGCCACAGCTCCAACCACGGCTGTCAGGACGCTCCAGGCCACGCCCACCCCCAGGAGGACAGTGTTGGTGAGGGTGATCTCCGTGTCGGCCGTCGTGATCAGGATGCACAAGCACAGCTGAGAGAAGCACGGCAAAAGGTCTTCTTAGTATTTTATTTTCAGATGTTTTAGATCTGAGTAAGCAAGTGTGCAGTGGACAAACCAGGGACTGTCAAAGCACCAGAGTTGTGCTTCAAATAAGGAAAAAGATTTGGTTCTGTTGATGTAAAATGTTAATCCAACATGAGGAAATTGAATTCAACCTTTTTAAACTGGATTAGAACCCTGCTTCACACAGTTCTAGAAGTCCAACAGTAAAAGAGAACACCAGGAAAAAGGTAGAAATGAAAGGAGAGCCAAATCTGACATTTACTCTACTGTGGACAAGACTGTACCTGAGCCTGGAGGTCAAAGGTCACCATGGAGAAGCAGAGGTTGAGCAGGAAGTACTGGTCCTGGAGCTCACTTGAGGCCCCGCTCACACGGAATGCCATCATGTTGGGTGTCCACAGAAGCCACGTGGTCCAGGCCATGTGCAGTGATCCCAGAATGAGGATGCAGCCGAACCGTGCCTGCACAGCGACAACACAACACGGACACAACACCAAGACAACCCCGACACAACACAGTTAAAGGCATTATAGCTACATTTCAACAGGTAAAATAAGACTTATCTTTGCTGCACTTCTTAAATAATGCACTGTTAAAGTCAGGATGCACAAAAACTATCTGCTTCAAATTCAATTGTTAAAACTGAACTGAAACTGAAACAAAAGATGGCACGGTGGGCTTTGTAATACAAGATCTCCAGCTTAAATCTGTTCTCTGTATTGTTCTGAAAGAAGTGGTATCAGGACATCCTTGTTTTATACTCTAACAGTTGTGCTAAGCTGCAAGAAACTACATTTCACAATACAGACACCACTGACCTCTAGTGGTGAGCAGTGCACTAGTGACTGAAAACACTAATGAACTGTGGATTGGACAAGGGCCGGGCCGTATTTCCAAACCAGTTCCAATCTAAATCATATCAAACAACACAGCTGAACAACAGCCCATTGGCTGCCATTGGCATTGTTGATGGACAACACATTTGTTGTCCATCAACATTAAGAAAAAACAAGACACATAAAAGAGTTATAAAACCCTGTTAAGATTCTAATGCGCAAGGACAGCTAATTCCAAAGTGTGGTTGCTCTTGGTTCTGTTCAAACAAAAAGCAGAGACTGATCTACTACAACCTGAGCAGCTGTGAGAGTCGGACACATAGGACAGGGAAACACCATGAGGACATCTTAAAATCAACATGGAAATGCATCCTTTCCCCTTTTCCTTCATAAACCCCACCTGGAGATAAAATGTGCACAGGTGAAGCCACCTTATGACACCCACACCTCCATTGAACCAAAGGACAATGTAAAGAGATTTATGAATTCAACTGCATGAGCTTCTAATGAGTGGGTTTTAGCTAGGGATCCACCAATCCAGCTTTTTTAGTACAGATCCAGGTGCTTTGAGTATCTGCAGGTATCAGATACTGATCTGATCCAACTGGTATTTTAATATATGTCATATAAATAACTGTATTTGTCATATGACCCATTATGGAGATGGGGATTATTTTTACATTTTGTAATGAGTTTTTTGTAATGTGTTTTTTACAAATTAAAATAAAGTAAAGACCAGCTCTTTTACCATTGTATAGACATACAATATCAACTTAGAGAGTAGAGAGTAACTTTTTACTTATGTTTAATTTTGTATGATTCTTTTGGTAGCTACTATAATCCAGAGGTCAGCAATGATCAAACCAATAGGAAGAGAAATCAGCTAAAGCAGCTGATGGATTTTAGGGACTGTATCTTCACAGTTTTTACATCAAAAATGAATGGCAGGCAGCGGCTCAGAGGGAGGGACTGTGAAACTCCGATAAAGTGTAAGCTACAGCTACAGTGTGCAGCTCCGTGTCTGTGATTGAGAGTGTACTCCCTGCTGCTTTCTCTGAACGTTCACAGAGAGACGGCAGCTGCGTGACATACAACGTGTTGTTCTCAATAACAATTGAATAGTTTATACTAAAAGTAAATCTCTGCTGATTTGACTTGCTCCATCTTGTCATCCTTCCCCAGGACCTGACGGTGACTGACCGGTATCTGACCCAGCTTTTTTGTCTGGACTGGGACTAGTTTTCGATCCGAGTATAAATATATAGTTTAAACGGGAGAAATAAGTAAGGTAGTGGTTAAGTGTGAGTTACCATGGAGATTTACCTCAATAGACCATGAACCAGCTTTGTGATAGCAAAAACCAAGGGCTAACCCTCTAATTCAGCACAGGGCAAAGAATTGTGGCAACTGAAATGTTCTTGCTGCTGCTGCTGCATGAACTGACTAATACAATGGAGTGCAGTGCTTTGTGAGTCTCCTGATTGGTTGGTCAGTGAATGACAGCCCTCTGGTGTGCTCATCAATCCCAGGGAAGATCAGCTTAAAGATTGTGAAATTAGACAAACCATCACAACCCCTGCAAGGTTTATTGTGCCTTGTCTTCATTTCATCATCTAATCTTTTTTTTTTTCACATGATCAATAAATCCATACAATCACTAGGCAGAGGGTGTTGATGTAATTAGAGTGAGAACAGAGCAGGAGGGGCTCACCTGCAGCTCCTTCTGGTCCTTTGACTCCAGCACGGCGAAGTTCACCACCGAGCGAAGCATGAGGAACAGCACACTCAGCACGAAGGCTATGAGCTCCTGTCTGTTCTCCTGCAGCACGCCGCGGACAACGTAGTACACACAGAACACTGGCAGCACACACAAGAACAACTGCTTACTGCACAGACTTACAATATTTTGTCTAAGTTTTGTCTAAATAAGTCTATGGCTCTATCTGAACACATAATATTGCTTAGGACGTGCCTAACTCCTGAGCTCCACTCATGTTAAAGCTGCATTACCTGATAAGTTCCTTCTGTCACCGTGCCAACCACACACCTGAACCCCCAACAATATACCAACCTCCTCTGCTTTAATTGTTGTTTAATGTTGCCGTTTTTTTAAGCAGCAGTCTGTTGGAGGCAGTCACAGATAAAGAGATCATAGGCAAAACAGATAGGGCTCAACCAACTACAGGTATTAAGTTTGGAGACTCTGGTTGAAGCAGTGGAGCAACAGAAACACAACAGGACGGTGATATACTGAGCTGTTTTTTGGGGGGCTGTTCATATTATATATATATATATATATTATGCCTGTAAAGTGCATACTTCTATGTACAAGGAGTGGTATGGACAGAATATTAGAAGTCTTCCTTTGAGGAAGAGGAAGAACTTACAGATTCCGAGCAGCTGGATGAGTGACACAGTAAAGTTGTCCTCATCTGCGATGTCTTTGCCCATGTGCTGCTTCACCAGACTGGACACAGTGAGGCCCAGCAGAACCAATAGAGACGCCAGAGTGAAGCAGAAGTAGGTCTTCTGCAGAGTGGACAGCTCCGACCACCCCTTTCTCTGCACACAGCAGAAAACAAGACTGAGTCCAGACTGAGTCCAGACTGAACTGACTGAGTCCAGACTCAGTCCAGAGAGGACAGGCTGAGCACTGAGAGGTGCATTTAATATTTCAGTCTTCCAAGAAGGTATAGGCTAAGGGTCAGCAACCACCATCCCGCAGGACGATTCAGGCCTGCAGCTAATAATTTCTGGCCCGCCAAATGATTTTGAAAAATTATTAATTACATTATAAAACTGTGAGTCCCAAAGATAACATCTAGTCAAAGAAGTGTTTATAATATGTTCTTTATGCCCCTCTGTGTCTGACTTTGACAAACACGTTCTTTGACTCTAAACTGCACCTGTCTATGTCTGAATTGGAGCTGTTGTTTGTCTTTGTGCTATGTAGCTCTGAGAAGGTGGGCTGTTCCTTTTTTTCATGGTGCAGTTTACTCATTTTACTTTTCTTAATTATCTTAAAAATCTGGTTAAGGTGGTGTGGGTCTGGGACCACGAATAATGGACAACTAAGTGACGGTGGATGATTATAGACACATAAAGAGGGGTCAGAGGCAGGGCAGTTCAATTCAAAATCTTGACAGAAAAGTCCATGTGGGAACGAGTTCACCCGGTTCAAGTTCATTTTATTTGTATAGCACATTTACAACAGCCACTAGGCTGACCAAAGTGCTTTACAGAACAGGAAAAAAATTATAAAAAACATTTACATAAAGCAAACAACAGTTTAAGACCTCCCGTTTAAAAGATTACCGTGTAACAAAAATCAATGTGCTAAGGAAAACAAACAGGTTTTCAGCTGGGACTTAAAAACAGGGAGTTAAAGGGCCGTTCTAATCTCTAAAGGCAGGGCATTCCACAGCCGAGGCCCAGCCACTACACTACGCTTAAGTCTAGCAGGAGGACCTACCAACAACGCCTGGTCACAGGATCTTAAACTTCTGGATGGAGTATATAAATGAAGGAGTTATAAACAAAGAGTAGAATTTATTCTCTGCTGAACTGGCAACCAGTGAAGAGATCTGAGAACTGGGGTGATATGTTTGTGTTTGCGACATTTTAAAAGTAGTCTGGCTGCAGCATTTTGGACAAGCTCAACAAGCTTGGACAAGCACTCAGCTTATCTCAGTCTAAACCTTCCTGATGTAATAAAGCGTGGTGCAACTGCGTCAACCTGTCCACGTCCTCCACAGAGCTATCTTCTGTAACCATTGAATAGAAGAAAAGACAGTGTGTTGTTAAGTGCTTGTGAAATCCATGTGTAACCGGCCTGATGCTGCTGCGTTCAACTGCGCTCCGTAAAACAAAAATGAAAAACGCGAAATGGGATTTGGAACACCACTTGCTGTTCCATCTTTGTTACAAAATAGGCCAAAAACAGCCAATGTGAATGATTGATTAAAACAAATCAATGATAAATACATACAAAGTTGGTTGGGATATCAGTTTCTGAAAACAATCATTTTCTAAAAGGACTAAATAACCCCAGCTTCTTAAACATCTCCCTAGTTATTTTTGTCACCACTGCAGCTGCAGATTGAACTGGTTGATGCCAAAAAATGTTATTTATTATATATTTATTTTGTGAATTAGAGACATGACGAAGGGAAGGGAAGGAGGAGTTGCCGCCTTAGGGATTATGGAAAAGCTACAGCTAGGTTTCACGGGCTACTATGAATAGTCTAAAAAGGGTGGGGCCTGGAGTATGAATGTTGCAATAACAAAAACTTACAATATTTCAGTGATTCAATTTAATGCAACATTATGTAACTTTTGGGGCTATCTACTACAATTTAGGCAATCTCACTTTTTATACATTTCCAATAAAAAAGTCAATTAAAAAACTTGAAAAGAGGTGCTACTTTCCTTTTCTAGGTGAAGAAAATATTAAAATGACTGAGACTATTATTTTAGTCATTTTCAGGCTCCATAAAAGTTACATAGTGATGCTTTAAATGTATAAAAAGGCTTTACACAAACTTCCATCTCCACTGATGGGTGGTTACACCGCAGTCTGATTAGAAAGTCAGTCTGAAATTCAAATATTTCTATAGGAATATGTGTAGTATGGATGATACAGCTGTTATAGCAAGAAATTCACAATTTATTGTGAAGCCCTCGAGTGCAGCTTTATAGTATTAGGATGGTAAAGCATAAGAAAAGGTCTGACCGGTCCACATGGTGTTGGGATGAGCTCCTGGTGCCTGGGCCGCAGATTTGGAGACAGGAGCTCTGGGTCTAGGATAGGACTGTGAAGGTAAAGAGAAAATACACATGGAGTTAGCAGAGCAGTACACAATGAGAACAGCAGATGAAAGTAACAGGAATAATGTAGATTTTAGAAAATAAATATTGTAACAGGAAAAACAAAACCTTAAAACTTCATCTAGACTTTATTATCAAGGATTTATAGGATCTAGATCTCAAGTATGTTCAGCAGATGGGTCTTTGGCCAATCACATGCCCTGTCTTGAACACAGACTATCTAACATTGGACTACACAGATGTCAACGAGGAAGTAATTGCTACTGAAACAGTGAAACAAAATCATGAACAGAGAAAAGGGAAGAAAAGTGATACACAGATAAATACCGGAGATTTATTTATTAATTATTTAACATTTATTTATCTAGGAAAAGATCCATTGAGATTAAAAATCTCTTTTTTAAGAATGTCCAAGCCAGGATTAGCAGCATGCGATGCATTTATACAATGATTATGAGACAAAGATCTTGGTGCGATCACATTGGTACGACACTGAAATCAGAGACAGAAGTTTATGGTCAGCTCTAAACTTTGGTGTTGATGTAGTTGAATCGTAGTGCTTTGCTTTTAAATTATAAAATACCCAGATGGAGAAAGATTAAATAATAATGAAACAAAGAGTTAGGAGTCCATCTTTTAGAGTTCCCACGTCTTCCCCTGGTGTCTGGAGAATGGGTGGCACTCCTTTTCTTATACAGCATTCGGAGTATGGTCCATGTTGTTTATTATAGCAACCATCCTGTGTCACTCAATGACGTCATCAATACTCTCCAAACCCATCTCCATTTCTGCTCTTGAGCAGTCTCCTTCAGATGCTTAGAAATGAATTGCCCTTAGCTTCATTGTTTCAAGTGTTCAAGTTCAAGCATTCAAGCATTGTTCCTGTAGAATGAGACGTTGTAATAAAACATAACTCTCAATGCTTATGTTTTCATTCTATATGATTACATATTATTAAAAAAAGATGGAGGTAGAGTCAACTGACCAGATGCAAGAGTTAAAGTTAAAAGCTAACTTGGTGATGAAGCAATATAACAAGACAAACATTAACTTTTGCTTTAAGTCACACGAGAGGGCAGTTATATATAAATCTCACCTTAGTAAGGTTTCTGCATATCTAGAAGTATATGTGATCGTATGATTTAAAGTGGGAAAGTCAGATGATTTAGAAACATTTTGAAACAGGAAATGACCAACCCCAAACTGGTGACACAAATGAAAAAAAATCACTGTTGTGCAATATGCTAAAATCTGATGTTGTAATATAGATGTACACTACAGGGAGCTAAAGGCTTAGTCTAAACCATCAATAAAACCATCAACCCTGGTTAAAACAACATACTGAGCAATGGTGCATATAGAAGGAAGCTTAGTATGTCCTTGAAATAATATTGTAATCTAAGATTAAAAAGATCAGTCCATTTTCCTGTGTTTTTTCCTGCAGTGTGGACATAACCTGGAACTGACTGATGGAGTCACATGAGCAGGAAGAAGACCCAGCACTGTTTCAAGAAACAGACTGTTGTGCAGTTTTACAGTGATGAAGAAAACTAATAAGGACTTAATAAAAGGCTCCCCTGGCAATAAATAAGCTAGTGCTTAGTTGTTGCTACAGAGACTATTTCTTTATAAGTTTTCCTTGTTGTTATTGTGTTTAGTATTCCTAAAATCTCACTGTAGCTTGTGGTGCACTAAAAAAAATACAATTTTAAAATTATTATTAAATTGTACCATAATAAAGAAACTGTAAGTTATACAAACATTTAATTACATTAATTAACGTTCAATATTTTTAGTTTAGCGAATGAAGACTGTAGATTTTGAGATCTAATGGTACAGATGACAAGTTCCACTCAAATGTCTCAAACACACAGCTACGTATAGCCTTCAGCAGCCAAGGTGCGACTTTTTCATTCAATACTGGTCTATGAAGTGTGCTTGTTGACAGAAGTTTAACCTACCTCCTCTCGTCCATTTCCTGACGAGAAACGCTGCAGAACAGGCTCTACATGCTCGATCTCAACTTCTAATTTTACTCCACTGTCTCTCTCACAGACTCCCACGGAGCACCGCCGTCACTGCCCACACTTCCACGGAGTCCCCCACAGACCCACGGTACATCACTTCCAGATTCACTCACGCTACGATCCACTCCCACAGAGCGGAGTGTTATCAGACCAACAGTCTTATCACACTCATTCTCCTGTATCCTTCCGCCGGATCAGGAGGGCAATACAGTGGGACTATTTGGACTGAAACGCTTCAGAAAGTCGCTGAAACGCAAGTGGTGGCGATGGCTGAGCAGTGTATACTTCCATCTAGTTCACACATGTCAAACTCAAGGCCCGGAAGCTAAATGCGGCCCTTTTCAATGTTTATGTGGCCCTTGAATACATTTAGTAGGTGATATTTTGGCACTATGTTTTAACTGGAATGGAACAGGTTTTAGATGGATTTGAATAAGATTAATATTATTTGTTCATGAAATCTTAAGCCAGTTTGTTTGTACTGAGATATATATAATCTGCTCAAATCCAAATAAAAACTGTTCAAATCCATCTAAAACCTGTTCAAATCAAAATAAATCCTGCTCAAATCTATCAAAAACTTGCTCAAATTAGTCGAAAACCTGTTCAAATCCGTCAAAAACCAATTCAAATCCAACTAAAATCTGTTTAAGTACATCTAAAACCAGTTAAAATCCGCATAAAACCTGTTCAAATCCATCTAAAACCAGTTTTCATCAAAGAAGGAAATTGATGTAAAAGATGACTTTTGTAATACTCAAATAAAGATGACTAATGAATTGTGATGGTTTATAACAATATGAGAGTGCAATATGCCTACAGCAGAGTCTTAACATTCTCCCCACTTAAATGCCCGCTCTGATGAAAATGCATAACTTTCAGGCTATTATAAACACATAAAAAATAAATATAGATAGATTGGTCCAGACCTTAGTGACCCTTCTGTGTTTGGCCAAGGCCATGGCTAGTTAATTATAATTTTATTTGTAATTATTTTTAGCTAATTATTAGCTATTAACTACTCTACCAAGATCACCTTATCTTTCTGACACAGCACTGTGTGTTTTTGTTGAGGGTCTAACATCTGACTTTAAGGGAGTTCCCCAGGTTCCTCTTTGAGGCCTGTCTTGTCCCAATTTTTACAAACAACCTTGCTAAATGTTAAAATCCATCTTTATGCTGATGACACCATAATCCACTCTATTGCTTCCTCAGTCCTGTATGTATGTCCTGAATGAGCTTCAGGTTCCTTTACATCAGCTAAAGTTGTTCCTAAATGCTAAAAAGACAATGTTTAGGACATCTACTAAAGCTCGCTGTCAAGGAAAACAGTAGCCAGTTTTTTTGCATGCACATCTGTGTATAATTATAGCATGTGAATGTCCATGGTTTGGATCCAAAACACTACATATGATCAGAACAGATGAGATGATGCAAGATGAACCATGCAAAAATCCTGTAGATTTGAGGAGTCCTCAGACTGAATCTGGACTACAGATAAAGGCATCGTCTTCAGAGCAGAATAGTGGCCCCAGGACCTCTCAGCTGAACAGGAACATTAGCAAAAAACAATGTAATGATCACATCATCACACTATCATCACAGATCATCTCTGACACAGCAGTGCCCGGTAGATGGCGGTAGAAATATCAAGGCTCTATTGTATTTTGTGTAACTACCACTTTTCAGGGTCTGTTTTTATTTAGCATAGTCATTTAAAATAATTTCTTCAGATTTTTGCTTTTCTTTTGCTTTTGCTGTTGTGTTTGATTGTTTTGTGTGAAAATATTACATCTTCTTTGGAAAAGTCTGTGTGTAAAGTGTTCACTGTTAGACACAACAGAAACACCGTTCTGCTCTGAAAATAAAAGTTCAATTTCAAAATAAATAAAAGTCATGTAATCGCGCATTTAACTTGTAAAACCCATAAGGAATACTAATTTCACTAATAATAGTTATTCAAGCTGAACAAAACGGGTCTAGTCTTAAACTTTAATATAAAGCTAAGGCAGTCACTTCCGCTCATTGAAGCTGCGTTAGCTTGACACTGCTCTTTGATGTCCAGAGCCACGTCTCTACGACAGGCGCCAAAAATGGACTAACCTGGGCAGAATGGGGACGTAAAAGCGTGTCTTCACAGGGTATAGCCTCATTTTGCTCTGTCTGTGTAAAACATGGCCTGTTCTGTTCCAAGTAAAGCTGGTTCTTCTGCTTTTGCTTCAGCGCCGCAGCAAACAAACAGTGGCTAGCAGACACCATTGTCCCAC
This sequence comes from Rhyacichthys aspro, assembly GCA_036850595.1. Classification (NCBI taxonomy): domain Eukaryota; kingdom Metazoa; phylum Chordata; class Actinopteri; order Gobiiformes; family Rhyacichthyidae; genus Rhyacichthys; species Rhyacichthys aspro. Next base: position 3,600,703 of record CM072154.1, read on the forward strand.
TTCCTCCCAGTCTCTAACGGCGTAGACCTGCCACTGGACTGCAACACACACACGAGCTGATTCACAGAAAACAGGAACTCTTTTTGGTAAGTTTTGGTCTTTAATGGTCTCTTTTAGTGGCCAGAATAAAGGCATTGTCTGTTCTTTGTTGTGGTGGTCCAAGGAGTGCTTTACAGCTCATTGAAATGTCACTGGCAGATTCATATCACTGTCTTAAGGGCAAACTCAAATGTTTTTGCACAATCAAACTCAAATAGCTTGTTAAAATCTGTATTGTTTAATAGGAAATAGTTAGTGCTCATACAAAACTTTTTATGAGTCCTTTTTCATTATTACAGAAACGCACACAAATTCTGCATATAGTTGTTTTATTTATTTTTTTTAATTTTAAACTAGAATAAGAAAACAATAAAAGACATGTGCATTTAAAAGATGGTGCTTCTTCTAAATCCGCTTACCATGGAGTTTCTGTTTTGATAGCTGAGTGTTTGTGTTTTGTCTGCACACATGAAACACTGCCAGGTCCTTAGCAGGAAAGGCATTTCCCAGAAAAACACTGACATGAGGTTTTTTTAGTTTCAAAGACACGGATGAAGCATTTATATCATGTTTTCTTACTTTATCTGCCTTCAAAGCATTTGTACACCATGCCTCTATTTCCTCTCACAAACACGTGAAAATGTGGTTCATTGTTTTGCCAAAGTGTGACAGTGTGAGTGAGCAGAACAGGCACTGAACCATTAACCTGTCACCTGTGGACTACATTCAAAGTAGTACAGTGTACCTATAAATACTATTAAATTTTATTTTATTTGTATAGCGCAGTATCACAAAAATTGCCTCAAAGGGCTTCACAAAAACAAAAGACAGTACATGAACACACAAGACAGTAAATGCACAAGCAGGCAGAACAAGACAACATCCCCTGTCCTTAGACCCTCAGACAGGCCGTGCAATAGATGTGTCACTGACAGATAGTCCATTGTATGTACAAGGAATGAAAAGTTAATGAGGATAAAGTCCATGGTAATCTCAGCAGGAACAGTTCATCTGAGTAGGAGGAACTGGGGTCAGGAGGGGTCCATGTTGGGACAGGATCACAGATGGGCCATAGCTAAGGTCCAGTCATCACTGGGACGTCTAACAGCAGCCAGACATCTGAGAAGAGTGGGAAGAGCAACAACTTGTGAACAGCAAAGAACTAAGCAGAAATGTAAATAATATTGTAATGCCAGAAGATAGAAGCTTAGTGTGTCAATCTTTCCTCATTGTGTACGCCACGAGAAATCACAGCTAAAAGGAAAAAGGAAAGTCTTAAGCCTAACTTTAAATATAGAGACTGTGTCTGCCTCTTTAACGTGAGCTGGGAGTTGATTCCATAGAACAGGAGCTTGGTAATTAAAGGCTTTACCTCCCATTGTACTTTTGGAAACTCTAGGATCAACTAGTAGCCCTGCATTTTGAGAAGGAAGCGCTATGGGGTCTGTGATAGGACGGGGCCTTCCCACTGAGGGCCTTATAAGTGAGGAGAAGAATTTTGAACTTAATTCTGAATTCAATTGGAAGCCAGTGAAGAGAGGCTAACACTTTGTTACTGTTAGTATTCTAGCTGCTGCGTTTTGGACGAGCTGAAGTACAAAATACAAATACAAAAGATGACAGATATAAAGACAGTCTTTTTTAAGACTCAGCCCTGAACAGATCTCGAAAAAATAACATCTTTCTCTGACTTTGACTCTGGAGTAAGAAAACATAAAGTACAAGCTCTAATACTGTGTAATGACAATGCTGTGGAGCCGTCTTTACCACAGGTTCATTTTAATGTTGTGGCCAATGACATGATGTCTTCGAAACAAACTACATACTCTATGTTCAAAACATATCAGAAGTAAGTCAATTCTAGTCTGAATTTGTGACAGAAGTACGAGATCAAACTTGCTCTTTCACTCTGTGTTGTTATTATTTGTGTCACATCTACAGGAAAATTATACCAGTAAGCAGTACACCATAGACATACACCCATCTGCCAAGTATTTCTTTCTTTTTCTTTTAAATAGTGACATGTTTTATTTGAAAAGGCTTACACTAGATCTTTCTGTCACAAATTCAGACTGGAATTGATTTACTTTTAATAATCTCCCGGACACTAATAAGGAGAGATCTGGACTGCAGTACAAAGGTCAGGTCTGGCTTTGGAGCTGTGGATAAGACGTGTACATGTGCATACATTTCATCATGATAGACTAGTCCCCAGACCCTGACTTGCATGCTTTAAGTAGATAGTTTTTGTATCTTTTTGTTCTAGCATTGACATTCACTGATGTTTCTATTCATCATTTCCCAAGTTCTGCCACAAAGGATAGCACTGCTGAGTGTCGGACTGCTACACCAGCTGAGATGGACTGAGATCATCGGAGCTCTTCCTGTGACCTCTTGCCTCTCTTCACCTGTCTTTCCTGCTGGTCCCGGGGAGCCCTCAGGTAGCAGGTGCAATGACAGGAGGCAGGCACATCTCCAGACACCCGCTGTGGCGTCTCTTGTCCCCACTGAGCACCCGGCAGGAGCGTGTGGTGCTGGCCCGCAGTGAGAGCCTCCCCGGGGAACAGGTGCTGAAGATCACAGTCACCGAGACCACCGTGATCGAGGCCGAGTCCGGAGTGTGGAACTGGCGCTCCTTGTCCTACATGGGCCTGTGGTATTTCTTCAGCTTCTGCACACTTTTCCTCAACAAGTACATCTTGTCACTCCTGGAGGGGGAGCCAAGCATGCTGGGTAAGGAGGACCAGGTCTGCTTCTGGTTAGGGGTGGGAGTCCTAAGATCTGTTTCCATCCAGCTATGCCATATAATTTCACCCACAATAACACCTTTTTATAACTGATACATGACAGAGACAACAAGTCACAAAACTGTGCTCTACATCTGTTTCTGTCACTGCACATAGATACAGAGTATTTCCTAAAACCAGTCTGACAAGAAGTAAGCGTTTATCTGCTGCTTCAATCGTCAAACAAACAAAAGGCAGTAAATTAAAGTCAACAAACTGTAATTATGCTGTACAGTGCACTTAGTGATTAGCACTGTCAGTGTTTAAAATGTAACAATGCTTTAGTTGTAGTAGATTCACACTTTGAAATGGATTGTCAGCGGAGGTAAATGAATGGTGCAGCTACTGAAAAGCTATAATACCTAGTAGTCTTTTTTTGTGTCTTAATTATATTGTTCTAACAGATTTTCTTGATGTATCGTGGTATAATTTTGAGGCCATATTTCCCAGTCCTAATGCATGGTACAGGTCAGCCAGGGACGTGACATTTTTCTCACATCATAAATACTGTTGCATTGATTGTTTATGTTGCAGTAACTCTGGCCAGGGCTGGTGGCAGATAAAATGTGGTGTTCTAGTTCTTGTGAAAACCTTTCTCTCTCTCATAGGTGCTGTTCAGATGCTCTCTACCACTGTCATTGGCTTCATGAAGATGTTTGTGCCCTGCTGCCTGTACCAGCACAAGTCCAGGACTGAATACCCCTCCAACTTCATCATGATCATGCTCTTCGTAGGACTCATGAGGTGGGTCAGAGTGACAGAAGACTGGACTGGAAAATAGCAGTGTGGTGCTTCACTGTCATACTTAACATTAAGCTGGATTCTTCAAAGCAGGCACAAAACAGCTGCACTCACTGCAAACTCTTACTTTAAAGATGTTTTATATTTTTCAGATTCATCACTGTGGTCTTGGGCTTGGTGAGCCTGAAGAATGTAGCCGTGTCGTTTGCAGAAACAGTAAAGAGCTCTGCGCCCATCTTCACTGTCATCATGTCCCGGCTCATCCTGGGGGAGTACACAGGTAAACAGTACAGTACAGCAGCACCAGCATATAACAGGAGCAGTACAGGTCAGGTCATTACAAGTAAGTTTCCAGACTGTTGATTGCCATGAAACATAAAACAGAAATACTTTTTTTAAATGAAGCTTTTCCAGTTGTTGTGTACAGGCCATATTCCAAGAGAAGACATGCTTACTTTATTACTTTATTATACTTTATTGATCCCTCAATGAGAAAATTCACCTGTGATGGCAGTTCACAGAGAGGTAAAGTGCAAAGAGTAAAAAATTACAAAAGGTGTGCATGCAATAAAAGTCTATCCAATCTTACAAAAATGTTTAAAATAAAAAATAGTATTTTGTAAATTGTAGCCAACTCAAACATCATTGGCTAACTCTGGTCTTTCTGTGAGGAGTCTGCATGTCCTCCCCGTGTCACCGTGGGTTCTCTCCGGGATCTCCAGCTTCCTCCCACCGTCCAAAGACATGCATGTATAGGTGAATTGGTGACTCTAAAGTGCCCCTAGTGGATGAATGTGAGAGTGAATCCTAGTGGATGAATGTGAGAGTGAATGGTTGTCTGTCAATGTACGTCTACGTGTCAGCCCTGTGACGAACTGGCCACTGTCCAGGGTGTACCCCGCCTAAGGCCCAAAGCAGCTGGGATAGGCTCCAGCCACCCGCGACCCCACGAGTGGGATAAGCGGTAGAAGATGAATGAATGAATGAATAAATAAAAAGCAGGGCGAGTTAATTTACATTCAAAAACTGAAACAATGTATGTATATATTTACAATGAAATATGGTTGGTTTATTGCTGTCTAACTGGAGTGGCTATGAATGACCTGCTGTGTCTGTCTCAGTGTGACACTGAAGGAGCTGCTCAGAGCCTCCACAGTCTCCACAGTCTGATAGAGGGGTGAGAGGTGTTTTGTCCATAATAGTTAGTTCATGATGTTGCAAACAAAACATTGTAAAAATAAATAGTGTGGGCCATATCTTGCGGCGGCACAGGCAGGGTGGAGATCAAGGCAATAGTATATTTGGTATCTTGTGCCAGGCGCATCCATCTTGTGCCCGTAAACTGGTCGATCTTATCTGTGCAGGTATTGCTTATCTCTATCCTTCACCAGGAGGGTCATGATTCTCTGTAAAAACAGTCCCAAACTCATTTGATCTGCTCTATCATCCCTCATCTCTCCCTGGGCCTGGACCAAGTTCTGACAAGTCCAACACGCAGACAGGCTCTGTCAGTGCAAAAGATTGTCTACGCTATAGCATATAAGCCATATCTAACACAGCAATTTGCATTTCTTTTTTGTCTAATGTCTTTGTGATTAAGCACAATGTTTTGAAAAAATGACAAGTTAGAACCATGCACTGATGCACACAAGCTATACTCGGTATCTTAAAAGACTTCTCAATGATATCTGAGCTGTGCATGTTTATGACCTAGCTTCACTCCTAACCTTTTCCTCAACCTGTGCTCTTTGGCCCAGTGGCAGCAGGTAATAACATGTGGTCCTACTTGTAAAGCAGCAGAAATCTGTCAGCGCTGATCAAAGTGATAAGCTGTGTGTGTTTGTTCTTTGTCATTGTCAGGCCTGTGGGTGAACCTCTCCCTGTTTCCTGTCATGGCCGGCCTGGCACTTTGCACAGCAACAGAAATCAGTTTCAACATGCTCGGCTTCTCTGCTGCTCTCTCCACCAACATCATGGACTGGTAGGGGGCGGCAATTATTCACAGCTATTCTGATAAAATGTGTAATGGCTCAATTAACCCTTTACTCTCAGCTTACAGAATGTATTCTCCAAGAAATTGCTCAGTGGAGACACATACAAGTTCAGGTAAGACCGCTACATAACGGGAGTTAATAATTAGGCAACTGTATAGAATAGTGGTTTGGTGCAGTGTGCCACTGTTTGGAGCAGTAAACTTATATGCTGTTCCACAGTCTGAGTCCTGAAGAAGGGAGCTAAAGTAGGATTAATAGCTTGATTTTCAGGGGGTGGGACAAATGGATGCCCAGAGAAACTATCGACCTGATGTAAGCAAAACTACAACAAGACTAGTTTGACTTCTTTATTAGTCATTGCATAAAGCCTCCCCCATTTTAGATAAACAATTATATGATATCAATGGTGATGAGCTGGGGTGGAAGAGTGGGTAGGGTTCCAGACCCACTAGACTTCAGTAAGAAAGTCTGTTGGTCTGCCAGGCAAGGTCAGTTCAGAGGTCAAAAGGTGTACAGTACCGTGCTACTTTGGGAACCCTTTTGTCCTTCGGTTCCATCAGTGGTCCACATGGAGCTAAACACTGAAGTCTGTTGATTGGACGAAAGCATAATCCTTACTCAAAAGGAAGCGAGGAGCCAAAGTAAAAAACATTTTTTTTTTCTGTTCAAGGCATTCATCTATGGACCTCCCTGCCTCCTGAAGTCAAATAAGACTTAGACTGGGGTCATTTTACATATAAACGTTTTCAAAGAGAGTTCAGTTTTGTGACCATAATTAATCTGTCAAGTGTTTTATTTTTTTTATTAGTCTGCATTTGTCTGTGATTTGTCGTTTGTAAAAGCCCTTGTGGGGACAAGCTGCACTTTAGCTGCAGCTATAAATGCTGTAGTGTGTGACTAAATTAATGAAACAATAATAAACCTATACTATACTATTCTATCTATTCTACTATCGTATTTGTAATTATGTGTATGTGTTTTAGCCCGCCTGAACTGCAGTTCTACACGAGTGCTGCAGCTGTCATCATGCTAATTCCTGCATGGATTTTCCTTCTGGTAGGTTAATATGGCATGTAGTAAAAACATGCTTAAGCACAGATCGACTGAGTATCAGATACAAGGTTACAACACAAATTCGGAAAGCTAAAGCTTATTTTTATTAAGAGATAATCAAAGCAGCAAAAGGCAACCCTAAACAACATTGTAAAAGCATTAATAAACTTACAGGAAAGGGACAAATAAGGAGCGAAATAATACAACTAAATTGAAATGGCACGGTTATATCTGATAGTTTAGCTATTAGCAATTGTTTTAATTATTATTTTATCCAGTCAGTCAAACAGCTAAGCCAGAACCCACAAATACAGTGTGATCAAGGTACTGTAAACAATGAATATGGGTTAGACCTTGCGCTGACAAATGAGGTAAAAGTAAATCAAATTCTCACCTCACTGTCAAGCTCCTGGGCTAGAGATATTTATGGACTAGATACTCTTTTTTTTTAATCTTACAAGGACAGCACTTAACAGCCCCAATTACAAGGCTTAAAAATCTATATCTATAATAGAAAAAAATCACAAGTTACACAAAGGTGTGTGTGCAAATATTTAGTCTGTCAGTGGTGTGGCAATACCTACATATGCATTAAATGACTGGATTGAAAATAGTGATTTATACAAATATCAATGTACTGCTGTCAATGCCCTAAAGCAGGCCTTTATGTTTAAATATCAAAAACAACAGGTCCCTGACAAATGAATTATAAACTAAACTAAATACAAACAGAGACTCATGAACAAATGGTTTGCAAATAAATAGGACATGAAGTACAGAAAGATCATAATTGTTTTTTCAATTATGTTAGCTGGGTAAATATGACACATAACCTCTCTTTACCAACTGGAGGGACAAAGACTGTGGCCAGTGTGCATCCGCAATGAATGACTACTGGTCTCTTCTGTTGGTCATGCTGTTTTGTTTTTTTGTTTGTTTGTTTATATTTGCTTTTTGTGGTTGTGAACCACACAGGCATGAGAATGATTTTTTTGTTATACTCAATTTAAGTGTAAGTTAAGAGTAGTGCCCTGTGTACTGACATTAACAAAGCAGGTTTGAGCATTCACACTCGTATACAACATTTATCCGTCAAGTTGTTGTTGATCTTGTGTTCAGGACATTCCGGTGATCGGGAAGAGCGGCCGCAGCTTCATCTTCAGTCAAGATATAGTTCTGCTGCTGGTTTTTGACGGTGCATTGTTCCACCTGCAGAGTGTCACTGCCTACGCCCTCATGGGACGCATTTCACCTGTTACATTCAGGTAACGCCACATTTAGGGTGGTGGGCTCTTTCTGTTTTCATTAGTTGAGTCAGTTTGTAGATATGTTTACCATTGTTCTCACATGTTGCAGACAGTGCACATATAAGTCAGCAATGTCATTATTGGAGATTTTAAAGCATCAGTAGCCTACTGCATAATGGTCCACCGCCATTCTACAGGGTTCCCACGCATCCTGAAAATTATGAACCTTGAGTACGAAACAATTGAGGCATAAAATTGAGGATGTCCTGTCCTGTCATCACAAAGTCCTTAAAATGCCCTGATTTGCCTTAAGGAGCCTTGAACAATGATCCTAATTTTAAAATGATTCATATTTTAAAAATGTATTGATATATTTTACATGATATGGTTGGAGACTATGTTGTTAATATTGATATAAAGTTTATGCTGCATTAATTGTAGAACATCACTGCTCACCTCTGTCTACACTCAGATCAGCAGCTGGAGTCAGCACAGCGTTTCCTTACTTCATATATTAACTACACATGCTACAATAGGGATTTATACAAATTTCAATGTGCTGCTGTCAATGTTCATAAGCAGGCCTTTATGTTTAAAGACAGTATTAATTAACTGACTCTTCTTTATTAGCATATAGATAAGTGAGATCAAATTCAAGACACTAAGCACTAACACTAAATGTAGTGGCGATCTTTAAAGGACCAAAAAAAAAAGGATGGGATGATCTTATATTAAATGTACTATTGTGAAATATTAATATAATACTCCTGGCCAACAGCCAAATATTTTATTACAGATTTGCTCTTTCCAGTCACAAGTAGGTCGGTTTCAAAGGATACCTTTCCAAATGTCACACTGTAAATACTGTGATACTCTGTTGATACTGTTATTGTTATATGAAGTGGTAAGAAGAGACCAAATAGTACAAAAGGGACACCTTCATTTGTTAAAGGGACTTTTCAGACAGAGGCTGTATACTCAAATCAAAGTCACTCTTAGTCCTTTCTCTTAAATGACCTGTTGATATAAATGATTCAAACCAGTATCACCAGTCTGCCCAGTGGAAAAATGAGTTAAGGGACTGCATTCAACCCTTATTTGTATTTAACTTACATTCCAATGCATAGGACCAAATTTATCATCTATACAAATCCATGACATAATCTATAAAGACAATTTTATGTGCCTGTGTATATTTAATCCAATTAGTTTAAAATCACAGTCTTTCAGTAGGAGTAGATATTGCCTATAATTAAAAGTTTGAAATGTGTATGGTGCAACCCTTGCAGTGAAAATGGCGTTTGGTAAAGACTTTTAAGGACAGAGACCAAGTGAGGACGAGTGTATGACACACTGGAGGAGATTCAAAAGAACTGTTGTGCTCTCTACAGATCTAATTACAGTAATTCAGTTTCACAGAGGGCTAAAGTCTTGCAGGTCTTAGATTTCAAATCTGAAATCCTTTCTATCCAAAACAAGGAAATACCAAGTTAAGTAGTTTGAGGCAAGTCTTTTAACATTGAGTCGGTCCACACTAGTTTGATGGATTCAGCAAAACATAAATATGTAACCAAATGGCTCACAGACCAATACTAGAAAGACTAGGAAAAACTGAAAGTAGATAAAGATAAGGCATTTTATGGGCATTACCTGTTTTTTGTTTCTTCTCTTGCATTGAAGGAAACTATCTAATCTCCTAACAGCATCATGTAATAATAATCATCTGTAAAACAAACAGAAAAAAACCAAACACTTTGAGACATAATCTAGTCTTTAAGGATTTTGAGACATAATTCTGTTTAGCATATGCCAGGTCTTCCAAAGGACCAATCACATGCTCACTCCTTAACAAGGGACTCTCCCATTGGTGTACACTGTTGTCAACAAGGAAGTAACAGCTACCAATCAAACAGAGAAAGTAGTTATTCCAGTGCTGAATACACTAGTGGTTCTTTAATGGGACTAGGTGGTTGTCTTAGGTTTACTATTCTTGCGTTAACCTTTGACCTCTCTGCTCCCCAGTGTTGCCAGTACTGTTAAGCATGCCCTGTCCGTGTGGCTGAGCATCATCGTCTTCAGTAACCAAATCACTGCCCTGAGCGCCATCGGCACGGTCATCGTCTTCATCGGCGTCTTCTTGTACAACAAAGCCCGGCAGGTCCAGAGGCAGACCTTACAGGCCATGGTGGCTGAACAGAACCACAACCATAAACCACTGCACCAGGACCAGGACTTTCAAGCCTCTCAGTCCGAGTGAGCTCTCAGCTCTTCAGACTCACACTTTTGATAGGAACCAGGTCGCTGGCTGACTAACGGAAACACACACATTCTCTGTGTGCTTTATACTGTAGCTTCCACTCAGCGCTGTGTTGCACAGAAATTCCAGCACAGATTGTCAATGCCCCCTGTGTTTTAAACAGAAGGGAAAAAGACTGCGAAATGTGAGCATTTATAGCGCGTCATTCTTGGCAGGATAAAAAAGCAAGAGAGTTTAGTGTTACATGTACTATTAAAGGCAAACAATGGCACAAAACGTGTTTCATGAAATGGATATGTTTGCATGGCTAATGTGCATAAAGTTTCCTCCTTTTTTCCCAGGGTGCCACATGTGACCAGAGGCAGAATGGGCCTGTGTAAAAGGTTTTGAATTCAGAGCTGGGGAAGACTCTTAACTCTGTTCCCAGACACATTCTTTGTCAAATGTTGCTCAGGGTTTCCTTCAGCTTTATGAAGGAAGTAACTTAACTAAACTTAACTTGACATTTGCATTCCACACTGTAACCCCGGATTTATACCAGCTCCATGTCTCAGCTTTGTTCTTTGCACTGTATTAAGCGTGAATGTGGGATAATGCTGTCTTTTTCATCTGTGCTACAGACACTGACTGTCACCAGTTTTAAATTCATCAAAAAATTGTGAATATAAGTGACATTGACACCGGCTTGTCCCATCGTTTAAATAAATACTATCAAGCAGAAGTCAGTGTGAATTCGAGCCTCAGAGCGGCTGTTTGATGTGCATTATCAGGTCCAAACACATGAACAGACCATACTCTCTTGTGTGAACGTTCACCCTTGATCATGTCATATTGAGTAAGACAAACAACAGCACAAAGATATACCACTGTAACGGAAAGTGCCATGGGTAACATCAGCTATCACTCTGTCTTATAAATACCTCACTGGAACAAACCTATTTAAAACTTAAAACAAAAAGAGTAGATTGGATCAATCAACAATTGAGGAGTTGAATGATGTTAAATGTGGCCATATAGTGGTAAGGTTACATAATACAACCTGCTGGGCTACTGTTGAAATATGTGGCCATAGTGGATGTGTAGCTACAGGACTGTTAGACATTTATACAAATAAAATGCCAATTAACAGATCAGATCAAAGACAATCTGAAAATTTGTCCCGCAATGATCAAGTCTTACCAACCTGAACTGGCACTGGCCCAAAACATGATGACCTAGGACCTACTGTAATAGAGGGTTGTGATTGGCTAAAACAAGCGTAATTATTAAAGCACTTTTGTGCTAACCCTAACCATGGTAATATGTGTGTTCATGGCCCTGAAGGGCAAAAGCAAATGGTAAAAGAAAAAAAATTGTAAAAGACAAAATCAAATCATGAAATGCAAAAAGAATTTGAGAGGCACAAAAACAGATTGCAAAATGCAAAAACAGAGTAAGGAAAGTTAGGACTGTATGGGTTTGATTCGTATTGAACAGAACAGAACCACCTCTTGTTTACTGTTGCCAAAATGCACTGCATTTATTGATGCAGTTGTGATTGTGTTCATCTAATATATTTTATGTAGAGGGCATGATTACATAATTAGAGCCTGGGTTCAGTTCCTGCTTCATGACATCCCTGTTTTTTTTACCCTGAAGCTACTTCTAATTCCTTTAAATAAGTGGCTCTGGTTTTGCGTTCCATTTTTTGTTTTTTAAAATCTTCTGTTTCTTTTTGCATTCTGTTTTGTGTTTTTTCTATATTATATGATTTGTCCCTGTGCTTTACCATTCTTTGTTGTGATCTGTGACTGTCCCTTCAGGGCCACCGTATAAGCAACTTGACAGACAAAACTATCCTTTGCAGATTTTTAACTTGAGTAACTCTTACGGATATATTCTGAATATGACCACTGCTGATTAACAAATATATTTTTCAGTGCCTTTATATTTCTTATTTTCATTTTATTTAATTCAAAGTACTTGATTTTTTTGTCAGTATCATTCAAATATGTGATACTTAACTATTTCATGTATACGGATTTTACGTAAGTAAATTTGGGAATTCAGCTTGCAACATGTGATAGCATTTCCTCCAAAAGACAATATTACAGTATATCATAGATATAACTGATAGAAACAGACACTTGGATAGGACAAATATAAATGTGGGCAATGATAAATCCATGAATTAGGGGCTGGAGGAGCAATGCAGACACATACTACACTAAGGAAAGTCACCTCAGGTAAAAACAGACACTGCAGAAATGAAAATACAAACTATATTCTGTGTAATAATCTGATGGGTGTAGATGAAGCTGTTACATGTCACTTGTTGGTTATGATTATGGTTATGGTGTGTATCTAAAGACAGTGGATGGACAATGTACAGAAAATAAAAGCGATCTCTTTTCAGCTCATAGTTCCTTTTCCATCTCTTGTAACTTTTTTAATGTTCATATCATTGCATGCATAAACATATGAAAATAACATAAGGTAAAATAAGCTTCATTTGTCATATGCAGAGTTATCATAATACCATACACACTAAAATGTTTTTGTAGCTGCTGTAAGTAAATTTCACATGACACACAGAATCTAATATAAAAATATATATTAATGTGGAGGTGCAGGGTGGCATGTAAAGATAAACTAGTGAGTCTAAATGTCCCAAAGTGAAGGAATGAGAGTAAACGGTCATCTGTCAGTGTCAGTCTCTAAGTGTTAGCCCTGCGACTAAATGGCCAAAGTCCAGGGTGTGCCCAGGACCAAAGCTGCTGATAGGCTCCGGGCACCTGTGATCCCAAAAAATATATTTTTGTTATTTATGTAGAAGTTGATTAAAATAAGATTATTATACACTGTGTTTGTGATAAAGATTGTGCAGTTGTGAAAGTCTAATTTAAGCCTCAGAGCTGAGCAGATAGAGCCTTGTTGAGAGTAAAAACTGTAACCTTGGTGTTCTGCTGAGAACTGCATCCCTCTGCTTTAAATTTACAAAAAAATATGACAGATAAATGAGTTAGACAATTAAGACAAATCACACTGTAAAAGTATGTACCCTAATGTAAGAACTATTAATAAGTATGTAGGCTTAAGTCTATAGCTTTATGACTCTAATGAAAAATGAACTCTATCAAGCAAAGAAGAATACATATGAACACCATTCTCTGGGACAAAACTAATTTAAAATGGACTGATGCAAAATGGAAACGTGCTCTATGGTCAGATAAATCCAAATTAGAAATTATTTTTTGAACAGCATGAGCTCTGTCTCAGAGAAGACAGCAGTGTTTCTGGATGGTGTTCACAACTGTCTGCTTCTTTGCTTGATAGAGCTTTAACTCTCATTTGTGGACGACACTGAACTGTGTCACAGACAGTGTCTTCTGAAGTGTTCCTGATCCATGCAGTGATTTAAAAAACAGAATCAGGCTTGTTTTTAATGCAGTGCTGTTTGAGCCTAAAGATCACAAGCACCTGATACTGACCTCTGAATCTTGTGATGATATTATGTTCTGTAGATGTGGAAGGTCTTTGCAATTTTAAATTTTTTTGAACTTGTTGCAGATTGGTGAACCTTTGCCAGTCTTTACTTCTGAGACACTCTGCATTTCTGGTCCTTTTATACCCAGTCATGTTACTGAGCGGTATGATGTATGTTTTTTTCTTCCAAACTTTCTGGTTTAGCTAGTTTCCTTTCATAACTAACGACCTCCATAAATTTTGTTGTAACAACACAAAGAGTCTGTAGACAGGTCTGCGCCCTTTACTGGCTAAAAGTTACACAGGGTGGCTGTAACATGGACCTGATTAACTATATTTTCAAATATTTGGGGCATTCACAGGCAGGTTTGAAATCTGATTTTTGTTTTCTGATGAAATAACCGTTCAGTTATATTCTCAATTATAAAATGTTTTATACTATTTTTTATGAGACAGTCACAAGTCATTAACAGAGGAATCATTAATAACACAAAAGTGTGTCATCATAGATTTTATTAAGAAAAAAGAAACACTTTGGATTCTGTTCAATGAAAGCTTCCCTTCCAAACGATAAATTGCTGCGCATTCGGAAATTACTCATTGCTACTTGGCAGTTCAGACATTATCCAAACAGCAGCTACTCTCGCTCCTAGGCCACCTCAATCTCACCATGCACATTATTCCACAACTTATTCCTCGACTCCTTGATTGGGCCACATCTGTTCCCGAACCGTTCAAATCTTCAGTGTTTGGTCACACAGTATCTGATGCCCTTCAGTTTACGGATGCAGCGCCAACCATAGGTTTTGGGGAGTACCACCAGGGGTTCACAGCAATGGCACATTTCAATTCCAGCTAATGAGTCTCTACTCTCTCCAGTATATTGCTAGGTTTTACAGTTTTCTAATGTTAGAATTATGCACTTTTTATACCCCATTGTGAACTCTGCATGACATTTATGTTTCTCCTGATCTTGGTTTGGGGAAGTTTCTCTGACAGCTGCCCAAGCTGAGACTGCTCCCCTCCTCAGACATGTAGTCCAAAACAACTTACTCCCTATGCATCTCCCCTGCTTTTCCTGCATGTGTCTCTGCTGGCATTGCTGTCGGCCTTTTATTGCTGGCAGCTGCTGGCCTTTCCTAGCAACCTCTTCTGCCGGTGATGGTCCACCATTCCTCGCAACTTTTGCAAGCATCTACTCAGCTCTTCTCCTATCACTCATCGCATGACGTCTCGACGTCTGCTGGGGTCTAAGCGCCAAAGATATATTGAAGCACAATTTATACTTTCAATACATTTCATGTCAACACATATATTGTGTCTGTTTCTGTTTGAGTGTCTCCAGGTTGAAATATAGCTTTTAGTCAAAATTTAGGCTGGAAGACTACTCCCCTTCACCTCCAGCCGCCTATATTTAAAGCGTCCCCTCTGCTACATCATCCAGCTTTTTAAGCTCGTGCCACAACCCTTCACCACCTCAGCCCAAACTATAATCACAAGTAGCGATGTAGTAGTTATTTAACGTGAGTAAGAAATAAAGAATAAGAATGTGATAAAAACCCAGTGTCGTAAACACTAGATTTTTCCGTACTTTATTCTCTGTGTGGGGTCAGTAAAGACAAGACACACAATTAAACAATTAAACAGTTTTCCTTAAATGCAAGAGAAAAAAAAGTCATTTAATGCCCATTTAAGTGGTCTCCTCCATTTTGTTCTTGCATGTTTTGGCCTCTTCAGTTCCCTGAGTCAAAACTAATACCACCATGACTTACCTGATTTACAACTAGGTCTACTGTACACTGTATGAAAAAAATGCCGCCTGAGTGCTGGAAATATCCTGAGTATGTCCTGGAAATGTCTTAAAAACATTTCTGAATGATGTGTTGATCACCTGGCCGGGGCACACATTCTCTTCATGAGGTATTCGTAGCTGAGGAAGGTGACGGCGTTGACGGGAAAGGCCCTCACACTGTTGAGCAGCAGACCCTTGAAGAAAACCCGGAACCCTTCCTCTCTGAGGCTCACGCTGATGCAGTTCAGGACGCCACTGTACTGCCGCCCCCCCGCGCCCGACAACTGCATCCGGGCCTTCACCACATCCATGGGTGTCGCCAAGGCCCAGGTCACCACGCCGGCCACGCCCCCCGCCATCAGGATTGCAAAGGTGTCTGAGGAAGGAGAAGATGGAGGCTGCACTTCAACATATATTTAAATATTTGGAGAGTAAAGTTAGAAGTGCCAGATTTTAATGATGGTTGTCGTCAGTCAATCACTAACACAGAGAAGCCAGGTATTCAGGTCATCATACACTTAAGGGTTAATGTATCAGTCTGACTCAAATATATACACTGATACAACACTTTTGTTTTTGCTCCCATTTTTCATGAGCTGAACTCAAAGATCTAAGACTTTTCTACGAAAAAGGCCTATTTCTCTCAAATATTGTTCACAAATCTGTCTAAATCTGTGTTAGTGAGCACTTCTACTTTGTCGAGATAATCCATCCACCTCACAGGTGTGACATATCAAGATGGTTATTAGACAGAATGAGTATTGCACAGGTGTGTCTCAGACTGGCCACAATAAAAGGCCACTCTAAAATCTGCAGTTTTACTGTATTGAGGAGTTCCGGAGGGGGAGGAGGGGTATCTGGTGTGACCACCATTTGCCTCTCACAGTGCAACACATCTCCTTCACATAGAGTAGATCAGGTTGTTGATTGTGGCCTGTGGAATGGTGGTCCACTCCTCTTCAATGGCTGTGAGAAATTGCTGGATATTGGCAGGAACTGGAACACACTGTTGTATACGACGATCCAGAGCATCTCAAACATGCTCAATGAGTGACATGTCTGGTGAGTATTCTGGCCATGCACAAACTTGTTGTTTTCAGCTTCCAGGAATTGTGAACAGATCCTTGCAACATGGGGCTGTGCATTATCATGCTGCAACATGAGGTGATGGTCAGGGATGAATGGCACAACAATGGGCCTCAGGATCTCATCACAGTATCTCTATGCATTCAAAATGCCATGAATAAAATGCACTTGTGTTTGCTGTCCATAACCCCACCACCACCATGGTCGATCCACAACGTTGACCCACATGACGTCATACACACTGTCTGCCATCTGCCCTGTACAGTGAAAACCAGGATTCATCTGTGAACCATCGAATGTGAGTATTTGGCCCACTCAAGTTGGTTATGACGACAGCAGTCAGGTTGAGACCCCGATGAGGACGAGGAGCAGATGAGCTTGAGACGGTTTCTGACAGTTTGTGCAGAAATTCTTTGGTTATGCAAACTGATTGTTGCAGCACCTGTCCAGGTCAATCTTGGAGGTGAAGATGTTGGATGTGGAGGTCATGGGCTGGTGTGGTTACACGTGGTCTGCGGTCGTGAGGTCGGTTGGATGCACTGCCAAATTCTCTGAAATGCCTTTGGAGACGGCTTATGGTAGAGAAATGAACATTCAATTCATGGTCAACAGCGCTGGTGGACATTCCTGCAGTCAACATGCCAATTGCACGCTCCCTTAAAACTTGTGACAAGTGTGGTATTGTGCTGTGAAACTGCACATTTTAGAGTGGCCTCTTATTGTGGCCAGCCTAAGATACACCTGCAAACATCATGCTGTCTGATCAGCATCTTGATATGCCACACCTGTGAGGTGGATGGATTATCTCGGCAAAGTCGAAATGCTCACTAACATTACACAGATTTGTGAACAATATTTGAGAGAAATAGGCCTGTTGTGTAAAAAGAAAAAGTGTTAGATCTTTGAGTTGAGCTCATGAAAAATGGGAGCAAAAAGTTTTGCATTTATATTTTTGTTAAGTGCAAATATATAAAACAATGACCAACCAGAGGCTGCTCCTCACTGTTCACATAACATTACAATGTATTCTTGTAACATCTGGCTCTCATTGAAAGGACTGATGATGTGGGGTTTTTTAGCCAAAATGTTGCTTATACAATTGGCACATTATTTTAATTTCAGCATTATGTCAAGAATTAATTCAATGCAAGAGTGTTAATAGCCCAGCAGTGGCCTCATACAAGCCGTCCCCACTGGAGGAGCATAGCCTTTCCAAAAGGTATGACCTATCATATGTTGATTGGATGATAGAAAATCCTCATTACAAAAGTGAGAAGCAAAATGAAAAAACATTAAATGGAAATGTTTTCTTGTTTTTTTTGTTTTTTTCCAAAAGAAAACATGTAAATTGTACTTTAAAAAGACCAAGCTCGTATTCATGAGCAAAAACTGGTTTAAGAGTCGGCATCCTACCACTCTTGTTTAGTTTATTAAAAGATTGCATTTATGCTACATTGCCTTAAGCTGGACATACACTGTGTGACTTTAGAGTGTTTCAAATAGAACCCCAACTCACACGGTATCTCATTTGAGCTGAAGCTTACGATGAATGTACCCACACTGATGGTTTTATGAGACCAAAGTTTCTGACGTGACAGAATTTCATCTGATTGCCCGTCAGGAACGTGTGGTGAGGGGTTAATCGGGGTTTGTGATTCTGTCTGTGTGATATTTACACTTACAGTTCAGATGTGTGCATAGAGGTGAGAGATGAGATCCAGTATTGACACTGGAGTAAACGTGATCAAATCATAGAACAACACAGATAGATCAGGGTTCCTACTCGTGTTCTTAAACACTTTCTCGTTAATCGTCAAGTAATGAGAAACTGTGAATTCAGCACCTGGAATGTTCCTCCTTGTTTCTCTCTGCTTTTGTTTAAACTCCACAAACTACGGCAGCCTCAGAAGGTCATAACTAACATTTTAAATCCACAGTAGGTTTACAGAAGGGCGTAGACGTGACTCCATTGTTCTTTAAAACCAAGTAAGTGGTTTTTAATAAATGTTTGGGTCATTTCCCTGACTGCTCTCTAAACTTTACAGGTGAGAAACTCATTTCTATCTGCAACACTAACCTGGCTCTTTGTCGTCAGCAGTCAGGGCTTTACAGACGACCTCGTAGGGCAGGAAGTAGAATCCAATGCAGGGCACGTCCCGTAAAGCCATGGCCAGACCTCCTCGGTACAGGCCCCGGGGCCCCTCCCCCCGCAGGATCACTGCCACACAATGCACCGGCCCCCGGTAACGGCTTTGGGAGGTCTGACCCTGCAGCCGCACTTTTACCAAGTCGATCGGGGCGGAAACTAACACCTAAAGACACATTTATCTGAGGTCAGAGAGGTCAGGGATCAGAGAGTGTGAAATGTTTCACCATTTTAACAACACTAAATAAAGCAATACATTTTCAGGGATGATTCACTTTTCTCAAGGATTTGCAAACAAAACATAAACTAGAAATTCTACTTTTCTGATCTTTGATTCCGAGCTGAGAGGCCCAGTCCTGAACTCAGGTAAAAGAAAAGCCACTTTAATATATAATAAAATGAGTTGGCTGAAGATCTGTCTGTCTGTTTCTGTAATGCTCATGTTACATGCACAATGAAATTTAAAGACTCTACTGACAGCAGAGTAGCAACCAGAACTGTTAAGATCTGTTTTATTGTATCACAGTAATGAGTGGAGTAGCAGTGTCAGTTTTTGAATTTACCTACTCAATGCTCGTACAACACATTTGTTTATTTTAATGTCGCCCATGGGGGGGCATGCAGACTCCTCACAGCACCGTCTGGGGATGGATTTCATGATTGTTTTGTAATGAGGCAGGAGAGCTAACTACTAAGATTATATTGTGATACTTGAAAACACAACTAAAGGGGCTTGTGCTTTAATGGGAATGGAAGGTAATAAATCGTAAATATCTTCTAAATTTGTCTACACTCCTCACTCCTACCAAATCAAACCCTGATTCTCAGCACCGTACCTGCATGAGTCCTGAGAAGCAGCCAGCAGTGTAGATGTGTGCAGCAGAGACACACGGGACAGTGCTGCGGTCTTCACGCTGAGTCTTAGTCAGGAAGTCCAGGGCGTTACTGTAGGTGCCGAACAACACCGAGTTCACCAGGCCATTGGTCAGCACAGGAAATGACATGCCCCGGGCAAATCCACGGATCTGATGAGATAAGACATACAATAAACCATGTGTAGTGTAGACTATACAGTGTAGATCCATCATCCTTTTCATGTGTAGTCCAAAACTGACTTCTAGAGACAGAGACAGAGTCAAAACCTGGACCAGAGCAGAATGAATGGAGAGGGAACAGCTCTAAAATTAACATTAACTAGTTACCTTTTTTAATTAGTTAATTAAATTATTAACAGTTCTTGTAATTTTTCATTTCATGTTTTGACGCATAATTATACTAGGTACTACAAACTTAGTGTTGAAACAAAATAATGCATTAAAATTAAGTCGTGACCGTCTCTAAGACAGTTACAGATAGAATCACAAGAAAAATAAACCAGGTGTGTTCATACCCTGAAGGGCCCAGACGAAACAAAACTGAGACTAAATTAGTAGTCAGGAGAGACACTTATAAAAGACTGGAGGTGATTGGACGGACCACCTGTCAGTAACCGCCTCTCACAGGGTCCTTTTATCCAACGCCACAAAATGGCAACAATCACGTCATCATCAAACTTAAAACACAGCCATAACTGCCAGTGCTGACACACCATTGGTCCAAAGTCAAAATCCCATGATATACGATATATTAACATTAAACGGAAATGTTTCTCAAAGAAATTACACCTTGTTCTAGTGATAAATGTCATATTCAAACACAAAACATAATAAATGTTGTATTTTTTTCCCAACAACAAATCTAGTGTTTAGTAACAACAGCTGTTCACGGTTTTAAACAATCTGCGTTGCACAGTTCTCGCTTCATGAATTAAAATAAATCAGATTTACTTAATTTTATTTAGGATTTACTCCCTTTTTATATGAATTATTAGTGATGCGTCCAACTTTCAAAAAGTCTGCTTCAAATAGGTTTCATGTCTCAAATATAGACACGACTTTAGTGGAACTTTGATGACGTAATTGTTTCTCTAGTCGATGTCCCTCATCTGATGCACTGTCATCTGGACCCACATATGCCTCTTAAAGGGTTACCTGATCCGACCCTTACTGTACCACCAGTGGAAACGAAGCTGTGTGGTATGTTTTCCAGGTATGTCTTACACATATACAAACAGCAACAATTCAAAAGTACACTGGTTAACAAAACAAATTTGTTGCACATGATACAAAAGCCACAGCAGTTTAGAAGTGAGCTTTAAAAGAGCTGGAAAAGAAATTAAGTAGTTGTCCTGGATCATGGAAAACTATGGGTGAGACTCACTAAAGGACAAAGGAACACGCAGTAAAATAAAATTGCCCACAAAACAACAACATGACCACATTATCCAAAACCAGCATAGGAGCAAGAAATGTGATGTTTAGAAGGCACAATGGAGATGCCTCTGTTTAGCAGCTCTGAGAGAGAATGTGAAATGCTTTCAAATGTGTTGTGTGCACATAGACAGGGCACTTACCCCTTCCTTGGAGTAAGTTTTAGCCACGCAGTGAAGAATCCCTTTGTAATGAGACTGGGCCTGCAGACGCACCTGCAATTACAAGAGTAGCTTTGCACTCAGCTTGTTGTCTTTGATTTATATACTACTTTGACACTGCTTCTTCGAACCTTCACAGTGTCTAGAGGATGTCCAACCATAATCCCCAAAGCCCCTGCAAAAACAGAAAACACACACACCCATGCAGATGTACGTCGTGGATATGACGGCACAGTAATCTTGTTTCATATTAAGCTTTACCTGAAATACTCCCAGCGAGGAATTCCAAAAATGGCATGGTCTCAGCTTGAATTCACATCAGTTGGCAGTTTATAGCCGACATGAAGTGAACTTTGCAATGCAGTCCGAGGTAGTGGTGGTTAATATATGACTTGAAAAATACAGATGTGTAACAGGTTAAAGACAAAACGGACATAGATCATTTAACAGTCAGGATATAAAAATAGACTGTGTCCTATAACAGTAGCAAAAAAGAGAGCATAGATCATAAACAAGATCATAAACAAAGGGTATGCAGTTTGTGTTTTGTTTTTTTTTTTGTTTTTTTTTATTAGGGGAAAATCCACGACCTTCTTGCTGTGTTTATCTAATAGCATATTGTAATAAGATTAATCAGTGAAAAAACAAGACCTTACACCGTCATCTAGGCTTGATTATTATTGATTTTAATAGACGAGAATGTATAGGATGTACTGGAAGCTTTGACCAATCACATGCTGACACAGAGAGAGGCCTTGACTCTCGACAATGAATCAAAAGAGAAAAAGACAATGCCCCACACTGGATATTAGGGGTGTTTATGGTTAATTGTCATTAAAAACTTGACCAAGTAAAATTTCATTAACCGCCTAATCACTATACTGTATAGTTCATACACTTTATCTTTACAGTACAGCTTCTGAGCCTACTGTTATGTCAGAGTAGCACTGCACAAGCGTAATGTATCTGGACAGGTTTGTTTAAATGCATAGTTGATGGAAAATCAGTTGTTGCCCTTTAATAGATGCACATACTTCATTAGTTAGTGCCAGAGGTGAGAAGTGATTAAATATTTGTACTTTGTTACTGTAAAGCTGTTTGCCAGACTGGAGCGGTCCCTCATTCTCCTTCTCACCTGAGCTGGAGGGAGTGGGTGTATCTGTGGACACCAGACCTGGGCCAGAGCAATTCAAAGCCCAGTCTCAGCCCGAAGCAGGGGCTGACAAGGCAGTGAAACAACAATGCTTTAGATTAATTTTGATGTCGATATGAGCCAAAGTATTCTATAGAAAGAGAAGTGATGAGTCTTTGCTGATCTGAAACTGAGCATGTCTCTAAACACTGCTCTTCATGTTTTTTTGTTTTTTTTTTTAAATTTCATCTCTATGAGTGTCATTTTGTGTGACTGTGTTCAGTCACTGCTCCTAGTTCTGAAAGCAGAGACCGCCCCCTGGTGGGTAGGCGCTGTACTGAAGGTGTGGTTACCTGCTACAAAGGTGTGGTTAACGTACATCATGACGTCCCGCTGACCAGGAAGGTGGCAGTGTTCAACCTGAGGAGGGCAGCACTCATGTGGAAGAAGAAAAGTAAGAAGTCATTATAAAGGGAAATGATTTTCCATAAATATTTAAACAAACCTGTCCATATACATTACGCTTGTGCAGTGCTACATTAAATGAGTATTTGAAAATTTGTCAAAATTAGGACTAGAAACTATGAACTGTATTAATAAAGCCCCATTTATACAGATCATCAGCTAAAAAAAGTAGTATTAGGGTTTAGTTACCCTTTAACCTGCTGCATGATGTCACCAGATGTTTATGTTTTATCAAAATGAATGCACAAAAACTGTGAATTAGGTATTAAACACAAATCAGTAAAACAGATAATTAGCTTTATTTCAAACTGGAGTCAAACCAAAGCATTTTTATTTATTATTAAGCTCTTTACAGGTCAAATAGAGGGAGCAGAAATAGGCCAATATACTGGACCTGAGTCGAATTTGTTTCAGAATACATAACAACACAGAGTCTGTTGAGGGGTGGCTTTAACATGGACCTTTTTAACTATGTTACATTTTCAGATATTTCTTTTCAGTCTTTAAAATGAATGGTGTTCTTTCTTAAAACATCCAGGGCAGTTTACAGTGACCTGAGTTTACAGACTTTAAGTTAAAGGACGTCAGCAGAAGTTCAGTGTTAGGCCCTAAACTGCTCCTCATCTGCTAGGCCTACATCAATACCAAATTTTGATATGAGTCTTATTTCTTGATAAAATGTGAAATTTACATCTTCATTTAAAGACAAAATGCTCCTGGTGTGATTCTCTTCATGGCAACTTTGACCATCAACACAAATTTACATCAAAACCTAAATGAAGCCTGTAGCATATCCTTTGAGTTGTGGAATTTGGGCCCCTCCTCCACTGGGCGTATTATGGGTTTATTTGGCCAAACAGACTCGTCTTGCTGTAACTATGTTTCATTTAGGGCCCTAAATCTATTTTACAATTTATTTATTAAAACTAATGTAATTGTGAACTAACAGTAGCCATATGAGCAGAGGCTGTCCACACACAGACACAAGGGGGCATTCACAGGCAGGTTTGAAATCAGATTTTTTTCTGATGAAATAACCATTCAATTGTATTCTCAATTTAAAAATGGTTTCTAATATTATTTCATAATTCACAAATCATTTACAAAGGATTTATTAACACATCAAAACTGTCTCTGGTGGTTCCTAAACACTGGGTAAAGACCCAAAAATGGGTATCATAGATTTTATTAAGAAAAAGGAATGACGCTACTCTAAGAATCAATATGAGGGCAATAAAAGGGAACCAAACTATGATCACAATAGCATTTAATATGAGTAACAAGGAAGAAATAAAGCTATAAAATAATTAAACGCTCAATAAGACCAAATTCATGCAGAAAATTCCCAATGCTAAACCAGACTGACGGTCTGAATTCTTATGGTCCCATGAAAAAAGGCATCTGTTTGCAAAGAGACATATACTGTAACCAGATCTGAATAATTCAAAAAAACTGATGGTGGATGATTATAAACTAGCAACATTAACATAACATTAAAATCTAGTTTCACTGCACAAAGAGGAACCGGACTGTGACAGTTAAAAAATTTGGCATGAAGTTCACATGCACTTGATGAGGAGCAATCATCTGGAGTATTGTCCAGTTTTTACTCTCTTCCTCTTGTGCAAATGTTTTTACAATCTGCTCACAGAAAAAGAACTCATACAAAAGCCAAAAACACACAGTTTAATAATGCTTCTATTACGGTGCATAATGATGGATGTTCTGGTTAAAGCTGTGTGCATCCTCTACATCACTCCTCACCGGGAGGCATGAACCAGGCTTTGGCACATTCAGAGCATCTTTTATAACTTAGGTGGATGAAGACCTTATGAGTAAAACTCAGTGCTATAGCTTTAGGTCAATAGTTAAGTAGCACTTTAACTTTCAGTTTAAGGTGTTTGCACATTTATAACAATAACAAACACAAATGTACTTGTACTTGTAAAGCTAATGTAAATGTAGTGGAGTAGAAAGTACAGATATTTCCTCAAAAATATAGTGGAGTAAAAGTACCTCCTTTTAAATCTACTTAAGTAGTAGTAAGTACAGATACTTGAAAATTGTAAAATAAATAAAAATAATAATATCCATTGTGGAGTATTTTAACTTTGTTACATTCCACTACTACAAGTGTCACAAGGGAACCTTATTTAGTACTAGGGTCGATTTGTGTGGAACTTTAGGGTTATATAAACTGCTCAACATAAAATATATTTGAAACTAGATTTTTTAGACTTTATTCTCTGTGTGAGGTCAGTAAAGACAAGACAAACAAAATTAAATTTAGTTCTCTATTTTTGTTTTTTTTTTTTTTTTTAGGTATTTGAATGTGTCCTGAGAGCTGGAAATATCCTGAGTATGTCCTGGAAATGTCTTAAAAACATTTCTGAATGATGTGTTGATCACCTGGCCGGGGCACACATTCTCTTCATGAGGTATTCGTAGCTGAGGAAGGTGACGGCGTTGACGGGAAAGGCCCTCATGCTGTTGAGCAGCAGACCCTTGAAGAAAACCCGGAACCCTTCCTCTCTGAGGCTCACGCTGATGCAGTTCAGGACGCCACTGTACTGCCGCCCCCCCGCGCCCGACAACTGCATCCGGGCCTTCACCACATCCATGGGTGTCGCCAAGGCCCAGGTCACCACGCCGGCCACGCCCCCCGCCATCAGGATTGCAAAGGTGTCTGAGGAAGGAGAAGATGGAGGCTGCACTTCAACATATATTTAAATATTTGGAGAGTAAAGTTAGAAGTGCCAGATTTTAATGATGGTTGTCGTCAGTCAATCACTAACACAGAGAAGCCAGGTATTCAGGTCATCATACACTTAAGGGTTTAGTGTATCAGTCTGACTCAAACATATTAAAAAAAAACAACGATGACCAACCAGAGGCTGCTCCTCACTGCTCACATAACATTACAATGTATTCTTGTAACATCTGTCTCTCATTGAAAGGACTGATGATGTGTTTTTTTTAGCCAAAATGTTGCTTATACAATTGGCACATTGTTATAATTTCAGCATTATGTCAGAATTATTTCAGTTAAGTGTCTTAATAGTCCAGCAGTGGCCTCATACAAGCCGTCCCCACTGGAGGAGCATAGCCTCTCCAAAAGGTATGACCTATCATATGTTGATTGGATGATAGAAAATCCTCATTACAAAAGTGAGAAGCAAAATGAAAATGAAAATGTTTTTGTTTTCGTAAAAGAAAACATGTAAATTGTACTTTAAAAAGACCAAGCTAGTATTTATGAGCAAGAACTGGTTTAAGAGTCAGCATCCTACCACTCTTGTTTAGTTTATTAAAAGATTGCATTCATGCTACATTGCCTTAAGCCAAACATACACTGTGTGACTTTAGAGTGTTTCAAATAGAACCCCAACTCTCATGGTATCTCATTTGAGGAAAGCTGAAGCTCATGATGAATGTGCCCACACTGATGGTTTTATGAGACCAAAATTTCTGACGTGACAGAATTTAATCTGACCATCCGATTGCTCTTTGGGAGCATGTGGTGAGGGGACAGTTCAGATGTGTGTAAAGAGATTAGGGTTGGGCGATGTTGACCAAATTGACATCAGACAATGTCTACAGTGAAATGAGCAATAGATTTGGAATAAAACCATGACATATATTTCACTGAAATAATTATCAGAATGAAATAATAAATGTATATATGTGCACTGTGCTAAATGACACGTGCTGCGTCATGTCAAGAAAGACGACTGAATTCGCGTCATTACTTTATTTAATCTTCACAGTGTGATTGAACATGTAACCTACACAAAAGTATAATCTGACAGCTTTGAAAGATGTCTTATACTCCAATGGCCATATTTCATGGGGTATTTAAGTTTCAGTTTCAGTTTCAGCGGTTATAGAGAAACCGGCTCTAAGAGCCAATTCTTGTAGTAGCGAACGAGAAGAGCCCATCTGTCACGGAGAGCCGAATCTTCAGCCACGGGCAGAGGCAGGACTAAATTTGAATGGGTACACATGTGGCCAATCACATAAGAGGACAGACTAGAATCATACCATTATGTGATAGAAGGAAGGGGGCACACGCTCCGAAGATAGCTAGTGTAGTGAATCAGGCCAGGTACAGAGCGACAGAGAGAGGTGAGGGAGACAGATTCGAGGGCAAGCGGGTTCAAACAAAGTGCCATCACGATGCCAGCTAAACAACGTGATGCTTGTCAGCCATCATAATGGACGATGGCATCGTCATTATGTTCCTGGACATCTTCTCAATCGTCAAGTCATGAGAGAATGTGAATTCAGCACCAGGAATGTTTCTTTTTTGCTTTTTGTTTAAACTCCACTCCACAAACTACAGCAGCCTCAGAAGGTCATAACTAACATTTTAAATCCACAGTCGGTTTACAGAAGGGCATAGATGTGACTTATTTCGAACCAAGTAAGTGGTGTTTGGGTCATTTCCCTGACTGCTCTCTAAGCGTTGCAGGTGAGAAACTCATTTCTATCTGCAACACTAACCTGGCTCTTTGTTGTCAGCAGTCAGGGCTTTACAAACGACCTCGTAGAGCAGGAAGTAGAATCCAATGCAGGGCACGTCCCGTAAAGCCAGGGCCAGACCTCCTCGGTACAGGCCCCGGGGCCCCTCCCCCCGCAGGATCACTGCCACACAATGCACCGGCCCCCGGTAACGGCTTTGGGAGGTCTGACCCTGCAGTTGCACTTTTACCAAGTCGATCGGGGCGGAAACAAACACCTAAAGACACATTTATCTGAGGTCAGAGAGGTCAGGGGTCAGAGAGTGTGAAATGTTTCACCATTTTAACAACACTAAATAAAGCAATACATTTTCAGGGATGATTCACTTTTCTCAAGGATTTGCAAACAAAACATAAATATAAAAATTAAAAATAATAAATAAAATAATTCTACTTTTCTGATCTTTGATTCTGAGCTGAGAGACCCAGTCCTGAACTCAGGCAAAAGAAAAGCCACTTTAATATATAATAAAATGAGTTGGCTGAAGATCTGTCTGTCTGTTTCTGTAATGCTCATGTTACACGCACAATGAAATTTAAAGACTCTCTACTGACAGCAGAGTAGCAACCAGAACTGTTAAGATCTGTTTTATTGTATCACAGTAATGAGTGGAGTAGCAGTGTCAGTTTTTGATTTTACCTACTCAATGCTCGTACAACACATTTGTTTATTTTAATGTTGCTTCAGTAACATTCAGTAGACAACTCAATCCCATTGTTATGCTTTACTAAGTAGACCTTAGAAACATACACTGACTGTCACATTCATTCACTGTGGGACATTTCCACTTACTCATTCACCAACACACCTACGCATGCATGACTTTGGACAGTGGGAGAAAGCTGGATTCTTCAGAGAGAACCCACAGCCAGACGAGGAGGACATGCAGACTCCTCACAGCTCCATTCGTTTTGCAGTGAGGCAGGAAAGCTAACCACTAAGATTATATTGTGATACTTGAAAACACAACTAGAGGGGCTTGTGCTTCAATGGGAATGGAAGGTATGGAATGGTAAATATCTACTAAATTTGTCTACACTCCTCACTCCTACCAAATTTTCTCAGCTTCTCAGCACCGTACCTGCATGAGTCCTGAGAAGCAGCCAGCAGTGTAGATGTGTGCAGCAGAGACACACGGGACAGTGCTGCGGTCTTCACGCTGAGTCTTAGTCAGGAAGTCCAGGGCGTTACTGTAGGTGCCGAACAACACCGAGTTCACCAGGCCATTGGTCAGCACAGGAAATGACATGCCCCGGGCAAATCCACGGATCTGATGATATAAGACACACAATAAACCACGTGTAGTGTAGACTATACAGTGTAGATCCATCATCCTTTTCATGTGTAGTCCAAAACTGACTTCTAGAGACAGAGACTGAGTCAAAACCTGGACCAGAGCAGAATGAATGGAGAGGGAACAGCTCTAGGGTTCAGACGAGACAAAACTGACACTAAATTAGTCCAGGACAGACACCTATAAAAGACTGGTCTCCAGTAAGGCTCCACAATATTATGGGGACATTATGGGTTCCCAGTGTAAGCAGTTCCAATACCAACATCTACCATATAAACACTGCGAAAGAGGCTAGAACTTTAACAACATTTTAAATTTGGCAGCCATTTTCACCTGTCAAAAAAGCTGACCAATCAGATAAAGCAGATGCAGATGATGAATATAGTAAACCTGATTTTCAATGGAATGCTCTGAAGGATTCCACTGAAAGCATCTGCCTAAAGTCAGGTACTTTAAATGAAAACATGGAGGTGATTGGACGGACCACCTGTCAGTAACCGCCTCTCACAGGGTCCTTTTATCCAACGCCACAAAATGGCAACAATCACGTCATCATCAAACTTAAAACACAGCCATAACTGCCAGTGCTGACACACCATTGGTCCAAAGTCAAAATTCCAGAGCTCTAAGAGGGTGACTTTGTGAGCTAACAAATCTCTAAAGAATCTGGAAGCTGTGCCAGGTAATTGTGAGCCTCATTTTCACTGCAGTGCAATGTGGTTTCAGTCAGTTCTGTTGAGTTCCATCATCAAAAGGGGTCCGAAAGGCCACCACAAAGCATATCGTACCACTTTGGGACGCCTTGGCCTGAGCTCCCAACAGGTCCTGACAGACCAGAAGAAATTACACCTTGTTCTAGTGGTAAATGTTTTAAACAATCTGCGTTGTACAGTTATTGCTTCATGAATTTAAAAAAAAATCTGATTTACTTAATTTTATTTAGGATTTACTCCTTTTGTATATATATTATTAATGATGCATCACTTTCAAAAAGTCTGCTTCAAATAGGTTTCACGTCTCAAACAGAGACACGACTTTAGTGAAACTGATGATGTAATTGTTTCTCTTGTCAACGTCCCTCATCTGATGCACTGTCATCTGGACCCACATGTGCCTCTTCAAGGGTTACTTGATCCGACCCTTACTGTACCATCAGTGGAAACGAAGCTGTGTGGTATGTTTTGCAGGTATGTCTGCAGGTCCTAGTTACAAATATACAAACAGCAACAATTCAAAAGTACACTGGTTAACAAAACAAATTTGTTGCACATGATACAAAAGCTACAGCAGTTTAGAAGTGAGCTTTAAAAGAGCTGGAAAAGAAATTAAGTAGTTGTCCTGGATCATGGAAAACTATGGGTGAGACTCATTAAAGCAAGGACAAAGGGACAATGCCCGCAAAACAACATGACCACAATGGAAATGCCTCTGTTTAGCAGCTCTGAGAGACAATGCGAAATGCTTTCAAATGTGTTGTGTGCACATAGACAGGGCACTTACCCCTTCCTTGGAGTAAGTTTTAGCCACGCAGTGAAGAATCCCTTTGTAATGAGACTGGGCCTGCAGACGCACCTGCAATTACAAGAGTAGCTTTGCACTCAGCTTGTTGTCTTTGATTTACATACTACTGTGACGCTGCTTCTTCGAACCTTCACAGTGTCTAGAGGATGTCCAACCATAATCCCCAAAGCACCTGCAAAAACAGAACACACACACCCATGCAGATGTACGTCGTGGATATGACGGCACAGTCTTGTTTCATATTAAGCTTTACCTGAAATGCTCCCAGCGAGGAATTCCAAAAATGGCATGGTCTCAGCTTGATTTCACATCAGTTGGCAGTTTATAGCTGACATGAAGTGAACTTTGCAATGTCATCTGAGGTAGTGGTGGTGGTTAATGTATAACTTGAAACGTAGAGATGATGGTAACACAAAACAGACACAGATCATTTAACAGTCACCATGTAAAAATAGACTGTGTCCTATAACAGTAGCAAAAAAGAGCAATCATAAACAAATGGTATGCAGTTTGTTTTTGTTTGTTTTTTGTTTCGACGTTCTTGCTATGTTAAATCACCTAATAGCATATGGTAATAAGAATAATCAGTGAAAAAACAAGACCTTACAACGTCATCTAGGCTTGATTATTATTGATTTTAATAGACGAGAATGTATAAGATGTACTGGAAGCTTTGACCAATCACATGCTGACACAGAGAGAGGTCTTGACTCTCGACAATGAATCAAAAGAGAAAAAGACAATGCCCCACACTGGATATTAGGGGTGTTTATGGTTAACCAATAACTGATTAATTGTCATTAAAAACTTGACCAAGTAAAATTTCATTAACCGCCTAATCACTATGCTGTATAGTAGAGATTGACCAATATGGGTTTTTCAGGACCAATACCGATTATTAGTAGTTAAGGAGGCCGATAACCAATGTTTGGAGCCGATATTCATTTGCAGTAAAAGTGTAAAAATTGGCATAAAAATGTTGAATAATACAAACACTTATAGAAAGTGTTAAAGGTGGGGCCACATTCTGACATATGATCAAGTCATCATGCATAATTTATTACAGCATTTGGGAAGCCTAAAGTTGATTTCATTATTAAATTTTATATTTTACCATGCGATAGCAGGGACCCTGTCATTCAAAACTATGTTGCTACATTATTAATGATTAATATGACAAAAGCTACATAAAAAGTACAATAGTCCTCAAAACTCCTGACAGAACACAAACAGCCTTTAGGGCTTTAATGAGCTCACACAGTATTTAAAATGTTCCACCATTTTGTTCAGATAAATCACTTCTGAATTTTACTCTCATACACACTTCTTACTACTCTCACTATTTCCATATCAATATTATCAGCAGCCTTGTTGCAAGGGATTAAACCAACTGTTAAACAAAACTTAAACTTTAATTTTCAGACCATAGGACCAGAAAGCTCACAGCAACGTTACTTGTCGTGAGTTGTAGAGTTTTTCATGTGACTTTCACGCAAACACACACTATTCTCCACATTCCATACATTCTCCTCATTGCTAATACATAGTCTGCTGAGCGTTTAGAGCCAGACCAGAACTAATGTTATGGTAAAAGCTAATCAGCCTCTACCTTAGCGTGCGTCCCTCCAATAAAACAAGTGAATTGAGTTTTTTACGCGCGCTCTCTCAATCACACACACATGCTTTTACTATCACGGACTGTTTCCATATCGATATTATCAGTAGCCTTCTTTCAAGTAATTCACAGACATGTCGGGAGGTACTACGAGCTAGCAGAGCTGCCACTAATGTTTACTCCGCTCTTACGTTATTCTGCTGCTTACCGTCACGTTAGTAGTAGTTGTGAGATGTAGAGCACTGGGATGTTTATTACAGTTTCGGGAGAGTTTTCTGTGTTTACCTTCGACATGTGTTTGATCTCCGGAGCTTCTCCACACGAGAAAACTTTCCCTCTCCTCCGTGTGTGTAAGTGATGCTCTGAGAGCCCATGCCTTGTAGTGAATCAGAAGAGACGGCTCGCATCGAGTGAGAGCCGGCTCCCAGTTTTTTTCCTTTTGCTGCTTACCTCAGTGCTCAGAGCTCTGCTCAAGGCAGAACTTTGTTTTGATTTCGCGGCCAATCAGATGTGAGGATATAGGATAGGCTGATATAATACTGATCGAGTTTGGTTCTGTTCTGTGGATTTATTTGCAGTTTTGTTGTTAATTTGTGCAATAAAATGTTTGATTAAAATATTAATATTAAACAAAAGAAAGGTTTTGTAACAGAATAAATTCACAAAATTAGGCAATTATAAGGCTTCTCATAAAAACACTGAACATGAAAGGGTTTTCAACGCACAAACCATTAATTTTTGTAAAGTTATGGTAAAATAAAGGCCTACAAAAAATCCTAAATTAAGAGCCGTTCAGGAGTCGAAAGAGCCTGCTCTTCTTTGGGAGTTGAGCCAAAAGAGCTGGCTCTCTGAAAAGAGCCGAACTTCCCATCACTAGTGTGTGTGTGTGTGTGTGTGTGTGTGTGTGTGTGTGTGTGTGTGTGTGTGTGTGAGGACAGCAGGAGAGAGAAGCAGCATCTGAGCCGAAATAAGCCAGTTTTAAATTGATTTCTTGATGCCGATATACGTCAAAATTCCAAATATCGGCGCCGATTATCGGCCTGGACTATAATCGGTCGACCTCTACTGTATAGTTCATACACTTTATCTTTACAGTACAGCTTCTGAGCCTACTGTTATGTCAGAGTAGCACTGCACAAGCGTAATGTATCTGGACAGGTTTGTTTAAATGCATAGTTGATGGAAAATCAGTTGTTGCCCTTTAATAGATGCACATACTTCATTAGTTAGTGCCAGAGGTGAGAAGTGATTAAATATTTGTACTTCATTACTGTAAAGCTGTTTGCCAGACTGGAGCGGTCCCTCATTCTCCTTCTCACCTGAGCTGGAGGGAGTGGGTGTATCTGTGGACACCAGACCTGGGCCAGAGCAATTCAAAGCCCAGTCTCAGCCCGAAGCAGGGGCTCTATGAGTGTCATTTTGTGTGACCGTGTTCAGTCACTGCTCCTAGTTCTGAAAGCAGAGACTGCCCCCTGGTGGGTAAGCGCTGTACTGAAGGTGTGGTTACCTGCTACAAAGGTGTGGTTAACGTACATCATGACGTCCCGCTGACCAGGAAGGTGGCAGTGTTCAACCTGAGGAGGGCAGCACTCATGTGGTTTTACACCATATTTATGGCATTAAATGAGTATTTTAAAATTGGTCAAAAATAGGAGTAGAAACTATGAACTTTATTTATAAAGCCCCATTTATACAGATCATCAGCTAAAAAAAGTAGTTTTAGGGTTTAGTTTATCAAAATTAATGTACAAAAACTGTTAATTAGGTAATAAACACAAATCAGTAAAAACACATAATTAGCTTTATTTCAAACTGGAGTCAAACCAAAGCATTTTTATTTATTATTAAGCTCTTTACAGGTCAAATAGAGGGAGCAGAAATAGGCCAATATACTGGACCTGAGTTGAATTTGTACATAATAAACTAAAGCGCCCCCACTGTTTCAGAATACATAACAACACAGAGTCTGTTGAGGGGTGGCTTTAACATGGACCTTTTTAACTATGTTACATTTTCAGATATTTCTTTTCAGTCTTTAAAATGAATTCTTTCTTAAAACATCCAGGGCAGTTTACCGTGACCTGAGTTTACAGACTTTAAGTTAAAGGACGTCAGCAGAAGTTCAGTGTTAGGCCCTAAACTGCTCCTCATCTGCTGGGCCTACATCAACACCAAATTTTGATGTGAGTCTTACTTCTTGATAAAATGTGAAATTTACATCTTCATTTAAAGACAAAATGCTCCTGGTGTGATTCTCTTCAAGGCAACACTGACCATCAACACAAATTTACATCAAAACCTAAATGAAGCCTGTAGCATATCCTTGAGTTGTGGAATTTGGGCCCCTCCTCCACTGGGCGTATTATGGGTTTATTTGGCCAAACAGACTCGTCTTGCTGTAACTATGTTTCATTTAAGGCCCTAAATCTATTTTACAATTTATTTATTAAAACTAATGTAATTGTGAACTTACAGTAGCCATATGAGCAGAGGCTGTCCACACACAGACACAAGGGGGCATTCACAGGCAGGTTTGAAATCAGATTTTTTTCTGATGAAATAACCATTCAATTGTATTCTCAATTACAAAATGGTTTCTAATATTATTTCATAATTCACAAATCATTTACAAAGGATTTATTAACACATCAAAACTGTCTCTGGTGGTTCCTAAACACTGGGTAAAGACCCAAAAATGGGTATAATAGATTTTATTAAGAAAAAGGAATAACGCTACTCTAAGAATCAATATGAGGGCAATAAAAGGGAACCAAACTATGATCACAATAGCATTTAATATGAGTAACAAGGAAGAAATAAAGCTATAAAATAATTAAACGTTCAATAAGACCAAATTCATGCAGAAAATTCCCAATGCTAAACCAGACTGACGGTCTGAATTCTTATGGTCCCATGAAAAAAGGCATCTGTTTGCAAAGAGACATATACTGTAACCAGATCTGAATAATTCAAAAAAACTGATGGTAGATGATTATAAACTAGCAACACATTAAGATCTAGTTTCACTGAACAAAGAGGAACCGGACTGTGACAGTTAAAAAATTTGGCTCCAAGTTCACATGCACTTGATGAGGAGCAATCATGTGGAGTATTGTCCAGTTTTTACTCTCTTCCTCTTGTGCAAATGTTTTTACAATCTGCTCACAGAAAAAGAACTCATACAAAAGCCAAAAACACACAGTTTAATAATGCTTCTATTACGGTGCATAATGATGGATGTTCTAGTTAAAGCTGTGTGCATCCTCTACATCACTCCTCACCGGGAGGCATGAACCAGGCTTTGGCACTGTTAGAGAATTTTGGATCTATTGTAAGGTTGTGATGCCCTGAGCCTTGGGCTCTGTCAACAGATAGACTCAGACATCTGTAGGATAACATGTCTCCAACCTTGAGCCCTATCAGCTGAATAATAACTGAATAACAACTCTTTTGTTATTGTAGTGTTTGCGTAATTTACCTTCTATGAGGTTTTATAAGCTCTGACCAATGAAAGCATAGCCAGACTTGAATGTTCAATACTATGCTGTGTTGACTGTTCAACTGTCTCCAGGCCTGTATGTGATGGTAATAAACTTCTCCTGCTTAAGACATCCAGACTCTCTTCAGTCCTTTATGTGGTCCAATACTTCGAAGCTCTAAGGAAGTAACCCAATTCTCTTACAGGCACATTCAGAGCATCTTTTATAACTTAGGTGGATGAAGACCTTATGAGTAAAACTCAGTGCTATAGCTTTAGGTCAATAGTTAAGTAGCACTTTAACTTTCAGTTTAAGGTGTTTGCACATTTATAACAATAACAAACACAAATGTACTTGTACTTGTAAAGCCAATGTAAATGTAGTGGAGTAGAAAGTACAGATATTTCCTCAAAAATATAGTGGAGTAAAAGTTGTAAAAAGTTGTAGTAAGTACAGATACTTGAAAATTGTAAAATAAATAAATAATAATATCCATTGTGGAGTATTTTAACTTCGTTACATTCCACTACAAATGCTACAAAACTACAAGTGTCACAAGGGAACCTTATTTAGTACTAGGGCCGATTTGAGTGGAACTTTAGGGTTACATAAACTGCTCAACATAAAATATAGTTAAGACTAGATTTTCCAGTACTTTATTCTCTGTGTGAGGTCAGTAAAGACAAGACAAACAAAACTAAACAGTTAAACAGTTTTCCTTAAATGCAAGAGAAAAAAAATCATGTAATACCTGTTTAAGTGGTCTCCTTCATCTTTTTCTTGCATGTTGTTTTGGTCTCTTTACTAAGTTCCCTAAGTCAAAACTGATACCATCATGACTTACCTATACAACATAATACAATACAATACAACTAGGTCTACTGCACACTGTCTGGAAAAAAATGCTGTCCTGAGAGCTGGAAATATCCTGAATATCCCGGAAATGTCATTTCTGAATGATGTGTTGATCACCTGGCCGGGGCACACATTCTCTTCATGAGGTATTCGTAGCTGAGGAAGGTGACGGCGTTGACGGGAAAGGCCCTCATGCTGTTGAGCAGCAGACCCTTGAAGAAAACCCGGAACCCTTCCTCTCTGAGGCTCACGCTGATGCAGTTCAGGACACCACTGTACTGCCGCCCCCCCGCGCCCGACAACTGCATCCGGGCCTTCACCACATCCATGGGTGTGGCCAAGGCCCAGGTCACCACGCCAGCCACGCCCCCCGCCATCAGGATTGCAAAGGTGTCTGATGAAGGAGAAGATGGAGGCTGCACTTCAACATATGTTTAAATATTTGGAGAGTAAAGTTAGAAGTGCCAGATTTTAATGATGGTTGTCGTCAGTCAATCACTAACACAGAGAATCCAGGTATTCAGGTCATCATACACTTAAGGGTTTAGTGTATCAGTCTGACTCAAACATATTAAAAAAACAACGATGACCAACCAGAGGCTGCTCCTCACTGTTCACATAACATTATAATGTATTCTTGTAACATCTGGCTCTCATTGAAAGGACTGATGATGTGGTTTTTTTAGCCAAAATGTTGCTTATACAATTGGCACATTGTTATAATTTCAGCATTATGTCAGAATTATTTCAGTTAAGTGTCTTAATAGTCCAGCAGTGGCCTCATACAAGCCGTCCCCACTGGAGGAGCATAGCCTCTCCAAAAGGTATGACCTATCATATGTTGATTGGATGATAGAAAATCCTCATTACAAAAGTGAGAAGCAAAATGAAAAAACATTGAATGGAAATGTTTTATTATTTTGTGTTTTTTTCCCCAAAAGAAAACATGTAAAATGTACAAGTAAAAAGAACAAGTTAGTATTTATGAGCAAGAACTGGTTTAAGAGTCGGCATCCTACCACTCTTGTTTAATTTATTAAAAGATTGCATTTATGCTACATTGCCTTAAGCCAAACATACACTGTGTGACTTTAGAGTGTTTCAAATAGAACCCCAACTCACACGGTATCTCATTTGAGGAAAGCTGAAGCTTACGATGAATGTGCCCACACTGATGGTTTTATGAGACCAAAATTTCTGACATGACAGAATTTCATCTGATTGCCCGTCAGGAACGTGTGGTGAGGGGTTAATCGGGGTTTGTGATTCTGTTTGTGTGATATTTACACTTACAGTTCAGATGTGTGTAAATTCAGCACCTGGAATGTTTCTCTTTGTTTCTCTCTGCTTTAGTTTAAACTGCACTCCACAAACTACAGCAGCCTCAGAAGGTCATAACTACAATAGGTGGCTTTTAATCAATGTTTGGTGCTCATTTCTATCTGCAACACTAACCTGGCTCTTTGTCGTCAGCAGTCAGGGCCTTACAAACGACCTCGTAGGGCAGGAAGTAGAATCCAAAGCAGGGCACGTCCCGTAAAGCCAGGGCCAGACCTCCTCGGTACAGGCCCCGGGGCCCCTCCCCCCGCAGGATCACTGCCACACAATGCACCGGCCCCCGGTAACGGCTTTGGGAGGTCTGACCCTGCAGCCGCACTTTTACCAAGTCGATCGGGGCGGAAACTAACACCTAAAGACACATTTATCTGAGGTCAGAGAGGTCAGGGGTCAGAGGGTATGAAATGTTTCACCATTTTAACAACACTAAATAAACCAATAAATTTTCAGGGATGATTCACATTTCTCAAGGATTTAACAAGAAAACATAAACTAGAAATGAAAAGCTGAGAGGCCCAGTCCTGGACTCAGGTAAAAGAAAATTTGCTTTAAAATAAAATGAGTTGGCTGAAGATTTGTTTTTGTAATGCTCATATTACATGCACAATGAAATTTAAAGACTCTCTACTGACAGCAGAGTAGCAGGACATGTTTTGCAGTGTGGCAGGAGAGCTAACCACTAAGTTTATATTGTGCTTCAATGGGAATGGAAGTTAAATGGTAAATATCTTCTACACTCCTGTCTACACTCCTCAGTCCTACCAAATCAATGGGCATCTTGCAATATGTTGGGGGGGAGTCAGAGGGAGGGGGGCTGTTTGCAGGGTTTTGAGTGTGTTTCTTTTCCTTTTTTTCTTAGTACTTATTTAGTATTTATTATTACAATTTTATTTTTTATTTTTTTATGTTTGACCTTCACTCTCCTGATTCCAGGAAACACTGTTTCATTTGAAGTTGTATGTACAGCAAAGTGACAATAAAGCCTGATTTGATTTTGATCAAACCCTGATTCTCAGCACCGTACCTGCATGAGTCCTGAGAAGCAGCCAGCAGTGTAGATGTGTGCAGCAGAGACACACGGGACAGTGCTGCGGTCTTCACGCTGAGTCTTAGTCAGGAAGTCCAGGGCGTTACTGTAGGTGCCGAACAACACGGAGTTCACCAGGCCATTGGTCAGCACAGGAAATGACATGCCCCGGGCAAATCCACGGATCTGATGAGATAAAACACACAATAAACCATGTGTAGTGTAGACTATAAAGTGTCCATCATCCTTTTCATGTGTAGCCCAAAACTGACTTCTAGTGACAGAGACAGAGTCAAAACCTGGACCAGAGCAGAATGAATGGAGAGGGAACAGCTCTAAAATTAACATTAACTATTATTAATAAGTTAATTAACTTATTAACAGTTCTCGTCATATTCATGTTTTGATGCATAGTTACTACAAACTTAGTGTTGAAACAAAAGAATGCAATAAAATTAACTTGTGACTCTAAGATGGTTACAGATAGAATCACAAGAATCACATGGACAAATGAACAGGGCAGATATCAAGAACTGGTTCCATTGTAGAACCAAATACAAACTTCAAAGAACCAGGGATTCAATAGGATGCGCGCATTTCTTTTCTGTTTATCGATTCCTGACTTATTCAGTCACTCTCACACGGTAAACGTCAGTGTCTGTCTGTCTGCCAGGACCTATGACAAGGGCTGTTTACCAATTACCAGGATCCTTCTTTGGGAGGAGTCCTCTGGAGAAAAATAATGGCTGAAGGTGTGTTCCATTTGGTTCCAAACCCCACCTCCTCCCAAGAAATAAAGTAAATATCAACAAATGTAACTAACTATTCAGCACCAAAAATGTTTCTGACCTTTTTTCATGAGCCATGGATCAGTTTCAGACTCTTGCTAACATCAGACTGTCATTATAAAAAGAATCTTGGGTTTGTTTTCTTCATTCTATCAATTTTTGTAAAGGTTTTATTTGTTTATTCATTTACTTGAAAAAAGTTAAGCATTTAAGGATTTTTCATAGAAAATTTTTGATGACGCAGTTTGGCCACTTTAAAGCCTGTTCCAAAAGACTTATAAGGACTGACCCCGGACTCTAGCCTTAGCTTGGGAGAAGCTGACTATGAAGGAAGGATCTTGGCAATTGGGAAATGGCCAAGGCCCTGATCTCATTACGCACATGCACAGTTCATAACATTTGAAACGTTCAAAAGTTTGGTTAAACCTTGGGAAAAAAGATGACAGCGTTGCCGCACGCAAGACATGTGGTAAAGATATTTCGTGCAAGGGAGAAGGTACCTCTAATATGATGAAACATTTGCTTAAACACGGCATTAATCTAAAGGAATACACTATGTTTAAGTCTCCTAGCCACAAGTCCTGCTACAATTCACCAGATGCTAATATCAGCAGCAATAGCAGCGCTTCACACTCAGGTACAAAATACAGATACAGATGAAAAGACAGTCATCTTCGAATTAGAGCCGCATTATTCTGTAAACTGAGAATCAGCAATCCCACACAAATGTCAACGTATACAAAAGAAAAACATACACCAGTTAACAGTTACAGCCTACTGGTTACAGCCAAAATGTGGCAAGAATAAAAGGTAAAAACTTCTTTCTTTAATTATTTGTTATTTTTTCGGTCCCCCAAAAAATATCAGAATCAGAACAGAGAATCAATAAGAACCAGATTCGATAAGCAGAATCGGAATCGCTAAAATTAAAACAATACCCAACCCTACAAATGAACCAGGTGTGTTCAAACGCTCCAGGGTCCACACGAGACAAAACTGAGACTAGGACAGACACCTATAAAAGACTGGTCTCCAGTAAGGCTCCACAATAATCTGGGGATATTCTGGGTTTCCAGTGTATGCAGTTCCAATATCAACACCTACCATATAAACACTGCGAAAGAAGCTGGAACTGCAATAATGTTTTAAATGTGGCAGCCATTACATTTGCATCCAACTTTCAAAAAGTCTGCTTCAACTATGTTTTGTGTCTCAAATAAAGACACGACTTTTGTGGCACTTTTTTCTCTAGTCAATGTCCCTCATCTGGACCCACATATGCCTCTTAAAGGGTTACTTGATCCGACCCTTACTGAACCACCAGTGAAAACGAGGCTGTGTGGTATGTTTTGCAGGTATGTCTGCAGGTCCTAGTTACAAATATACAAACAGCAACAATTCAAAAGTACAATGGTTAATAAAACAAATTTGTTGCACATGATTCAAACGCTACAGCAGTTTAAAAGTGAGCTTTAAAAGAGCTGGAAAAGAAATTAAGTAGTTGTCCTGGATCAAGGGTGGGACTCATTAAAGCAAGGACAAAGGGACAATGCCCGCAAAACAACAACATGACCACACTATCCAAAACCAGCACAGGAGCAAGAAATGTGATGTTTAGAAGGCACAATGGAGATGCCTCTGTTTAGCAGCTCTGAGAGAGAATGTGAAATGCTTTCAAATGTGTTGTGTGCACATAGACAGGGCACTTACCCCTTCCTTGGAGTAAGTTTTAGCCACGCAGTGAAGAATCCCTTTGTAATGAGACTGGGCCTGCAGACGCACCTGCAATTACAAGAGAAGCTTTGCACTCAGCTTGTTGTCTTTGATTTACATACTACTGTGACGCTGCTTTTTCGAACCTTCACAGTGTCTAGAGGATGTCCAACCATAATCCCCAAAGCCCCTGCAAAAACAGAAAACACACACACCCATGCAGATGTACGTCATGGATATGACGGCACAGTAATCTTGTTTCATATTAAGCTTTACCTGAAATACTCCCAGCGAGGAATTCCAAAAATGGCATGGTCTCAGCTTGAATTCACATAAGTTGGCAGTTTATAGCCGACATGAAGTGAACTTTGCAATGCAGTCCGAGGTAGTGGTGGTTAATATATGACTTGAAACATACAGATGTGGAACAGGTTAAAG
Source organism: Rhyacichthys aspro (assembly GCA_036850595.1). NCBI lineage: Eukaryota > Metazoa > Chordata > Actinopteri > Gobiiformes > Rhyacichthyidae > Rhyacichthys > Rhyacichthys aspro. The sequence goes on from CM072154.1 coordinate 3,641,965, forward strand.
ACAAAACAGACCTAGATCATTTAACAGTCAGCTCAGCGGCTGTGTCAAAAGCAGACTTTCGTTAATCATACATCATTACACATGTATGATCATAGAATGAGTCAAGTGGCAGGACTGGAGAGGAGCTAAAAATACACTGTGTCCTAGAACAATTACAAACAAAATGAGCAAGCATAAACAGAGAGAATGCAGTTTTTGTTTTTGTCTTTTGGATTAGGGGAAAACCCACAACCTTCTTGCTGTGTATAATCACCTAATAGCATATTGTAATAGGAATAATCAGTGAAAAAACACAACCTTAAGACTTCATCTAGGCTTGATCATTACTAATTTTAATAGATGAGAATGTGTAGGACATACTGCAAGCTTCACATGCTGACACAGATAGAGGCCTTTTGTTAGGGACACTCTTATTATTCATTTTTGTTAGATTATTATTTTTGGATGTTTACCTTTATTTGATAGAATAGGAAACAGGGAGTAAGATGGGAGTGGGGAGTGACATTGGCAAGAATCGAACCCGTTTCTCCCAGGTATATGGTACACAGAACAGAAGAATAGAGAAAAGGTCTATTTCTCTGGATATGTTAGTTTACAAAAAGAAACAGAGCAAAGATGAAAAACAATAAATAAACAAATAAATACATAAATAAATAAATGGAAGTAGGACATGCAGACTCCTCACAGAGAGGCCAAATGTCAGCTGGCCTGGGGATCGAACCCACAAGCTTCTTTCTGTGACGCAGGTGTGCTAATCACACCCCATAATAAACCATATGTGTCCTCATGTCTAGTATACTAAATGCATTGACTCTAAAAAGTTGACCTTCAATACCATGGTGCACATTATCCATGGATTTTATTTCAAATAAAGAAGGCAGGCTGCTTCAACAACCAATGGGGATCGTTTTGGCAGGAAATAAACAATAGAGTTTTGGCTACTGTGCATTGTACTGCTGTTAGTATGAGGAGCAGACATTCTGTTTCTTAAATAAATATCCACTGAAAGGCCATGTTTGTTGAGACAAAAGACTTAACATCACATGTACCATATCTGTAAATATACACCACGGGGTTTAACTGAAATAATGAATAACTGAAAGTAAACAAGTTAATTTACATTAAAAAGACTGTACTTGGAATACATATTATGAATGCTTTATATTACTAATTACATTTTCAAAAAGTTTGTTATTTTACTGGAAAACAATGGAAATTTGATATAAAACTGACTTGAAACTGACTGAAAAACAAACAAACAAAAAAACAGTAAAAGAAACAGATGAGTTGTATGTGTGTGATAAGGCCCTAATCCCAGTCGCAGCTGCTTTGGGCCAAAGATGGGGCCCTCAGGACAATGGTCAGTTAGTGGCAGGGAACTCACATGACTCAAAAAAAGCTGGTCAGTTACTATATAGGATTTATACTTGACTCCTACTTGAGGAGTTTGAGTCCGACACTACAGAACAGTGTGGATCCTGCACAAAGGCACAGGTCTATTTAACACATAGTCATATTTTGTATTATGAAATCAGAATGTAGCTGAAGCTTTTCGTTTGTCTGCATCATGTATTTAAAGACTTTCAATTTACACTTCTCCTGCACAAAGTTGTTCTCGTGTCTAGTCTCACCTTCTCTGTGAAGCTGTTTCATGTCTGACTGGCCTAAACAGTGTCTCATTTGTCAGTGCACAGTGTGGAGTCTACAGGAATCAGGAAATAATCACTTTTTACATGAGCAGAGTACAAATGCAAAGACTCTGAGCCTGACAGTCCTGTATCTTTGATTTGGTTTGAGGTAATTTAAGGCAATCTCCCCTCTCACTACACATTGGAAAATAAAGTGTAAGACAAACATGCAATGACATGTATTGGTGAAATACAAATGTAGCCTGTTCTTTATCTTCAGTCTGCACAGCTTATGTCTAGCCGGCTTCAACTTTTTTTTTTCTTTCTCTCTCTCATGCACAGAGCCTGTCTCCAGCTCGTCTTACCTTCACAAAGCACGGTCAGGACACATCCTCTGCAGCTCCTCAGAGGGAAGCATTTCCATCTACGCAGAAACAAACAGCTGCACAATTAACTTTACTCCCACTACTGTGTCAAAGAACCAATCATGTACAGTGGAACTTCCTCTGTGCTCCTTCACAATAAATCACCAGTTAGGACAATGTTGCATTCTATTTCCATCCATAATAAAGTGTAGCAATGTCCTTCTGTGATTAATAATTAAATTTTGTTTGGTAATTTAAAAACTCTCTTTTTGATCAATAATCTGCTTTTCCAGAGTAGGGTATCACTGGATGGAAACGTTAAGAGTTGAACTTGAGTGGAGCAGAAAAATACATATATAATTATGAATAAAAGTGAGTATTTGAACATGATCACGCATTAACGCATTATAGTGAAGTATATTGTAACATAGCTGGGTCAATATCATTATAATTTGCCTTTAAGACTTCCTACTTTCAACAAAAAAATCTAAGATTTTCCATTTAACTTTATATTCATTCTATTAAGTAGACCATAGGCTGTTAGAAATGCATGCTGGTCAAGCTCCAGCCCTCTTTATATAGTCACTATAAGCAGATTTTGTACAAGCAAATCGCTAAATATGTCCACCCTGTCAAGTCAAAGTAGAATAAATACATTTTCATTGCATAGGGATTATATAACACACATTTTCATAGAGATATTTTGTCCCTTTCTTAACAATATGTGTTAGATAATGGGAAAAGTCTTTTGATAATGACAAAATTACTGTAAAATATTTGTTTCCCATTAAAATATGCATTAGTTGCACCTTCTTTTCTATATAAAATCTGACTGCAAATATATTTGGTCAAATTTTCAGCCAAAACTATTTGGTCCTCATTTGTTTATTAAGAAATTACACAAAAGATTTTTTTTAAACTTTTTTAATAATTTGTTTATCTCATAAAACTTGAAGATGACAGGGTGGACAATGATGTGACAGGGTGGACCTTGGCATTAAGAAAAGCATTAATGGAAACTATTAATTATTAGAAACTACTATTGATTAGAAAGAATGATTTCATCCGTTAACACATATGTTAAAAAAAACACAGTTAAACACATAGCTCACACAAATATAGCCATTGCCATATTGCGAAAAAAACATATGTACCACTTCCTTTTAAGGAATAGTAGTAAAACAATGCAAAAGACTCACAGTCATTTGAACTGACTGACTCTCACCTGGAGTGCCTTGTCCGGCCCTCAGGAGGATTGTGTCAGAAAAGGTTAGACAGGTATTTGTGTGGTGAGGGGAAGCTGGAATAGACTGTTATTGTTAAAAGTGTATTATGTGCCTGGTAAATGTTTTGAGGATAAATTCTGATTCCTGGGTTCAGGCCTTGTTTGGAAGCTGCCGCACAAAGGAAGGAGCTGTTATCATTAGTGTTTCTACTTTAGTGTTTTTTAGTAATTTTCTCAGGTCTCAGTACACATGTTGAGCCAGGCCTGGTTTTAGAACAAAATGAAAAGAGTGGATCTTAAACAGAGGATGATGCAGCTGTGACAGTGCCATATATTTCACATATCTTTGCGTATAGTTTAAACTTTAAACACTATGTGTTTTTATTGAGCGTGAATTCACCATGTTGGCCCGGCCCTCCACAAGAGTCCCAGGTTCTAATGTGGCCCTTGAGGAAAAATTATTGCCCACCCTCTGGTCTAACAAGACAATTCAGAACATTCAGTTAAAGAAGGCAAGCTGCTTCAACAACCAATGGGGATCATTTTGGCAGGAAATAGACAATAGAGTTTTTGGCTACTGTGCATTGTACTGCTGTTGAGGTGTAAAAGTATGAGGAGCAGACATTCCGTTTCTTAAATAAATATCCACTGAAAGGCCATGTTTGCAGAGACAAAAGACTTAACATCACATGTACCATATCTGTAAATATACACCACTGGGTTTAACTGAAATAATGAATAACTGAAAGTAAACAAGTTAATTTATAAAACTGACTTGAAACTGACTGAAAAAACAAAACAAACAAAAAAAAAAAACAGTAAAAGAAACAGATGAGTTGTATGTGTGTGATAAGGCCCTAATCCCAGTCGCAGCTGCTTTGGGCCAAAGATGGGGCCCTCAGGACAATGGTCAGTTAGTGGCAGGGAACTCACATGACTCAAAAAAAGCTGGTCAGTTACTATATAGGATTTATACTTAACTCCTACTTGAGGAGTCTAAGTCCGACACTACAGAACAGTGTAGTTCCTGCACAATGGCACAGGTCTATTTAACACAGTCATATTTTGTATTATGAAATCAGAATGTAGCTGAAGCTTTTCGTTTGTCTGCATCATGTATTTAAAGACTTTCAATTTACACTTCTTTACATTCCCTTACAGTCAGTTGTTTTAATTACATAGAAAACGTTAAATATCATCTCAATAAAAAAAGGCCTGCTGATTATCACCAAAAAAGTCAATATTGCAATTCTACTACTAGCACAGGGGTGGGCAGTTATTTTTCTCCAAGGGCCACATTAGAACCTGGAACTGTTGTGGAGGGCCGGACCAACACGGTCAACTCATGCTCAATAAAAACACATGCAAGTTTACACTATAAGCAAAAATATGTAAAATATATGCCACCGTAACAGTTACATCATCCGCTGTTTAAGATTTACTCTTTCCATTTTGTTCTAAAACCAGGCCTGGCTCAACATGTTATTGACACCTGAGAAAATGACTCAGTAAACACTAAAGTTAAGTCTAGTCTCCTGCAGAAACACTAATGATAACAGCTCCTTCCTTTGTGCAGCAGCTTCCAAACAAGGCCTGAATCAAGGAATTAGAATTTATCCGCAACGTTTATCAGGAACATAATACACTTTTAATGATAACAGTCTACTCCAGCTTCCCCTCACCACACAAATACCTGCCTAACCTCAGCTGAACACATACGGTTTATGAACAGTGAGTGAGTGGTATATTATTGTTGACACTAATTAGCAAAGAGTCTTTGAGGGCCTTCAAAATAAAAGTATCACGTTTGTATCACGTACTGTACACGGTCTACGCTCTTGGATTAATTCCTTTTCTGACACAAGCCTCCTGAGGGCCGGACAGGGGTAGGTCAAGGACCTGATGTGGCCCCCGGGCCTTTAAATGCCCAGGTCTGGTCTAGCATTTTCTGTTATATGTTATATATGCATAAGAACTGTTGTAATATGTGTAAAGTTACCAGAATGTTGCAAAAGCTGTTGACATGTCCACCCTGTCATGGAAAAATCGATGACAGGGTGGACATTTTTTGCTAATGTTAGCATTTAATGAGCACACGGTGGGCCTTCAACTAGCAAAGTGATTCAGTGTTGAAGATGACTCTATACTGTTTATCAAACATTACATTACAATTTCTGAAAAGTTGTTATATTACCCTATTTGGCCATGGGGCCCCCCAAAAAAACCCCCCCCCCCCCCCCCCTTTTTTTTTTTTTTTTTCCCCCCCCCCCCTTTTTTTTTTTTTTTCCTTTTCTTTTGGTTCTTAAAAAACCCAACAAGGGGGAAAAAAAAAAAAATAAACAATCCTTTTTTAATTATCTAATATTTCACCATGACAGTGTGGACATGTTAAGCTTGACAACATCCAACTACAAACACAATATGATGAAAATTAGAAAATGTGAGTGCAGGAGTTTAATGTACTTGCTGTAGTTGTGTCAACCTCCAGTAAAGAAAGATAGAATGCTGATGGTAATGTCACTTATTGCATCAGCCAGTCTCTTAAAGGGGCAATTACTCCGTAACGACGGGGTAGACAGCAATTTCAGGTACATGAACAAAATGTTAAATATTATTATAAAAATGGAATTTAAATGATCAAAGTTACTAGTTTTATTAAAGAATATGTGAAGAACAATAAGGAAATATAAAAAGTATTTCAATGTTGTGTCCTTTAACCACTTTTTGCATTCACTGAAGTTAGCAAAGTAGCATGAGGGACATGCCAAAATCACATCCACCCACTCAAAGAAAATGGTATAAAATGAGAGAAATGCATTTTAGGAGACTTGTCATTGCACTGATGTGTCTGTAAATGTTTGGTCATTTATAACAAAACCTTGGAATTTCATTATTTTATAATATGTTCATGATGATTGAGTGATTTTGATCGGCACACCAAAGGCACTTTATAGTGATATTGGCCCAGCTGCACATTATATCATGCTGCTAATCAGACTCAGAGTGTGGTTAAGTCAAAGAAACACATTAAGTAACCCTTATGGAGTAAATATAAATAATGGGTGACTGATTTATAATAGGACTTCAGGACTGCTATGAAGTTGAAGAGTCACCATTGCTGATTGTGTTCCAAGTATATGGTGAATCTAAACTAATTATGCTCAGGTGCTTTAAGTGCTCTTTCTGTCTGTCAAATGGATTTAGTGACTGAACAGGGAACCTCACACTAAACTAATCCCCTGAGAGGATACTGGACATATACAGGACAGAAACAAGGTGACAATGCTGCATTAGGTAGGTCACTGGTTATTATACAACACAAATTTGTTTATGCTAAGTGCGTTAAAAGGGTAGGAAATTCAAACATAACAGTATTAGCCTATGACCATGACCCGCCCGTTAGGATCCCGTCAAAAACAGTGTTTGGCCACTGCATGAACTTTATATGCATGCCCAATCACGTGAGACAGTATGGAACAAGGGGTAGAGACTAGAGTGAGGAGAGGAAATGGAAAATAAAGTCGAACCCGAGTTCCATCAATTTTGGGTGGTATATACACATGCAATCCCAGGTGAGCCAAGTAAAGTTGTACTTTGAAATTGTAAGAAGTCAGAAGATTAAGTCACTGACCCTGTTTTTTCCCGCGCCTCTTAGTCTTAGGTAATATTATAAATCAAAATAATGAGAATGTATGAAGCGGCAGCCTCTTTCGTCATCAGTCAACGACCAGGAATGCTACGTCAGTAATTGTGCGACAAATTTCAAGCGCTAAGGCCGCGTATGTTCTTAAAAATACCCAGCATTCACCTAACATTATTGATCACGACGTCAGCATGTTTTCGAGTATCAACCAAAGACCATGACATATTCTTAGGAATGATTCAGATGGAATGACAGGCGGCTGTTTTTGCTAGCGTAAGCATTAGCTCTTCAGAGGACTGCTCTTCTGTCTGGAGGAATTGGCGGCTGGTGTGTTAAACATGACAACATTAACTAGACAAGACCTCAATTTTGGACAAGGTAAGATAAAGAGTGGCAGCAATTTGTGACACGCTGATTAGTGTTAGCTTGCGATACACTTGCATTTTTATACGGTTGTTACACACCAACTAAGCCTTTATTCACCAACCTTTTTGTGAAAGACGAAACGCAGAGGGAAAAACAGGTCGTGCCAATTCAAGGTATTTTATTTGGAATACATCTGAAGCTTTTATCCAACTTTCAGATCGAGGCAACAAGAAAAGGCTTGTCCTGCTGGTTTTCACTTTTAGAACATAGCAGTGTTAACATCTAATCAAACAAAAAAACCAAAACGTGTCGACTGTATGAGAGTTTAATATCTTGTTTATTATTGTTTTGCAGTGGTGGCTGACATCTTGTGTGAATTCCTAGAGGTCGCGATTCACCTCATCCTTTATGTGCGAGAAGTTTATCCTTCTGGGATCTTTCAGAAGAGAAAGAAATACAATGTTCCTGTGCAGGTAATAGTATACATGTGTCTGGTTAGTTCAGTCAAAACAAACTCTGGTGTAGTTGCTCTGTTTGTGTGATGTGAAGGTTGTCAGTAAGCATAAAACATTTGCCAAGTGAAAAGGTAGGGCTTTGTCTCCTTCCAAATGAACTCTGGTCCGGTTTGATTGAAATGAAAACACCACATTGATTACAGACCTTTAAAGGCACTGAAAACATTAAAGTAGCACTGTGTAATGTTTAGCCCAAAAATATATATTCTCAAAATTATTTTGATGGTTCTTAGACATGAGATCAGTAAAACCATGCCAATCTCACTGACAGAGTACCCTCAACTGGACAGAAACCTCTGTTGTAACTTTCCTGCAGCTACACTGGAACCTATCAGAGCCCTATTTGTACAAAATAAACTAAAATGACCCTACCATTTCAGAAGACATGTTCTATCTTCCAAACTTGCTGTCTTATATGTCTCTACTTGTATATAAAGATGGCTCTGCTGCCAGTGCAATTGCACAGAGAGAAATCTGCGCCCTCTGCTGGCTAAAAGTTACTCAGGGTTGTTTTAATACATTTGACTGGATAACTCCTGAGAGTAGACGAAGAAACATTGTTGGAAAAGTACAAAACAAGTCGAGGCCAAAAACAGAGGACATCAAATTATCAGAGATTATCAATATTTGGTTTTAGCTCGCCTCAAGCTAAATGGGAAAGAAAGAAAACGACTGCCATCATTGTTTTGGTTCTCAATAAATAAAGTGAACATCAGTCCAGTCAATCCAGTTGGAGCTTTATCCACACACTTTTTTACTGACAGCGCCATCAAGTGTGTCTCTGTGGGAGCCTCTGTTTGTAGTGTTTGTTCCAGAGAGAATTATATGTGCAAACACATCCTGAATTACAAGAAGCACCTGCCCACTCTTTTAAGTTATATTTTATTTCACATGAAGTACAATTTCATTTTTAGGGTCATATATTACAATTGACCAACATGATGCATACATTAGTGTAAACCTGGTTACTACTTGTTGAACAGACCACAATACATGACGGGATTAGTCACAAAATAACAAATTCTGTATAAACATGATGATTTTGGCAAACGACCAACTGACTACATATGTGTGCTGTCAGTGAGTAGCCAGAGAACAGTAGCCAGTGATTCAATATTTAGCTATGCTGTATAAACTTAAGCATTTAGAGAACACCAGCCATAAGATACAGAACACCAAATAACACAACACCGAGGACCATAATACACTGATGGTTTTAGAAGCAGTGTTCCTCAAAAACTGAGATTTACCTGATGAGATTAGCATACACATTGCTAAAGATGCAATACTTACATTAAGGTAAATTAATGTCGACATTTTGGACATGTACACTACAAAAACAAATGCCTTTTTAGTAAAGTAAAACACAAACACACACACACATACACACACACACTGCATCGCTGAAGGCTATAGCTTTATAGTATTATTGATCTACAAATGGAAAATAAAAGTCAACATTCCTGGAGAAAGCTGAAATAAGCAATTCTGCTATAGTCAGGCAAATTTACAGCTGTGGCATTTGTTACAGATCAGTATGCCTTGACTCTACCAAATAAATAAAATAAATCTTTTCTATTAACTTTATTTGGTAGAGTCAGTCAGAAATAAATACTTTTTTTTTTTTATTTAACCTTTCTTTATCCAGGTATGGATGTGCATATTTATGCATATGGATGTGAATCAAATTTATCAGCAAGAGCAAGTGTCAACTATAATCTATTGGAGTTTTTGTTTGAACATGGAAACTGACATCACAGATGCAAGTTTGAGGATATTTTGGAGTGTGTTCCAATTGTCTGCTGCAAAGTGGAAGGATTTGAGTCCAGACATAGTCAAAGTTTTATGGGTAATGAACTTGATAAATTCGCTTGACCTAGTGTGATAAGTGCTATGAGCAAAATAAAGCAAAGATGATAGATAGAGAGGTGTCTTGCCCAGGATTGTTTTATATATAAAGAGAAAGCAGTGATGGAGCCGCCAGGTCTGAAGGGAGGGCCAACCCACCAGTTTATAGAGATCACAGTGGTGGGTGTGAAAGAATGCATTAGTTGCGAAGCGCATGAGTGATAGAAAGTATCCAGTTTTTAAGAGCAGTACTTTATAGATGATGTCACCATAGTCCAATATTGTGAGTAGTGTCATCTTGACAAGAGTGCATTTTGTAGCATGAGTGAAGGAAGCTTTATTACGGAAAAGGAAAGCTAGTCTGGCTTTGATTTTAGTTTGAAGGTCATTGAGATGTGTGGTGAATGACAGATGAATCCAACCAGAGGCCTAGATATTTGTAGAATTTGACGTACTCCAAAGCTGAGCCATCTGCACAGGTGATTATAGAGAGGCTGAAGGCATCTGTTTTATGAGTGAAAAGAATGCATTTTGTTTTACTGGTGTTTACTGGTGTTGTAAAAGGATTGTTCTAAAGAGATGAGGCTAAGCTGAAGAGTGAATCCTGCAGAATGGGGACAGGGACCAACTGAGTACAGGGTTGGCGTTGTGGTGTATAGATGGATCTGGGAAGCTCCAGCAGTTTAGCTATTTCATTGATGTGGATGGAAAAAAAGGGTTGGGTACAGGATGGTGTTTTCAGCCTTCACCTGCTGGACACGAGAGATAGCTGGCGAACCAGTCACAGCAGGTGGCGGAAAGACCAATACTGGAGAGTCTATGTAGGAGGACCCTGTGATCGACTGAGTTGCAAGCCTTGACAAGGTCAATAAAGGTGGCTATGCAGACCTGCTTGCAGTCTAATACTGCGATGACATCATCAAGGACCTTCAAGGTGGCTGTTATACACCCATGCCCAGGCCGAAAGCCAGATTGCAGATTGGACAGAATATAGTTTGAATCAAGAAAGTAGATTAGCTGCTTATAAGCCAGCTTCTCCCGGACTTAGGCTAGGCACAGTAGTTTGGAGATAGGTTGATAGCAGTTTGGGTCAGTGCCAGAACCACCTTTGAAGAGTGGATAGATCAATGCTGATTTCCATTCAGGAGAGAAAGCAGAGAGCTGTAGGGACATGATAAACAGGGTTGTGACTGGGTCGGCAATAAAATGAGCAGCTACTTTTAAGAACGTAGGATCAGGACCGTCAAGGCCAGCAAATTTATTTGGGTCAAGCATGGCTAGCTCATCCTGCACTTCTGAGATGGAGAGAGATGTGAAGGAGAAACCAGTATTGCTGGAAGGAGAAGGCTGGAGATCAGCCAAATCAGTCGAGGCCATATCAGGGTCTGAGACAGTGAAGGCTTGGGTTGCATTAATAAAATGATGGTTGAGAAGTGAGGCCATTCCTGACTCATCAGTGATAACAATATCATTAAATATCGTAGGTGGGGGGAAGTAAGTTTATTTTCCAGAACTTCCTTACATTAGAGCCAATCATACTCTACAAACTCTTCAAACTGTCTAATTTAGAGTGTTTAGTTTGTGTGTAGAAATGTGTAGAAAATACATTTTTGATGTTCCCCTTCATGGAAGGATCCATTCTAATTGACCAATCTAAATCTAAAGTCAAACATCAGGCAGGGATCCAAACAGAATGATACAGCTTGGCTTCTAAATATCACACTTTATTGAGCTTTGGTATATCTTGTACATTTGCTCTATAAACTTTTAGCTTTTTTTTACCTATGTCTGCAGTTTTGAAACTGTAATGGTGATTTTCTGTCACAGATGTCCTGTCACCCAGAGCTGAATCAGTACATCCAGGACACTCTATACTGTATAAAGCCGCTCATTGTGAAGGTAAGGATTGGCTGTGAAGCTGACAAGTTACATTAAAGAATGTATTACTAATGCTGCTTACATTTCTGTTCTTAATAATCCCTCTCAGAACGAGGCAGAGAAGGTGGTCGTGGTCATCAAGGACAAAGAGCACCATCCAGTGGAGAGATTTGTGTTTGAGATTTCTCAGCCGACACTGCTTTCAATCAGGTGCTTAACCACAGCCACATAGTACATAGTACATAGTCTTGTATGTGATGGACTTTTAATTTTTGCCTCAAACTTAATGTCCAAACAGAGCATAAAATCAAACTGTGCTGCATCAAAATAAAAAAGTCTTGGTTTAGACCTGGTTCATTTCTACATTTATTCTTAGTTTAGACCTGTTTAGTCTTGATTTAGTCCAGGTTTAGTCTTTAACTTTGATTTAGCTCCTACTTGTATATCTCAAATGTAATTTATTAAACATTTTTTATTATGTCAAAGAGCATTCAAATATTGCAGTTCATATTGTAATATTCACACAGTATCTTATGTTTTTGTAATATCGTTGCAGCTCTAGAAGTGAGTAGATCTTTGTGTGTAGCAAAAAGGTTGGAGGTACATCAATACACTGCTGCACTAAACTGTAGAAGATGAGGAAGATATCTGCTGTTTGTGAAATATGTTTATCACAAGACCAGAACAAGATTCGTTTGTGACAATTTTGCCTTTTAGCTCCACCTTTTGGTAATGGTACCACAGTGTTGGAACCCAGGAGTCTCCAAAGAAATACAGTGCAGTATTATTATGTGTTGCTTCATATCCCTTTGGAATGGAAACTGACCCCTACAAACCCAATTCATACCATACTACTACTTTGGAAACAAGGCTTTTGTTGTCAGTATTTGTTGTGAGGAACCTCAGTGTTTAATGGTGACTGCTTTGGTTTGTGTTGTCCCAGCTCTGATACACTCCTGTCACACGTGGAGCAGCTGCTGAGGGCGTTCATCCTGAAGATCAGTGTGTGCGACGCTGTTTTAAACAGTAACCCACCAGGTAATAATCACTGCTGTGGAAGATATTATGTAGAAAATACAGAAATACACATTAGGCTTGGTATTATTATTGCAATATTATAACAGATAATAATATTATAAGAATATTATATTGCTTTTCATCTTCCTCCTGAGTTGTTAGAGCAATACAAAAGAACTCACATTGTCCAGACTGCCAAAGTGAGATTGTATTTATTCAGGCAAGTGTTGCTTTAGCCTTTGGTAGCCATCTAGAAATGTTGATGCAACCATTTACTAAGTTTTCAGAATTTGTTGGATGAAGGTTTAGAAGGTCTGGATGAACATGATACACAGGACAAACAATCCCACATCCACTCTACTACAGTGTGTGTTTTGTTTATCCACTTGTCCTTATGAGGCACCAGTCCCATGCAACAAATTTACATAAGGTTTCCTTTGATGGTTTTGGTTACATAATTCATAAAGAAAAGATATTCTTCCATATCAAGAGTACAGAATGTTACTAGTTTCCAGTCAAGAAGAAACAATGCTAAATTTTGAACTTTTTTTTTTAAGACAAAGCTTAAGTGCTGTGTGTTTTAGTCTGGGTTTTAAGGCTGTCTACCTTAAACAGGAGCAGAAACTAAAATGAGGTTCCTAAAATGTAGGAAAGTGGTACAGCTCTTTGAATTTGAAGTTTAGATTGCTGGGATTAAAGCAGAAACAATATTTATCTTATACTGTTTATTACAGCAATATACAGCTATATGTCTAGCCTCTCACATCACTACAAAGGAGGATTTTCTAGAAACACAACTGTTAAATATTCCTTCTTAAAATCACTGACTTGTGTGTAGTAAGATGTATTAATTATTTGGTTTGTTCTCTCAGGATGCTCATTCTCAGTGCTGGTCCACACCAGAGAAGCTGCTACGCGCAATATGGAGAAGGTTCAAGTCATCAAGGTAGGACAGAGTTGCACACAATCATCATAATATGCCATAACTATCTGAGATAGTTGGGTAAGACTTGCTATATTTGAATGCACCCTTTGGCAGAGTTACATTACTTAAATTGAATTAAAATGTCTAAAGGTTGGCCATACTACTTTCACTAACATTATATTTGAGGCTCTGATCAGTCAGTTATTCAAAAAGTCAGAGTGTCACATGGGTACAATGCAATACAAGCAATTGCAATATGGAGTACTGAGAGCCTAAAGCCTACACATTCATAGATATACATACAATCTGCTAATAGGGACATGTTTTTCAGGATTTTCCCTGGATAGTGGCAGATGAGCAGGAAGTCCACATGCGGGAGCCCAGACTTATTCCATTGAAGACTATGACGTCTGACATAGTTAAAGTAAGTCATTTAAAAAGACCTCATAACATGGGTATCCAATTGTGTAATGGCTACTCTTATGGTAATTTTATTCATGGCACTTTTACAGATGCAGCTCTATGTAGAAGAAAGAGCCCAGAAGACGTAGACTTCATCTGATGAACACAAATAAAGACTCTTTCTGCATGAGCCCAATGTGATGCTTTCTTCCGCTGTGTACTGTCTCATTATCATCTGCACAGTCAGCACACATGCTACACAGCATTATGACTGGAAAGCAGACTGCAGTGCTATACAACCCTGCACATCCCAGGAAAGTTTGATTTTAGAAATGTCATTGTTATCTGTCTTCTTTAAGTTTTTATGTGACTGTAATGTAAAGATCACTTCTATCCTTACTACTGATGGTGTAAATGTATGTGTAAATGTTATATTAAATGTCATTAAACCTGTGCTTAAAAGTGATGGATTGCTAAACAGAGACAATTCAGTCTTATTTCTTGATGCCCTCTCTTTGTCATGAACAGCTAGTCATAGTCAGAGCTTACTAATAGTAAAAAAACTATACTATTTTTAACCAATGAAATTAGATTTCAGTATGGTTTATTTGTTTTTTTAAGAAGGATGATTTCAAACATGAGGGAATTTGTTCTTAATGAAGCACTTGGTGGCAGTGACTGACATTTTTTTCTTTTCTAAGACGCGTCTGACCAAACGAGGCTTAAGGAGAGTGTCCATGTGAGCAGTGGAGAGTATAGGTCAGAGTAAGATTTATAGGTGTGTTATTATTATTGATTGCTGTGCTAAATCAGTGAATGAAATTTTGATTGACATGACAAGTGTAAAATATATATATATATATATATATATATATATATATATATTAACCTATTAACTGTGACATGAAACTTTAGCAGCTATCGCAGCTCCAATCAGATGAGAACACAGCCTAAAGCTATATCATCGTTTACTGCACTCTGAAATATTAGTACCACCTTACAGCAATGCTTCAGGTCTTATTCTTATTCATTTATTTCATTAAATTTCTACTGCTTATAACGTTAGGGGTCAAGAGGGGCTGGATCTGCTGCTTTGGGCCTGAGGCGCAGGGCGTAATGCTTAATTGCAGGTCTAAAGGGATCATCATAGCCTCATTGACTAAGGTGTATTAGTTCCAATGCTTACAGTGTCATAACACAGTGTTGTAGTCGAGTACTCAGTCTTAAAGTTCGAGTCCAGGACATGGACATGAACGGTGAAAAATTGATTGTGAGCTTTCCTCGTGAACTATGCCCAGGTCCCACTCCAGGGCAAGTCAAAGTCAATAAAATGAGGCAAATGACATGGTTACTCACTTTGCCTTTTGTAAATTGCTAAAAATAAATATATGTTGTATTGTTGAAAGCATCCTTAATTGATAGCATTCCTCCACAACAGCCTAAAATTTGTTTGCATTGCTACTAGTCACATAGATTGAAGCTCCTCTCTTTCTTTTGTGAAGATATTAAGATGAGACTTTTTTTTTTTTTACATAAGGTAGGATAACATATTTCTTTATCAAAATACTGCAAATAGTGATGTCATCAATACCACTTTTACAACAGTTACACATCTCCTTGGGGATTGATATTGTTCAGTGGGAGCGTCTTCAGTGGCTAATGTAAACGTAATGTAGTAGTAATGTAATGTAATGTAAGTAGTTACTTCCAAAAAACACATGGGTTGTGTCTGTGTATGAGTAATGGCAGTCCTCCTTTTGTTGTTGTGGCTCCCAAGACATTTCTGTAAGGATCTTGCACAAATTGGTGACTCTAAATATTTACCAACGTCTGTGTTTTTAATTGTAGAAACTGCAGCTTAGTTATTTTCTCATGTAAAACTTTACTTATAATAGCTAACACATGAAGCGTGTGTAAAGCACTTACTATGTTGCAATAGGCTTCATTATCTTGTTATGAGTCAGGCCCGGCTCCAGCGACTCTCGGACGACCTTTGGTATGGGTCACACTGCAGACCTCTGGATGAGTTGAGCTTCAGCCTGGAGCCACAGGGATAAACAAAGCAACGGATCGTCCACTTTTATAACAACTCCTCTGGAAGAACAACAAAACATGGGACTGCACGGACAATGGACGGATTTATTTTAAACCTGAGACTACATATTCATTGAGACTTTTTGAATGAGGTTTGACAATGTTTTCTTTCATTAAGTTCTTTCTGCCCACTTCCTACTTCCCGACAGAGTGGCTAGTTCCTGATGTCAACCCACTGCATAGCATTCTTCAAGGTGAATAATACTCTTTTTTTTGCAGTTATTTGCTTTGAATTCTGCACGATTTGTAGGGACCGCTATGTAAATTGATTGAGTGTTGTTTGGTTTGCAGGGCTGGTGGCTGCATGTGGAATCTCAGTGCTGTCTGCTCTTCTAAGAGTACATATATTTTTAGAGGAGAGGTGAGGACATTTATTCACCAGCCTGACAGAATACAACCAAATCTAACACTGATTCAAATGTGTGTCTTTCTAATCTAATCCGCCACAGTCGAGAGAAAAATGAGGACACACCAGCTAAGAAGACACATCAGAGGAGAGCTAAAGCGGGCCTCGCTGATACACTTCAGTTCGTGTGTGTGGCTGCTGTGCTGGCTGTTGTGGGATCCCGTGTGGCCTCTCTGGTGGTGCTGGAGTTCTGTCTAAGAGCTGTGTCTGGAGTGGTTACAGCTGGACCGGTAAGAGACACACGTCACATTACACCAAGGATGCTGCAGTCAGTTCAAACTTGGGTAAATATTTAGAGCCAAAACATTGTTTAAACTAACAGACATGTTGTTTTAGAGCTGCTGTAAGTGGACCCGTTTCAACAGGCATGACTAATGGTGAACCAGGCTTTTTTTCATGGTCTGTCAGAGAAGTGAATGGCTTATGCTTAGGCCTCTTTGCATGATTGTACTATGATTTGCCACTATGGTATCCAAATGAACAGGTGTAATTGTGATTTTGTCAGAATAGAACATTTTTGGATTTCTCGTTGCATGAGTAGGACTGTACGGCTAGGCAATTAATAATGATTAAAAGATTGATTGCCTATGATGTAATTCACATGTGTTCTCTTCCATTAAAAACAATCCCAGCTTTTACAGTTTTTAAACATTCACAGTTCAGATCTGCTCAGAGAATTGTGAGCGAAAAATGATACTAACTTTATTTCACTACTATTAAGCTCTGTTTGTCAAAATAAATATCTGTATTATGTCACACTTATTTCATTCATAGGTGGAGTAAATGTTACAACAGACTTGAACTACTGCATGTAGTATCTTATCCATAATATCCTCCAGGTCTACTGCACAGACAGCAACAGAAGACAATAGTACAGTTCCAAGCTTCAATAAGCCAGACTGACAACACAGCTCTGAACATAAAGTTCTGCTACACACGCTTACAACTGAAATGCACAGAAAACAATAAAGTCTGGTAAAAGAAATACCAGTGTTTGTCTTAAACTGTTATGTTTGAATTTCCATGCCTGACTTTTGAATAGACTTAGCATAAACAAATTTGTGTTAAATGGAAATTGTATACTCATTCAGCTCATATTCAGCTTCACTTTGAACACAATTAGCAACGGTGACTCCATATCTTTAAAGTAGTAGGGGGTCTCCTGAAGGTGTTTTCTTGATGAAATTCCAGACAGTATGGTCTTACAGTCTACAGTACATTAATAGTTAGTGTTTAGTCTAGTGTTTATGCATTACAGGCAATAATAAAACAAAAATGTGGATCGTTTTTTTTTGTTTTTACTTATTTTTCAATCAATGTAGTGACATATGTCAGCCGCCAGGGGGAGCAGTGCCTCCCCGCAAACTCCTAATATTCAGAAATATTTATTGCATTGTTATAGCTGTTATTTAAAAGATTTGTATTTTTACTGTGTATCAAGTGTTTTTCAGTATAGCCTTTAGCTTATGACTTGTGTTTTTTTGTATTATTGTTTTGCTTTGTTTTCTGTGCAGGACTTCAGCAGGTTTCTTCAGCAGCTCTTGGTCCAGAGCCAATTCTCTCTGGGTTGTGCTCTCAGCAGCAGTCTGCACTTCCTCCACGAGGGGGCGTCCCAGCGCTGGTTATGTCTGCTCCTGGCAGCAGCCCTGAGTTGGTTCTTGGCTAGACTGGCCACTCGTCTGCAACACCATGTCGTGGCTTTGTACAAACTGCACAGCTCCCAGCGCTACTGCGGCATTTGCATTGGACTGCTCACATCAGGACGCTTCCTGCTGCCCATGCTCTGCAGGACTCTGGTCTTCACTTTTATTGTGGCAGTGGTGGCCGCTGTATCAATCATCAATCAGCATTTCCTCTCTGCATCAGAGGCCCTTAGGTTTTGGACACCACTAACAATCTGCTACACACTGTTGGTGGTGTACATGCAGGGTGAGAAATGTTCCACAGCACAACTGATCAGTATTTTTATATCACAAAAGGCCAGTAAAAACACAAAGTATACAGTATAGATACTAATAATTTAGGTTGGTGTCTTTCTTCCATTTTTTCTCTCTTTTAAACATTCTTTTAAAGAGGTTCAATGTTGCTTTGCAGAGGAGCAGCACCGTCTGCCCAGCAGCCAGGCTGTGCTCAACACTGTAGTGGTGCGTCTCGGGGGTTTAATGGTGCTGATGCTGACTGTTGGCCGCTGGGCCGACGTGCTCCACATTCTGATGTGTTTCCTGGGTGAGGCCAGCTGTCTAATCCCCACCAGAGACCTGCTGGATGCAGCATCCTCACAGGTCAGTAAGTCTCAGTGGAAGATATACACATGAGCAAAAGCACTTTTTGTGGCTTGTGAGACCTAAAACTGGGGCAGAATATAAATGCCTTCATTAGGCTGATTCCCAAGATGAGGCTGAACTTCTCAAATTTGTATCCCAGGTGGAGTATGTCTAAGGCCTCTAAGACAGAATGGGGTCAAAATATACTGAACCTACTTTTTGTACTCCAGGACTGTCATAAGTTCACTTATCCAGGGAGATTTGAACTTTCACAGCTTTTTACTAATAAATAACCTTTTTATTATGAACCAAAAACAGTCAGTTAGATTACTGGATATGCCAAGGTTTGCAAAAATGTCCCTGTCTAATTATTATCTAGAATTGTGCACCATTTAACCTGAACATTGACATGTCTCATTGAGTTTCCCTTTCCTTTTCATTAGGAAGAAGATGAATATATGCAAAACATTACCAGAGAGCGTCAACTAAATACACAGAGAAAGAGAGAGACGCAGAGATAACGGCTTCACACTTAATTATAATACATTTTTATTGAATATTTCATGTAATATTGTATTTATTAGTCATAAGAAATTCAACTCAAACTATTAGTACTATGCTACAATAAAACTAATAGCTTGATTTCAAATTAACCAACCAAATATGACTGACATTATTTGTTCTTTTTTTCATGTTGCCCTCACAAACAATGGGGATGCACTGATTTTGAGATTGCAGAACATTACTCATGGTAAAGGTTGTTTTTTTTTTTGAAACATAGTTACTTATTTAACAAAAATAATCTTGCACACCTAGAGTAGAATACAGAGTTTGGCAGAAGACCAAAGTTACATTTAATCAAGACAAGAATAGGCTTATACTTTGGAATACTGCTGCAGGCTATTCCGTATGTAGGTTACTGACGCAGATCACCAAACACTGAACACATCAAAAAACACGTCTTTGTACGCAGTTAAATAGCTTAACCATTAAACAGCAAACGGGGGCTGACGCAGTAGGCTACATTATCCGAAACATCTTTGGTAGGCCTAATAGACGCTTGTATAACCTAAATATTTGATCGGAAATGGTTTCTGTAAGATGTAACGGTTTTTGTTTTTTTGTTTTTTTTGCATCTGTTGGCATTTGCTCTGTAGAGACGCTTGGCAAGAAAAGGGCAAAATGGCTGACGACGCCTGGCTGAACAAAGTCACACAAAATGGCGTTAGACAAAGAAAGACGAAGAACCTCGAGTTCTGCGTTCATGAATACATAAGCTAAGGTCTGAAACACTGTGTGTTATATTAAAAATGACTTTTATTAGAGGTTCGCTACACGGTAAGACTTCAGACCTCTGACATTCGTTGTTACATTGTTTCGTTGGGTTACATGAAAGCTTTGGTTTCTTGTAGTCACCCATGTTTCTTTGGACTGTAATTTAGGTCCGCGTTCAGACGTTGGAGCTGTGTGCCATATTAAATATGGATTTAATTAAAGGTGAGGACCGACAGAAGTATATTCCATGTGCGGATTTTAACGCCAGTCCCGTTATTCCATGACAAAAAGGCGTGTGATTCTGGGCTACAGTCCAGTTTCCAGGATAATCCACGTTAGGAGAGGAAATTTAGTTTTGGTGTAAAGTAGTTCCACCAAAATATGAAATTGTACTCCATGCGTTTATTTTATTTTTGGACTGAATATAGCTCCATGTCGGGATGAGTTCTGAAGCAGGAGGACACACTCCACCAACACCGATCACAGTGAAAGTGATCACAGACTATGAACCAGCCTGGCTCCGGCGGGCGGCTTCTAGACTTTTCTGTTTTCACCTCGTCACTTTTGACGCATGCGCCAAATGGTCTTTCTTGTCCCCTGTCGCATTTTGACGCATGCGCATTCCTTTCGGATGCTTAAAATAGTAACAAAGGCAGAATAATGTCTTGGTGTAGTAACAAGGATGTGTTCTTTACATAAACGGATACAGTGTGCATTTTAATGGTTATCTAGTACATTCTTGACTTTAAGTTGATATGGCCCACAACAATCCATTACAGAAATATATAGGCCTATTATTTTAATACACACAGAGAGCTTAGCTCAGTTAAATTGACATTTGGTTGACAAAAACTAGTATAACCAGATACAAATCGATAACAGCGCTTTTATTTGCCCCTCACCTGTTCTTATCATTGCAGCTCTCATGGACCTTTGAGCACAAGTCTGATTGCATGTTACTTATTAGCTCACAACTGAACTGAGAACAAGTCAATGTCCTGGACTTTGGTTAGTAGACTTTCAGAAATTCAGTGGTGGAGAAAATGATAATTCTTGTTTCTTAGTTCACAAGTCAAACAACAGACAAAAACCTGTCTCCTACATAGTTACCTTTAAGATACTGCTTAATATCACATAAAAATAGAAGATCTATATTGTTTATATTAAATATAGCTCTATATGTTGTCAGTGTTAGGGATGTACAATATAATGCAGCCTAACTGGGATCTCAAGCTTAACTGTGATCTTCTAATATACCTACATGCTTAATAGTTAGCACAGCTTTATAACATGATGCCCAGATCAGGAACAAGGAGCAACTTTGAAAAATTATAGTGCAAGAAGGTTAATGCTCAAAAAATGCCCAAATATTTCAATTTGAGGGGATTGTGTAATTGTCTTGAGGCTCTACATTATGTGTACATGTAAACACAGTTCTTTAATATTTGAAATATCTTTAAATTATCAGGTTTCTGATACATAAATAAAATAATATGCAGAAATTATGTCATAAAAGTGATAGTAAGGCCTAGACTGGGTCATGTTGTTTTTAAAGGCAGCTCTGGTGTTTTTTCTTTTTAAGATTTTAGACAGTCTCACTTTTTATGCTTATGTAGCCACTATTAAACATTTCACTTGGAGGCTTTAGGGAGCTTTGCCCATCTTGCATTAATGGGATCCTCCTTTGAGTCAAAGCTTCTCAGATGTCAGGCAACATCCAACCAGGGGTTTTCTCACGCATGCGTGTTGGCAGACGACGATCTCATCGAGGGGAAAAAAAGAAGTTCACACACCAAGCCACGCCTGCGCGGTGTGCCTCTCATTACAAGCAAAGTTGCTGCATCTTTTTAGGAAGCTACATGCTTTCTTTCGACACCAAAGGTCGCATGGTGTCAGGGACGCGCCTAGTCACGGGAACAGTCCGGGGCGCGTTCACGAGGAGGTGCAAGATCGCGCTTTAACAGTGAAGAGTATCAAACAGCGTGCGGGGATTCAGCGTAATGGTTTACATTGGGTCACAACGACCAGTCAATGATTTGCGCCGCGTATTTTTCTCCGGCGTGGATTTTGCAAAGTCTTCTATTTTGCACACAGAGAAACTGACATAGCAAACTCATCTGTATGAGCGGGGAGCAGGAGCACACAGTATGGTCCGGGAAACCAGACATTTATGGGTGGGAAATTTACCCGAAAATGTACGAGAAGAGAAAATCATTGAGCACTTCAAGCGGTAAGTAGCCCATCACTGAAGCTCCAATACGCTGTATCATGTGTGTTTTGTTCATGTATGAAGGAGTGCACGGCGAGCATCACTCTCCGTTGTGACACATTTGAGTGAAGTCGGGATGAGGTCCCCTGTAGCAAAGGTTCCCTTTGGCAGCGCTCTGTCAGCTCTCAGAGACAACAATATTGTGCAGCATGAGGCTAGCACAGACCCGACTCAACGCAGATGGCTGTTGTCTGACATGGTTATAAACCTATAGACTATGTAATAACTTTACTCGGGTTATGCCACAGATGTACTGTGCATAACTTTTATTTTGATGCCACAGAAAAGCCCCTCGTTCGCCTAGGAGGATGCTAAAAACAGTCCTTGTAAACAAAGTTGAGTCTGTACCTGGATGGAACTGCTAGCTTTGTGCAGCTACGCACTCACCAACCTGCACTCTTGACAGACAACGTGCAGCCTGCCGTCGTGCACTTTATGCTTCCTTTACAGTCCAGAGATCCGCCGTAACACTGGACTTGTGCAAGTCAGGTGACTGTTTCCAACCAGACGTGTGCTGAAGCGTATAAGGTTGAGTACAGCGTGCACTCGTCTCTTAAAGAGCGCTGCAGCTGCTCCTAAAGCCGGGTTTCTGTAATTCAGCCCCAAGTCGGTAAAATCTTAAAGGTGGCGAGACATCACGCCGCCATCTACGTTGTACGATAGTTTGATTGAACAAAGCGCCGTGCGTACAGATCATACCAGGCAATATCGTAGAAGCAGTGGATGACTTTTTGTACTCGTGTGTGCATCTGCAAGCGCACAGAGGCTATCACTGCAAAACGATGCAGGATCTGTTTCCAGCTTATTAGGCACTTGAACAGCCCGAAAAATATAGCTAGTTAAAGTTGCAGATGTTTAAATTGTGCTAATTACGCGAAGGTGTAGCCTAGTTCTTACCCTTTGTGGGCACTGTTAGGGCTGTGTGAGCATGTATGGGAAATCGCTCATAGTCGTTGGCTCTTAGTTGAATTCCCTTTGCGCCATGCAAATATGATTTTTGTTTGGCTACCACGGGTGTGTGCGCGCTCTCGCCACTCGCTGGTCGGCTGTCAAGGAAATAACAGCCCGCCTCTCCGTCCATATGTGCTAGGGAATAGACTGATGAAAAACACCTCAGACAACCAGCTTATATGAGCAACGCTACAATTCTTAGTTTGTAGGCGTCGCCACAGCGGATCATGGGCGCTAAATTGCAATCATAAATCATACGCGAGGACAGAAAGCCACGCGTGTCTCGCAGCATACCCCCAACACCCGTCTGTCTGAAAAACCTAATGTGATGTAAATGATCTGGTTTGATGAGAGCTTTTATTTTTCACCACGTAGATTCAGAGACGCATCCTGCACTGACTCATTTGTGTGTTGCGGCCTTGCAGAGCGCACGATGCTGCTTTACCTTTACCTCTTATTTACATGAGCCTGTACTGATGTGCGTGTTGGGGGGATGGTGTCTGGCTGCATGTTATTGCGGTAGTGCAGGGAAGCAGCGCCGTGTACCATTTTCAGCCACGCATCCACTGCTCCGGCGTTACCCCAGAGGCAGTCGGGAGTCTGCAGGTGCATGACAGCCCAATGTGTGATAGAAGTCACTGAAGATGGGGGACGGCACAATGAGTAAGCAGTGTGAGCAGCTTTTCTAAAATGGCGTCGGAGGCAGTTCAATGTTGGGAATTGGTATGCCAATAAATTTGTGGGCACCCCACTGTCGCTGTCGGACGCCAGATACACTGCGTGAAGAAAAAACATCACGAGATGATTAGAGAATGCAACACTCACGAATGCATTTACCGTTCATACAATTTAATAAATACCTTTTCATTTATTTTAAACATTAGGATCAAATTTAATTAAGGTTTGTGCCTCTAGTTCTGCTTTGATCCGAAACACCGTGTCCTCGGCTTTATTTTCTGTAATGCATTGGTGTAGGGACATGTCTCCATCTGTGTTTAATTGTTCTTAGCTATAATTTAGCAACAACCACATTTGCTTAACATATACACAATGTGTTATAACAAGCTCTTGTTGCATAATGCAGCCTAATATATATCTGTTTGTGTGGTTTTTGCCATTCACATTCATGATTCGGCATGGACAATCCTGTATAATGGCAAGAAATGATAAAAGGGGTAGGCCATACAGACCACATTCAAATGATAAAATGGGATGTACCTCGATGGCATGATGCAAACAATTGTTATGTAATGGTACATAATGTAAATATATATTCAAGCACCTTCTCCTAGAAATCAGTGTAATGCTTGAGTAATGCGTGTTTATTAACATCCAATACACCCATGTTCTTTCAATCCAGTTGCTGGGTTACTGTTGCCTTGCAAGTTCCACAGAGCAGTAAATGACAGTAGCAAGGCCAGCGTATATCCCACCCTAACACTTTCACAGATTGTGATAAATCATACAGCCTGACAATACATTATTTTTTTTGTTAGACCCAATCTGATAGCATCTGTATATAATATAATAATAGTATAATTACTAACTAATGTTTCTGTGACCTTCTTTAGATATGGACGTGTGGAAAGTGTCAAGGTCCTTCCAAAGCGAGGTTCTGAAGGAGGAGTGGCGGCATTTGTGGATTTTGTGGACATTAAAAGTGCTCAAAAAGCTCACAATGCCATCAACAAGATGGGGGACAGAGACCTGCGCACAGATTACAATGAACCAGGCACCATTCCTAGTGCCGCCAGGGCGCTGGACGATAGTCTGTCTTTAGGGTCTCGCAGCCGGGATGTATCAGGGTTCACAAGGGCGTCAGGGGGGTCAGTATATGGCCCGCCCACGTCACTCCACAGCAGAGACGGACGCTATGAACGCAGACTAGACGGGTAAGTGGACAAAGTTTCTCTGAAGGCAGGGGAAGTCGTGGTATCTGGTACACACGTCACCTCCAAGCATCTTTCCACCATCTTTCATTTACTTGTTGGGGGTTTATGTGAGGAAAGATTCCAGAAAGATTTTTTAGGGAGTCCCTATAGTGCCTCTGGATTTGTCCTAAGTGAGAGCATGTATTTACACAAATTTACTGAATGTGAATATAGTAGAGATTATCTTTGTGAGTTTGTGGATTTATCATTTGCGTAAAACACGGGGCAAAGATTGGATATCGCAAAATTCCCAGGATTTTTAGTGATTGAGAGAGGGAGGGAAAGAAAGAAAGAGAGAGTGGTCCATCGGCCATCACTGGGATTCCCATAATCTGGAGTTACGTGCCTTGCTTGGTGGATTAATTTCACCCTTTTCATACCAAGATCACACATTACATGCATTAAACACCACGGTATGGATAAATTTGATTTCCAATAAATGTGAAAACCCTACCAACGGTGCTCACTTCCCGTGGGCTGGAGTCATATGGATAACCTGTAGGATATCCGTCTACCACTGTTGGAATACCTCAGGCAAGGCACCAAAAGGATGTACTCCAAAGGTAATGGTTGCTTGATTCATTTTTATTTTTTCATATTTGGATGCTATCTGGAGATCAGGGCATTACAATGTGAGTGCTGGGAGACCTCTACTGGTGGTGCAACCCTGTAGAGACTATCACATGTGAGCAGAAGACTTTTTTTTTCCTGCCTCATTTTTTGTGGAGATAATTGTTTTCTTTTTGACAACGGAGACATTCCTGGGACCAATCTAGACTATGTTTGGATTGTACAGTTGAAGAAGAAAATGTGAACCTGTGCCATCTTTGCCACATCTTTGCCACTGGAGACAACCTAACTCATGTCTGTGGAATAAATCCACCTGCCTCAATGTGGAACTATAACTTAACTGTGGGATGTAACAACAAACTGATGAAGATGGCTTTACTTTGAAAACAAACTGTCTAGATTCCTATGGACTTGGCTCTTGGATGAGACTCTCTAATCATGACTGGGAATGACTAAACTGCAGCTCTGTACAAGAATCTGGATTACCTTTGCTCCGTGCTGATCCCCTCTCAAAGGATTTCCACTAGTTTGTTGCTGAGAACAGTCTTATCAGTGTGATGTTTTTTTCCTCGTGCATGCACCACTTCCTGAAGATGGACTCTTGGATATCCTGTGAACTTACCTGAAGTTGAAGAATCATTTTCTATTCTAGGATCTAAGAAAAAATGAACTGACAGAGACTTTGGCCACATGTGAAGGACATGACTACCTGCAACACTTTTTTTTTCTCGCCAACATGGTCTCCAGTCAAAATAATGAGGATTACATTTTACAAACTGGACAGTATTGCTTCAGCTTTTTTCCTCACTCAACA
Source organism: Rhyacichthys aspro (assembly GCA_036850595.1). NCBI lineage: Eukaryota > Metazoa > Chordata > Actinopteri > Gobiiformes > Rhyacichthyidae > Rhyacichthys > Rhyacichthys aspro. Next base: position 3,668,351 of record CM072154.1, read on the forward strand.
TTTTTGCCCATCATTTCTGCTCACAAAGTTCTATCTCCCAAAATTGTATTTGGAATTATAGGTCAAGTTACCACTCTCTCAAAAGGTTGGTATGTTCTGCCCTGTGTATTTTAGCTGTCCTCTCTAACCCCCTAGTTTGAACCCCTGTCTCTCCATTTCCCCACTAACCTCAGTAGCTGGTAAATAGACTGTTATAGCTGCCTGTAAATGCAGAACTGTACTGAATGACTTTACCTTGTGTTGCTTTCCAATTCTTTTCCTCTTACCTTGCACTGCCTGTGTGCCTATACTTTGCTTTCTTTATAATTACAACATCCGTATAGCTGCTATTACTTAATGTGACTATCAAGGTGAAAACATGCAACCATTATCATAATATAATTGTCTTAATAGAAACACCACACAAACCGAGTCTTACAATTATGAGTGAAATGTCTCCTATCATAAAGGCACAGTATGCAGGATTTTTAGATGAATGCTTGTAAACAAACCTGGCCTGTGTCCATCCTCTTTTAAAGCACACATTTGAATAGAAGTCAAATCCAGGCTTTGAATGAACTTTAGCCTTCTGTCTTATAGATTTACTATATTTTCTTTGCGTTACACTCTAAAGGCATGTCTCCACTACAGGTTGGATTTGTACAGCACAGTTTGTGACTTCATAAGTGTTTCACAAGTGTGTTTCGTTATAAGGATTAATTCCTATTTTAAGCAAACTTTCAAAACCTGGATTTGGTGCCATTAATTAGAATAAAATAGACTACTGCAATAAACAGGAGTATGAGAACAATGTTTCAGGTTTATTCCCAACTTCCTGAACTTCAATTTTAAAGAACTGCACCAGTTTCTGGTAATCGGAATTTTGAATGCAATGTAGACATGTTAAATGCACCGTAGACAACAAATTTTTTATATGTAAAGATGAACATTCCAGGTCTAAAACTGGAAAGAGCTGTTGCTAATAGGTTTGGTTTTTCAAAAAGAAAAAGGGGGAAAAAATGCATTCTTCACTCTCAGAATATGACTACACAACAACAACAAGACCCGTTTCATTTGGAGAATGTGTTTTTCTGCTTGCTTCTCCTCGTTATTGGGCATTTTTTGCCCAATAAGGACTCTACAATAAACACACTTTTTAGCAGTTTGTAGCGCCACCAGTTAGTGACAATACACACTGTTTGAACCAAAAGCCGAGGGGTTACCAGTGGGGTACATTAGGGTACTCCTTTCATGGATGTTTCAATTCCTTTTTGATTTCAGAAATGCCTCCATGTAAAACTGTGAAACAAGGCAGCAAGATTTTTTTTAGATATATGTAACTGCACATTGCTCTTGCGGGCCATTGTTATGGAATACAAATGCAATGGTTAATTGAAATTCTCATAAAAAAAAAAAAACTCTGCTTATTACAGCATAAAAAAAGCCCTGTTTATAAATATTGTTTACCATTATCTATATAATTAAGGGAAACTTTTTGTTCTGGAAACCAACAAAATAGGAAATATAAAATACATGTTACGGTAGCATTATAGCAAGTGTAGATAACCAGCATCTTGAAATATACTGACAGGATTCAAATTGAAAATTAAAGGAATACTACACATAAAACATGAGGAAATTTTGAATACAATCCCTGCTTCGCTGTTGTTAGCACACGACAGAGAACGAAATAGCTTTTTTCAGCATGCATCTGGCGTGCCTCCTCATAATTATGCGGTTCACGAATCCCAAAACAGTTGATGTGTGCTTAGCATGCACCAGCGCACACAAATAATCTTACAGTCATGCAGATTTATCTCAAAAACTCATTGTGAATTATTTTTAAGCTCCATGAATAATGTAAAACCCGTTTAAGTGCAAAGATAGACAGAAGTCGAATTGGAGGCGATCTATAGAGGAGAGAGTGCGCACTGCCAAATTAGCATTTTTGAGAGCATCTAGGGGTCAAGGTAATCCATCAATTTCACAGCGGACATTTTTATGCCATAGATGTTATTCATGAATCCTGTTTGCGGATGATAACATCTTATACGCTCAAACAGATTTTGGTCCTGGCCAGGTGCGGTCTGGTGTTCTGCAGTTTAAGACCCATTTTTTCCAAAACATTTACAAAAAAATAAAAAATTATAATAGATATAGTTGTATAATTTTGGTAACCTAGTGAGATGTTATTATATATTTGAAAAAATGTACAGATTAGACTCATCAACACTGGGGAATAGAAAATGTCAGTGTTAATTTTTTGTTTGCACAGAGATGGATAGTCTGTTCTGTCTATTAGTCATATTAAATGACACAATGTCACAGAATCAGAAGAACCAGGTCCTGCCTGATTTAGACCTTTTTTCACATGTAATTCTTAAACATTCCACAAAGCCTACATTAAAAATAGAAATAATATGAATATTTTTTCATAGTGGAATTGGTGATAGTTTTGCGAACAGTACACTTAGAATATAACTGTGTATTAAATAGATAGTAAATGCAGGTATTAATCATAGATGTATTACTTTGTACAGTTGTTTTAAAGAGTAAATAACTCTAGGGATCAAGACAATCAGTGTAAGCAGGCTGTAAACTTATTTATTTCATCTATAATTTTTTAAATAGGACTTTTTACTTCCTCGTAGTGCCTGCCCACAAGATAATAGATCTTGTTGTGCTAAAGGATTCTGGAAAAAATAGGATAATTTATTCAGCAGCCTCTAGGTAAAGTGATTTAGTGCTAGGCCAGCTTTTGGGTGGCGTGATGTTTTATAGAAATGCTTTGTTTATTTTGCTCAGTGCAGAACTTAATTTGTTTAGACTCTATGCGTGTTTTTACAATGCCCCCAGCATTACACTCTTGCCCTGCTTTGTCTTGGCTTTCTGTTTAGCAATAATTGACTATTCAAAAACATAATTCCACAAAATTGTATGTTAAATTCTATGTTATTATGAAAATAACCACTAAAAACCTTACCGAAGTGATGTTGATATATTTGAAAAATCCTAAGTTTATCAAATTTTTGGTGCTGTTATGGTTAAAAAAAAAAACTATAAATGAAAGGTTATATATATTTTTTTGTGACTGGAAAAGGAAACTGTCTGAGCAATACATTTTGAAGACTTTTCAGTGAGAAACTGTGCAACCTTTGTAAACAATATACAAACATGATACAAGGAGACCTGGAACAGATTAGCATATAAACACAAAGTTAATTTAAATGTTTAAGTATTTAGTCATTATGATAAAATATACAAGTGCTTCATTTGTAAAGCGGGAGGTCAGGGAACACGGAGAGGGTATTTGATGCCTGCTTCTGCAGCAATGAGCAGGAAGAAAAAGTCACGGAGCGTATATTGCCAAGAAGGCTGCATAATAGCTATATTTTGTGACCAATCAGTGATTTCTACAGCCTGAAGTCAGAGTTAGATTTATTCAAAAACAAAAGAATCAGATCAGATTTTTTTGGCCAAATCAACTTGAACTTCAACTAACTCCTCCTGGAAATAAAAATGTGGCACACAATGTGCCAAATCCATCAAGTAGTTCCTGGTCATAATTTGGGAGGTGTTCCCCGTGTTCCATCACAAATTAAGCCCTGAATGTCACAATTTGAAAAATAAGAAAACTATAATACAATAAGGTCATATTTCAAAAAACCTCAATGACATCTTGTTTGCACTGTTGAGAATTAAAACTGTGTTTTATAACAGTTGTTACGTGAAACCACATTTCACTCTGTGTAGACACATCATGGCTAATTTGCTGATACAATTTGATTTGAATTCAAACAGCGGTAATTGCTGTCCTGTGCTGATCATTACAGCGAGTTTAGTAATGTGACTGCTGTGTCATTACAGCAGTCATATTACCAAATTAATCTGTGATTGATTCCAAAAGAGGATGTTCAGTTTCAACACAATGTTCCTTACTCAGAACAGAAGCTAAAATAGGGCTGTCTGTTAAATATAATGTAAAATACTTAAAAAGTAAATACAATAAGTATTTTCTTTTACTCCACTTTCTTTGCTCTCTGTAAAGCATTGACGTTGTTTTTACAGAGAAATATGTGGTGGATCCTTGAGAAAAGACAGACATTCCCTAAGAAACAAAGTAATATTTAATATGTCTTTAGTTTGTAACTTCATATGTGAGCGTAGATACTTAAAACCACAAATTCTATAGCGTAAGGTGCTGTTTCACAGTTGTACAATTGAGACTCCTGATCCTCTCTTTGTGTGCTATCTGATGCTGAGTTTATTCTCTGTCTTTCCGTCATTTGATGGTATTTTTTCTCTTGTTTGTTAGAACTGCTGAAAGTCGGGATCGGACATATGATCACAGTGCCTATGGACATCATGAGCGTCCTGGTAGCAGTTTTGAGCGCCAGCGCCACTATGAAGCAGACTATTATCGCGATGCACGAGACAGGACTCTAAGCAGCGCAGGGAGTGGGTCTGGTTCTTCCAGTGGCAGTGGTACAGCCGTGTCGTCAGGAGTCAGTGGAACTATTGGAAATGCTGGCGCTGGTGTCTCAGGGGCCTCAGCAGGGGGCACGGCAGGTGGAAGTGCAGGATCAACATCCAGTGGCGTTGCCTTCTACCGCTCCCACAGCAGGAGCCCTTGTCGCTTTGAGACAGCAGAGTCTCGTTATGAGTCACGTGGCAGGGAGCCCTTTACTTTGGCCAGCGTTGTTCACAGGGACCTTTACAGAGAGGAGCGGGGTCGTCGAGGGGAAAGGTCATATCGCCACAGCCGTAGCCGCTCACCTCACTCAACACATTCTCGGAATCCCTCTCCTCAGAGACTGGCGAGCCAGGCCACTCGCCCTCCTCGATCCCGCAGTGGCTCGGGCTCTCGCAGCCGCTCTTCCAGTTCAGACTCAGTCAGCAGTACCAGCAGCAGTACAAGTGGCAGGTGAGTAAAGTGAATTCCATGGATGTGCATGTGTCCCTCCTGCCTATAAGACATATAAATGGGGGGACTGGAAATTGTGTGTGTTGTACTGGTGGCGGTGTGTTTTTTTGTTTGTTTAAAGGTTCTAATATCTTTCTAGTAGTGTTTTCTAATAAGGTCAAGACAGATAAAGGAGTAAAGGCTTTTAGACACAAACTAGGACAGTGCTGAATCTCATAAAATATTTTCTGCACACAACACTCAGTCACACACTTTAGTCATCACATAATTGCTCTGTATCTCTGTAATTAGCATCTTTTGGTGGAAGCTGTAAGTGTCTTTTAATTGTGCAAAGCACTCATTCATTAAACCAGCCGTTGCTATGCTGTTGTCAACTTTGTTGTACATATATTATTAATTTACTGATATCTGTGTTCTAGTGGCTATTTAAGTTTTATTATATGTTATCATAATGTATTTATCCTGTTAGATTTGTTTATGGTATTAGCAGCTTGGGTCTCTGAGTAGGATTATATTGTGTTGTGTAACATCAGGATATTTGGCTGGGGATTTATGCTGCTTTGTAACATAAGCTCACCTTTGTCCAGTTGTTTATCATGTGTTTGACTGCATCACCGCAAGACACGGCTGAAATCTAAACATGTAGCGACACAAGTGGTGTGATGGGGTAGTGCTTTGGGGGAAATTCAGGAGACGGCTGGTATATTTTTCTCACTGCCTACCTCTGTGTATGGGTAATAGCTCCCCCCCTCCGTGAGATCCAGTTGGAACTGGAAATTTCTGGCCACTGCTGGCTGCCTGCCCACTCCCACAGGCCAGGCTCCGTCAGCAGCACTTCCGGGAGTGTCTGGGCACAGGAGGAGAAAGTGAGAAGGAAACAAACAGCAGAGGGCCTAGAAAACCGAGACAAGAGCGAAAGGCTGCACTAGGCGCACGCGTAAATCCCTTTCAGTAGCCTTGTCAACGGAGCGCTGGTGCAGACACCAAGTAGAAGGGATAGAATTCATTTCTCAGAGGAGAGATGATGCATATTTTAACACAAGATGGCATATTTTTATTCATACTGCACTGATTCTGCTTATGCAAATACATCACTTGGGTGGCTTAAATAAAACCAGAAATACATGACTAACAGTATCTTTGATATATTAGTAATACATTTTTTTTCTCTGCATGTTAGCACATCATTGTGACTCTACAGAATTATGAACATTGCTGTAAAATTGAACATAACACTTCACATTTTTTTCATCCATCCATAATTAATATGTTCATGATTTGATGATTCCCTGTTGCCACAGTGACTCTAGCAGTAGTTCCAGTGATGACTCTCCAGCACGTTCAGTACAGTCTGCGGCCGTTCCTGCTCCCTCAGCACTTCCTTTATCCTCCCTTGACAAAGATGAACCACGTAAAAGCTTTGGCATTAAGGTCCAAAATCTTCCTGTTCGCTCGACAGGTTAGTTGTAATATGCTCGAATTATTTTTAAGCATCATTATTCCGGGCTTTGTGCTTTTAACTTTTCAACATCCCTCAAAACCAACAAATACATTTATTAAATTACCTTATGTTGACACAATATAAAATCTATTTTTACACAGATACAAGTTTAAAGGATGGTTTGTTCCATGAATTCAAAAAGCATGGTAAAGTCACATCTGTACAAATCCATGGAGCTTCAGAGGAGCGCTATGGGCTGGTCTTTTTTCGTCAGCAAGAGGACCAGGAGAAAGCACTGGCAGCTTCAAAGGGGAAGCTGTTCTTTGGAATGCAAATTGACGTCACCGCTTGGAATGGCCCTGGTAATATATCATTTTTCAGTATAATACAGAAAAACTAAATGGGCACCGACCTTTAATGTGCAATATCTTTTCAGAAACTGAAAGTGAAAATGAGTTCCGACCCTTGGATGAGAGGATAGATGAGTTCCATCCAAAGGCGACACGGACATTATTCATCGGAAACCTGGAGAAGACAACAACTTATCATGATCTGCTTAATATATTTCAACGCTTTGGAGAAATAGTGGTATGTTATTCCAGTTCCAGTTTCCAGTTAGTGCACAGATGACAAGGGTGATTACTTGCTTCCGGATAATATATGTATGTTCTTTTTTCAGGATATTGACATCAAGAAGGTAAATGGGGCCCCACAGTATGCTTTTTTACAATACTGTGACATCGCCAGTGTCTGTAAAGCCATAAAGAAGATGGATGGCGAGTACCTTGGTAACAACAGACTTAAGGTGAGAAATATTGTGTTCATTAAATGTTGCACAATTTATTTAGTCATAGATATCAATAAATGATTGTCATGAATCATAGACTAGCGTCCTAGATAAAATCTTACCTTCTTTTTCAGCTGGGCTTTGGAAAGAGTATGCCCACAACTTGTGTTTGGTTGGACGGATTGGCTTCAAACACAACTGAACAGTTTCTTACCCGTCATTTCTGCCGCTATGGACATGTTGTCAAGGTACAATCTGATTTGTAATATTTTTTTTCCATTTTCTCCCAGTTCTCTCTTGTCTAGTGCATTGTATTCAAAATTTTCATTCGATTTCTGCAGGTTGTATTTGACAGAATGAAAGGAATGGCTCTTATTCTGTATAACAACATTGAATATGCTCAAGCTGCTGTCAAAGACACAAAGGGATGGAAAATAGGTGGCAGTAAAATTAAGGTAGGAAAACAGTTGACCTAAAAGCACCAGTGCCTGAAATGTGGCTGTAAAAGGTGAAATATATACTATTTTGTATTTTGTAGGTGGACTTTGCCAATCAAGAAAGCCAGATGGCTTTCTATCGTTCAATGCAGGCCTCTGGACAAGACATTCGAGATTTCTATGACATTGTCTCTGAAAGAAGGTGTGTATAGTTTGTTTCACACCAAATAATAAAAAAAAAACATGACAAAGTATGATTAAAATTACTTGTTTATTTCTTTGCAGGGATGATCGAAGAACTCAATACGAGTTTCAAGCAGAAAGACAATATTATGAAAATGTGAGAACTCCAGGAGCATACACTGATGATGCACGGCGCAAATATACTACAAGAAGTCGTGAATTCTACACTGAATGGGATCCATATCAGGGAGATTACTATGATACACAATACTTTGAAGACCCCAGAGAGTATCGAGAATACAGAGCTGATCCATATGAACAAGACATCCGCAAATACAGCTATTTGCAAAGAGAGCGTGAAAGAGAAAGAGAGCGATTTGAGACAGACCGTGGACGTGATCACAGTAGAAGGACCACTGAACGAAGTCAAAGTCCATCTCACATTACATCTCGCCGTCCTGCTAGCCCCACCGCTTCTCCGTCCCTGTCTGAGAGGATACCGAGTGATTCAGATCGACGCATCTGCTGTCGATCTTCTGACAGGAGTGGCAGCTGCAGTTCAATCTCCCCACCACGATTTGAAAAACCTGAAAAAACACGTCCTGAGAGGTACAACAAAATTGAAAAACTTGAAAAGGATCGAGTTTTTGAAATGGAAAGAGGGAGCTTGGTTGAAAAGGAAAAGCGTGGACGTAAAGATCGAGGAGAGAAAGAGAAAAGTGAAAAGCGACTCAAAAAACTCAAAAGTGGATCACCAGGACTCCAAGTATGTGAAGCTGAACCTGAAATGGATAGAGATACAAGCCCTGATTCAGCCATTCGAAACAAGAACAGTAAAATTCAAAAAGAAAGTTTAAACAAAGGGAGGCTTGACCTTCTGCCTTGTGTGGTACAGTTAACACGTGTTAAGGAAAAAGAAGGAAAATTGTTTGGTCATGCTGTAGAAAAGACCAGGGTTGGCAATGATAGTCCTCGACTTGCATCTCCAACAACTGAGCAGAGAAGCCCTCCATTCCGTTCAGAACCACCAAAAGGTGATAGCTCCAAGCATGGAAAGGCCAGAGATAAGAATATGCACAGTTTAGTGGAAATTATTGACAAGGATGTGAGGAATAAATCCAAAAAACATGGTAAATCTGATATGGGTTTTGATATTGCTGTGGACATGGACAGATTAGCAGCAAGAAAAAGACGCTTTGAAGACACTGGTAAGGTGGATAGACAGAAGAGAACAAGTGAGGATGACCCAAATAAATCTCTGTTTCATAAACCATGGAACAATGCGAAAGAGACAGAGGCTGATAAGAGCATTTTAATGAAAGGGACCCATAAAAAAGAAACCCACAAGGATAAGTGTATTCGAATGGCTTCTGATAATAGTCCTAAAGATATACTGGACAATGAAGGGTTGATGAGCCTCTCTCTTGAACGTCAGTCACGACTCGGAGAGCACCCTGAAGACCCTGTCCAGGGACGAGACTCTCCGCACCTTAAACTGGAGTGTCAAAGCTCAAAAGGTGAAAGTCTCACAAAAATGTCAAATGATGGCATTCTTTATGTGGATGAATTGAAAGAACAAAAGCACTCCTTATCTGAAAATGAGCATAGCAGAGGAAAGTGGAGGGACTCAGATGATGGTGATGAATCACTCAATGACAAAAGCAGCCTGTCCACAAAACAAACTGAACAGACCCGATGGTTCAGACAAAAGCTCACAGATCCTGAAAGGTTAGGGAAATTTGAAAATGTGCAAAGTATTGACATTGACAATGAAAAGGATTGTTTTGTGTCTGATGGTGGAAAAACTATTCAGAATATGGCAGAGGATGATGTTTTGACTTGTAAGCGAAAGAAATCTGACCATTTTGAATATGTAATGGCAAATAAAAAAAGAGAACAGAACTTTGAATGTTCCCAAAGGTTAAATGACGACATCTTTATCGCATCTCCACTAGGAACGGGTCATTATCCTGCAAATGAGGAAGACGAAACTGCTCAGATTTCCTTTTCAGTTATAAATAAAAAAAGAAAGTCTCCACCTGCTACTGATGACAAATACTCATACACTGAGTCATTAAAAAGCAATTTTGGTCACTCAGCCAGGCATTTTCTGAATACTGACACTGAGCTCTCAAAACTTAAGTCAACCCTGCTGGGTTGCGATGAGGAGTTGATGACACACTGGGAAAGAAGAATAAAACCTGATACAGTTAGAATGGAAATGACTTTCACAAGTGATATGGCAAAGCGGAGTTCTATTCAGAAGCGCCTTGGTCAGGATTTGGAGCCTGGAGAAGTCCAGTCAGATTCAGATGATGACTCGGATACCAAACGTCTTTCTCCCAGGGCAAATAGTTCCTTGTCTTTTATTCTCCGGGAACGTGATGAGAGGATGACAGACCTCAAGCTATCAGGTTCTTTAGAAAGGAACAAATTTTACTCTTTTGCATTGGACAAAACTATAACGCCTGATACAAAAGCCCTCTTAGAAAGAGCAAAGACACTGTATTCTACAAGGGAAGATAATTGGTCTTTTCTTCCCTCACGCTTTCCAACTTCCCATAGCTGTTCAGACAAGGACAAAGTGGAGCTAGCTCCTCGACCTATTCCTTCTTGGTATATGAAAAAGAAAAAAATCCGTACAGATTCAGATGAAAAGATGCACAATAAAAAGGAGGAACTTAAACCACAAGACCAAGAGCGTCAGGAACTGTTTGCCTCCCGATTTTTGCATAGTTCAATATTTGAGCAGGACTCACGGCGTTTGCAACGTCTTGAACGTAAGGACCAAGATGTAGAACCTGGGGTTTCCAAATCTTTAAAGCCAGGTTGTACAGAGGCGCAACCTGAATCTTCTGGTGGCAACACTCCACAAGAACCTATAGTGCTTTTCCATAGTCGTTTTTTGGAGCTTCAGCAACAGAAGGACAAAGACAGTCCTCCATCTGAAAATGAAACAGCAGTGGTTGACATTAAGAGAGATGAAGTGCAGAATTGTGATATTGTTGTGTCTGAAAAGCTAGTGGAGTCAGTAACAAAAACTGAAGACAAATCAGCCAGTCCCCAATTAACCTTGACTCTTTCCACCTCTGTACCATTTAATAAAGAGTCTCCATCAGAGCCGAAAGAATTTCCTACAGAACAACCAGTTTTAAAAATAGAAAAGATAGACACCATTGTAGAAGAGCCACCACCTCTTCCTTTCCTGGAATTCAAATTATTGGCTCCTAAGCTAAGTGTATCTCCTCCACCTGTTGATTCAGAACCCCAACCTGAAATTGAAACTAAACTAGAACTTAAAGAAACCAAAGTACAAATAGAACCCCTTTTGCACGAAGAAAATCCAGAAGCAGAAAAGCCTCCCACTCCTGGTGGTTCTTTAAATAACTTTGAGAAAGACACTACAGAAATGTTGTATTCTGACTACCCAAAGATTGAACAAAAACCTGAAATAGTTAAAACTGAACTCAAAATGGAACCAATAACATTAGAAAAGCAAGAAACAAAACAAAACACAGAAGGCTCTCCAAAAACTGATACAGACATGGAGGTGTGTATGCCTGAGCTAGAGGCTGAAGTCAAACCTGTAATAAGCCGCAGACAGCCCAAGAGTAAACGGTCAAAGCCACTGTCAGCATTACGCACTTTACCAGCTTCGCTTACTGCTTCCAGTGAGAAACCTGCAACCCGTAAGAGTGAACGAATTGATAAAGAGAAACTTAAAAGAGCTTTGTCTCCTCGAGCTGAAGTACCAAAAACATCTGAATCTAAAACCACATCAAAGTCCCCAATTCACGCGTCAGATTCTGAGCAGAACCTTGAGTCTAGTTTAATCCATGGACGGACTCGGCGTAGAAATGTAAGATCAGTATATGCCACCCTACATGAAGGGGAAGCTGGCAAAGAAGCAGTTGAGCCGTCTCGTTTCACTCGCAAACGAGGTGCTGATAAAGACGCGACACAACAAGAGATTCATATTCCAGCTCCTGCTGCCAGGCGTGGACGCCCCCCCAAAAGAGGTATTAAACGAAGTGAGGATGCATCGCCACTGATCAACAAATTGGATCAACAAAAAATTGTGGAAGACGATACTGAGGTCAAGGAGGCAATTGTGGAAGCTGTCAAAGTGTCTGAGAGTTGGCGGTCACCACGCACACAAAAAGTGCAAACTGCTCCAAATGCTGGAGTGAATAGGAAAGGAGGTAAAACAGACACACTTAAACAGTCTGTATGCACTGATCAAAGTGATGCACCAAATGATGAATCAGTGCATAAGACAAATGTCACTGAAATGTTAGGGAGGCAATCGGACAAAGCTGAAAACACAACGGTATTAGTGCACAGAAAAGAAAAAGGCTCAAAAGAATCAGTTGGAAAGAAAATGGAAGAAAGTGATGTTGAAAAGATAGACACCAGTCTTTGTGAAAAGGGACAACCTGAAAAAAGTGTCAAAATAAAAATGCCAAGGGTCAAAAGAAATATCAAACTTGCCTCTGAGGATAAATCACACAGTCTAAAGAATCTTGAGATCCGTGTCAGCGTTGATGATGTGAAAGGTTTATTACGTTCAGAAGATGATGAGCATGAGTCCTTTCAGGCTCCAGTGCCAAAAGCCAAAACTGTTATCCAAGAAAAGGAGGAATCAAAAATCAAAGTGAGCAAAGAAAGCAAAGATTCTCAAGATCTTAATCTCCAGGACAAGGAAGATACTTTGTCTGAACCTGAATTTCCCGCTGATCCAGCTGCTGCTCTTTTGGCTCGGCAAATGGAATTGGAACAGGCCGTTGAGAATATTGCTAAACTTGCAGTTGAGCAACCTCCTCGTTCTTATAAGGAACCAGCTACTGAGACACCTACCATATTACCACCTGCCCCTGTGGAACCAGATGGAGAAGCTGAGGAGGAAAAGAGAGCTAATCCTGCTAGTGAAACTGAACTTGCAGCTGCCATCGATTCCATTACAGCCGAAGAAAGCTGTGCAGAGACTGATGGATTCACAGCTACTTCGACTTACACAGCTCTTATACCTACCCCTGATTCTGTTATATCTCCTTCTTCCAATGAGATTATGGAACCTGAAACACACATGGTAATCAACAACATTATTGCAGCAGACTCTGATGATGGGTGTCTGACCCCCAGTCCAAAGGGACCAATGTCAGAGCCAAAAACTATTGAAGATCTCCCTCTTCATGAAACACCCAAGAAAACAGGCAAAGTTCGGGCAAAAACCCCAAAGAAGCCTAGGGGACGCAAAGGAGTAGTGAACAAAAGAGGGGACTTAGCTGATGAGGTTATGCAGCTCCAGCCATCACCATCTAAACTACCTGAGTCAATTCCAGAAGACCCAGAGACTCATAATTCTAAAGCAATGACAGTCACAGCAGGAACTAGTGCTGCAGCTTCAGTTGTTACCGCTGTTGCAACATGTCGTCGAGATGTAACAAGTGCTATAACTGTTGACACACCCAAAGAAGCAGAGCAGCCTGAAGTTGAACAGCCAGTGCCTAAAGAATCTGCCTTTCATTCTGGCACATTCAACATCTCTACATTTAAAAAGCATCCCCAGTTGACAGAGCAATCTAAGCCTACTATTTCACCAGATGATGACCGCGTACAGCCTGTGCCACAGCACAGTGTACCTGTTCAGAGACCTGCAAAATTGCCTCATTTGTCAGACTGGGCTCCAAGATCGGAGGAAAGCAGAATTTATGTTGCCCCACCATGTCACGTCACAGTGGTAACTCCCACTATACCATCATCAGCTGCACTTGGAACTACAACAGGAAATCCTCCTATGCCCCCAGACACCAAGGCATCAGACATTGACCCTAATTCCAGCACCTTACGAAAAATTCTAATGGAACCAAAATATGTGTCGGCATCAAACAGTACTGCTCTCACCACCACAATTGTAACATCTGCACTTTCTGATCCTGTACGAATGTCAGAGAATGAAAAACCTACTGATGCAGTGCGTTCAAGACAGTTGCACTCTGAGGAGAGACCCTTACCACCTCAGCCAATCCACCACAAACCATCTCCACTGACAGAGTCCCAACAGAACTATGGAGAAAAGCCACCACATACAATCATTCCCTCTCCCACTACCTCAGTAATAAGTCGAATTCCTTTGCCTTATGACACAGAGGAAACTCCAAGGATTTCTTTGAGTAACAGAAGTGTTGGCTTGTCAATGCCCAAGCAAAAATTTAGATCTAACTCTAATGAAAATAATCGCTACCATTGCATGGATCTAGTAGAAGATGGAAACAGAGGGCGTCAGCATACTGAGCCTAACTCATACAGTACAGCCTCCGGTCCTGGACTAAGGGTCAACACATCAGAAGGTGTTGTAGTTCTGAGCTATTCAGGCCCAAAAACTGAAGGCGCTCATAGGATGAGGGCAAAAATTAGCCAAATTCCACAGGCCAGTGCCGGTGACATAGAGTTTCAGCAATCTGTGTCAAAGTCTCAGATTAAGCAAGAAACCCTTATCCCTTCATCTCAGACACCTTCCCCAAAGGTTGCACCTACTCCTTCAGCTTATGGACATACAAGTGTTCTTTTAAGTGGCCAGGCATATAACAATCAAAATGTCATTACAACTACTAAACAAGATAGTTTTGATAAATCTGAATCCCCATACCATACATCATCCCAAGGTGGTGTGGTAAAAATGTTCCAACAGCCTGTGAGTTCTCCTCAGGTGTTAATGTACAACCAACCTGTCATACAGCAGCATAGCAAAAGAGCACTGGTAAATGAGCCACTAGCAAAAAGGATGGACTCAGGCAAAGGTGTTCAGCTGTCTACGCTGAGCCCAGTCATGAGCCCACCCCATCCATCACTAACAGGGACACGCATGAGCCCCAGCCCTGGAATGCCAACAGATCGGTCAACCCTTCACCTTAATCAAGAACCTCAGTCCCCACAGGCTGCTGTTCACTCAACTTCTCCCTATGGCAAAGCCTATCCTCCCAGCAGCTCTCCTATCGGGACCTCTGTGGTAGTGGGCCACACTATATCAACTTATCATTCTACTATCCACCACACGCACTCGGAACAGTCCTCTGTCATAATTCAACCTCACAGTGTCACACAGTCATTGGCTCATGAAGCCCGTATAAACACCACACCAGTGTCTGGCATAAACTATGGAAGGCGAAGTGACTCCCATTCAGCCCCACACCCAGGACCGCCACAGCGCTCAAACACACCACAGTCTAATGTCATCCGCGATGTGGTACTGCAGTCACATTCAAGTCCACAGGGGCCAGTATCAAGTGGTGTTGTCAGCGGTGCAAGTGAAGACGAGTCCAGGCACTTTAATCAAGCCCTTAGAAGGCCGTCAGTGTCCCAGCATCAGCCTGATGTAATGATTATGCACAGTGAACACAGAGCGTTACACCCAGGCATACGCATGGATCAGTATAGAGACATGCACCATCGGATCCTCATGCACCAGCAGCTGGGAGAACAGACCTCCGCAGAGGTGAGACACACTCGTACCTCCGACACTGGAACACCATCTACGAGCAACATCTCCAGGCCTTTAAAAAGTACCATAGTGTCTAAGGGCATCGACCTTTCAACAAAAGAACCCATGAAATCACATGAAGGGAAGCTGATACAGCCGCCTTCAACTGAGAGCAGAATCAGGGGAGTGCACGTGTCTAGTCCTGTCATGGTTTCTCCCCATCCTCATGGAGTTCAGCTCATACATCCAGGCGCTCCAGGGTCCTTTCCAGTTTACCGAGACATTCGGGGCTTCCCATCCCAGTTTCCAGGGCATTCGTCATCGGGTCACAACCTGGCTGCTTCACAGGTTACTTTAAATTCATTTATATTTCATTTTACATTTATCCTGCACCCTGATATATTTAATTTTGTCTTAGGCTTAGTGGTTGTGGCAGACGAAGCATAGTAGTAGCTCACATCCAGTGATACAACATGAGATTACAGCTTTTATAAGCCCTTTAGTTTTTAGGTCTATGTCTGATTTCTGCTACACCAAATTAATTTGTTTCTTACTACAATTCCTTTTTAAACACTTAATGTAAGATATTTCAGAATGCTTTAACTAAATCACATGCAGCCCCTTTATTATCTGTATTAATCTTTACATTTATAAAATTGGTGTGTTTTTGTTGTGTTTCACATCATCAGGTCCCTCTGGAACAGGAGCTGGGTCACAGGGGTAAAATGTCTCATTCACATGGAGGAGGGAGTGACTCTAAACCTGACACTTCCCACCTTCGCCATGCTACCTCTACAGACTATTCACACATGTCGCGAATACCAGGGGACACAGTTTCACCCTCTTATCAGTCTCCGATGTCTTCACCTATGACGTCACCTATGGGTCTCAACCACAAACAGGAGGGTTCTCTACAGAAAGGCCCTCACACTTTCCTACCAACGCCTTCACCAGCCATGACTCCCAGTTCACTGCAGCCACGGCACGACGCCAAGCTGGAACACACGGGACATCGCTCTATTGACATGGTGCAGCTATTAACGGTAATAAACTTTCTATGTATTAAAAAAAACATTGCTTGCAATCTCTATGCTCTCAAGACAATCAAAATAAAGTGTTCCTCCACAACTAGTCGCCGTGCCCTAAAGAGTTGCATTAATTTGTTTGGATGAATAACACCTTTTTTGTATTTAACTATTATAAAAACCTATACATTTATCTGGAAATTAAAATCATTTGAAATGGTAACCGCAATGCCGCTTTTATATTTTTCCTCAATTTTTATCATACCTACCGTACTTACACCAATCCATGTCTAGTTTACATTTATTTTTTTTTTAAATTGGATGCTGTTTTTTCCAGAAATATCCTATTGTGTGGCAAGGACTTTTGGCACTTAAAAATGACCAGGCCGCTGTCCAGTTGCACTTTGTTTCTGGTAACACAATCCTGGCCCAGCGCTCGCTGCCACCCCCCGAGGGAGGTCCTCTTCTCCGAATCGTCCAGAGAATGAGACTCGAGGCTTCCCAGCTGGACAGTGTAGCACGCAGAATGACTGTAAGTACTACTGGCCTAGTTACTCATAAATTAATACGAATATTATTGTTTTATTGCAAGTTTTAATGTTTATGACCATATATGGCAGGTGGAGAATGACTACTGTTTGCTCCTGGCTCTACCCTGTGGTCGAGACCAAGAAGATGTTCTTGGTCAAACTCATGCCTTGAAAAGTGGCTTTATAACCTACCTTCAAGCGAAACAGGCAGCTGGCATCATCAATGTCCCCAACCCTGGCTCCAATCAGGTTAGCTTCAGTATTGTTGTAATGCACTAAACAATCATTTTCTTTTTTCATTTACATATGAATATATAACCATGTGGTGTTTGTCTTCTCGCAGCCAGCCTATGTGGTGCAGATTTTCCCACCGTGTGAATTCTCGGAGAGTCATCTTTCTCGCCTGGCTCCAGATCTTCTCAACAGCATTTCTAGCATTTCCCCTCACCTCATGATTGTCATTGCCTCTGTTTAATTACCTCTGTGTTTTTTCTGGAAAAAAAAGCCAACACCAGCCCTTTTGGACTAATCCTGTCTTGAAAAACGGAACTGCCTCATGTTTTTTATTAGTTTTTTTTTTTTAAATCTGATTCAGCATGCACTCAATTTTCTCCTTCACTTCACCGAGTCCTTAATTCATTGAGTGACGTCAAATTCCAAAAGCGTCCCTGAAGGTTCGAATGGGGACTCATTTCTTATTACTCATTACATTTTTGCCATTTTTGAAGATGTTGTGCGTAGCCTTTTTGTAATTCATAGCATATGAAAGCTATGGATTGAGACATTCCTATGGGATATTTTTTACCTTCATAAAGTGATTGTGTTTTGTTTTTTTGTGTTTTTTAAGAAATAATGTGATTTGTCATTGCACTATGTTGGGAAAAAATTGTGAACTCTGTACAGCTTTGGGTATGAAATAATCCATCTTTTGGACTTGCTGTCATGATCTGCCATTCTTGTTTAAGAAAAGAAACTCATTGCCTCAAAAATGATTGACCATTGCTTTTGCTCCATCTGCCAAGCTCTATATAATTCCACCTCTAACATTGTCCCGAAGTGTTCTCTTCCCCTGGAACTCACAAGGGAACCTTTTAGGGTTGTACAGTTTACACTTAAATGCCTCAACGGGGGACTGTAAAATTAATATTTAATTTGTTTATTTTGTTTGCATCTTCTTGAAACCTAAGGGTATTGTGGACAATTGTAAATATTATAAATATTTAAAGACAGACGCAATGTGGAGAGACCAAGTGAATTATTTTAAAAGATCATCAAATCAATTTTTTTGTCTTTCTTTTTAGACACAGAGGGAGGAAGGGGTTGATGGGTAGGATGTCTTTGGGATTCAGAAGGGATATTCATATGACCTTTTGTAAATTAATTCTGTGCCAAACGTCTTTTGCAAAAGCTTAAAACACGCAATGTATGTTTAGAAAAAAAAAGGAACCTATTTTCATATGTGACTTTGTATTTGCCACTAAGGCCAGACTTGACCCTCATTCTTTTGTATTTTTTATCAACTCTGTTACTTCAGTGCTTTTACATCATGCCATTGTATCCTCGTTTTGAAGGAACTGTTTTATTGTAAAGGTTTTGTGTTTCTCCCTCCCCTTGACTCGACATGGTCCTCTCGCGCCCCCTGCTGTCTGAACTCTTTCTCCCACAAACGGGACTAATGGACATTTAGAGCTTAAAGAAGCTGCAACTTCCTGACCAATGTGCTTGCATGCTCTTTTTTTTTTTTTTTTTTTTTTAATCATAAGGATTATAGAAAATCAAAACGGCGAAGAATGTGACTTGAACTTGATATCATGCCGCTATTGGATGTGTTCCTCATCTCTTTACATCCCTCTTTCTCACTGTCTCTTTGAGCCAAGCTGTAAATAGTCGTCAGTACTCTGTGCTCTTGTGTACTTCCCCTTTATAATTCTTTTCTTCAGGGTTCCTTACTTTTGTTTTGTGCAACAAAACAAAGCAGTCCGAAAGAGACAACGGAGATGAGGCGCTCGAAACCGATGCTGAAAGTAAACCACGCTTGTCAGTTTTGTGGTGTAAATATTTCTTTGACTCCAAGCTGATTACGCTGGTTATGTTGAAGGCACTTATAATTTTTTATAAAGAAAGGAGTTCAAAAAAATACAAAAAAATCCAGTGTATAATATGAAAACTGTCTTTTGATCAATTTTCATTTTGAGTGTATTTTGCGGTTCCTCCATGAGGACATTTTAAACTGTAAAATAAATGGTTGTTTAACTTACTTCTGCAGATCATTAAATGGTCCATTAATCTGGCTCTGGCTTCTGCTTATTCAACTGTGTTTTAAAGCAAAGCTTTGTAACTTTTCAGGCTGTGTACTCACTAAAAACTAAAGGAGATACTGCAGCAAAACTCACATGGGGCTAAACATAGGACAATAACCGGTTTCAAGGTATACCTCTATTTTAAAAAGTCAAGGTAAGAACATAGTGTTCTTATACTGTTCTTTTAATATGAGCTGCTAAGACAAGACTAGAAAGCACAGACACATTTACAAAACAACTCATACATGGTGTGCAGCATTAGAGATGAGCTTTAGCTGTTACAGTTACAGGACAAGGACAACAAAAGAGAGTTTAAAGCCCTGAGAACTGCATCCATTTATTCAAAAAAATGTCTGTGTCTTACTTTTATAATAACTGAAACAATTCCATGTCCCATTAATCTGTAAATTAAAAACATGTTCTATAAGTTCTAACCAGAATTCTGTAATCCCATCCAGCCTTTATTACCATTATTGTACGATCAGAATTTCATACCGTCCCATACCTACATGGAACTCTAAAAATGTCCTATACATTTATATCCTAAATGTAATGAAAATTTGCATTGATGGGATATGTACTATACAGATGTATAGATGGAGTATCTAAGCAAGAGCACTTTGTCTTCAAAAGAAGAGTTAGTTGCCTTGTTTTATGCTAAGAAACCACTTTATACTGCTTGTTACCTGTTTATCACTAAAAGGCTTAAAGCACCAAGAATCCACGTAAATGAATTAGGTGCTAATGTAACAACTTTCAGGCTCCACATTTGGTGTAAAAAGTTACATAGTGTTACTTGGTGCACAGTGGCAGAGTGGTTCTAGGTTACCTCAAGAACACGTCCTCCATGTGTTCCCAAGTTCTCTCCTGTCCACAAACATGCATAGATGGATTGCTGTTAATGGATGTATGTCAGTATATTAGGTTGTAATAACCCTGGGATTAGCTAGTGGTCATCCAGGGTGTACTCTGTTTTAATGTCTGCTGCTGGGATAGGGGCCAGCTTCAAGACCAGTAACAGGATAAGCTATAAATCAATCAATCAAAATTAAACCTTCATCTCCATTTCCCGCTCAATAAACTCACACATTATCTTGAGTTCTATATTTCAGGTTATAAAAAGTACTTTAGTCTGAGTTTTTGAAAATACCTGACAGGGACACTATGTGCAATACTATTTGCTAGTACACAACTTTGGGTAGTTTTTTTGTTTTTGTTTTTAGCTGTGCACCTTCCTGTTTTGGAATGTGCCACTTATTATACAAGCTTTTTTTTTTAATGTTTTAAAAACCCCAAATTAAATGTATAGGCTGAAACAGGCACATATTTTTGTCTCCCAGTTGCATGGTCATTATTTTTGGCTAAGCTAAAGACAATATTTAAAATAAAACTAAATAAAATAAATGTTGTTAATGTTGTGGAAAGTGTTCATTCATTTGACGTGGTTTTTTTGTCCACTATTACAGAACGGTCCATAAATATGCAGGATAATTGACCATAGCTGTAAGGTGCTTGAAAAATGCACGTTGAATTTTTTGATTAATCCATGGAAGTGGTTACCTTTCACTTCCAGCTGGATTGTAGTTCTATCGGCAAAAACGTCGTAAAAAACCCGGAGAACGTCCCCTTTTCTCCCGTTTCTTCTCTTGAATGGTACTGTAGTTCACTTCTCGAAAACAAGATGTCAGTCTCTGCCTTCACTCATCACGGCGGCCATGACAGTTCACTGAGGAGGACCACTGAACTTTCATCTTGAGGTATGTCACAAAATGCTTGTAAAAAAATTTTTTGACTTAATTTATCTTTTGAATTTATGAGAAACAAGTTTTAAGTCACGTGGCGTTCAGGGCCAATGCGTTTACAGACTTGGACAGAGAAGACGGAAAAAGACGACACATTTATTGGAATGAGGTTCAAACACTGCGAAGAGTCTTATTTAAATAAAAAAAAAAAAATAGATTAGTTCATGTAACTAAATTATACATAAAGGATATTTCTCATTGTATATTCTGCTGGCTCATATTATATTATGGTTCAGTGCTTGTACAGACATTATATTCAGGGCTTGTCAAAGTAGTAAAAACAAAAACAAAAAAACAAAAAAAGACTAAATAAACCCTTCTATTTTGTAACACAAACAGAACAGTTATACATTTCAAAAAGCCAGTGTCAATGCTCCTGACTCCTTCAAACTAGTTGCCACCTGACAACTATATGATGAAGGAAATACATTATCTATAACTGTCTGTAAGTGGCTTAACTGTGTTAAATAGTAAATATTAAACCATCCTTTCAACTTTTCAATATTTCACACTCTACTACTCACAGTCCTGAGAGGAATCAGATTCAGTTAGAGCCCAGCCTGACATAATTTTTTATTATATGAAAACAATGACATTATGAAATCTGTGCAAATGAAATTCTTAAAGAATGTTGATAAACTAACTGTTTAAATGTGTGTTTTGGGTCTCTTTTTAGCCTTTATGTGAAAGAAGCAAAGGCCAGAGAGTGAGTGTATAGCACAAAGCCCACCAGCCTGAGCCGGATATCAAACCTGAGTACCCCTGGCTACAATATTTGGCCTACGCTCTACCAGGTGAGTCACCGAGGCCCCTTTAGAACTGCCACTAAAATCTGTGCTGGGATCAGTGGTCAGTCTTAATGTGAGGTGTGAATGTGTCCTGAGAGATCTGATATATGAGGACACATTTGGAGGGGTGAAGATGTGGAGGGTGAAGGAGGAGGGAGAGTGGTTAAATCGGTCGAAGGATGCTGAGGTAGGAGGCTGAGAGGAAGAACAAAGAGGTGGTTTATGGATGTAGTGAAGCAGACATGAAGGTAGTTTGTTTGAGAGAAGAGGGTGAGGAGAATAGGGACAGATGGAAAGATTATTAGCTGTAGATATCAACTGTACATCTGTAAATAATGCCCATAGTTACTCACCTCACACTCTGAAGTAGCTGGTTAAACTGCATTTTGTTGCGTTGTTTCAGAAAATAAAACAGAATGCAATCTAATTTTATCTTATTGGCACCTCACACAATTACTTTGACAGAATATTTTTCCCACAACAACAGGAAGTAGCGTTGGGTAATTTTATGTTAAGTGGTAGTGTTCAAAGTGTTTTAAGGTCTATTATTTTCCTAAATTCTGCCTACTCCAGCTTTAATGTCAAGAACAGACCATTAAAATTGCCTGTGTCTGTTTTAGGAGCATCAAGACAAATGAGCACCATTTCTGTCCAAGCTGCACTTTTGGGCTCATCCCTGGGGCGAGCCATTCCATGGTTTCTCTGGGAATTTTAAGACTGCGGCTTGAACACAAGGCTTTTCCGGCTGCGCTCTGCAAAATCAAGAGCACTCCAGCCTCCAGATTCCTCAGAGGGAGGCCTGTGGGCATTTAGAAACTCCATTTGAGAATGATAGGTGGGTATGACTGAATTATTTTTGGAGGTGGCCTGTGGAGTGCAATTAATACTCCCACTTATGGAATTTGTAACATTTTTAGCTTAAAACAATAGTCAGGTATGAAGACAGGAACCCCTCTTTAACCAACATCACATTGCAAAGTTATACATTTTGGTTAGTCAAGTAGTTTTGTCCAATTGATTAATACAAGTAGACTCGCGAGGAAAGTAGTAAGTAGTAGTAGTCACTGAGCTTTTTTTGGTTTATAATTATTATGAGGAATCAACATGATCAGATGGTGTCTTCATGCAGATGAATATAATTAATCATTATTAATAATAATATATAATTAAAGGTAAACCATACAACTTTGTTATTTCAGAAGTGCGTGTCAAAATAGTAGCCCTTTGTATTACTCAGTACCCTTGAAGTAGCTCTCAGTTTCAAAAGGATTGGTGACCCCTGGTCTAGACATAACCAGGCACTCTTACAAATAAAAAAACATATACCTTCCTTATCTATAGACCAGTCACCGTTCACACCAACTAGGCTTCCTGTCTATTTTGGTTCCTGAACCTAAAAACAAACTGATCAAAATGTTCAGACCGAAAATAAAGTGTGCACTTGCTGTTTATGTCTGTTCATTGTGTTAAGCCATGATCTTTGGTACTAAATATATAGTTACTTGAACCACTGGCCTATGTACATATGTTTTATGTTCTTGCTATCATTTTCCAAAGTTCCATGGTTGGGGAAAAAAAATCTCTGCTAATAAAATGCTAAAAATGCAATGTGTGGAAATGTGGAAAGTTCAGCTTGAACTGGTGTGAACATGGGCTGGTTCAAAAGGAAACAACCAACTTCAGAGTCTCCACAACCAAACCAAAACCAAGCTTTGTCGGTGTGAAAGGGGTATTTTAGGTCAATTAGAAGTCATTAGAATGTACATTATATTTTACGGACGTTGTTTGTTTTTGAAAGGAAGCTATCCAAACCGGCAAGGAATTATATAAGTATCTGTCCAGCTGAGGGTATTGTGCCAGTCAGATAGGCATGATTCTACTGATCTCATGTCTAAGCACCATTAAATGATTATGAGGAATATTTTTTAGGCTAAAAATTATGCGGTGCTACTGGCTATAAATTTACAGCAGGTTGGCTTTAAAGAAAATACATTTTACTGAGATAGAATTATACAAGACCAATAAATCAAACATTTTTATAACAGTTTAATCCAGTTTCTGATTTTGATGATGGCCTATCAAATATTTACATTTTTTTTTTTTTTTTTTACCAAATAGTCCTCCATACATCTGCTTTTAATATATGTTATTAACAAATGCCCAACAGCTTTTCTGGTTTTAATATGCATTGCAACTTATTCTGACTTCTGCTCTTCATAACTATTCAACACAATTTCTTCCATTCACTGTCTTCTCCACAAACAGCTGCATTGGGGGTTAAATTTGTCTGGCCTTGCACAGCCTTTTTCCAGCTGCTGTAGTCAAGGTTCTGCGCGTTGTGACTGACCCACTGCAATACAACGTGCACAATTCATTGGCCAGCCTTATCCATTTTATAACTAAAATGTCTAGAACTTTGCTGCATACACGCCGTTTTATGTCGTGTATACCTGACTTAATATGATCCATAGGCCGCCATGTCCAGTACTGTACCGCTCCAGTGCAAACGAGGCTAATTGCACCAAGCTCTGTCGTTTTTCCATGTCTTTCAGTTAAGTCTGAGGCAGTAGGTCAAAGTTTGCTCCAAAAATAAGGACTACTATAAGGAGCAGCAGCTGGGAGTGAGGTGTCCAGTGGGAGGCACAAGGCCAACAAGGGTCGGGCCGAGCATTAGTCATTTTCTGAGCGCTGTCAGGACACCTACAGTAAGTAAAGAGTAGGGCGACTATGTAAAAGAGCTGAAGCATAAATGATTTATAGAGTCCTGACAGGCCAAGACTCGGAATGTTAATTGGGGCTCTGGTCGCAGCGTGAGAAGAAACAGATCAGATCGGGACACGGCCGAGGATCCACAAGACAGGGATGACTTGTCAAATGCTAGCTCCTCTCCACATGTACTTGCAGTCTTTGTGAGATTACACCCTTCTGCTAAAGCCGAGCCTCAGTCAGATTTCCGAGCTGCTTCTTACTTCCATTCTCTGCCACAAAATTGCGCTTGGATAGTCCAAGTTTAGCCTGGATATGTGAGGAATGTTGACGACTCAGGGCTCGGTTTTCAGACGCTGATAAGTGCTTGTTTTCTTGTTTTGGGCCTGGCGTTGTGCGATCACATTCTGTGGTGATGTTTGGACAATTTGTACTTACATACAAAGACAAAACAATGCAGCGAAAATGATACAATCTGTCTACTTTTCTGGATGACAAATACTTTTATTGAAGCAACTTCATCAAACAGTGGCCAAAACATTGTGAACACTAGTCATTTTTTATTCATCCCCATTTGCTCCAAAGCAACCCTGAATAACTAGACCATTTCGGTTAAAACAAGCAGAAAAGTAACATGTCCCTGGCAAACCATGAGCATGTGGGTTGTAAGCGTTAACGTAAATGTATGATCTATTTGAGTCTTAATAACAGTGTGTGTATGACTCATTCATTCTGGGAACCAGTGTTTAACAATCTTTGGTTGTGGAGATGTCTGGCATTGGCTGCATCAAAATATGAATTCATAAAAAAATAAAAAATACTTTAGCATTAAGGAGAAGAGTAGACTAACCTTAAGCACATAAAAGAGAATAAGGACCAATTACACTTACTTGCACTAAACTCACTTTAGACCAGTCGCCTTACACTTTAGATGGTGAAACTTTGCTTGGAAAAGAGCATACACCCAGTGTTATGACGTATACACCTTTAATTAATGACCACAGTCTACCATGTCAATGGGTGATGGCCTTGTGTTATTGACATGGCACTTTTATACCTACACTTTTTAGTTCTCACACAAGAAATGCCTGTATTGATACATTAGTTCATCTGATTGCCCCATAATGAATGAATGGGAGACTGAGCGTCTCTAAATGTTATTCCTGTGAATAATTGGATTTATCTTGCGCCTGTCCAGAGTGGTCTTCAGCCTCACGTCTGAAGCAGCTGGGACAGGCTCCAGCCCCCATGTCCTGTCAAGGATAAGCAATCAGAAATGAATGAGTAAATGAATCCGTGCCAACCTCAAGCTGGCTACAAACTGATGAAGATTGATCTACACAATTATGGCAAGACAATTTTCCAAAATAATCAAAGAATAAGTGTGTGGTGTCATTACATATATTTGACTGCTCTAAATCAAGTTTGAGTAATTAGTTTATAGTTTATTATGGTTAAGACGCATTGATGTGGGCTTACAATATTACAAATGAACAGATATCTTTTCATATAAAAAGAGGCCAAAATTAGCCTAAAGTTATTCAGTCAATCATTGGCTGAATGAGTTTTCTCATCATGGCGTCACATCACATCCATGATCATACATTAATTATATGATCATTTTGAAGGGATATTCCACATTTTTGACTGGTTGATGGGTTACTTAGACAGACTTTTACCTGTGTTGGCTTCTGGTAAACAGGATATTTGTCTGACCAGTAACTCAGACATTAACCCTAATTCAGTAAATTTGAAATTTGTCCTTTTAACATTTAATATGAGTTTAATATCCCAAATCATCAAAATCTGGGGGTGCACGGTAGCAGAGTGGATAGCGCTCCTGCTTCACAGCAAGAAGGTCGTGAGTTCGAATCCCAGCCGACCCAAAACATCGTTGGCTGATTGTGGCCAAACTCAAAACATCATTGGCTTACTCTGGTCTTTCTGTGAGGATAGGCTCCAGCCACCCGCAACCCCACGAGTGGGATAAGCGGTAGAAGATGAATGAATGAATGAATCATCAAAATCTATTTATAAATTTTTTTAAAATATGACTTCTCATAACAGATAAGAACTGATAAGTTCGGCACTGTCTCTTATATAACCAGTCACATTCTGCGCACAAACATTTGACATTGTTCTCTGTGTCTGAGTTTTGCATAAACTGCATTCAGTGGAGTATAGGCTGACTTCATAGTGAAGACGTTTAAACTTGTTCAACTGGCCAAGGGACTTTGGTAAAACAAACAAAGTTGTTCCTAAAGAACCTTTAGCACTCAACACACAGTAAGAGACAGGAAATAGCTGCATGGCTAATCTCACGGCAATGAATATTCAATAAAGGCTGACATTTCCATTTTATTACAGCTCAGTGTGAGAGTTTAATCTGTTAATCATCACTCTTTGAACACACATACTAAATTCTGACTCCAAGAAACCTGGCTCTCATTGACTCCCAGAAAATGCTATGTCAATATTATTTTTAAGCTATAATTCTCCAACAGTCATTAACAATCTCTACTGTGACTGTACTAGAGCTGGTTAACCAGACCAGATTCACTCTGTTGCAATAATGCTAATGCTTAAAGAATTATAGCCATAGTCCCATTATAACTGGAGTTTTTAACAGTATGAGAGCCTAAAAGTCTTACTCCGATTGGCCGGGCAGTTATTCGAATCTCTCAAAATTGGAGAAACACACCTAAATAATGTGATGCATTGTTGGACTATTTGTGCAATTTTACAGTTTATTCTGATTAAGGTCAGACACATCAGACAGAGACACAGAATAACACACGGAAACAGTAAACAGAACACAGTAAACAGACGATAAACATGAAGACGTTTAGAGCAATACTCATTTTTAAAGTCGGAGTGTTACTGTTGTTATTTATAGATAAATTAATGATTTCAGAGTAATTTACCATTCAGTGCTACGAACAAGTCAGTCAAGTATGCTAGCTTCAGTACTTCAGTTGTGTATTGTTCACGTAAACTCTGACAAAGTGAGAAGTCCGGCTGATAGGGTTTAAAGGAGCTATGAGCATGTACGCATGTAAAGTAACTGTGGCTGTGTATTTTAGCATTAGCTACTAGAGTACAGGCTGATAACATTAGCATAAGCATCGTTTCCACCGGAGCAGTACGATATGTGACAAGTCAATATAAATGCAGCTCAATATGATATGAACCATTAACTTCTACAGCATTTCAATAATATGGCCTGTGCTCTAGCATTAGCATGAACACTGCTTTAGTAATGATTCCTAGACCCACTGAGGTGACTTTAATGACTATATTACTAACTATAACCTGTGTTTATCATGTTAACACTACCGTTAACAAATGCTTACCTGTTATCAGTAGAGGGTTGGGGGGATAAACATTGACTGGAGAGTCGGCGTCCTTGCTTTAATCTGGCAGGTTTAAGGTGAACGAACAAATACAAGTGGCCGTAGAGGAGAAGGGAATGACAGAGATAAGATGGGGTTTTAGTGTTTTAGTACGCTGAGAGTGTTAGCACCAGAAGAAGCGAGGCAAAGGTCAGGCAGATAACACTGGCTCTGTCGAGTTTATGTTCACAAAGCTTTCTCTGGAAAAATCCCCTTCATTGAAGAATTCTTTCTCTCACAGAGGTGGAAAGAGTAGACAAAATCTGTCCTTATGAGTCCAGCGAAAGTAGCTGTCTAAAGTGTCAATTATTATTAACTGTAAGTATTAAGAAAAATTAAATATTGCCAATTTTGATTGACTGCACACAATACATCTTGGACCATGGCTCTCTGCAGACAGAAGGTTTGCTGTTAGCCTAAAGTTAGCAACACACCTACTACCACCATGGAAGATAAGACAGGAAGGATATGATTGATAGGAATGTGAGATTTCTTTCCAAGGAGATTAATATGTTGTCAGGAAACACACCAAAAACAGCAGAAAGCTAATCAACAAATGAGCCAACTCCTTCGTGCTGATGGTGATTATTGCTCTAATATTGATAACAAACAGTGGAAAGCGAAGTACAAACAGCTCATTGCCATTGACCATCTACTGACAGCGTTTGCACATTCCAGCGACCCAGGCATGTCACTAGGCCCTGCAGGATCGGCTTTGGGTGTGAAAACTTAGGGGGATTTTGTTTAAACATTCAGGTCAAACAAATCTAGTCTAATGTGAGTTAAAGTTTTTCTTTTGTAAAGTTAACACAAATGGTGTATTTTAGCACATCTAAGGGGTATTCCTCAGAAAGGCATGGCTTACAGCCCAAATTCTGTCCTGCATTAACAACAGCAGGCTCAGAGGCTAAGTGGTTTGGTGGTAATTTGAATTTTAAAAAGACCACTTCATCATTAAAGCTCGTCAGTTACAACTGCATGTGAGCAGTGAGGTACCTGCGCTGGTGTCATAGTGTTTCCAAGTTTAGAATCTCAATATAATAAATTCATCCTCATGTGCCAGTTTGTAATGCATCTGTTGAGGCTGTAAATGAGTAAACACAATGACATATAGCTGGCTGACATTACCTTTAGAGAAATGCCTCTCCGGGCTGAATGCGAAAGGTCAGAGCCGTGCAAACACAGAGCAGTGTTATTCTATGATGTGATGGCTCAGGTGACTGCTGGGGTCACAGTACACATTAGGCGTGGGTCGGCAGTGCTACAGTGATACGGCCTCGCCCTAATGACTAAAGCCCCATAAACACTGACACCTTCCTCTGACATCATTGCCCAGCGTCCTGCCCGCAACCAGACACCCGCATCTCATTCACAGACCCACCATTCAGATAGTTATTTCTGGAATCATTTCCCGTCGCTAATGTGTGGAGGAAACAGCAGAATGGTAACAGTGTCAGGTCTAATGGTGCTGTACCTGTGTCTGTTAGGCCTGGAGCAGGTGAAGTCCGAGACACAAGATCATCAGCAGTCAGATGATCCCTGACTTGTGAGCAGTAGCTTGTTTTGGAAAGCAAAAGGCAAACTAGGATAACACATTTTCATATAGACTTTCCATTCAAAAATATGTACACCTGCACATTCTGCAATTTTAAAATAGATCTATGGCACCATTTCTGTTTTCATATATTTGCACATTGCAGTATACATGTTTTGTAGTTCTGTTTCCAGTTTCAGATATCATCTCTGTCTTATGGCTCTCTTGTGACATGTAAATAATGAGTCCCTAAAATATAAAAAGCTGTTGCAACTTTCCTGAATGAAATGTTTTGAAAGTGTTTTTTGCAGCAACATACGTATTTCTACACCCTGGGATTTACTCCCGTTTTTGTGATTAAAGACACCACATCTAAGCTTTGAAAGTTTGCCTTAAATAGTATGTATATTGCATGGTGGCAGAGAGGTTAGCACTCCATACAGGAAGAAGGTCATAGGTTCCATCCCTGGGCTTTCTGTGAGGAGTCTGCATGTCCTGCCCGTGTAACTGTAGGTTCTTGCTGGGTACTCCAGCTTCCTCCCACTGCCCAAAGATATGTGTGTTTAGGTGAATAGAGCAGTCTACAATTGCCTCTAGTGTTGGTGTGAGAGTTATTAGTTGCCTGCTAATGTCTGTGTCTAAATGTCAGCCTTGCCACTGACTGGCCATTGTCCAGGGTGTACTCCCCCTCAGGCCTAAAGCTGCTGGGATAGGCCCCAGTCACCCACAACCCCTATTAGGACTAAGTGGAAGAAGATGAACGAATGATGTATATTAACTTATGTGGCACTTGCATGATTAGTGTCCTTTACGTTGCAGATGTTGCTCTCCTGCACACAACACAGTGGAAACACAGCCTCTTCACCACTGACCCGTACCAGAGCCAGACCGATCTTTATTGTACCGTGCAGCCATGAAGTCATATTCATGTAAATCATGAAACATTCACAGCATAAGTCTGACTGAATCTCATGGTGCCCTGCTGTGCCATGTAACATTCCTGATGCGGAAAATCTAATCAGAATCATATTTCAAGACGCATTAAGCAGAAAATACCAGTCCAGGATCACCACATTATGGTCCAGACTTTAAGGAGACATGTCATGAACTGGACCCGATCAGAAGAATAAACTGATGAGCTGACACTGTAACAACAACATTTCCATAAAGTATATTTGGATTCTCTTCAAGCTCTTAGCCCCCTTTTACCTCACTGTTCCCAAACTGGATCAGCCTGGTGGCTTTTTAAATATGGTGTGTTTGCTGCACAACGTCACCTCATTTATTTACATATTTGTTCAAACCTCAATCTCCCAAACTAAATTAAAAGCGGTCAAATTCAATGATTCACAAACAGTAATACACAAAACATCAACAGGAGAAAAGAGAGAGCAAAAATTATATAATCATTCAAGGCTAATATATACAACTGAGATTAAATATTGATGCAGAGTAATCTATGGCAGCTACAGAGACTGAGCTTTCATATCAGAATCATATTTTGGAACCAATAAAGGCTGTTTGACCTCATTTTTTTATGACCACATTTAAAACTAGTAATGGGTTAAAAAGCAGAACAGCTGTCTGTAAAAAAGCACTGTGGTAAAACTTTCTCAAAGCAGTCTTTGTTGTGACCTTTTAGCATCTCTATAACTTTCATCTTCATATTCATCATCATGCATAATAAATTAACATTTAAATCCATCCACTATGGCACACTGGACTGTTGTTCAGCCTTACTCTGTTGCCCCCCATCTCCAAACTGCTCCAGGAACATGACAGACTCAGTCTCAGTCTCAGTCTCTCTGACTTTTCATGCAGTATAAAGAAGAGTCTTTATGAGTCTTTTTCACCCTTCAGTTGGACTACTGTTATTGTCCCAGTATATATGCATTTGAAAGTATACATTTATTGACACAGTGGTTAGCACTCAATCCCTTGGCCCAATACTTTTTATGGGCAGTCTATAGAGGAAAATTTAACAATCTTAATTGCCCCTTATGAATGAGTGTGATGGTTTCCAAAGTGCCACTGTATATTATGCTTTTTGGGGAAGCTACAGACCCCTTTTAGTAATTGAAACCTACTTGTACTGACCCGACAGTACAAGACCATTTAGGTTGCAGTCTGGAGAACAAGAAGTAAGCACAGCCCTTAAGACTAGCTTTAGTGAGGAAAACCTAAACAAATGGAGGTGTTCCCACTTGTATGTCATAGTTTTACCTCATACTATCTCAGTGAAAGAGCTATTCATTTGGAAAGTATAGTAAGTATTTTTTACACACACACGCACGCACGCACGCACGCGCGCGCGCACACACACACACACACACACACACACACGTGCGCGTGCACACACACACACAGACATCAGACTTTATCCAGACTTTTCCAAAAATCATTTTTTACATTTGTGATTATTGTGAATGTATCTTGTGATAACTCATGAGTATCTGAACAAACAAAATGTTTTGTTGATTAGTTATTTTTAGGGCTTTCCATTTACAGATTATTTTTAGTTGGACTAGGTTCAGTTCAGTTTCTATGCCATTTGCAAAGGATGGGATTTAAAAAGTCAATTATTTCTAATGCTTTGGGAACGTGCTGTGTGAATAAGCTCCAGTC
The DNA here is from genome assembly GCA_036850595.1 of Rhyacichthys aspro. NCBI lineage: Eukaryota > Metazoa > Chordata > Actinopteri > Gobiiformes > Rhyacichthyidae > Rhyacichthys > Rhyacichthys aspro. Next base: position 3,700,284 of record CM072154.1, read on the forward strand.
AGTCTCAGACAGGTTTCCAGTGGAGGGTGGGGAGCACAAAGAGCCATTATGGCAGACAGGATGTGCTGATTGTTCAGAGAGCCCCGCCTCAGTGCCAAGCACACAGTGAAATGAGTGCTCCAAGGAGGTTTAAGACTGAGTGGAAATTTGGAAAAGGAACGAAGAAGGAGATAAAATGTTTGACGAGAAGACACTGTGTGTGTTCACCCGACATTTGGACTGTGCCATGTGAGTCGTCCAGAGCGCTAACAAGCTCCTCTGTTTGCTGCCCTCAGACCAAGCCCTGTTATGATTTATGGAAAACTGCGGTCTCACCAGAGATTTAGGCAGTTACCAAAAGTCAGTGTTCACATGGAGCTCAGATTGATGAGATGGTGAGAGTCTGCAGCCTCATGTAAGCTGCTGCACACGAGTCAGCACTTGGCTCTTGAATGAACAGCTTCAGAACATCTACACTGAAACAAGTTATTTTTAAGAATTACATTGTTTTATTGTTGAGTTTGCATTGAGTAAATCAAAGTTTATAGTTGAACAAAATGGAACACACTGTTTTTTAATAATGCATAATCACATCAAAATAACACTTTTTGCATTTGTCTGTCTTGGAAAAACAACAAAGCTCCATTGAACCCAAATTAGTATTATTATTTCTTGTTCCTGTTCCTGTGGTTGCGCAGAGAGGACAAACTGAACACTGCTGCAGGGGAAGGTTTGCCATAGATGTTGACATGCTCTAATAAGAAAAAAAAAAAGTGTGAGGCGTGCAATCTGTGCTTTTCCACCAGATGTCCCCAAAACAGCCCAGAAACTACACACCCCATCTTTAAGCAAAGTCGTCACAATGGACAAGATCTGGTTGACAAAAGATTTTTTACAGTTGGCTTCATTAAATTACATCTCACAAATAGCAGATGAACATCCCCCAGTTGGGGAAATGTCTACACACAATTATTTTCAAAGTCTGACACTTACTTTTTAACCTTCCTTTGAAGATTGAAATTGTTGCAGCCCTAACATTTCTTAGCTTTGTCTTGTCAAAGGTGTCATTCCACAGTGAAAGAATCTATGGAGTGATAAGGATTCTCGACCAATCAACAAACTGCAGTGTCTAACCCCACCTTTATGTAACTATACCACTCTGCTGGAACAGAAAGTGAAGGGTTTACCAAAGTTACACCGTACTCATATCTGAGACTCCTCATACCCCTTTTGACAATGGAAACCCCTCCAAAAGCTCGCCGTTCCAACCCAACCCCAACCATCTCCAGTACATAACATGCACATATTGACACAGCAACCATTACTGCAGCCAAAAAAAGAACAACACTTTTAAACAGTAACATTAGTGCCTCTTACTAATCTGTGCTCTGCATCATTATTCAATCAGCAGCTCCAGGCCCCCGCAGAGGTTAAATATGTCATTTGTAAATGTGTGCCCTGCGGCGGTCTGTGAACATTAGAGCACTGATCATACCTGACACCAACACCACTACATCTGTCCAATCAACAGCCAGCGCCGCCGCCAAATGCTGAGGTCAGAGCCGCGCCGTCTCAAGGTGCAGAAATACTAATGGGAAGCAGCTGCTTGGCCAGAAAAGGCCTGACAGCAGAGTGTTTTCAAAAGCCCCCTCCCTCGAAAATAATGTCCACCGCTGCCATAAGGCTCTATAAGTGTCAGCCACAGTGTCTGCAGCTCACCCAGTTTCAGCTTTGCACCCTTTTATTCTTTTGGTAAAAAGTTCATGCCAACAGTGATTAGAATGGGTGGATAATTCACAGTAATAAGGATGTAGTTTGGGACGTTTGCTGGTTCTATTACATATCACTCCATTTTCAGCATCTGTTCTTTACAATTCAACAGTTTAAATGTAAGCTGTCCATGTTGGATGTGTTTTATTTCTTCCCTCAGCTTAATCAAATACGTTACCAATTTTTCTTAATAAGTTTAGTTAAAGGATGGGATATAGCACCCAGGACGTTTCTTTAAATTCCAAGTGAATTGATTGAAACATGATTAGCTGGACATTTAAAGCAGCATCATTAATATTCAACAGGCCTCGGTAATAGGCTAAAGGATTGTTCTCAGTCTGGCAGTATCAGTGTAGGTTAATGTATAGGGTTACTGGGGAATGCCTCGTAGATACAGCTCTTGCTTTGTGAATTAACACCACTTTGTTGTTTGTCTTGTGTACATCTCCAACAGTGACATAAGTAAGAGTCTATGGAAAATAAGGCATTATTCATGATATTGTCTCTCTGTCAGGTCTCAATGTATTTAAAAAGTTCACATAGAAGGCGTGAATCAGTGCTCCTCACACAGAACTCATACATGTACCCTCTGACAAAAGTCCCAAGAACATTGTAATTATAATATATAAATATAGTATTTTTATCCTGTCAAAATAACTCTAAACTGTAGTCCATTAGAGCCAGTCTTTTGGGATCCATCCTCTATTGTCCATCAATTATCATTAGCCTTTGACGATAACTGCTTTGGTTTTATGTTCCAGTGGTGGTGGTTGCCACTTGGTTAAAACACTCAAATGCTAATATACACATGTCTAGAAATATTAATATGAGCTGTATTTGGGGTTAGGAGATGCATATCTGTGGTTTATTCTGGCGTCTGGGCTGTTGTGAAATATACTTGGCCCAAAGTCTCAATTGAACTGTTATTAGAGAAAGCATGCATCAAGAGCAGGCTTCTTCTGAGGCAGGCTCTGACTAAAGGCACATGAACACACATTAAAGAGCTCCAGACCACTGCACAGGCTGACAGACAAACTGATTCTGATCCAGAGAACATGGACTGTCAGCCATGAACACTCTGTCTCTGTCCTTACCTCTTAAATGGCTGCTTTAAGGTACGGTGTGGATCACGAGGGGCTGGAGCCTAAACCGGGAAACACTCTGAACAATCACCAATTAATCACATACACTTGCAGGGCTAACATTTATAGACATACCACACTGACAGACAACCATTCATCGGGAGCACATGAAAAGCTGTTAGGATCATGCCCATTTCCTCCTTGCATTGAGGGCACTGATCACACTGCTGTTGTGCTTCCTAAATTTGCTGATAACACCGGTGTGATGAGTCTGCCCATTGGAACAAGATGGAGAGAAGTGGACAACAACCTGGACCACAACACTACCAAGACCAATGAGGTAATAGCGGTTTATAGAAGAAAAAACACATATTCAGCTGACTGTGCTGCCTTTAAATTTCTGGACATCACCATCAAGTAGGACCTGACCTGGAGCGTTTATACCACTGCCCTGGTAAAAAAAAAAAAAAAAAAAGGCCCACCAGAAACTGTAACTAAGACTCCTCAAGAAGAACAACCTCAGTGTGAAACTGCTGGTGTCCTTCTACAGCTGTTCTATAGAGAGCTTTTTAATGTACTGTGTGTGGTGTGTTTGGTTTTCCAGCTGCACAGTAACAGACATAAAAGCGCTTCAGAAGGTCACCACCACAGCCCAGAAGATCATCTGCCGCCCTCTTCCATCTCTGGAAGAACTATACAGTTCCCGCTGCCTCAAAAAAGCAAAAAACATTTTATAGGACTCATTTCAACCCAGATGTTCAAACAGGTTAAAAACAGTTTTTATCCCAGAGCTGTTGTTGCCTTAAATCCTGCCATAAATTAAGTCTGCAATTTGGAAAAAAAAGTGCAATTTTTAGCCGTTTATCTGCAGTTTTAGGGAGCTGTGCAATAGTGATTGGTGTGTGTGTGTGTGTGTGTGTGTGTGTCTTTTTAACTTCTAGCCTTAAACCTTTTTTATTTATTTATAACTATGTATTCAGTGCACTGTGAGGACTGCACCATTCAATCTTTTTTTTTTTTTTTACCTTATCTACTTGATGTTTGTGCTATTTTCCAAAAAAGGTTGGTTGGATTCTTAGATGTTACTCAACATTTGATTGCATTGCTGTGTCTTCAGTTTTCGATGGTCAGTGAACCTGTTAAAGTCAGAACTGCTGTCACCAGAGATCTTGGTTGCAGATATGTTCAGAGACTTATCTTTAAGCACACAGAGATTGAGGATCTGTTGTAGCTGCTTCGACTGGGCAGATCCCTCAGGAACATGTGTAGGCCAAGGTTACAAAGAAACTGTGTGCATTGCGAACATTTTACAGCCATTACAAAGCTATTTTTTTCGCCTAGTTTCCACCCACACGTTTTGGGCAGAGCTCACAGGTGTGGGGCAAAAGAGGTATTTGGTGTTTGTTTGAAAAGAGTGCAACAAGCATCGACAAGCTGCGTGAAGCTGCGGTGACAGACAGACCTTCAAATGAGCTCACTGTCCCACCAACAGCTGACACTGAGCAGTCACCAGAGCGACAAGTGGCTTCTACAGGGACCGGGCTCTGTGCACTGTACCTGCTCACACTCTGCTGTGTATGACAGCTGCAGGACAGACCAAACAGCACATGGCTGCCTACAACAGCGCTACAGAGTAAGTTTATTTAAAGAGTCATCTGAGAGGGCTGTGTTTAGGATGATTGAACTTACTTAAGGATAGAAATGTAGGATACTTATGCATGTAACTACCAGCAATGATCATGGTGGCTGAGTTGTGTGCATTCATCTACTGAAAGACTTGGGTATGGGATCAACCCCCCTCTGCCCTATTGCCACTTCCACTAGTGGCCACTTGCAATATTGCACAATAAAAAGCATAATCCGTTTGTTCCAAATGTTCATTCCATTTTTCTTAGATTTTTAACCAAGCTAGAATTTTTTTAAAGGATAAAAAAATGTGAAGGATAATCTTTAATCGTCATGCTGTCACTGCACTGTCCTGCATTCAAGTGCACTGGTCAGAGCAAATAATGTACTAAAAGAAACAGGTCACAACATGCACTGAGGCCTTAGTGTGCCCAGGCTGGATAACACAAAAATAAATGTGCAAGTAATGCAAGGCAGTGGGACATAAGGGCCACTGAGCAACGTTCATTGAAAAACAAAACTGGTCATGAAGTCTCATAATACAACTGTGGATTTATTCAGTGTAGTGCATCTTAGCAAATCCAGGACTAAACCTTCTACTTTACAACTTCAGTCACTGCCCAACTCTTTAATTTACCAACTGGTGGATGTATAACATAACATTTTGAGAGGCTTTATCCACTCGGTTTGTCATCACTTAGCATTTGTGGTACTGCAATTAAAAATGTTTTTTTCTAGTGATTTAGTTGTAATGGAGCCTGGTCTTAATCTAGACCGGTCTTAAGACCATTTTTAAGGTCTTGCTCTTGTCTCGGTCCAGGAAGGATGCTTTATTTGTCCCCATCATTCTTGTGATTGGATGAAAACTCACTCTAACTCTGCCTCCTTCATCAAACACAAACTTCTATGAGTCTGGACTTGGACAAAAGCTGGACATGGACTGTCCGCATTTTTAAGATTATTTTTTGAGGGGACTTTTTTGGCCCATAATTTGATGGTTGACGGATAGCTTGACAGGAAACAGGGTGAGAGAGGGGAATGACACGGGGCAAGTGACCGAGGCTCGAGCCCAGGATTCCCTCATGGTGGAAGTATGTTCTGCCTGAGCTGCCTGGGGCACCCCCCCGGACTGTCTGGGTTTTATAACTGTTTTATACCTGTATCTATGGTCTTGACTACAGACACTAGCATTGTCTCTGCAGACCATAATGTAAGACATGCTGGGTAAACAGACACCCACCAAATGATCAAAGAGGTTTTTGAATGTCTAAAAATTGAACAGATTTAGACCTTTAATAATGATGTCATTACTAAATTGTTGCACTTGTGAACCATTTGGCACCATTGATGAAAATGACTTGCAGCCAAAAGGAAAATAAAATGAAAACACATAATGTGCATCTATTGCTGGTATTCTTGGTTGTGTGAATGGAAATAAATTTAGCTGTGAAACACAGTGTATTTGCATGTACGTATATATGGCTTGACTTGTCCTCTATCGAATTTCACTGTCAGACAGAGAGTGCTGCCATCAGCAGAAAAGAAGAATGACAACATCTTTTGTTGGCATTATCATGTGCCCACACACAGTTCCTCCTGGCCCAATCAAAATACAGTCAGATATCTGTACTTTCAGGTGAGATGGGCTGTGACCATTTATCAGATTTGTATTCATGTAAAACTGATTTGATGCACTTATTTCCCAGTGGAATTCAGGTCTCTGTCAGAATGAATGCCTCTGAAAGAATAATGTGGCATCAAGTTTGGATGTTTCCGGAAACGTCAGAGATATGTGGGAGGTCACTTTGGAGACTAGTCTATTCTGGAGATTGTGTTGCAACAAGTTTGTGAGTGTTTCATTAAACAAGTCATAACATCTACTCTACAGTGAATAAAAGTGTTCATCATTTTCACTGGCAAACCATAAAACCAAAACATCAAAGTGAAATCAGCCGAATGAAATATGTCCATGTTTTGTGTATTGTGTTTTCCCAGTTGTTATATTATAGATTTGCACAGTATGTGCACATGTGTGCATTTGCAGTCTGTTGATTAGATGACAGATAATCCTACTAATAAGGCATATTTTCCCTTTTAGTTATTAATTTAATTATTGGCCCTATATGTACCAAAAATAAAAACTCACCTTGGGCTTGTTTCCCAGGAACAAGACGGTTCTATCAAGTGCTGATGGGAGACAGAGACAATCAAAGTTTGTCCAGGATACTCCACTACCAAGTAATCCATGGTCCAGTACCGGTCCACAGCCCAGTGGTTGGGATCCCCTGATATATGCTATTATGTAGTTGTTGTTGTATATTTGTACAGTATGTGGACATATGTATCTTTAGGGGACTTCTCAGCTGTCCCACGCTGAGGGGCACAGAGTGGGATGGGCCTCACATGCCAGCCTCATAACCCACAGCTGCAGTGGGACAGGTGACATCACAGCGGGGGGTGGGGGGACAGGAGGGCTGCTAAAGACTCTGCTGACAGCTCTGCCTCAGAGAGAACTGAGATATCATCATAAAGTGAGAGTGAGAGTGAGCTGCTGAGACAGTGCTAACACAGAGAGCTCACGGCTGCTCCTGCCAGACTCACTCGTGTGAGTGGGTGTGTAAATGTGTGTGCCCTGACATAACTGCAGAGCTGACAGGGATTTATGAGGCACACTTTATGAGATCAAGTTAAAGGAAATGATGCGTGAGATTAAAAATAATTCATAGCTGCGCATAACTGCTGCAGAGTTTGAAGCAGTCCTTACCCGACCATATCTCACAAATCAACTGTATTTATGTTTCCAGAAACATGGATGTGTAGAGGAAAAATGACATATTTACACTCTACATAGACGGCACAGAGGCATATCTTGTGTTCTGTACTAAAGTGATTTGTGACTTAAGTATGTGAATCAGATCAAAGAGTTAGACAAATAGAACAAGTGTGGTGTAATGAAAAGTCTTTGAAAAGGTCCATGAAAAGTGCCTCACCAAGTACAGAATATACTGTAACTAAATCTCACTGCTCTGCCAATTAAGAAAATCTAAACAACAAGAAAATTTATAAAACCTCTTCAGTTTTACAAGACGTGCACAACAATCATCAACAACCATCATTCCAATCCATTTTGTTTGTACTGAACATTTTACCAAAAAAAGTGTAGTGCACAGAATAAAATTACAAAAGCAACAACTAACAATACTTACTAGTTTATATGAAAATAATAAAAAATGCAAAACTAAATAAGAGCAGTGCATTAAAAACAATAAAAAAAATTAAAAACTACTAAAATGAAATGAGAACAATGAAACAGTAAAAGACAACAGAGGACCACACAACTCTTAGTTAAAGACCAAAGAATAAAAGGACACTCACCTGTCGTATTCTTCCATAAGCAATATAATGCAACTACTGGATGTAGGTGTGTACGTCATGATAGTCAGTGAATGTTTTTTATAGAGTCAAAATACAGACTTACTTCGGATCCATACACACTGTGAAAAAAAAATTAAAGAAGGGGTTAATTTTTGCTCTGCTTCACTCAAATTAGTTTAATTTTAAATTGTGCAACTTGGCTTAGCCTTAAACCTGGTTATAATCATTTTACCACCACTACTTATACTTGGATTGGCATAAGAAGCCTCGTTCGCTCGCCAAAGCACAAACGTGGTGAGATATTTCGTTTTCTTGCTGCTCCAGAAACTGACAGTTTTAAAAATGTTTATTTACTGTATTTTGAAAGGGATGGAGTGGTACAACAGGACCCCAGAAGAAATCTTAAAATTATCCATGCCTCTATTTAATCTTGTGTGTAATTACTGCTGTGTTAGCAGTGGTCTGGAAGACATACTACTGCTGATCATATCTGTGTGACTGCAGATGTTTTGTTTAAGCTCCTGGACAGCGTTTGTATTTTGGCCTTGTGTAAACAGACCTGAAACCTTGTTGGTGTAACCAGGCTTTAGAGACACACACTGACAGACAACCATTCACTCTCACCTACACTGTACATGGATGTCTTTGGACGATGAGAGGAAGCAGGAGAACCTAAATAAAATACACATAAAGGTCTTCAAAGGCTGGTCCATTTGTACATTTTATTTTGGAACATGAACTCGGGTCTCCACAGGGAAAGTCCCAAGCTCGACCACTGACACTGTCTTGGAAAGACCACAGTCAAGTTTTAGCAATGGATTTAATAAGTGGATATTCAGCAGCATACTCAGCCCATAAATAAAGTTTAAACTGACAGAATCCTGGCAGCGATCTGTTTGCTTCTATTCTAAATGGTGGCATTCGAGGAGCAATCAGCAGCAGTATAAAAGCAGCTCTGTGCTGTCTGTCAGTCACCTGTTGGTAATTGCTTGTGGCTCAGAGGGTGAGGGGCAGAGCCAATGGAAACTATGAGTGTTTATCTAATCTTTAAAACAGGCCCACCGCAGTGAGAAACACCTGCCCGACCTGCCCTCAGACTGCTCTCACCAACAAGAGAAGAAGAGCTGTCACACATCCTACAGAACAGTCATTTACTTCACAGCACAACATTTATCTGTTGCTTTGTTGATCCTTTTCCACAATGGAACAACTCTATACTGTACTCTATACAGCACACCGCATAAACTTAAGGCAAAGAGGCTTTATATCTGCGGTAAAGGTGGGAGAGTCACAACAAAATAATGTTTGAGAGTCAACTTAAACAGGGTGAAGCTTCTCAAACAGAGGGTAACGGAACTATTCTGGTGCTGAGACTATTCAAGCATTGTGACTAACTTCCCATGTAACTTTGCTGTCACCCATAAAAATGGTATAAAGTGAACAGAGCATCAAGAGTTTATGCACATGTGAACCTGTTTTGAATAAATAAAATAGAGAACAGACTCAATGTGTCAGTTGTCAGACAGTTTTTTGTTTTCAGATGTTTGATGTTCATTTTATTCCCCATATTTTAAAAATTTACATCAAATTCTCTTTGTGTTTCATGAAAATATGACTATTGTGTGTTACAATATTAATATATATGTGACTATAATCTGGCTTAGTTTTATAGATGAAAAAAAGTGTATGTGTGGTGGAGCGGCATTACGTTCCACAGCCGCTGGATTCTTGCGAGATGAGTTCACAAACTTTTGAAAATGAATCTCGTACTTCTCGAATCAAAGCTCTTAGACCACTGGCTGTTCGACCAGTGGCGGTACTGACAGTTAAGGGAGTGTTAGAAGATGTTTCGACTGTTTTACTGTTACTAACATTAACATTATGGTCCTCTGATTGGACAAAACTGCTGTTACTCACAGATAATAAATCCAACAAGCAACCATCGCTGCTGTCAATCTCAGCAAAGCCTTGGACAACTGAAAGATTTTCTACAGGAAGGTACATTGTAAAATAAGGATTGTGAATGGATTACAAAAATGTGCTAATTAATCGCAAATCTGGCTGTAATTAGTTGCTAAATACTTTTAATAAACACAGAATCTTCAATTTAACAGAAGGTTATTAACTTTATTTTGAATCATCTTTGCAGTACTTTAACGTTTGTATACCATGTCAATTGTAATAAGTTTTACATTGAAAAGTATTCATTTTGGATTGTTGACTTCAAAACTGAGTCACTGTGACAGGCCAGTCCATTAATGCTAAAATAACTAATAATAATAATAATAATAATAATAATACTTATAACTAATATAATAAATACATTAAAAATAACTTAAATGAGAAAACTTTATAAAATACAGTAACTTAAAGTGCATTAAAAATACATTCACTTTGTAATATGACTATTTAAAATGTCAATTTGTGTGTGTAATTTAGAACCTTAGAGAATATTTAAATGTTCAAATCATGCATATTACTTTACTCTTTTCCAAACAACCATCTGATAATCTCTTAAAGCAGAATTGTCCATTTAGTAATGTGTCTTTTTTGTTTTTCCATTGCTAGCTCGAGTGTGCAGCTGAAACAGAAATGATAATAATTGCGTCATTTTTGTTTAACGCCCTAAACCGAAAAAGTTCACAAAAAGAGTTAATGCACTATTGTAACTAGAACTATTTATTATCAATAAATATTGTTTCATGGACTAGTGCTGTGAGTTTTGTTATTGTTGTTACATTCCAAATACATCTCAAAAAATCTGGAGTTGTTGTGATATTATTGTACGGTGAGATTTTAACAACTCTCCCTCATTTAAGACTATGTCAGTGTGTCTTAACATACCATTAAATAAAAAAAAGTGTGTTCACAAATGCAATTAAAGGATTGAAGGATGTCTGCACGATTTATGCTCATGCATGTCTGAAGAAGTCTGAGTGGTTTAATTGAGCAGTGAGGGATGGGTAAAGTGAGAGAAAGCAACATGAGTCCCGTCTGTCAGTTTCCAAAATAGGTGGTGATGCTCACATACAATATACTCTATATATGGTGCAGGTATAGAAGGTTCTGAGCACCATAAGAGAGCGCTCAAAGTCTCTGAGCCGTCTGAGGTGGTAGAGAAGTTGTCTGGCCTTCTTTACAATAGTGTTGAGTCCAAGACAGGTCCCACAAGGTGGTCACTTCCAGGCGACTGAAATGGGTTTGAGAAACATCCCACATAAACACAACTCCAGGTGTGAACAAAAGCACCAGAGCTTGAAACATGATCGCAAAACAAGAAAACCAAAATGCAAAGGTCTAAACAGAAGATTTGAAGCCTAAACAACCCTCCCATTAACACAGGCCCTATCACAACACACTCTCCATTTCCTCTCCTCTTGTCCAGGGCAGTGGGGTCATGTGGAACTGGACTTCAGGTGGGTTTGAATGAGCCCTCTCTTGGGCCTGGGGGTCCGAGCCGCAGGTCATTCTAGTTGAGTGAGCAAATGGGAACATCTGCCAATCCACTTTGACCCGTGTGTGTCCGATAAAGAGCACAACAGGAGGCGTCGTCGGAGAATATGAGCACGTTCCAGCTCAGAGCAGAGGAATGCTGAGATAATGTAGAGATAAGAAGTCGAATGAACAGCACCGTGCATCTTACCCAGACTCCCCAAGGACACTAATGGGCAGGAAGAGGAGGTGAGCAGGTCTGGGTAAATAGCTGTACAATAGGGTCATATCTTGATAAGACAGACTCAGTTATGAATAAAGATGTTTATTTTTAAAAGAGTCATCTCAAGGCCCGCTCTAATTATAATTCACAGACACACTTAAAGTTGAGATGCCAAAATAATTAGGTTGTAACCCAGTCCTATCTCATTATGTGGGAGGAGTTGGGAAATAGTCAAGTGATATAATGAAATGGCACCACATCCTGTCATTGTGCTGGAGCAATGTTGAATTTGTGATGCAATATTGTCTCATCAGTCGACAGCAGGAGTTACAGTACAAAAAAAAAGGCTCAGTTACAAACAGACAAAACATTAAAAGGCTTTGCTATTTACTTACTTTATGATGTAAGATAGGATGAATGAAACAGGATGAATAAAAATGAAAACGGCTCCTGGTTTAAAGAGATTATGTGTGGAATTTTCAGGTCATGGTAGGTAAACAAACCTGGCCCTGGGTCTTTTATTAAAATGTCCAAACAATTGTATAAAATACATTCAGTTGGGTCAGAATGTTTCAGCTAGAGTTGTGTCTGGAACCATTAGAAGGCAACATGTTTCACTGTACTAACCTAAGAATAGAATTTAAATCTTTTCTTCTACCATATAAAATTATAAAATGCACGTTTACTTGTGCATAGAGTTCTTAAAACTAGTTCAGGACGCACTGTCTTGTCCTGTAGGCAGATACCCTCTCCATCTTTAAGATTAGGTTTAAAACTTTTGGACAAAGCTTATAGTTAGGCTCTAGATGAGCTGCACTAGTTCCAGTTAGGGTCTAGTTTAGGTGCACTAGGTCTAGTTAGAGTCTTGATGAGCTGCACTAGGTCTAGAAAAGGTCTAGATGAGCTGCACTAGGTCTAGAAAAGGTCTAGATGAGCTGCACTAGGTATAGAAAAGGTCTAGATGAGCTGCACTAAGTCTAGAAAAGATCTATATGAGCTGCACTAGGTCTAGATAAGGTCCAGATGAGCTGTACATGGTCTAGATAAGGTCTAGATGACCTGCACTAGGTCTAGTTAAGGTCTAGACAAGTGGCAGTAGGTCTAGTTAAGGTCTAGATGAGCTGCACTAGGTCTAGTTCAGGTCTAGATGAGCTGCACTAGGTCTAGTTAAGGTCTAGATGAGTGGCACTAGGTCTAGATTAGGTCTAGATGAGCTGCACTAGGTCTAGTTAAGGTCTAGATGAGTGGCACTAGGTCTAGATTAGGTCTAGATGAGCTGCACTAGGTCTAGTTAAGGTCTAGATGAGCTGCACTAGGTCTAGATAAGATCTAGATGAGCTGCACTAGGTCTAGTTAAGGTCTAGATGAGCTGCACTAGGTCTAGTTATGGTCTAGATGAGCGACACTAGGTCTAGATAAGATCTAGATGAGCTGCACTAGGTCTAGTTATGGTCTAGATGAGCGACACTAGGTCTAGATAAGATCTAGATGAGCTGCACTAGGTCTAGATAAGGTCTAGATGAGCTGCACTAGGTCTAGATAAGGTCTAGATGAGCTGCACTAGGTCTAGATTAGGTCTAGATGAGCTGCACTAGGTCTAGTTAAGGTCTAGATGAGCTGCACTAGGTCTAGATAAGGTCTAGATGAGCTGCACTAGGTCTAGTTAAGGTCTAGATGAGCTGCACTAGGTCTAGATAAGGTCTAGATGAGCTGCACTAGGTCTAGTTAAGGTCTAGATGAGCTGCACTAGGTCTAGATAAGGTCTAGATGAGCTGCACTAGGTCTAGTTAAGGTCTAGATGAGCTGCACTAGGTCTAGATTAGGTCTAGATGAGTGGCACTAGGTCTAGATAAGGTCTAGATGAGCTGCACTAGGTCTAGTTAAGGTCTAGATGAGTGGCACTAGGTCTAGATAAGGTCTAGATGAGCTGTACAAGGACTACATGTCTGCATGAAGTATGTCACACTAAGCTTCAGTCCTCTATCCTAAAGTTGTCTTGTGTGCATTAACTCAAAACCACATTAAAGTGTACATTAAGTATCCAATCCCTCTCAAATGTACTCTTGTCTTCAGTAAGGTGAGGTCACATGGGATGAATGCATTTCTCAGTGAAAAAGGCCTGGGCTTTATCTAAACACATAATTGTTGCCGATGTAAAAATAAACCTCTTTAAGATGAATGACTGTGGTCAGTGATGTCACATCCATGTATTTGCCTTGGCGTACATAAACAATCATTACTGGACCATCATTCTGCTGAATACTGCTACTGATCCTATAAAAGTAACTTAAGTCATACAGACTCCTCAGAATAGTGGCATGATGTCTTCTGTGGCTTTGCAGGAAATTTGTGAGTCTGATTCACAAACAACCCAGACCAATAAATCAGAGGTTATTTCAACCTGGAAACACAGGCATACATCAGTGAAGTCACAGCAAGCTGTCTGCATGAGTCAATGTAGGACTAAAGTACTAAACAGGCAGGACATTATGGACCTTTTTTGTTTACATGGTATTTTATTCATTTGTAGGACAAATATTTATTCAATGTACACATAAAAAAGAATATGCTTGAAATAAAACTGTTAAATCAGATATAAGTTAGCAGTTACGTGGTGGACACACAGGCAAGTGTAAGGGTTTGATGATACGTGGTGGAAAAGACAATTTGGCAAGTGAAAACATTATACAAGTGTTAACATTATGGATCTACAGCATATACATGCAAATTAAATAACTAAGTCAAGTAAATATGTCTTAGTAGAGTATGCTTCCTATTCTAATATCAGCAAATTGAAAAGAATTGGAGTCTATTACCTGTGTTAATAAGAGTTGCAGAAGGTTAAATAATTAAAAGGGCTCTTAAGCTGCATTTACTCTAATGCCAAAAGAGGAAGTCAGATACTGCCAAGTGATCAAGTCAAATTGGAAAGTGACTGTTTTTAAAAACTACATAAGATGCATATTTTATATTTCATGTACAGTGTACCTAATGGTAATCTTTTTCATCTCTAGTGCCCCCAGCAACATGGCTACAATACACATCAAAAACCTTCTTTATCCTGTGAAATATTTTTAACTGAAAGTGAAAATTGGTCTGACTTAAAAGTATTCTGTAACAGATTTATGTAACAGATCACTGACAGCAGTTTGACTAATTGCAGTGTACCGCTACATATCTTTCTTCATGACATGTAATAAAAAATAAATCAAATGAAGTGTCTGCCAGTTTAATGTAATATGTTAAATTAAATGTATGTCAGTACTGTCTATGTGTCACAATGAGCTGGTAGTTTTTTTTTGTTGTTGTTGTTGTTTTTCTCTCAGAAGAAACATGTTAGTTTTTTCAAAAGCATATTTTCAATTGGCTGCGATATGATTGCTCCTGTCAGCTGTCCAAACTGGGGGTTTAATGACAATAGTTAATGATTAAGAATGTAATCAAACTGCTTTTGTTTAAAAAAAATCTTGAACTTTCCCTTTAATAGGTTTGGCAACATTTATGTATTTATTAAAAAAGTAAAATAGGTCAAAAGTTTTTTTTAAATTGGACTATAGTACAGTATATAGGACTAAACATGGAACACAACAAGAACATGATGATTAGTTAATACAGATAAATTATGTGCATTCACTGTTGATGTCTGGAAACTATCACACATTATTTTCATGATTTTGAGGCTATGTACATTGAGGTAAAAGGTTTTATGCTGCTTCAAATACACAACCCATAAATCTGTTTCCTGAATGAACCTGCTCTAAAGGGACTGTCATCACCGAGGCCTGACCATTGAAGGAAGCGTCTGATTCTGGAGCAGTGACTGTGGGAGATAAATGTAACCATCAGCTGTCTCCGAGCGGCTCCCGTCAGCGCCGGCCCCTGATACAAACGAGCCGCACACACGGACGGTTTACATTACAGCTCCGCGCGGGGGTCACACATGCCCCGCAGCCCGCCACCTCGGGCCTCATTACCCACACACACGTTTGTTCTGTGATGTATACAGCTCACAGATGTGGGCCGTGTAAGTTGACTTTTCAAATCACAGCTGATATATGAGCCGTGTTTGGGGTTCTGCGGTTTGGACTGTGAGCGATGATTGTATTTTCATGAAAACTTGTAATGTGATCATTTTTCTTTGCACAGTTGTATCATAAACTGTTTGGAGCTACTGTTCTGAGCTCCAGCCACGTGATGAATGTTCTGTTTTATACAAGCCTGCTGTAATTTACTCGAACATGAGAGTGCAGACACCTCAATTAAGTCAGTCTTTGACTTTGACTCTAAACCTATCCAAATCCACATTTAATTTATTAAACTGTTTCTTTCTGGTTAGTGAATATGTTAGTGGTGAAATTACAGGACTCCTGCTTTTCTTTTACTTGTGTCACCTTTAGCATGTTAACATATCTGCCCTTTCTCTTGTAACGAACGCTCAAGTGTCATTCGGTTTGTGTCAAAAAAAGTCGACTCCTTATATTCACAACTTTTATGCTGCTGCTACAGAGTCTACACTGAGCTATTCATAGAGCAGTTAGAAAACTCACCAGACAGACAAAGGCCTAGGTCGATTCAACAGACTCCAGATACAAACGTGTTTACAGTCAAAATGCAATATTCCAACACACCTTTGGTTCTTTTTAAAACTATGGCTCCGTAATTGAGTAACGTGGTTAGTGCTCCTGCTTCAGAGCCAGAAGGTTGTGAGTTCAAACCCCGGCCGCCTCAAAAAATCCTCGGCTAAGTCTAGCGTTTCTGTGAGGAGTCTGCATGTCCTCCCCGTCTTACTGTTGGTTCTCTCCAGGTGCTCCAACTTCCTCCCACCGTCCAAAGACATGCATGTATAGGTGGGAACTCTTAAGTGCCCCTAGTGGATGAATGTGAGAGTGAATGGTTGTCTGTCAGTGTCTAGCTCTGCGACTAACTGGCCATTGTCCAGGGTCCACCAAAGGCCCAAAGCTGCTGGGATAGGCTCCAGCCACCCACAACCCCAAGTGGCACCAAGCAGTAGAAAACGGCTGGATGGATAGGCTCCGTAATTAGAGTATGTTGGGCCACCAAGGTCTCCTCAGTGACTGCAGCAGCACAAAACCAAACCTCCAGCCTCTCGCACCACCACAAAGGGGAATTTACTCATCCAAGTCTTGTCGGAGGCTAACTTTGGAATCTTGGGCCATTCTAGTAAGATATAGCAGAGTCATTAACATTTTGCCATGCATGTTATTATAATTATGCAGGTATTTTTATATAGTTCCAGTATAGGTAGGTCATTTTATATTCTAAATAAAAGGCTATGAACACTAGGGCTGCCCAATACACAAGCCAATACTCGCCGTGGTTATCTGATGGTGCCATGTCACTCACTGCTGCTGTTTCTATTTCTGTCCTGTCTACCAAAGCAGCCCAGGCTCTAACACTGTATTTATCGTTTTTTTTATACCATAACAGAAGCTAAGTGGACATTCATACAGTCAGACATTTGCATCTTCTGGCTTTATTGGAGTTTCTAGTACTATATAACCCAAAGCTCGATGAATGTTCAAAGTCTGCTCACTGCTTACATCTCGTTTGCATCACATTCCCACATACATCCCGTCCCAGTGAATCTGAGCGGGCACATGGAAGCACTTTCTCATGGCAGGTCCGGGATCAGTGGGATCAGGTGTTGTTTGGGGGGATTTAGCAGCAGAGGCGGGCTACGAGGCTAATCAGACTAACAGATGAGCCTCTTCCTGTTCTCACATGTGCTGCGGCCCACACTTGTCGCTCTGTGTTTGTGTGGGAAACAATGGCCCCCTGTTTGGCTTACACCTGTGCCTTTACAACACCCCCCGCCGGCGGCAAACATACACCACCCCGACCCCAACCTGCAGCCCTCGTACCGCACCCCATTCCCACTTTACTTCTCGGTTTTCATTGCATTTGCTTTTAGCGCAGAGGTACGCAGAGCAATGCATATTCAGCAGGTGTCCCAGGACAGATAACTCAGTCATGTCTGCAGTCTTATCGGCTCGTATCAGGAGAGGATAGAGAGCTGATTAGAGCTGTCTTCATTCAGCAGCAGCCACTCAATCAGCCTCTACCTGGCTTTAACCCGTCACAGGTGGAAGTGGATTGGAAAAGTCACAGTGATGCATGAAACAAGTGCAGAATACTGTTGAGTTTTCATCATTTTCTTTCACTTAAAGACAAACGCATGGAGTCCTAGTGCAACAGGCTCACTTGCCAAGAGCCAAGAAGAAGTTTTGTTTATACTGCAAATCCACAAGAGTCAGCAGTACTCAAAAAATGCAAGGCAATCAGCTGCAACAATTACTGACTCAAAAGTTTGGCTTATTTAAGTTTCATAGAGCACATGTTTCCTCAATGTTACATTAAAACTTGAATTTTAGCAACTTAAATGCTTTTGTTGTTGTAAGATGTGCCTTCCGTCACCCCTAATTAATTATTCTACTTTAAAAAAACAACAAAAGTGCTTAATTTGTAGGTTCTATTTCTAGTTCTTTGACAATGCAGAAAATATATTGCAAAAAAGGTTCATGATAATTAAAATGGAGAGTTACACACAGTAATCATATGTATTGTGTGGAAATGCACAGAGAAAATTTGATCCATTACTAAATCTATTTAATTAATTTGAAAATCCAGGTTTATGATGTAATTAAAGGTTAATTCAAACCTACATCTTGAAAAGTCTGATTGCCAACTCTTACAATAAGATAAACACACAGTTTGATGAACACACAAGCATCACACATGATTTATATTTATATTCATATTAGTTTTCCTGACATTAATGAACATAAGACTACATATATAAAATGATTAAAATGTAATGTAGCTGCTTCTTGAATGTTGTTTTGTAACTGTCATGGCATTAGTTCATATTCAAGAATAACAATAATAAATGTTTTGGATGAGAAACTCAAACATGTTTAAAAGATTGACATCAAACAGATAAGAAAGACAAACTTTACCTGCAATTTAGTAATTATAGAGACCCAATTTTTAAAAAATGACAATCTGTTGCCAAATCAACCACCATTTTCAACTGCTTGTCCTGATGGGTTCCAGCTACTAACTCCAGAAGTATGCATTGTTTCTGCTTGCGAAAAAAAGAATCTAACAGCATATTGTGACAGGAATTATTTGTAAAAAAAAAAACAAGACCTTAAAACGTCATCCAGGCTTTATTATCAAGGCATTTTCAGTCCTGAATGGAAGCTTTGGCCAATCACATCCTTCTGACACTAAAGTTGGAGCTAAAAGTTTACAGTAAGCTCTTAATTTAGTAAAATGTAACATCTTAGTATTTTCTGGAGAGAAAATTTGGTTCAGTTTTTCTTTTTCAATAAAAGAATAGCAGGAGAGGTCCCTTTGCTGATGTTGGAGGTGAGTGGAGTCTGAGACAGGGACAGCAAAAAGAAAATCAGATTTTAAGTTTAAGGCAGGGTGTGTAACACAGGAAATGACATAGATTATTGTCAAATGTAATGAACTTTTGCATTTGACAATAATAATATTAAAAAAAAATTACATATGGTTACAAATCCTATTTACATTTTTTAACCTGCAAAAGTCGACTGTAATCAAGCTCTAGTTAAAGCCATTGAGTTTTAAGTTGGATTAATCAGTCATCAATGCTTGTACAACCATGCAGAAGTCACTCTGTTCAAATGTCTGCAGCATTAGTTCAATGGATGCAAAGTTTAAATCACAAAAGATGGCTTATTTTTAATAAGATTGCAAAAATGCTGTAATTCAAGTAGGCCTGTTTCACATTAATGTCATTTATTTAATCAACCACAGTCACTATATAATATAGATATAGTTACAGTCACATGTATAGTTGCTGTGTTTTCTGAAACCATAAGTCTGCCACAAAACCAGTCACAGCTGCACCCTCTTCAGTTTTAGATGCACCTTTAAGCTGGGCAACTGTAGAGTGTTTCAAATAGAACCCCAACTCACACTGTAAAACTAAATCACAGAGGAAGAAAGCTGAAGCTCATGATTTATGTACTCACACTGGATGTGATGGTTTGCTGCGACCAGAATTTGAGGTCTGAGTTCCGTCTGACTGAATGGCTGGTCAAGAGCATGTCGGGAAGGGTTAATCATCTTGACTCAAGGACGCATGATGAACCTGAAATTTGACTCGACTCAAAAATTGTTATATGACTAGAAATCAAAAATTGGGATGAAAATTCAGTTGAATGAAACGAACAGAGCATGACACAATACATTTTTCAAGCAATATTGCGGTAGATTTTGTTATATAAAATGTCACTGGGTTCAGGGTGTGCAGTGTTTTTGGGGCTGACACTCTTCCATGTTTCTCTGTGGTCCTTTGTTAAAGTCTCAGGATAGTCCAGAACAAAGGGGAAGGAGGAGGCAGTAGTGGGACATAAGCCTGTCCCAGCAGCCTGCAGTAGTTGACCCCTGTCCCAGCGGAGCTCCTTTCCTGTTCCCGCAGAGGCCCCCAGGTGTGTCCCGCCCCGGCCCGTCCATCATACTGTATTGTAATCATGTATTGTGAGGCTGGGCTGGTGCTGGAAGGTAAACAGAGTTACAGTCAGGACAGGTACAGCCTGACCCTGTGGGCCAAAGTGGGGTCAGGGGTCAAACATACAGGACAGGGGAGGGGTAATGTGTAACAAACATCCAAATTAAAAAGACAGTTCAGACTTAGCTAAAACAGTGCTTTCCCAATGGCATTTGTCTTCACTTTTTGTCCCTTTTTATTGGTTTTTAAATCATTTTTATGAAATTGTGAAATTGGCGCATGTAACATTTTTGGTCCAAACGTCTTGCTAATTACACATTCTTTGAGGTTTGGATTAGTTCTGGTTCTGTAGTGTTTACTGTATTTGGGTCACTATGTAACAACCTTGTATACTGTATATTGTATGCTATCTTTTTATGTCTCTAATGAAGAGGGGGCAGCAGAAGTAGTAAAAAGAAAACCCTACTGGTCTTGTGTGTACTACACCGTTGTGTTGGTGTTTAGACTGGCTCTGTGCGAACACTACTCGTGTTGAGAACCTCATCATGTGAACATGAATCAGCAATGGCATGACTTGCGTTTCCTGACCAGCGTTCTCGTGTAGTAAGTTCCAAATCAAATTGATAAGAACCTTTGGTGTAGTTGTGTGTGATGTCACTGTTTACATAACAGATGTCTATCTCTGGACACAGAGGAAACACAAGGCTCTTCAGGAGAAACTTGTGTGTGACACTGGTGGCCTGGACATGGAGTTGGTGGGACAAATGGCTGTGAATATCTTGAAAAGGAGTTTCAAGAATGTGTGAACTTGTAGAAGATTTTTCGCTTTAGCAAGGACACATTTGTGTTTACTCTATTTTATTTTTCTATATAGTGTATTTAATCACATGTTTCTATTTACTGCCAGTGGTAATTAAAGGTAGCCCCACTTTTAGTTTGTTAAAAAAAAAAAACTAAAAAAAAACTTAAAGACTTTTAAAATGTGCATTTTAAATTATGCATATTTAATATAAGCACTTTAAGATACTTGTGCAAAGGCACTTTAAATTAGGCACTTCAAAACAGCCATATTAATAACAAGCACTTTATGATATTTAAGGATAGACACTTATAATAGGTAGATTCCTAACTGGAACTACAGTATATGATATGCACAGTCTAGTGTACAGTGAAATTATACTTTAGGGGAGGTACATTTGTTCGGTTCTATGTATTGTACTGCATCATGGTACTTTATTTCTATATGTCTGTTGTATTGGTATTATATTTGCTTTTTTGTTTGTATTTCTATGTCTGGGACTACGGATGGAAATGAGCATTGTGCTTAATCTGGTTTATTTACGACAATTTGCCTTGTACATTGATTAATATGCACTGTCACAACCAAATAAATAAATAAATGTAATGCAGTTTTTTCCCATCATGTAAATTCTTAAAAAAATTGCTAAAGTCAGGACGTCACAACACAGACGTGCTGCTCCACGGAGTATGGAGCTGTACTTAGCTGTACTCAATAAAAAACTGTAAATCAGAGCTTTTGACAAGATGGAGCTGAGACACACTTAAAGTGATGTGCTGTCCAGTGTGAATCCTGGATAAGGATTTTTGGGTTCTTTACTGCAGTGGGATCAGAATTACGCTAAAGAATATTTGTCGGTTTGAATTAGATATTTTTAACAGATATAAACTCTGTGTTGTAAAACAGTCCATTAACATTAGCAACAAAATGTTCATTCTAACGACTTCAAACACCTCTTTTTTGCTTTTGCAATGGGAAGAATCCATTTTGAGCAGATTTGGATTTCTTGCTGCACTAACTCTGTAGGAACTGGCGACAGAGCAGAGTAGGCCGTACCTTCTCACAGTAATTATCCCTTTCTCATAATACACCCGTGGACCTCTTATCACCTGCAGCATTGGCCAACACTGTCCCATGGAAACACTGTAACAAACAGCTCCAGATACAGCGCCAGGCAGATTCCACTCACTGCCAGTTGCTAGGTACAGGACTAATTCCACATATTAATACTCCACTCCCACATCACCCCCTGCGCCTCAGGACCCAGATTAAACTTTCAGACTCAACCTGACCACTCTGTATCTAAAGCGTTGGCAGGGTGCAACATTTTTGAGATATTTCCCATAAATTATGACGGCCTATCAGTGGAGCAGCTGTATGGGCAGATCGTACCATTCACAGTGGCTATTATACCGATATGAATACATCTCGGTGCGGCTGTCAAACTGATTCCACCTCTGTATGCGGGACGCTCAGAACAAAGGCACGTCAAGTAAAGCAGTTCCCGCGTCGTCCCTCCTTGGGCCCATTCACAACGCCAAACAATCCCACATCAGTGTCTTTATGCAAATGTGTGTGGTGCCCTGCAGGCGGCATGGACCCAGGTAACACTGTAAGCAGCATGGGGTCTTCAACGCCCACTGGAAACTCCAACACTCCAAAGGGACAGTCTGATATTTTGTAAAGGGAGGTCGATAAGAAATTTAGCTATAGGTATTTTATTTCCTACAGTAGGTTAGTAGCACACTCCCAGTTTGGAGAAGCAGACAGGAAGAGTGACAAAGGCCTTGAATCATAAAAACATTTTTAACTGAATCAACAAATAACAGCTGTAATTAATGACCAATCAGGCTCCAGTATTATGTCATTCATTTGTACATATGATGGACTATTTGTCACTGTCTGTCCTGGTCCCATCTGTTGCTGCTGGGTTCTTTGAGTTTTTCCTTACCCTGATGGAGGAGATGTTGTCCTATTCAACATGTTTCTCTATATGCTGTCTTTTTTTTTTGCTTGTTATTGTTATACTGGGCTACATAAATAAAATTGCATTAAACTGAATCGATATCACAAGACATTTTTGCACAGGCGCCAGTTCTATATGACATCACCCAGAAATTAGCAGGAAAAAGGTAGCAAGGTGAACTCAGTGGTAGGGTGTGCTCTGGGTTTGTCCATTTTTATATATCAATACGACTGTTTACACATTGTTACATGTTAAAAGCAGTGACATTTTGGTTGTTTAAACTGCACAGTAATACTTCAGGGTAAAGTTCAAGTAAAGCTGAACTTTAAACCCCACATTGTAAAATTTTACAATAAGTTATTTAAAGTTACGTAACTGAATCTTTTACAGTTTCAAAGAGCATTGCGGAAAATGTTGGCATATACAGTTGAGTAAATGGTACAGTATCACTTTAACACTCTTTGCATTTGGCTTTAATGAAAAATACACATAAAAATAAGTGGATCAGTGGATGGAGCCAGAGTCATATTTATTTGGGATGTATCACATGTATATGAACTAAATTGATTTTGTTTTAAATTTATGAATAATTATCGGCTGTATTTCTAATGGGTTTGTGCCTAGATAATGGTGTGTCCTGCAGGGCTACAATAGCAGTGTTCTAGAGTTCTGAGTGCGAGGTGTGGCATTGAAATGTACACTTTTGCCACTAATGCCAAAAAAACGACACACCCGCAGACATATTTTAACCACTTGTTTTTATTCTTAATATTAATACATTTTGTGTTGTTAAAATATTTTTCTAACCCCACATTTCAGACATTCTCATGGTATCTGAGAAGAGGAGTACTTTCAAGGGAATGGATGTTTTGTCAGTGTTCTATCTCATTCTGGTGAGGCTCTGGGCAGAACACAAACTACAGGGCCCAGGCAGAGATAAGGTGCTGTTGTCATGAAGCAGCTGTGCAGGAGTATAAATAAGTGTTGTAACACAATATGCACTCGCTTCAACAGATGGCATCAGGTGTGCTGAGTTTGACGATCAGATGCTCGTTCATTTAAAGAACTGGTTTTGTCAGTGTGCTGTGCTTCAAGACAAAACAATTTCCTCTCAGTGACATTTAACATTTATAGAGGCGTGTAGTTTGATTCTTCTTCAGCCATGTCTGACGGCATTGTATACCGCAAAGTCCACCCCTTAGATTCCTTAGAGTGTCTGAGTGCGTGTAAAGGAATTAGAATTATAGTCTGATGAAAATGTATTCTTTGTATTCAAATACATGTATCAGTGCAAATAGAATTACACTGTTTATCTGATTGAGACTAGATGGCCTGTTCATTACTGTGCAGCATAGTCAGACTGGAGCTGGACTTTGTACATGCTCCCTAGAGTTGTAGTGTGCAACAGGAGAAACAAATAAACAAAAAACAAAAAAAAAAGGCTAAAATAATGCTTAGAGTGATACCCACACAAATTTACTACTTAGGAGATATTGTTTATGCAAGGTTCTTAATTATCTTTTAGGTGTTTTTTGGTCTGTATAAAGTTAAAAAACAAAACAAATCATGAAACTATGTTTATTGTAGCATATTCAACAGGCTGTACAAATCAAATGTATGATTTTCTTTTGTGAGGGTAAACTGCTGTCCAGTTAAACAGTCTACATGGGCTATTAGTGTAGCTTGACTAAGCTGTACACATAACTCTTAGTCACCCTTGGTTACTGTTTCAGGCCCTGAACTGTAAACCACTATTGGTCAATTCTGTTATTGACCACTTGTGTTTAGAATGTTATATTTCCAGTATGTCAAGCCATATTCTTACTGTTGGACAAAGAGCACATGAGATAAAGAGCTGAATAGTCTACTCATACTACAGACATGGTATCAAAGCTATATTGGGCAGAATTTGATCTGTTATAAAGAAAAGAAATTAATAAGCTTGACAAATGCCATTACACTCTAAAGTTATTAATTTAGAGCAGCGGCCATGTTATTTCTGTGATACATTTTGGAGCCAACATGAACATTCAGTACCACTAGAGTGGTCCAAAATATTAACCTTCCTTAAAGTAATGCTCATATGCTTTTCAACTTTGGGCTATTTTTTTCAAACTTTTATTTTTATGTTAATTACAGTGTAGTAAGACAAAAAAGCCTACTCTAGCTTCAAGTTATTGAATTATGTGTACTGTAAGTATGTGTGCAATAAGCTCAGTGCTAATTTTAATTCTGCAAAGTATGCCTACCCCAGCCCCATTTATGACATATATATGTAATAAACTGTTTATTAATACACACTCTAGCTACAGATTGATTTGTGTTTACATCATGGCAGGAAATTGCTTAACCCAGTTTTAAAGCACTAACCGATTTTTGCCATCCCTCCCTCAGCCCCACCACTCATCCCCAACATCCAAGTACTTAACTTAGCTTCTTTTATTTAAAACCAGACCAATTATCCACCACAAAATACTAATACTTTACATTAAATTGAAGTTTAGAGCTTACCTGCAACTTTTAATTTTGGAGTTTACTGTTAGACTTTAGCAATCTTGTAATTATCTCCACCTTGTTAAACATTGCGTTAAAGCATTGCCAACATTTGTCCACGTTTAATTTTCTGCACGTTTCTCTATTTTTATCTTATTTTTTAGCGGTTTTGCTGTAAAATAAGACACTTTTTTTTCAACAGAATACCTAATTTCCTTGGTTTATTTCCTTGCTCCTTTGTTGTTGACATCAATGTCGACTAATGGGAGTGCTCCTTTTTACCCGAAGTGAGCTGTGCTTGGCCAAAATCCCACTGTGGTCTGATCATTCTCATCTATCAAAATCCTTAATTATAAAGCATAGATCATGTCTTAAGTTCTCATTTTTTCCACAGATGATTCCTATTACAATAAGCTTTGGGTGATCAATCTGTGAAACTAAATGCTACAGTAAAAAATCAGGGAATGGACTTTTAAGTAACTGATTAATTGAATCATCTATACTTGTACCAAATATTTGTTCGAAGTGTACTTTCCATCTCAAGGCAACTACATTATGCCAATGTTGAGGGTATAAAGGTCTTCATTGTGCCTTTGATCAACTCCAGTAATTCTTGTTGACATGACAGAAAATTGCTTCTTTAAAAGAGTATATCATGTGGCACTCACTGTAAGTTACCCCTCAGGTGCACTCCAACATTGCCAAGGTTAACTATTTAAAAACAAATAGCCTATCCCAACTTTAAATATGGTACAGGAAATATAAACAATTCTTACTCTATTTTTGATATTAGTGTTGTACTGGTAAATGTACCAAAACAAAAATCAGACATGTAGCTACAAGTGCCTTTTACTCAGACGCTGGCTTTATTTCCCAATTCCCATATTATCGATATACCCTGAAGGCTCCTGAAGTTTCTCCCCTCCACACATTCACTCACTATTCACACATTGACACACACACACATTCCAGCGGCGGCGGGCGGAGTCGTGGCGCTGGGCGGTTTGTGAATGAGCCGCAGAGACAGAGCTGGGAGCAGGCTGTCCTCTCAGAGCGCAGCGCCGAGCCCTGCAGCGCACACACGGCGAGCGAGAGCTGGACAAATGGAGCTCTTTACGGGAGTCAGACCTTTACTTTTTACCTATGTTCTTATCAACGGCATTTTCATCACGCTACAAACCAAAGAAGGTAAGTCTATTTCTTTCTAAACTCTTTTTCCAAGTTTCTTCAGTGAACTTTTTGAGAGCTGTTGAAGTGTAGCGAAGCACGCGTGCCTTGCGAGGAGTTGGGCAACTTTCAGAGCAGGAAACTTTTAAATCTCCTGACCGTGTGACAGTTTGTCTGCTCTAAAAGCAACACTTTTTAACTTTACAAGCTCGTCTTTTCCTAGTCATAGCCAGTTGAGGTTGTTATTCCTGTGCGTAAAGACAGAATTCGGAGCATGTGCGCACTAAACTTTTACAACAGCAACAGGTGAACTCTTGGAGACGTTTTTTCCACAACAAATTCTTTTCCAACCCTCTATATCTTTTATTCCTTGACATTCTTGAACGTATCGGCCTCTTTTATCGTTTGCAGCGTATCTTACAACCTTGAAGTTGCAGGATAACGAAGCTATGTGAACATGTTCTACTTACTGTCGATAAAGTAGCAATTAAACTCGATAAAAGCTGTCAGTGTTCTCGCTATCTCTTTTCTACTGGCAACAACTTTTAAACATTTTCATCCTCGGCTTTAAAGACACTCAAATGTTAAAAGGCTATGTATGTATGGTATATTAGCATTTAAACAAGTCGGTTTAAGTATGTGAAGTTCTCATGCACAAGTCCAGGCTAGTTTGGGTCCATTTGAGGACTATTCTTTCAGGAATAATTATGTGACTTCAACATTTTCTAGGTGTGTTAGTCTGGTTTTGACAAGTTTGATTGACTTATGATTTCAGTATGCATTGTTGAATTCCATTTTTACGGCTAACACAAGAAATGCTTTTTTTTTTCTAATTGCCACTTTGCATCCACAGAGGTTCTTCTGGACATGCGAGCCACAGGAGGAGAACTAGGCTGGCTCACATGGCCCTTAGACCAAGGAGACAAACCGGGGGTGAGTATCGCTCCTCTGCGCTCCATGCTTCTCCTCAAGCTCTCATATGGAATGTGCCTGAGGATAACTGCATTGAGAAACAGGCACAGGAAGACTCCGGCCACGCACAACAGTGACCGTTTGACTCGTGTGGTTAAAAAACTGGGGCTTTTTGTGCGTACACTTGTCAGGTTGCTATAAATCTCAAAGCTGGGTCTGTGCACGGCTATTGAAGGAGTAGTGGGGTCCTAGCAGAGCATGTCTAGGCTTCAGACAGAATAGCTGCTAGCTCAGAGCTGGGAATACTTGTGGCTTCTTGTGGTTTCTCCAGAATTGTATGTTAGAGAGCAATTAACTTTTAAAGTTTGCAGCATGTGGTACCTCTTTGGGATGGGAGGGGTTTTAGATGTGGCCCAGTTACCTTTTTCCGAAAATGCACAGGGAAATATCTGCAGAGATGCTTCCCATTATTGCACCCAAATGCTGTGGTTATCTCTTTGGCAGCAAACATGGCATATGTGTCCGTGTGTGTATGGTGCGGTTTTGAAGTAATTGACCAAGCAGGCTCATGCAAATCTGCTGTAGATAGGTTTATTTCATGTGCGGATGAGTCAAAGGCATGTGTGGGCGTGTTGTTCACTGTGACTCCTCTGACTTTCCCAAAGTAGTTTCACTCCTTAAATCACTCAGACATTTTGTTTCACTTTTAAACTTCCCTCTGTCAGCTGCTCTATTACCGCATTATGAGAGCTGTTAAAACATTCTTATTATGCACATTTGTCTAGTTGTTTGCATTTTCAGCATAACCAATCTTCCCAGTTGAAACTCTTATAAAAATGTTCACCAGCTGGTTAATAGATGAGCTGGCCCTGCTGTTGTACATCAACTTTATATGCAGAGCCACACACTCAGCCAACAGTGCACATTCCTTTAATTAACAGCACAGTGGCTCCATGCAGAGAGCAAACCGCAGCCCCTGCCCTTGTGGAGGCCAGTTGTTCCTTAAGAGCAAGCCTTACCTTAAAACATGCTTAAATATGTCTGTGGTGGCTTTAGCATGCGAGCTTTAACATTGTTCTGGGAAGCTGCCAGACTAAATCAAAAATAGTTTTATCTATCTTTGCGATTTGCGGAATTCTTCCCCACACAGATCCTTGAGGTCTGCATTGTTGCATTCTGTAAGGTCATAAAGTGGGGTTCCCAGTGGCGCAGAATGTGTTGTTGTAGTCCGAAGCTAGTTAAAATATTCGCAGGGAGCAATTAGTAATGTGTAGACTGAATGTTTTTGTTCCTAGCTTCACGTTACAGTGGTTAGACCCTCATGCGAGCTCCCCCGGTACCCCTTCTATTTTATTTTCAGAGCAGAGAGCTTAGACGATGATTAGGTGTTCCCCAGGGGTCTGTATTTGCTCCGCTAACCTTGTGGCTTTTTTTGTTGATTTTCCCGCAGTGGGAAGTGGTGCAGCGGACTCTGAACGGTTCTCAGTTCTACACGTACTCGGTGTGCAACGTGGGAGAGCGTGAGCAGGACAACTGGCTCCGGACCACCTTCATCCAGCGGCGTCCCTCGGCCTCCCGCGTCTTCGTGGAGCTGCAGTTTATCGTGCGAGACTGCAACTCCTTCGACGGCGCATCGCTGACTTGCAAAGAAACTTTCAACCTCTTCTCGTCAGAGGCGGACGCAGATGTGGGCACCACGTTCCGAAAAGGCCAGTTCAAGAAAGTGGCTACAATAGCACCGGATGAGATCACTAGCAAAAACGAGCTACGCATCAATACCGAAACGCGGGTGGTGGAGAACCTGTCTAGAAAAGGCTTCTACTTAGCTTTTCAAGACATCGGTGCCTGTGTGGCTCTACTCTCGGTTCGGGTTTACTACAAAACGTGCCCAGCTACGATAAAGAGCCTGGCGTCTTTCAAAGAAACAGTGGCTGGAGGTGAGAACCAGGCTTTGAGAGAAGTGACCGGGGAGTGTGTGGATAACGCTATTAGCGAGGAGCTGCCACGAATTTACTGCACAGTGGACGGAGAATGGGTGGTACCCGTTGGACAGTGCCAGTGCAAACCTGGCTACGAAGAAGCAGGAAATGCGTGTAAAGGTAAGGGCTGGGCTTGAATTTTTCTTAAATGTTGTCTTATTTCCCTCAGGCGTTTGATGCTGCGTGGGTGTATACCAAGTGCAGCCGTTCTCATGGCTTTCTGAGGCGACCATTTAGCATTAGTCACTATTTACTTTTATGTTAATTGCCGGGGTTGTAAAACAAGCCTGTGGAAGAGTGCACATATCTATCAGAGGTGTTATTATCATTGTTCGGTGGAATTCTGCCCGTGGCTAACACAGCTCCTCTGCAATGGAAGGAATGCTTAGGTTTACTTGTACATGTCTCGGCATCTTCCCTGACCTTGAACCGATACCTATAAACTCAGGAAATTTGCCCGCTGTTTGAAATATGATTTAAATGTGCACGTGTTTGGAATAGTTTGTTCAAGCCTCGGGCATTTGTTTGCGTGTTACACCCTTTGTGCGATCAGACAGGTTGACCATTGACCACTGATGGAGAGAGGCCTTTTGAGGGATAGTTGGAGTCCAAAGTTAGTTTGTTCTTTTTAGTACCAAAGCTAAGTTTTGTTTGCTTTTGTAAATAATGTCTCAAATGAGTGATCATAACTTAATGTTAGTTTAAAGTGTGTTGTGTGTTATAAAGGGTAGTTATTACAATGTATTCATATCACTTAATGCTACATTATGACTTTTTAAAGATCACAGCTCCTGATATATGTACGTTATACGTCATTTTAAATGTGTGCCTTAATGAGGTGTTTACAGCTGTAATATCTTTCTAATTTAAGAGCAATAGCTTAAGTTAGCCATTCTAATTCTTCTTTTAGACAAAGAATTAGTCTAGACTCTTTCAAATTGTGTTGAATTTTCAGACGCAGAATTAACTGCCTCTGGAGGCAACTGGACAGACACACAACCAACCAAGAAATGAAGCATCACATAAAGCCTCACCCCATTTTAAATAACCATTATAATTGGTCCAATTGAGTTATAATTGCTAGGGATTGTGTGGAATAGATTTGCGAAGTGAACTGAGAATGGCTACAAACAGGTTTTTTTTTTCTCTTTTTTCTTTTTTTTTTTTGGAGCTTATTTAAAGAAACACAAAATTAGTTTTCTATTTCCAACAACTGACTGCAGCTATTGAATCCCTATCCTTTCTTCCACTATTGAAAAAAAAGTATTGTTCTTTGGCAGGATTATGTTGATTTTCTTATTATTTTCAATTAATAAGATGCTTTACAAAATATGTACTGCTCATGAGGTTATAAAGCTCCTTCCAAATTAATTTATTTGAGGTGGTCCTTGGATGGAATTGATCCAAGAACACTCTGAAACACACACACACAGTCCATTGTTCACGCTCCACCTATTGGAATCCACCACTTGGCTATGGGCATCAATTTACTTTATTAAAAACCATTTTGAAGCAAAAATATATGAGTTTCATAAAGTCATGTTTTCTTTGGGTCTGACCCATGGCAGACTTTGGAACCGCATATTCCAAAAGCAGTTTAATGAATGTTGAAGTCATGCCTCTTTATAACTCACTGCCTGTTGCGTCAGGTGGTTTCCTACGCCCTCATTATCAGCTGTTCTCTTATCTGCCTGATACCAGTTTGCTATCAAGTGTAACCATTATTCAGGCCTTTGTAGTGCTGGCGTCTCTGTGTTTGGAGTGAATAGGGGGCCTTCATTGTTGTGGGTTCGGCCGTCAAAGTGACTGAAAGTGATCAAAGACTCGGGCAGGCTACTGTACTGTGATGGATTAGCATCTTCAAGGGTGTTGGGAGGGTAAGAGGAGGAGGAGGAGGGGGCACTCGCAGACTTTGTTCCACTGAAGCATCACAGAGAGCGGAGGCCCCTCTTGTAAGCGGGCATGCAGACTCCATGTTCCCCTGTCTGTCGGCTCATCACTCCCCTGCGCTCATGACTGCTCTGAGCCTTGGCTTTTGGGCTGTATTGTGCGACTGCTGCAGTGGATTTAAATGTTCAGCCCAAGCTGGCATGCAGAGGCCTGTCGGGATCCGCTCAATGACTAACTATCGCATGACTCCTCTGCTGCTTATTTTGATAGTATGAATTTCCTGAATTGGTAGTTTGATCCCATGAAGTTGCTTTCCTTCTTGACAGTAGAGTTCTCAGAGTTCCTAATATAACCCTTGAGAATAGTCAAAGTGGTGTGTGCTTTGAAATAAAACTGCAGGAAGAATTGAGCAAAGCAATTTACAGACTAAAAAATCGTTTACCTATGGCTCTCATTTTGGATGTATCATAGGGTTGCCCTGACCAACATATTTTGACAGATAGCAGCATTGTTTTCAACCATTCATCATTAATCTGAAATAGCAAATTAGGTTTAATTTGACAAATGAATTCTTTCTTGGTTGGATTACTGATACATAAATGCTGGTCTACATTGGATGGCCTTTCCTTCCTTCTGTGTGGGGCATTAGACACAGATATAGTCCTTTCACAATGGGTTAGCCCTAACCCTAAACCTAGCTACATGTAAGGTCTACCTTTAGTTTCACTCTGGAGAACTTTTTTTTGGCTTAGGGTCTCTTCTAGTCTAAGCAGAACTAAAAAGTCTGCTCAAAGCACAACACTGGTGGAAGTTAACAACATTAGCAAAGTTAGCAAGTTTTTGAGCATCAACCGACTGAACATGTCCAAGATTGTTCATTTATAATTAAATTTAATATAAAAAAAGAAGGTTAACGCCTCCCAAAGATAAAACTACTAAACTATTTCTGTTTTACGTTTTGAATCATTTAATTTTATGTGTGGAAAAAGTAGCGGCCAATTCATAAATTTGGAAGAAACAATGCAGTCTTTTGGATGGCTCTAAATGAGAAGCATTTTCTCATATGAAGCATGTCTAGTTTTTTCAAACACCTGTCATATTCCAAGAACAGACAATGAATGTTGCACTTGTTTCTGTTCAAAAACCTGGAAATATGCCAGCAATGTCTTCTTCTTATACTTTTTATTGCCGCAGTCCGAGGCTGTACCTCCAACCCTTTGCACTGCTACAAAAGAGGATTTAACTTATTTTGATTCAGTTCAATGGCAACACATTTTTGCCATTAGCTTTTGAAAATGTGGCTCAAATAAAATCCAGATCTCATACAGAAGCACCACACATTTTGACATCACCGTTTAAGTTTAACCACATTACCTGTTTGTTGGCCACATGACCACAAATTGACCTGAAAAGTGCCCCGTGAATTCCCTCATCTCTCGTTTGAACACACACCTAGCTCTGGTTGTAAATCCATGGAAAGCCCACCTGTAATCAAGCGGCTTTCCTTCCCACCGGCTACGAGCAGATAAAAGCGATGAAGTTTTCTGTCACTGCGTCGTTGCAAGTTGTGGGAAAGTGGCAGGTAGGATGATTATGGAGGCCGAGAGCGAGAGAAAGAAAGGAGGAGGAGACGCAGGAAGGACTCAGACAGAAGCAAGACAAAAGCAAAGGGCCAGGTTGTGTTTAGTGCAGGGGTGTGATTTGAAAAGAGAAAGAGGTGAGGAATGGAATGTAAAGGTAGGAGAACAATGAGGTGCTGTGTTTCCCTGCGAGGAGCCCACCTCCGCCTCCTCATCCACCCCGCTTGGTACATTCCTGATCAGTTTGCCGAGGAGGAGGCATCCAACATTACTCTAGACCTGTGGAATTCCCAGAGGGAGAGAGCAGCTCCGGGTCAGGACCTAGCATCAAAATGACTAAACAATGAAAAAAAAACCCCAAAAACTGGTATGATGAAGTCAAATGAGAAGGTCAGGGAGGCGCTGGGGCGGCTGTGGAAATGAATCACAGCTCTGCGGCGCACGGTCCAGATGAATGGTTCCTTGGGCTTTAAGTGGAATCTCGTACAGACACACAGTTAATCATTCTCCCCGCTTCTTTCCTCCACTTGAGCTGTTGCTTTTTTAAACTACAGTTGAAAGTTTCCATGTTCGCTGATGTATACCGTCAGCTTTATGACTCCTCCACTCCGCTGGGACTTGTTAAATGTAAGAAACTGTCAGAGAATAGCCGGCAGGAGAGCTACTCGAATATGAGGAATAGTGTCCCTCATGGCGCTCCTTCAGTTTGGGGATCTTTCAGAAAGCCCCTAAATAACTGTACTTCAATAGATCAATATAAAGGTAAGAAAGGTCACGGGAACAAGTGTTGTATCATGTAGCATAGCAAAATTATTAATAATAATTAGTGTACAATGTAGTGGCAGGACTAGGTTTGATAAAGCAAGAACATTAACAAGTTGTAATTAGTGCTTCATAATAAGAGACATGTGAGTTTTGTCGTTTTTTTCCCCATTTTCTACATTTCTTTTACATAACATGTCACACCAAAAGCTGGTCAACTGCTTTACAAAATGTCCAGATGCAGCATAAAATTAACAATGACTTTATTTTTTTATATTTTGGTGGAGCATAAATGGGGCACAAGATTGACTTCCTAAGATACTACAAAAAAGAGCATAAAGGAGGCTAATGGGTAATCACTGTTACGAGGCCTTGTGCGTTTAGTCTGTTGTTATCTGATTAAGTGTTCTGACTGCAGGCACCAGTTTAGGATTCACTCTTATTAAAAGTTCTTCTATCATGGCTCTGTTCCGTTCAGGAGTTTCGTAGCCTTGGTGCTTTTTGGTGAGCGGGCCCATATTTAAACCAGTTTAGGCAGAACCAAAAGTATATCATTATCATACTGTATGACAAAATAAGAATCTGATATTGTCAGTGGAAAATATCCCCGAGTCCCTAATTCCTTCAGTGCCTCAGTATGCATGTATGCCTACACATGTAGAACAATCAACCACAAGACCATTCCGTTCAAAAAAACAAAATTCCATCAAGTTGAAAGATAGGAAAAGACATTTAAATTGTCAGTTAGGATTGTATTGTATTTACACAATAGACGAGATGACATGATCAACTAATAATGATGATGATGATAATAATATATGACGATAATAATAATAATATGCACATAGGGGGCACTCCTTAATGCATTTGGTAAGGTGCCTGGTTATTTAACAAAAAACCCAACAAGAATTTGGTTTCAGTTGAAAATCAAGTTTTCAAATTCCAGTTTATTTCAAGTGTAAATGTCTTAGCCAGTTCAACATTAGGTTCAGAACAGAAACATTAAAGAGGGACATGCATGGATTCCCGCGAGATTGGTGATTTCCCAAAGTCACGAAAATCCAACTTGTACTGATCCAAGCAAAGTGTCCGGAGGGAAGTTTGTGATATATGACCGTGAAATAATGACTACTTTGTAATTCATTCCCTTTATGTCTCTGTCTGCTTCAGTACACATATTACACAAGGCTACACTGTATGTCTCTTTATCAGCAGCTGTGTCTTTGGAATATCCCACCTCCTGATGTCTTATTTTAGAATGATGTGTCCATACATTTGCGCTGAGGTTTGCGTAGGTGGTGTGTGACGAACACACTGTGGTCGTCGCTCCTTGTGCTAACTACAGGGTCCCTCTTTTGGACAAACCATCTTCAAAGAGAATACGCATCACTTCCTGTAGCGTGTAGACTTTCCTGAGGGATGAACAGGAACGGCTTTATAAAGTGGCTGTAAATCATATCGGCACAAGAGATAAAGACTAACAAGTAGAGTATTTATTAACACACAGTTCCACATTATGAAGTGGGTTATAAAGCTTTGAATAAGGCAGGACATAATGTACGCTCACGTAACAGTCAAACATAGGGATGGCTTATAAAGTCTCCAAATTGTTCTTAATACAGGGTTAAGTTGTTTTCCAGAAATAAAAGAGACCTATATGGTGTATGTAAATATAGGAAGCAGATTTCCGTTGTTCCTTTCGGCCCCTGCTTCAGACCACAATGCCGTGCTTTAATCCCCATTCATGAGTAAATTAACATTCCTCATTTAAATTCCGGAAAAATACGAACTTTTATAGCAGTTAAGCGGTCGGCTTTAACGTGACAGCACAGTCGCGGCTTTCCACTTGTGACTCACTGTTGACATTGACACAGTTTCCTCCACTGCCATCACGCCCTTCCTTAGCCATAATCCTCCCTGGTACAATGGAGAGGTACGGTGTGTCCCCTCACAAAGGGCCCGGGGCAGCTCTGGCTGGTTGTGGTGATTGTGTGCACCCGTCCCTGCGCACACCTCACAGGCCCTCTGCTCTGGGCTGAGCACAAATAGGCCCTAATCCCACATTATGGTTTCCACAAGGCTTTTCAAAAGGGGACTCACAATGTGCAACATTTAGCTCGCTCAGGGCACTTATGGGGCCCGTTTTACAAAAGTGAGCATTAGACTGGCTTTAAAATTCTGTTCTAATGCAAGTTTGACAAAATAAAGACAGACCTCAGGCTAATGCACAACAGAAACTTGAATTAGGCCTACTATGTTTACAGGAATGTCTGTGATGTCGATGCCATGTCAAATCCCATACCCTTGTAAGTGTGTGTTGTTGTGGTACAATTTGGACTCAGTTATAAAAGTGACAAACTAAGGTGGATAACTATTAACACAGTCTTGAATGTTCTTCTAAAATACTACTGTTTGCTATTAATAATTATGTCAGCTTGACATTTACTGTGTAGCCAAACTATTTAATGTTTTCTGTCACCTCCCTTTATGATATTCTAAAAATCTAAATGATGCCAACCTAAATGAACTTATCACTTATCATGCATGTCCAAATTTAAAATATTATATAGATTGCACGCTCAGACTATACTACTATATCTTTTAATTTCAATATGTTACTTCTTTTTCTTCAAGATGTTGGCTGTTAGCCATAGCTTATATTAGCTGTAAGTTTAAGAAATGCCGTTATTATTTTTTCCAAACCAAATTTCTTGCTATTTTCCATTCTCAGTGAATTTTCCTAAAGAAATGTTCTATGTTTATACTTATTTCATCTATTCTTCATTTGAGGAGTTTGTGAGGTTAGCTTAAATGCTAGTGATAAGGCGGCCATTTTTTTCCCTAACTTTACAACTTAGGTTTATTCAGAACTCATTGCACCATAGTGAGATTAAGAATGACAAACTGATACTAAACAATTAAATTAGTACTCGCTTTTAATTCGCCAAAATAACAGGCATATACTGTTCAGTGCAAATGTTAGCATGGTTGGTACAAATGCTGTAAAAATCACCAATAGTAAGACTTATTATTGCCAGAAACTAATCATAATGTCTGAAAATAGTCTCACTGAAGTCTAATAGTGAGGTCTAAGCCTTAGCCAAAGTCTGTGTTTGTAAAACTGGCCCTTAGCGTCTTGGATTAAATGGCGTCCACTAAATTCCAGTAAAGGCGTTGCACCTCTTGCCAAAGCCTTTCCAGTCAGCAGCCCTCTCCCTTTTCTCCTGCACGTCCCTGTCTCCAAACTCATCCTCAGATGATGGAACGACCAGTGGGCCACTCAGTTGTAGCTGTGTGCCTGTGTGCTGTGGTGAGTGATTTGTATGGCTAGTAATTGACTTGGGTGTGTTAGTGCTCTCAAAGCGGAGTAACTACTGGTTCTTCCTGCATTTGCCCTTTGTGCTCTTCTTCTGCATCTTCCTCTCTCCAAATGCTGCCTGTCTGTGAGGAGCACTTCTATTTAAGCTGCAGTTTTATGCCTCTTGTCTTGTATTTATTTGATCACTTCTTATCTCCAAACCATTTCCATCACCGTTTTACAAGCGTTTACTCTAAAGAAGCTCGAGCCGTCCCAAGTTCAACAAACAGACAAACGCTTTTTCCATGGAGCTGGTTTCTTGTAGTGAGTTAAATCATAGAGCTGCTGTTATTTTTGGCCGAGGTGCAGGTCATGAATACGACACCGATAGAGTTTAAACATCCCGTTTCACACGGCCCTGTTGGGACTATTTAGACTGTGTACTGCACAAGTCTGAATGTATTTATATCCACAATTCAGAAGGGTAAATAGATGCTAAACAAGGACAATGAAGAATTCTGGAGTAAAGACGCAGAACACACAAACCAACCATATAATTGAGGTATGTGACAAATGATTTCAATGTTTTCAAAATTTCACAGTTTGAAAGAAAAAGTACCAAGTTTAGATGTGCCAGATTAAACAAAGGAAACAAGTTTAGTGGTGGAGACATGACTGAAGATTAAAGTGTACTGTATGACTTTATGAAACATAATACATCATTATAAAGGAAGATGTTAAATGTGGAAGACAAAAGTTTTTAGTATTAAGAAGGTTTTGTTAAAATGAAATTAACAAATTTTTAAAGATTAGGATCAGTTCTAAAAAATTGGTTCAAGAAAAAAAAAAGTCTTGTTATACATCTAAATGTCGGTTGGATATCACATTCCCTTTATGTGAAGAGCTTGGTGTTGCGTGTATAGAAGCTATATAAAAGAACTGGTATACTGCTAGGACAAATTATAACAGTAACCACGGATGTGGGTTTAAATGGGACTACTGCTTTGTGACAAGAGTTAAGGAATAAACATTTAGAGAGATGAATATTCATGTCAGCAGTCTCTGTAGATGTTGGTATTCACAGGACATGCTCCTGATAAAAGACCATAGTGTTCCTCAGCCTGAATCCTGATAACAGCCCTGTACCTGGAGCCATCTTGTTCATCTTAAATACCCAAACCTTTTAAGTCGTGAGGTCTTGTGCAATTTCATCTTATCTGACAGGAGTGTACAAAGACAAGTGAACACACCTCAGGCTCCGGCGGATTTGATTTAGTTGACTGACGGAGGATTTCACATAATGGAATCATCTCACTCCGAGGGGATAATCCCCACACTGAAATTTTCTGCTCTACTGACTTCCCTTGGCTCTTGATCCTGGCAGATTAGCTCGGTAAAAAAGAGGAGCCGACTTATCGGACAATGCAGTTCATTTAGATGCACAGGGCTGTTACTTATCACCTTTCCTTTATCTCTTCTTTGCAAAGCTCCCGTCATGACTATGAATTTGCCAAGGTGCATCTGACTGGTGGCCTCCGCCGCAGGGTGGTGGTTAGATAACAAGTAACTCTTTAAGATACTTTCAGGTTGTGTCATGCAGCGTCATGTCAGGCCACGTTTAACACAACACTGGTAATTATTGTGAAGCAGATGACAGGAAATGTAGCAACAGTCACATCTCGTGGCCTTTGAGTCTTTTAATATGGATCGGCATAAATCTTTGTGGTTGGGCAAGTGTCATCGGTGTAGGAAGTGAGGCTTTGATGTGTCAAATACTGGATATCAATCATTATCACTCATATTTAATGTCTCATCAGGATCAGTTACTCCTGATGAAGTCATGCTTTAAAACTGAAATATGACTGCAGACAATATTTTTCTTTAATCTGATTTGCCTGCCCTTTCAGTTAAACTTTGCATGTGTTTTGGAGTTCCAGCAAATTAAGCATATAACTGCAACCATGCACAAGTGCTTATGCATAATGGTAGTTGTTTGGATATGTGATTAGGAGTGACACGTGTCTAATGCAATAACAGGGTTGGCTCCATGAAGTCTGTTCTTTGTAAACTTACATCGAAACTTTTCACAGTTTGGTCCATGAACATTATGATCAGTGAACATCAGTAAATTAATGAACTAAGTTACAATGGTGAATTTTTTTTACATACTTACTTCAATAAAAACGACTTTGTTAATGACAACTTCTACTGTGATTTTGGGAGAAGGACTCCTAGTTAGTGTGTTATACCAACACGTTAGCGTTAGTATACTTAGGTCTACGTAGCTAGTGCTAATTTTAGCTTCTTTCCCACCGGCTCAAAGACCTGTTTAAACCTGCTGACAATCAACATTTTCTGCCAGTGGGAACGCAACAATTCCTATTATTGACCTAGCTCAAAGGACTCTTTAAAAACAGTGCACTCGTTAAAAGTAAGTGTTGTATCCTGCTTTATTGTTCCTGACCTCAACCTTTTATGAATATGGTCATTACGCTTGACTTCTGTGCCTTTTAATTACCACTGTGGTTGGCTACAGTTAACTAGTTAGTCATTCGGAAACAGACCAAAAAAAAGTGCTGTGTTTTCACTGTGTGTTACTGAGCTGTGTGTTAAAGTGTATATTGACTTATCTTATATAATGGTCTAGTGTCCAGTGTGTGTGCAGTCTTATAAAGGAGCCTCAGTAATTGCTGGCACTGTTAGTGTTGTGCGTAGCTTGCGGTGGGGACATTGGGACATATTTCCTCTCTGTGACATTCCTGAGCCCAAAGCAGTGAGTATGATTGTGTGTGTGTGTGTGTGTGAGTCCAGAGAATGTGAAGAGCATTGTATTGTATGGCTGCTGTGTGAGGTCAGCACTTTCCTTCCCCTGGCTGTGTCAGTCAGTGACCCCCTCCGCCACAGCGACCCCCCCAGCCTCCACTGCTAACAGGACGAGCGGAAACCGGAGGTCACCTAATCCCCGAGTGACTCCCCGACCCGATGGCTCAGGGCTTTCCATTGTCGGACCTCACTCAGCGGCCTCGCTCAGCCACTTTCCATTTAGTAGTCCTGCCGGCTTGACATTCTGTTTATTGGTGCATTTGGCCCCATTTTGGCCTTCCTTTGCATTAAACCAGGAAGCAGACGGTCGTCAGCATTCAATGTGTGACCTGTGGGCCTGGAAGTGAAATGGTGTTTTGTTTTACACCGGGCCGTCTGGACTGGTCCTGCAGCAAAGAGACACATGGCTGTGGGCTTTGGCGTTTGCCTGTAGCTGTATTTGTCGTGTTGTAGTCAAGGCCAGTTAAACCAGATCCAAGACAAGACCAAGATTAGGGTGTACCAATACAGGACTAAGGGTCAATCTGGATTAAGGCAAACTTTGGAACATGACCAAGGCAGAATGAGGTTGACATGTTCAGAACGAGAGTAAGGCAAGGTGACTTCAAAACAAACACCAATGCATGATACATATATACCAATGCTTTATTAACCTTTATTGAATTAGAACAATATTTGATTGGTCTTCCAACTCGTCACTGGCAAACAAACTATTCGATAACCTAAACTTTACAACTTCATGCTGACCTTAGGAGACTCAAAAGGCTGAACACCTCAAGATCATGTCTATTGGAGTTCCACCAGCGGGGAGCATGAAAAGTTTGGTTTCATAAGAGAAAACTGTGGATTTTGTAACATTCTGCAACCCAAATGCACCTGGTGGTCTTTTATCATTACGCTCTCTTAACTGAAACCATCTTAACTGGTCCTGCGGTGGGCTTGAAGTTATGATGTTTTTGGGAATCCATTCTGGAATTTCACCCAAAATAAATAGTTTTGGTTGCATTTGAAGATTAAAGTGTCCTGTCCAATCACAACAAGGATTTCGATAAATAATTCAGTTGTGGTCTTCTTCGGTTTTGATTTAAAAGTCAAAGTCCCAGGCGGAAACAAAATGGGTTACATTCTTTAGAAGACATGTCTAAAGTGGTCTTAAGACATGTCTCGAGTGCAAGACAGATCTCAAACACAAAAACACTAGTGTCAGCTAAGATTGGTTTCTTCTGAGCGTCTGCTTCATTTCACAACCTGTTGGACATGTTTTATGCGCTTTGAGCCCACATTTCGCTGGCCGGCCCCCCTCCCGTCTCTGTGAGTGGACACAGGGAGTGAGAGGAGAAAGGGGATCGTGGAATTTATTGTGTTTGTTAACAGGCCCAGATGAAAGCCTGAGTGCAATTGTAAAACAGATGTAATGCCCTTACAGCTGCTCCATTGGTCAGCTAATCCCCTGACTAATGTTCCCCCCTCATCTGCTCTAACAGGCCCACACTTCCACCAGACCCTACACCTTTACTGCCCCTCGCCACCCCACCCCCGCCCAACCTTACCTCTGTGACCCCCCGGCTCGTGTTACCGGCCCACCTCCCCCATCAGAGACCCCCATTGTTCCAGCGCTAACTTACTCCAGCGAAATGCTAATGACATGTTGTCACTTTACATACAAACAAAATGACATGACATATTGCAATTATGGCCCCGGTCAGCTCCGGAATGAAAATAAAGTGAGGCATTGGGTCGGGAGGGGGCTGGGTGAGGGGACTGTTGTTTTCACTTATAATCAGGGAGCTCTATATGTGCAAGATGTTACAGAAACTCAATATATAGTGTTGGGTTAACTTCAGTTAGAAATTCTTTGTCCATATGAAATCATACTATATTTCTTAAAATAGTATTGATTAAAATTGATAGGCGTTTCATAAAACCGGACTGTGTGCTTGTGATTTTGAGTAACAATAAGTAGTGATGTAATACTAGAGAACTTCTTAAGAGTCATAACACTATTTTTAATGTTTTTGTCTTGTTGTCAGACTCATTTTTAGTTGGTCTTGTCTCGATCTCAGACGTCAAGACCAACCAAGAACACAAATTTTTGTCCACGTCCTTCTAGTGATTGGATGAAAACATTTACCGTTGTATATTCCAATTATTTAAAAAAAAAATCTAATTTACCGAACAAGTCTGGACTTTTGGGATTTTAGAACTTTTTATTGGTATCTACAAATTTGAATCATGCACTTGGTCTTGACCTGCCGCGGCCTGTGTCTTGATCTCCAAAACGATTGGTGGTGCCTTGGTATTGATGCACTCTGGTCTAAGACATGACTTGGTCTTTACCGATATAGTCTTGATTGCAACAAAACAAATAATGGATACTTACTTTTCTTGCAATAAAAAACAGCACCAATAGTGGCTCATCTGGTGATTCAGTCTTTCTATTCTAACACTGCTACTACAAGTACTACAGAAAATAATTGGAAATGGAATACTCCAAAAGGAAATGTAAGCAAACTTAATAAAGATGACAAGCGGAGGGATGAGGACTATGGATGTTCACTGAACTAGTGATCAAGCTAATACTAATTAAACTCAAAGGGTCATCTATGAAAAGCTAAGGTATTGCACAGCCTTGGGGTTGAAGGAGCTCTTGTGCTCTTTTACAGTATACAGAGGATGGTCCGTGTTGTTTAGTATAGTATTCATCCTATCCTACCTCACCCAGATTAAGCTTTTCAGGACTATCTTGTTTTCCAAGGACCAAGTAGTCTATTTAGATATAATCGGTTATAAGTGTATCTCAACAGTGCACATAAATGTAGTGTTTTCATGTCTTACACAGTTATTTAGTCAGAAGACTTTGTCCCGCACATGTAGTCCTGTTCTGGACCTTGTTTCCCTTGAGTTGAACCACCGGCTGCTGCTGCAACTCTTCACCCCCTCCTCATCCTCTCCTTCTGAGCATGTGTTTGTTTTAGTTGGCCACCGACTCCCTGTAAGCCATGCACAGTTTAACTCACAACTAGCCCGAGGCAGACGTGACCTCTCTGCCTTTAAAAGCCCAGCGCAGGACTCCATTGTTGGGGCCCCTTACCACTTACCCCTCTAGTGCTGAGGGCCATTTCTGCTGTCGGGCCACCATGTTACCCATTCATCCATCTATCCGGGCACACATTCATCACTGTCACCATCTCATCCATCTTAAGTTGCGCTGACAAACCTGGGGGGGGCCCTTGGGGGGGCTCCCACTCCAGTGCCACTCGGGCTCCCAGAATGTTCAGGCCCTTGCACTCAGTCTCAATAAACAAACACAGAACCACTCAAGGCGTGCAGGGCCTCTCAAATGACAAACAGTGCAGAAACAGGAAAGGAAAAAGTTTGTCAGATGTTTCAGCTCAGGGGAGACGTTTGTTTATGAGAGCCCAAGTGTTGGCTTCAGGAGCCCGCTCTGGTCCCACACCGCTCTTCACGTTGGACTGACACATTTGGTTTCTCAGTTCACTCTCAGTTATCATCATAGAATGCTTAAAAGAACTAGATGTATCCATTATGATTGGTCTTAATTGGTTTGGTCTTGAGCTTGGCATTTGACTGTCGCCAATTGTGTGTGTGTGTGTTTTTTTAAACACTTGATCATATCTGGTCTGGTAGGCTATATCAGATAAGGCTAACGCTAAATTACTGACAGAACAATATTCAAGCAGCAGAAAGACTTAATAATGCAATACCATTTAATTTCTGTCTTCCATATCTTAATCCAATAAAAGGCCATAAAGAAGGCATTTGGCTAATGGAAAAAGTTTGCTATGTACAATACAGTGAGCACAAACAAATACATACTAGCAAGCTACAGGGCTCACTTCTCACTGCTGACTCGTCTCAGGGCCACACTCTCTTGAGTTTCCGTGCTTTGATTGGCTGAAATTGGAAGGAAGCGCTGCGTCAGCCTTACACTTCCTGCTTCCTGTTGTGCAGCAACAATCCCAAATATAAAACAGCCCCTTCTCCATGGAACCTGGGAGTTTCCTTTTACCACAGTTTTTCCTTTTATCGAGGAATCCTATTGTTTAATTTACTGTCAGTGGGACTCATACATCTGAGCACACAAACTCTGTCACCTTTGCACTTAAATTATTATTTTTTTTCTTCTTTTTTTTGCTTGTTTTGATTCTTGCTTTAATATGCTACCACTATTCCTATATTTCTTTTCAGTGGCTAGTGTTGTACATGTTAGCTTACATTTTAGCCAACTTTAGCTCACAAGTGGCCTATCTGGCAGCCATTGCTAGCGTATACCTTTAAACAGTGACAGAGTATAACACATAATACACAGATTAAACAAGATATTAACATGTAGTAAAAGTGATGAAGGATGCAATGAACCACCTTTTACCATTGAAACTTAACTCTACATGGTTAATTTGTGTCTATCAACATAATCTAGGGTTATGCTCTATAAACTGTTGTCATATGTTGCATGTTAGTGTTTCAATGGGTAGGCTAACAAATGCATGAAGCTAACACACTGTGTAACACACTGTTTTAGGTAGAGGTGTGGTGTAAGATAATGTAAGTATCTTGCAATGAAAAGCTAGTGCAAAAAGGGCTTGAATGTGCTGGTAGTCAATCCACAGGCGTCCTGATGGGTGGTGTGCACAGGAATTCATGCTGATTATAGAGGCGGCTCTCAGTGGAAGGCCATCATCTCCACAGGCCTGACCACGGTGCGGCACAGTCCAAAAAGAGGCCAGTCCTCCTGTTTTCTGTTGCCATGTGGCACTGGGTCCATTCCCGTATGCAGCGCCCGTGTGTGTGTGTTTTTTGTCAGCCTTTGAATGGCATGGCATTCTGCAGGCCTGCTGGTCAGTGGGGAATGGCAATGCTAATGGGTTAGAGCCGGGCGCCTTTCTGGGGAGCTCTTGCAGGAGAGAAGGGAGGGGACGGAGAAGGAATTCGGGGATTACGAGGAGGAGAGGTAGGCGTATGAATCGGGGTTAGAGGCAGCAGCTGTTGCCCCGTCTCAATGGAAGAGTTCGCCCCGGCCCGTCTTTTCTTCAATCCTCAGCAGGATACAGTATACCTCTGTGTCTTTCTG
The DNA here is from genome assembly GCA_036850595.1 of Rhyacichthys aspro. NCBI lineage: Eukaryota > Metazoa > Chordata > Actinopteri > Gobiiformes > Rhyacichthyidae > Rhyacichthys > Rhyacichthys aspro. Next base: position 3,745,038 of record CM072154.1, read on the forward strand.
CGGCCTTCTGTCCCAACTCTCTCTGGTGCCCCGGTCGTGTTAATGAGTAGCGGCGGCTGTGAGCCAAACAGCTGGCGGTCTTCATGAAAGTTGAGTGTCATGCAAATGTATGGCTGGGCTATATTGTATTCTGTGATAGATATTGTGATAAATTAATGTTTATAACAATGGTAAGCAATGGACACTTGATTTAATATGGATAAGCGAGCTAATCAACAGGTCAGTGGAGTCTCATCTGGAGTCGCACTAACGCTAGCACATTGCAAATAAAGGAGACAGCTGTTTGTGGACATACAGAAGCAATCTTATTTAAATGGGATACATAATTCAGTCAAATGAATACAAATGAATTTATTTAAATGATCGTAGAGATCTGCAATGTAGCTTGGAGGTTAGCCAGAAATGCAAATGTCTTAGAGGAATGGTAATGTATGAGGATTCTGAGGAAAAATGTCAAGACAAAACAATTGTAAAGTAATTGAGTGTAATGTAGTTGCTGCCAATTGGTTGAAAATCTTACCGAGCAACTGTATTTGGTGGCAAAAGTTTATGGGCAAATGTATTGACTGTATTTGTTGTGTTACTAGTTAAATAAGGACAAATAGGATAGGGTCTGTTGAAAACTGGAATAGATAGTGGGACAAGGAGCTTTAAAATGGGACACATGGTTACCCTTATTCAACACCCTTTTTGCAATTTGATTCAAAAATTCAACAGCACAAACAGTTGAAAAGATGTGTTAATTTTAACTTTAGAATTGTATTTCAAAGTAATAGTGGTGTTCTTGAGTATCATGACATCTTTAAACTGCCATTGCTCTTTTAAACCAGTTTTTCTCCAATGTCTATTCAGATTACAAGTGGAAAAAACATGATAAAAGCTCCACTTGGTCTGTAGAGCAACAGTTTAGCAAAACTCTTGTTTCTTACGATTATATCTTTTGTAAATAATAATAATCTTTTGTAATACATAAGTTACACTGCAATATCACTGTAAACTATATTACAATGAAGTAACCCTTTGGTGTCCTCATCATTTTCAGCATACTCCTCCAACTTGCAGTACTATCAAGTTCTATATTATAATAAATATCAGACTCAACATAAAATATTGTGATAATACTTTTTGCCAAGTCACCCAGCCCTAGCGGACAGTCTTTCCGATTCTCCTGCCGAGTGTTTTCCTTTTGGCTGTTGCTGAGTCCACGCGCCTCTACTCACAGTGCCATGTCCAACCACAGACTGAGCCAAGTGGAAGAGGAGCGCCTCATGGTCGATGGGCCTAATCCTCCTGATGTGACTTAAATGGAGTGGGAGCCATGTGCTTTCCGTCTTGTGTGTGGTCACTTGCGGCTTCCAAATGAACTTGGCTGAGCGGAGCCGCCGGTGCGAGAGGCAGCCGTAACCGAGACGGTATCAGTGAGTGAATCTGATCTAGTCTTTGTCCTTGGCTCTCCACTGCACATCCTCGGCTCCGTTGGAATCTGACATTGAAGCCTGTGTTTGTATTTGACTTGCATTGCTTTTGTTGCATTGCTTTTCCTTATGCCAGTAGTGTTCCCATCAATACTAAATAATACATACTCCTACAGCTCTTCTTCTTCTTGGAGGAGTTTTTCTTTTTAAAACATAAATATCTGAACCCAGTCATTTGGGATAATTGGATAATTTGCTGTTTTTAATTAGCAACTGGTGGAGCATGGCAGTTTCAGCTTCAGGGGAAGTTTTAGACCCAGCCCCAAAAGAAATTCAAATTCCTGTCAAAATGGTAAGAAAAAAAAGAACTTATAACAAGAAACCCTAATAAGATCAGGAATGCAGTTACAGAGTGAGGAGTCTGTCTTATCAATCACAAAAGTAAGATAACAGCTAGACCTTATGGTATAACCAGTATGCAGTACATTTGAATGTATTTGGTTTGGGTAGTCTCTCAATATACATATGTTTCTACTACATCCAAGACCAGATTCAGCTTTATTTCAGCTGACTTACACATTTGTTTCACTATGACAGAGTAGTTGTGCCAAAGATTCTTGTCGTTTTCTTTGGCTACAGTTTAATGTGCAATAATTATCGTAGTATTTCTATGTGACACCTGTTTCTCACTGTGTCTCCTCTCATTTACATAGTGAACATCTCATGACTCCAGTGATTAGCAGTTTAAGCGCTCAGGGCAAACACGTCGGTAGCAGGAAGGAAACGTGTGAGCATGTGTGCGTTTGTGGTTAAATTGACTTGGCAGAGGGACAAGAACAGGTGACAGGCAGCGGCCCTAATCCCTCGTCTGATGTCAGCTTTGCCCATGTGTGGTGCGTACATGTCTGTGTGCTTTGTGCGTACACATTGGGGGTGTGAGGCCTTGTGTGCAGTGCATACATGAACGTGTGTGATGGTGTGAGGAGCAGCCGGGAATGCTGTGGCGCTGTTAAAGGGGGGCCCCCGTCTCATTTTCACTCGATGGGGCGCTCTCAGAGAAATTTCACACTGTATTAAGTTCATATTTCAGCACTGCTACGCACAGCTGGACGCACTACCTGCACCTCTTTATTCTGGGCTAAGGCTGTGAAATGAAGTGTCATCTTATCTAAGCGATACAGTTTCAAAAGTCTGCATGTGGGTTCAGAGAGGAAAGAATTACCTCAACTCTCTTTTATGACTTTATTTTTGTCTTGTATTCTCGACACAGTCTACCTCACTATAACCCTAAACCGAGTCCTATTGCAAGACTTTAACAAAAAAAAGAAGAAGACCACTATAAGCCTATATGTCTGCTCTTTCTGCTCATGTGGTTCCCAGTCGAAAGAGATAAAAAAAAAAAGTAAAAAGAGATTGTAAATTCCAGGAGTTCCCAAATAGTGAAAGTTGTTTGCCATTTAATAAAAAGAAAAACAGCTTTTGGAAATTGGGAATAGTCAGGATACGTATATATTTTATGTGTATGACAAATTAACTATATAAAAAGTATAAGAAATAAAAACGTGACCAGGAAATTGGGTCATGATTTATTTAATCTTTTCAAATATGGGTTCCTTAAAGTTTGTGCAGATTGTCACCAATAATCACGTGGCTTTCATTTTAGCAAACATCTGCTGGATAGACTGGTAATTATAATTTCAAAGAGCTTTATTGCAGACTAAGCTAATATTTGGGTGACTGGTGGGGTCTAATTCTTGACAGGATTCAGCAACTTTGTGTGAATGAATACCAGTCCACCTTCACATGATTTTACAAGAACCTTACATTCACTTTTACATGCAAACATAATAAAATTGAAAGAAATTTAAAGAGTTAGACAAGCCATCCATTAGTGGTTAGAAGTCAGGCTATTGCTGCATGTGTGCACTCAGTAAGAGCCAAACTTGTCAAAACTAACAGAAGATGGCCAGCGCTAACACGTATGTGAGTTAACCTAAAAAGGTCAAGGGCAGTGGTGTAGGGAGTAAACAGTGGCACAATTTCAGGAAAAACAATAACTCAGCTCAACTGCGCTTGGAATTATGTTGATTGAAGCTTTAGTTCATTGCCAACAAAGTAGTATTTCTTAAAGAAATTCTAGAGTGATCCTTTGTTGTGCCAAGTCCAAATTGGAGAAGACACAGAGGAGTATATTTTTTTGCACTGCGATGAGGCCTGACTTCAAGCTGTGGAATGCAGGACGACTGGTTGTGTTTGTTGAGACAGACAGCGCAGAGCAGCAGCACTGAGGGGGTTGATAAGTTCGGGGAAGGAGTGGCAGCCAGGAAGGGAGTCTTTGTTTCAGGGATGGGCTTGAGTGGGGAGTGGACACTTTTAATGAGAAGAATCAACAGTGCGGTGAGCCTGTGTTCTGTCTCTCACATGTCCCTGACCTTTGGCCTTGACTTAATAACGTGTCCATTCAACCTTGTTCTCCTGCTTAGATGGGGATAAGTCCACAGTAGTAGACTGTGAGACAGACCGAACTGGCTTGTCTTGCGTCATTCAGGATGTAGCTGCTTGTTACTGTTGTCCCTGTTCACCTGCTCATGCAAATGTCATGTCTGTGTTTGCAGAATGTCCGCAAGGATTCTTCAAAGTTGCTGCGTCAGGTGACAAGTGTGAGCCCTGTCCCGCCAACACACAGAAGCATGGGACCGGGGCGGCGTCCTGCCCCTGTTTGGAGGGCTTCTACAGAGCCCCCACGGACCCCGAGACAGGACCCTGCTCAGGTAAATTATTGCATACGTGACATATACGTTCATACATAATTTCACCAGCACTGTTTCATAACTATTCACATGTGTTGTGCAGTGACAATCCCTTTTAAACAAATACTGCACTGACACACAGCCTGGTTCCATGTCAGAAGTCATACGTGATGGATACACTGTAAATAATGGGGATGGTATCCACAATGGAAATACTGAAATTTGTCTGCCATGACTTTATATACAACCTGATTATACAACCCGAGTTAACATACAACAAGATATGACTTTATGTCCAAATATGAGAAGTTTTTCTTTCAGTATCCTATGAAAGAGATACTGTACATTTGTATCTTTTTCAAGGATTTTGACATGGTTTCAATTTAAAATGTTCAGAGAGCCAACCAGACTCATTCACCCAATCCAATTGTTTTTTCTAAAATGGTGCAGGCTTTATTTCTTTGATTTTGATTTGATTGATTTTTATTGTATTGGTCCAGAGGCAGTTTATTTCTGTGTATGTTAGTACTGGCCCTGAATTCTGATTGGTTGTAGGTCTGTTCAGTTGCATTCAGGTAGTTAAATCTGTGTATATTTGTTTCTGTCTCCTGGAAATCCAGTTAAATCAACAGGCACTAGACTAATTCTTGTATAGAACAGAAAAAAGAAGTAGGATGCCAGTGCACTATTTGATGGACTTCCTGATTTAATACCTAAGTAGCTTATTTTTTCTATTATCAGACATCCTGTTTGACCAGATTTAGACAGTGTTTCTCTCCATGTGAAAAATGACACTTTGATCTAACTTCCCGTAATCTTTTCACTGCCCAGGTCTCCCGTCAGCCCCACGGAACCTTGTGGCCACCACCACCCAGCTGTCTGCCGGGAAGCTGCTGCTGTCCTGGAGCCCCCCTGAGGACACGGGTGGGCGTGCTGACATCACCTACAGTGTGGAATGCCAGCGCTGTGACGGTGCAGTGTGCCAGGCCTGCGGTGAGAAGATCCGCTACGAGCCGGCCAGCGCAGGCCTGACCGACACCAAGGTGTCAGTGAGCGAACTGGACGCGCACCTCAACTACACATTCACCGTGGAGGCCCACAGCGGAGTGTCAGTGTTCGCCCAGGAGCCTCCCTCCACCAGCGCCCTCACCACCTCTCTGCAGTATACAGGTGGGTGGAAACAGCACAGTGCCTCGATAATATCAGGACTGCTGTAATGACTGATGGTATCTCTTCCCTGGCAATTCTGTAAAGCCAGCTGAGTACCGGAAGTGAGATAAGTCCATTTTCAATCTGCACTCGGCTGGGAACCACAGAGAAACTCACAGTAGTGTACTATCGTGACACATTCCCCACAATATCATGACACAGAGATTCTGTGAAATTCAACACATTATGAAAACATGAATCGATTGTATATCTGAATGTAGAAATTATGGATTTGATGACTGCAGTATAGTCTCAGTAAAACAAAATGTGACCAAAGCATAAAGATGGACAGTAGAGTGTTTAATGCCTTTACGTAGTCACTGCAACTTTCTAATATCAACAAGTGTAAAGCTACCAAAGTCCCAACTTCAGAAAAAGAACAGAAATGGTTTTAATTAATGTTCAAAAATTTCGTTCTTTATTGAAAATTTGTTGACACCTGTTCACTTTCTCAGTTCTTCAATCATTTGAAAAACACTACCACTAAAAGCAGAAGAAGTGACTCTGGATTTCAAAAACATCATTATGTTTGCAGTGTCTGCTATTTTCATGTTCTTGATCAGAACACGCCACTTCCTTATTCCTAATTTGTGAAGGTTTTACATTGTAAAAGGACGTGGAAATATATGGTGAAAACATTTTTCTTTTTATGCCCAGATCCACCAAAGATCACCACAATGCGTCTGGTGGAGAGGACACCCACCAGTCTGTCCATCTCCTGGGCTGTGTCCCCCAAACCCCGGGCCCCACAGCGAGCTTTCCGCTACGAGCTCATGTACCGCAAGAATGTGAGACACTGCACTCTTTTATGTCATAAAGAGAAAAAGAACAATTGCTAGTCTCTCCGTAGTTCTTGATCCTTTTGGTGATCCCTGGGCTTTAATAGCAATTTGTGGTTTGCGTGGCAGGACGCTAACTCAGACGTGACCACGTACACGGTGCTGATTCTGGAGAAGAACACGGTCCAGGTCAGTGACTTGGCCCCCGGTACGGCCTACCTGTTCAGGGTCCAGGCGGTCGGTGTTGATGGCAGCCACGGGTCCAGCATGGAGGAGCAGTTTGAGACCTCATCTGAAGGTAACGGCCTCCACAGCTTTGGAAATACTAGCCACTTGTTCAGGGTTTTGGACCATAGTCAGGAAAAAGGAGTGGACTAATTGAGGGTAAAGCTTATCTCTGCATAACAATTTGTTGCTTTGTTGATTCTATTGAGCCAAAAGTGATTGGAATAGAGTCAGAATCATGAGGCATGGCATTGCAAAGAGAGGAGAATCTCTCAAAAACTCCAATGTATTTGATATCTGCAAGGTACTGTTTTTTTTCTAAAAAATATGTATTATTGGTATTTCATGTATTTTTATTATGCGTTAGGTATGCATTCAACCTTCATATATTTTGTGAATTGTATGATTGCTGCTACATATTAGCACGTAGCTAGCAGCAGCCGGCTTGCACACTAAATATTTATAATCACTTCTCAGTTATTTGGCTTGCAATGCTTCTCAAAATCTTATGAAAGGAAAATTCTACAGACAACAAATGAGACAAGAATTATGGAGAAAAAAAGTGACTTTTTCCCCCTGTCTCTGATTGGACGCCCTGCTCTACCACCTGAGCTACTGCGCCCCTTAAAACTACTCCTTTTTACTTTGAATTTGTGTGCGCTGTCTCACTATATGAATTTCTTTTCCATCCACAGTGGATCACCTCAGCACCAGCAACACCGCAGTCATCTTTGGTGCAGCTTTGGGAGGAGCCGCCATGTTGTTCATCGTAGCCGTGGTGCTGTTCCTGCGCAGACGGTCAGTTCCCAGCCTCTCTGCCCTGTCCTGTATCCCTTTAGAAGAGGCTTCTTCTGTAGCTTCCTTTGTGGGGCATCCGCTCTCTCCTCACCTCACGTCTCTTCCTCTAGCCCACTCTCACTTTGTCTTTATCTGGATGTGTGTGCCAGAAGGAATTAGCGCTGAATGGGCCTTGTCATTACTTAGAGCTTATATTCGAGCGGGTGTTTGAGAGGAAATGAGTGGGAGTGGGACATTGTGATGATAAGAGGCTGGGCTTTTTTTTTCCTCTACAGCACTTTGTAAAGATGACCTGTGCTTGTACTGTACTGGAGCTGCCGCCAGCCTCAGTGCCCACCTCCCTTGTCGGTCTTTCAATCTTTAAATCCGCTCAGAAAACACACTCTATCGGACGTTTTTATCAAAAGGCCGATTCTTTTAAATAAAAGCATTGGAGCAGCTGTGGAATGCTTTAGAAAGCTTGGGTTTTACAAAGGTTTCTATGAGCTATAGATACTGCTGCTTGCAAATGATACAATAGCCAGACTTGTCGATTGCCTTCATGGAGGAAGGATATGAATGTGTATATTCTCTCTAATCTTTTCTTGCAGGAAGAGAGGCTCTCATGTGAGACAAGGACCTGAGGACACCTACTTCTCCAGCTCAGGTTAGTTTATCTTTAAACCATTTCTTGTAAAAGTTTTCGGAATGCAATCTAATTTTATTACACTATTTTCCAGTAGTAGCACTCACTCACTTAATTCATTTCCTATGTATTGCCTCATCCTAATTGGGGTGTTTTTTATCCCAAAATAGGAGTTAGTGACAGAGGCAAGATGGCATGAGATAATAAGAATAAATGGAACAGTGTGTTACGGGAAATCAAAGCTGTATTAAGTGTGTGTAGAATTGTGTTTATTTTTATGTAAATGAGTCTTTTTTGTTTGGTTTCGATACATGTTGTGCTTTCTTTTGTGTTATTACTTGATGGCACAAGATGGATGAACATAATTGTAACAGTTACTGGAAATTTAATAACAGTGTGTACTCACATTTCCCAGCTCAAAAACTGTTGCATGTGAGGATTGAAAAGTGCCTGCAGACCTTAATCCTTAACAAGAAAAGAATCTAAATTAATTAAGAAACATGGCCGACATCTCGTCCAATATTTCACACTGTTAATTACTAACTGCTGTTACAATGTATAAAAACTCTAATTGCTCTGTCTTTCAATTTGTTTAATTAACTCATTCATGAAGGTATTAGCTGTTTTTCATAACGGCATTATCTGTAATCGTATTTGACAGAGGCTGAGTCATGATCAAAAGAGTATTGTTGTTTGGACTCCAATCCAGTGAATATAGTGCATTACTTGTTTGTACAATGCACTACAGTTTTATTAGTGAGATGAAGGCAGACTGAAGTCATTTATTTTCGGACCAAATACACTGGAAACCCGTTGTAAATGTGCTTTATATGTTTTGCAGAGCAACTGAAGCCCCTGAAGACCTACGTGGACCCCCACACGTACGAAGACCCCAACACAGCCGTCATGAAGTTTGCCACTGAAATCCACCCCAGCCACATAACCAAACAGAAAGTGATCGGAGCTGGTGAGTGACAGCCTCACACAGTCATCTGCGCGGCTTTACTCCCAGATGTTGAAAGATTTGCCCAATCCTGTAAATTTGCTGTTTATATTGTGTGTTTCTTCTTAACGGTCTGACTGACAGTGCTTACATTAGAGCGCTTACACATCTAGCAGGCTGCTCTGGCACAACAAGTCGGGACAATTTTGTTTTTGTGCTAACTCTTGGCAGGAGGAGCTGTGATCATTTACAAAGAAAGGTATTTTTTAGAGGTATCAGTGCGCTTCCTGAGCTCTCTTTACATGAGACGTGTATTGGAGTGTGACCACCTTTAGCCTTTGAACCCGCAGGCGTTTTGAATGCACCCCCCCTCCCCGTTTCCCACGACCAGGGAGCCTGTGCTCATGTGACAGCTGATTCCCATGCCCTCAGTCCGTGAGCCGCCACCCGCTCTCTCTCAGCAGCAAACACACCTCGGTCTGAGCCTGAGGCCGAACACACGAACAGCCGCGCTCGCCTTGTTTTCACAGCAAACCTCTTCAACAGCCAGGCCACTCAATTAGACTCCATAATTACACAACCTATATTTTCATCAAAACTTTGAGCCATTAATTTTTGAAAACACACAGTGCATTATTAATGATTACAAACTCTTCTAAATAGCTTATAGAGTCTGATATCCACAAGAAGTGATTATTAAAACAGAATTAAATGAATGAATGTTGACATATATAGCCTCCCGGCCTGACAACAGTGAAAACATAAATACAATTTTCATAACAATGCATGAGAAGCGTACAATAGAACCATTGCCTCTGCTTGCTGCTGCTTAAGTAATGGTATTATAATGTTGCTCCAACATATTTCACCTCAAGGAAACTCGTGATAGAATTAGTTGCCCAACTTCCTGACCTAATGTCATAGAGCAAAGTTATATTCATTTGTGTCTTCTCTGAATATTCAATATTCATTCATCGGTTATTTAAAGAAAGGGTAATGTAGGTGGCTCAATTGGTGGAGGGCATTCTACATTCTTGGGGGACCTGGGTTCGATTCTGGCTGGGGTCAATTTCTCAATGTCATTCCCCCCTCTCTCATCCCTTATTTGCCATCGACAGTCTCTATCAAATAAATCCAAAAAGGACAAAAAATAAATAAATAAAAAGTTAAACTTGAATGTGTATGAAACCGTACTTCCATTTTCCAAGAAAGTCAAAGAAATGATTTCCTACCTCTGACCATCGAAGGAGCTCATAAATGCAACATAAGTTCTTTTTGGACTTTGTGGTAACTGTGTCAGTCTGATTTACTATGTCTGCTAATTGCCACATAAGGTATATTGTAAATAATGTGCTATATCTTTAAGTTAGCCATCCTATCGTGAGCAATCATAATTATTTCATTATTACTTCCTTATCATCATATTCTTATTCCATTTGCATACTGTTACTTATCTGTCATATAAAGTCTTGTTCTAATGGAGTCATGTTGTGCAGGAGAGTTTGGAGAGGTGTACCGTGGCATCCTGAAGGCCCCTGGGAGAAAGGAAATTGCCGTGGCCATCAAGACTCTGAAACCGGGCTACACCGAGAAACAGAGGCAGGACTTCCTGAGCGAGGCCTCCATCATGGGCCAGTTCACCCACCAGAACATCATCCGGCTGGAGGGGGTCGTCACCAAGTGTATGCACTGCTGTTAAATAATTAGTAGTTTATTTGTTCGAGCTGTTGAAATGACTCGTTGTTCTTGTCTTTGTGCAGTCAAACATGCCATGATCGTAACGGAGTTCATGGAGAATGGAGCTCTGGACAGGTTCCTCAGGGTAAGTTTAATACACTAGACACAAAAATATGTCCTTCTTGAACAGTGGCTCTCGAACTTTTCACAAAAAAAGAAAATGTTTGGCTCTGCAGGTGTAACCATAGTATGATTGAGAAATGTAGGCCTATCTATTTGTTTGCAATCGTTGTATGGGATGTAGTTTTATTTCTTTATGAGTGTTACATACAAGAAAAAAATACTCGACTTTAGCATTCATCAAGAGACTATACCACCAACTTATCACAGTACAGTATAAGTCAGAACCAAAACATGGCCATTTTTTTTTTTTAAAATATTAATAAAACCACCCCTTCCAATAGAGGCTCCTGCATACCACTATAAAAAGCTGGAGTACCACTAGTCGTATATGTACTACTGTTTTTCGACTGTTCTAGAAAATACTATCTTGTAATTGATACTGTTCATATTATAACACTAATTTATAATATATTATAAAATATACAGCCCTTTTCATTCAAGTGTTGTTCAAACAGAAGTGACATATATTGGTACATATGGGTACATTTTTGATTAATTTGATTTAATTTGGGAAACAAAAACATTTTCATAAAGTAGCGTTTTGTGACTGGGGTGTATGTGTCTTTTGTCCCCTCCAGGACCACGACGGGGAGTTCTCGTCTTTCCAGTTGGTGGGTATGCTGCGTGGCATCGCTGCGGGGATGAAGTACCTGTCTGACATGAGCTACGTCCACCGTGACCTGGCAGCCCGCAACATCCTGGTTAACAACACAATGGAATGTAAAGTGTCTGACTTCGGCCTGTCCCGAGTCTTAGAGGACGACCCTGAGGGCACCTACACCACCAGCGTGAGTTCACACGCTATCAATATTAATATGGACAGCTAGACATTTGTAAAATACATAGAAACATTTTGATCCAGCTGAATTGGAAGATTCATGCACTTAATTTAAACTCAGGCTGGTGTAGGCCTCTGCCAAACTCCACATTTCCATGTAGCAGGTTTAGGCCCAGAAGTTCAACAGGGAAACATACAATAGAAAAAATGTCCAAAAATTCAACACAGCCAAAGAAATAGTGTGACTTAAAGTAGGATATGCAATTTCTTTTAATGTATTTAGGGAAAACTGTTAAAAACATAAGTCAGTAGTGTAAGTAGTGCTTTACTAGCAAGGATTCTAATGGATAATAATGTTAAGCAACTACAGGATGCTCTGGCCAATCACATGTTTGCATTCAGCTCTGCTCATCTGTTTCCGCAGAAGAATAAGGAAAGCTTCAATTGGATCTTGGTCTACTCAAGATCTAAACATTGAATCAATGGCAGCAAAAAATATCCATGCAGAAAAATGCTGTTTGTGCACTGACTATGTGTGTTTACACAGAGAAATACAAACAGAATTAAAATAGAAAAAAGGGAACAAGTGAAATGTGGATAAATATTGACTAAGCGTAAGGAAATGAGTGTTTGGGTAATGAAGCTTAAACTGTCAGGTCAAGTCAACATGTACAATTTCAACTTTGTGGCAGCCCAAAGGAAAGAAAACTGAATAATTGGAAGATTTAATTATTGTATAGAGCCTCGTGTTTATTTTGCTTTGCATTTGTCCTTCACAGGGAGGAAAGATCCCCATTCGCTGGACGGCCCCAGAGGCTATTGCCTACAGGAAGTTCACCTCAGCCAGCGACGTGTGGAGCTTTGGGATTGTCATGTGGGAAGTGATGGCATTTGGAGAGAGACCATACTGGGACATGAGCAACCATGAGGTCAGAGTGACTACCTTAGACTCTATATGAATGATTCATCTCACTTTAACTAACCCCTGAACATGTATTCTGAAAATGATGGTCTTTGTGGAAAGGAGGAGAATAACTAGAATAAATGTTTTAAATATTGTATTTGCTGTCACAGGTAATGAAGGCCATAAATGAGGCCTTCCGTCTGCCCGCTCCCATGGACTGCCCGTCGGCCGTGTACCAGCTCATGCTGCAGTGCTGGCTCCAGGACCGCTCCAAGAGACCCAAATTCGGGGACATCGTACCTCTTCTGGACAAACTGCTGCGAAGCCCAGACTCCCTCAAGACCATCGCAGACTTCGACCCACGGTAACATTTATTTACTTTCCCAATGAAATGCCTCATGTGGATATTTATCTAACAGTGACCGGACAGCTGCTGCCACCATCAGTAAAGAAGTCTGCAGCCTGGGCGCTTGTATCAGTTTCATATTTAGTCTCACTGCTTAATTAGATTCCCTTTTGCTTGGGGACTGACTGTGTGATGTCATACATGCCTGGAAAGAGCTTATGCCACTTACTTCATTTTAGAAAGAGAAAGCCACAGTCAAAGAACTTATTTAAGTGTTTTTAAGTAGAGATTTAATATAAGAAACAAGAAATAACATTTTGTATAAGTTATATCATTCAGAGAAGTGGTATTAAATTCCTGAATGTGAACATTTCCCACTGTGCTATTCTACATTTTTATTTAGCATTTGTAGTACCTTTTTAAACCTTATATGTTCATAATCAGCCTTGAGTTGTAGTGGCATTTCATAGAGCAGCAGTTCACAAACTCACCGAAATCCATGTTAATCCATAAGATTTCACATAACCTGCTGAAATAGTTTTACTGCTGTTAATGTAAGATGTTGCTCTGATTGAGTAAAATGACCTGTTGATAGGATGTTACAGGCAGGTGGTTCACACAATCAGGTATTCTTTTAAAGTACACCCTGCACATTGTCCACATATTTGATGGTAGAAATCCTTATTGTAACCATTTATATTAAATGGAATGAGATTTATGCAATGCTTAATGTGTCTAATTAGTTGTAAATCCATTTTATTGTACTTAGAGGAAGATTATTATGCATCTGTTGGTACTGGCCCTTGGAAATGGATCTTAAATCCACAGATGCCATTGTTGTATAGAACAGGAAAAAAATCAGGATAGTAATAGAAAGCACAATAGTAATAATTGTCATTCAAGTGTTTTTATTGAACATTGATTCAAACAGAAGTGACATATATTGGTACATATGGGTACATTTTTTATTCATTTGATTTAATTTGGGAAACAAAAACATTATAAATAATGTATCAATAATTGTTGGCACAGTTTTTAATCCAAAGCGTTTTAGTGCACCAAGGTTGTTCTGCCTTAAAACACTAAATACATAGCCCATTCAACTTTTGTGGGAATTGAGTTTGGACTCATTCCAGGTTAAAACAATCCAGTGCTGGGCCAAGAATGTAAATATAGGCCGACAGCCTAAGATTGCTTCGCTGAAACCCATTATCTCTGGTTAGCAATCACAAATGTATCTGTAGAACTCATATGTTCACACTCGAACGGTTATCAGAAATCTATCGCAATTTCTACTAACCACAGCAGGCTTAGAGGTTAAGTTTAAGTTATGTAATATTACACCTATTGATGAGGATTAGATTTGATGTGACATTTTCAAACTGGTGTAATTTCACTCATAACTGTCTTGACCGACTGCACTTTGAGAGGGACTAACTTCAAGCCAGATGGAATAAAGTATAGCCTGTCTTGACATTCTTCTGAACCTGACGTGGACTTTCACTCAGACGGAGCTGGCCACATGTCTTTACGATGTAATAGCGGCAGAGGTAGTTGTGTAAATGGCTTTAAGATGGCTGACTGTTAGGACACTTAGCCTGGAGGATAATGGGAGAAATGTGTGCGGGGTAGTATTACGGCCGTGCTGTGCGGGGCGATGTGTAAAAGCATGTATCTGGTGCTTCGTAAAAGATCACAAACTGGTGAAGAGAAAGGACAAAAGGCTGTGACGCTGCAGTTTAATGGCCTCTCGCCCTGACTGCACCAACTGGTTTTTATTACCAGCTAGTTCCTGCTCTGTAATTACCGACCTCAGCGCTTCGCCTTTGTTGTGGGAAAAGCCTGTTGATTGTTGTCATTTGGAACTACTTTTCTCTCTCTCTGTGCAGCGTATCCATCCGCCTGCCCAGCACCAGCGGCTCGGACGGGTCCCCCTTCAGATCGGTGTCCGAGTGGCTGGAGTCCATCAAGATGAGCCAGTACAGCGAGAACTTCAGCCGAGCTGGGGTGGTGACCATGGAGCAAGTGCTGCAGATGAAGAACGAGTGAGTGTCCTTGTCTCAGCCTTTAAGTTTATAGAAGAGGTTCAACATGAGTGCTAAGAATGCACAATAAACAAAAGCTTGTCAAATGGAGACCTCCACAGACAGATTTTTTTATTTTTAAGTTTTAGCTTATTGCAAGTTTTCTGCTTAACAACAAAGGCTGCTCTATTGTTCCTCCTGAAGCTGAATTTAAAGGTTGGGCCTGTAATGTTTTTGGCCTTTTTTTTGCAAGATCTTGCTATTTCACATAAAAATATAAAATAAACCTAATCAATTCAATTTGAAAATGTGCTAAACCTTCAAGCACAAATGTGAGCTCAAAAATTAGTGAATTCTCCTCCAGTAGTGCTCAGTTTGACATCTCCGGGCAGTAGTACAAACAGGATGTAACTGAACAAAAATAGGTTCAATTAAACTATTTTTCAGATTCTAAATTTTTAGGTGATTATATACAATGGAACACATAGCACAATATTTTACACTATGCACCTTGTATATTTTTTTTAGCATTAGTGTAAGACAACAGCAGTATATTTTATCCTATTATTCCTACTATTGGACAACAAAGCAGAGATGGATCTTTCTTGAATTATCTACAGCCAATCAAAGAGTGGAACAGAGACTCAGTTTGCAATCCCACACAAAGTAGAACATCTGGCCACGCTAGAGGTTGCTGAATGTGGAAAGTGTGGGCTACATTGTACATTGCTAACTTTTAGTGCACCAACTGAGGATTGAACTAGCCTGGCCAGCCAGACCGACTTTCTCATTGTATTACATACAGAGAAAGTTAGTCTGGAATCGATCGATCTGCCTCCGATTTCTGCTCCGGCGCTTTCTTTCCGACCAATCGTAGCGAGGGAGGCGGGATTTTGTTTCGCGTCATTTGAGCGCGAGAAAACAGTAGCAGGTTTCGGTAGCTTACAACGATCGAAATAAGCACTAAACTCGATATTACACCCCGTGTCCTCAGATTTTTCTGACAAAAACAACAGAAGTCATTCACCGTCACGGAAGCATCTTCTTTCTCGAGCCACGCTGGTGTACGCTGTGGTTTGTTGACAACTAGAATAAGTTTCGCTTTCCTTACGTCACATCCGTGGCTTCTCTGATTGGTTCACTCAGCGAGCGTTAGTTCTGCCCATGATCCTGCCTTGAAATCCTGTTTAAATCCATCGATCCCAGACTAACTTTCTCTGTATGTAATACAAAGAGAAAGTCGGTCTGGCTGGCCAGGCTAGGATTGAACTGCATTTTACATACTTTTCACTGAACTGCACTTGCACATTTAAGCTGTTATTTACTTAAATCAGACAGACTTGTAAGCCTAGTGTTGGCTTTGACATTCATGAGACAGTACTGAAGCCCAGCAATGTCAAAAATCATTTAGCCATAGTAGTGCCATACCATAGCATTTTAACTCAACAATATGTATTAGACTTGACTTGAAAGTTAGTGAACTTGTGTCCTAGTTCCTATTGATGATTTGTAAATTTGATTTGACTAATGCCCCAGTGTAAAATTGCCTCCATTAGCTTGTATAGACAGAAACATGATAACTTCCCTATTGGTAAAGTGATCAAGCCATAACTAGCATGTATCCCTAATCCGTGCCAACTTATGCAACTCTTACGGGCCAACACTTAGCATAAGAATCTTCCTCATCCAACTTCTCCATCCTTTAGCGGTTTGTGTTTTCCTAAATGCCACCTAAATATTGCAGCCAGCACTAGTATTTCCACACAACATGAGAAATAGTTGATATGGAAAAACTAATGGAGAGCAGCAGGAGGAGGGTTTCATTTGTGGCAGACTGATGGTGGTTTGTGGTCTGCCCAGTCCTCCTATTCGCTCCTTCGCTCCTCTCCTCTCTGGTCTCATCCCTCGCTCAGAGCTCATGCTAGCCCAGGGCTCCATGATACTAACCCAGCACTTTGGCCTGTGGAGGGCAAAGGCCTCTGTGGCTTTCTCTGACTTTAAAGTGGAAGAGACTAGAGGAGATTAAGTCGCTGAAGTAGATGGACGAGATTTGAAGCCTGGAAGTCGGCGTGTTTGTACTTTTAGTAAGATTGAAGAGGTGAGCTCAGAGTGCACCCAGTGAACTCGACAATGGCACCGTTTACAGCAATTGGATCGTTCCACGTGTGTAAGGGAGAATTTAGTAAAATAGGCTCAATCTTTTGGGGAAAGACAGCTCAGTGAAGCACTAATAGAAGGTTGAGGGCAACAAGAGCCAGCAGCATAATGTGCCTGGAGGAATAAGAGCAGACTGTGTAGAAGAATATTGGCCTAATAAACAGTGTCAATCACAAATACTGTATAAACTTACTATGAGTGCATTAAATTCACAGGAGTTAAATTATTTCTGATTTAGACTGTAATTAGCAGTACGGGAGTTCCACAAGTGTCTGTTCTCACTCCACTCCTGTTCACTTTAAATGCTACATTTACAATAAAACTCTGTGTGCTGCTGTAACAAAGATATTCTGAGCACACTGCTGTAGTGGCTTGTATTAAAGACGGACCAGTGGATGGCTATACAAGCCTAACTGAGATTTTCAAAAGTAAATGTTTGAGCTGGTTCACTGGCTTAGCGACAGAGCCCAGCTGTAGAGCTATGTGTAAACTAAAAGATAATGCCATGAATCAGTCACTGGATTTGTTGAATAACTACTGGATATTGTATACATCAATCCAAAGATTTTTGAGGTGCTAGGTCATCGCTTCTGTAAAAAGACTTAGTAGACACAAATTGACACAATGGTTAAGCACTGGGTAAAAGTTATAGCAGCATGGATGCCATATTAAACAACATGGACCATACTCTCCACAATGTAATCGACAAATAAAGAGTGGAGTGGCCAGTGGACATACAACAGGCCCAAACTCTAATTCATAAAATTTGACTATTACAGTGATTGAGACCTTGGTTCTAGAAGAGCATGACATTTTCTTTGCAGGAAATTTAAACAGTTTTCCAGGATTTCCAGGACGTGTTGTAACCTTATGTATATTCTGTCTAAGAAGACTTATCCACTTTGGCTTGACTCCAGACTTATTCCTTCCTTCCTGCCCCTTGCCTTGCAGTAATCACTGACTCATGCAGGATGCCAGTCTCCAGCTGACTCCATTCAGGTCTAGTTCACTGTGAACCACTGCCGCTAAACTGGGAACGTTCCAAGGCTTCAATTTGAACTTTAAAGGCTAATCCTGGGGGTTTCTGACTTCACACGTGATGTAAAAACTGCAAAAGCCCTAAACACAGCAGTCTAAAGGCAGGACTCTAATTATAGCCTTAATGACTTAACGAGGATTCTCCAGTTGACCATGAATCAGTTTGTCTGGTGAGCAGTAAATAGCGGCTTCTTTTTTCCTCAGAGTGCTACCAGATGGAGATGAAACATAAGGCCACCAAATCACACCATGTTCAGCACTTCAAAAGGGCCTGCCCTGGGTGTAAAACATAGATAGTGCTGAGTAGGAAGCTTGTGCGGAAGTAAAGGCTGGCATGAAGCCTGGCTACCATTTAAAGACACAAAGTACCAAGTCAATATTATCAAATATGATCGCACAATTTTGAGAAAAATGTTTTTAATGTTAATAGAAAATAGATAGTAGCCCTTTATCTGTCTTAAACTTGTGGTAAAACTGATAACCTTATAATCATACAGTTTATTGAGTAGTCCCACTATAAGGTACTATAGTTATACCAGTTTTCTGTGGTGTGTGAAAGTGTTGTGACTCAAATGCTCTCAGACTTTTCAGCCTTTTCTTAATGGAAAGCAGAGAACACCAATTGTCACTAGATTCATCACGTCTTTAAAACTGCACAACACAGAATTGAAAACAACAAGTTGGAGCCACAGGTTTTATCACTGCTCCTACACTTCTCAGGAGATAAAAGCACTGCGTTTGTTGCACCAAGGTCATAGATTATGATAAACACATCAAGTACTGTTTGTACCCGTAGATACCCTATTTACGTCTGTTTATGAATATGCTTCAAAAGCCTTACCTCATATGACACATATCCTCTAGTGACTAACGGCCTACGTCATCTTATTGTATACAAACCCATACAACAGAAGCATAGTCAGGCTTTGGATGGTCAAAGCTGTCACACTGTGTTCATAGTAGATAAACTTCTCCTGCCTAAGGCCTGAGATAGACTTTATATATACATCTATGTTGCAAAGTTCACATCTTTGCCCATATACAATGTGTGCACATCCACTTCTGACACTAAAAGTAGTACTGTGCTCGTGTGTACGTACTCAAACAGCAAGAATATCTCCGGCCTGTGACATCCAGAAATAGAGCCATGATCCATCCAATAAAGCTACAATTAAGTCTGACTCCTCACAGCTAGAAAAAACTAAACACAGCTAAAAACTCTCCAACACTAACCATCTTACCACTGATAAATGTTACTTTTACAATTTGAAATTACTGAAGTTAAAGGAAAAGTATGCTTAAGGAAACTGTATCACTCAATTGTTTCTGCTTACTTCTGATGTCTTGTATTGACCATGACTTGTCCTGTGTCTTTCAGGGACATCAAAAACATCGGAGTGCGACTGCCCGGCCATTTGAAAAGAATCGCCTACAGCATCTTGGGCCTGAAAGACCAGACCAGCACTCTGAGCGTGTTCGCAGTGTGATCCCATCCGACCGAGGGAGCCATTACGCCGCACTGAACTGTCGCCCTTCTGAACTCTGAACTGAGCTGGAGCTAAACGCACCGAGGGCTTTGAGCAGCGGACACCACCAGGAGCACTGTGTCCATCACTGTACATCTTACCCACATGGGAACGGAGCAAATATCCCGCAATTGTCCCACGTAGCCTTTCATTATGTAGATATTTTTATTATCCACTTTTTTTCTGTATACATACAATTCACTGCTTTTTGTGTCCTGTTTTTGGCATTCCTGGAGCCAGTAGTGGGGATGACAGGCCGAAACCAGCAACAGTGTGGCTTTTAATTGGCACTTTGGCCCACTTCCTGTCAGACCATATAAGGACGCAGCGGGACGACACAGCTGCAGTAAGCTAGGGCTGGCCGGGTGTAAACATATGGACTAGTGTTGAGACTGGCTCGCCGGCTGCAGAAATTAAGCTATAATCATATAATTGATGTTATATGAAAAGGAGGATGTGTATGTGGTACTTTGTGTATATACAGTATACTCAACTTTTACCTTTGTTTCTGTTTGGACAGTTACCAAATACTTTATGATGTAGCACTTAGATCAATATTCACATGGGCTTGGTTTGTGTCAGAAAAAGGTTTAAAATTGAAATGAGATTTATTGCAGTTTTGTTTCTTTTGTGTAGTGTGCTGTTAATGAAGAGTCATTTGCGAATGCCCCAAAAACGTGGTGTCAGTTTATAGTCTATGGTATTGGACCAGTTCTGATTTATGCTTTTATGTTGATCTAAAGCCACAGAAATGTCAATGTCCAAAGTGTAGGCCAGTCATAGAATGGTATCTAATATTCATATATACTGAAGTGTGACAATGATAGGTTGTATACAGTATATACGAAAGATAACAGGACTTTTTCAAGGTGTCTTTGCAACACTGACTCCAAGAAATCCTCAGTTTCTGAAAGGTATAGTCTGTTATTTTATAAATGGAGGTTAAAGACATACAGTAGGTTATAGTCAACACAACCTCAGTTTGGAAAAGGGGACGGGAGCAATGACACTGGTTTGTGTAATATACAGTATGTTGGTAATGGGGCCAGTGAAAACACACATTTCTAAAATGTCAAAAACTACAAAGTGTGTGTTACATAGACAGGACTTCCATGCTTTTATTTTTACATGATTCTTTTTTATTGTGTTCCTTATACATTGAGAACTTCCAATGAAAACCACGTCTAACCAAAATATGTGCCATGTCTCAGCAGTATACAGTATATATATCAATGAAATGTCCTCTATGGAGCACACACTGAAGTAGTTCTATTGTATGACTGTAGAGTATAGTTAGTTCTAATGTAGCTGACTTAATGTTAGAATAAAAACATCAAAGTGGGCCATTAGTATTCATCAGGCATAATTAAGACTGGTCTGGACTGGTCTGACTTTAGAAACCGGTCTAACTTGTAAAACTGGCCCCGGATTGACTCATGGATCTTTTTATTTTTTTGGCTGAAATAATTTCACTCTTAATAACTGTTTTATGATTTCAGTGCATCATTAATGTTTTGTAAATCACAGATGTGTCCGAATGCTTTACCAGATTAAGTGCCTGCGTGAAGTTTTTGAAAGTGCTCTTAACTGATGACTGCAAACCTTTGTGTTACTGATGGACACGCTCTCTACTTGAATTTTGACTGTGTTTTCAATTGTATCTCTGATTCTATTGTAGCAAATAGACCCATATTTGGAAAAGGGACTTGTTTTTTTTTACTCTGTACTGCCTTCCAATGACTTTTGTACATTTGTATGATCCGACTCTTTAGCATTTTACCAAACGGATTATTTTTGTATCTCTGCTCTATTTTTGCTGCCTTTTTCTGAAATGAGAGTTCTTTTTTCTCTCTCCTTCCTTTTGTTTTATACCATATTTAATAGTATTTATTTTGTACTTTTATTTATTTACCCTGTTAAACACTGAGCTGGGATTATAATTGAAGGCTGTTCTCTCTTTATTCTCAATAAAGACGCTCTAAAATGACCTCCTGATGTGTGATTGTTTAATCCTGTGGTGAGTCTGGCTCCAGTGATGAGTGATTGACACAGAGCCCAACAGAGGAATGCTGGAACTTCCAATGTTGGCCAGGATGTTTATATTTTACCTGGATATCCTTCTGAAGCTTAATCCACAGTTGGAACCTATAATAAACACTGACGTTCTTGGGTACCTGTGTGGGAATTTCAGCCTTCGTCCACACAAATCCATTTGAATTCACAAGTTATTCACCAGTGTTTAAGGAATACTAAAATAAAGAGTTTTGATGCTGTGGAGTTTGAAAGCTTCTGGTTAAGTTTTAGTTTGTATGAAAAAAACAACCTGTACTTTACAACACCAGGGAAAGGGAAACTGTGACTCACTGTTGACACCAGGGATCAGCTACTGTCACAAACTCACTGCATCCATCTGTCTGGTGATAGGTGGTCACTAGCAGTGGTTCATCCAATCACCTCGCCTTCTGCGTAACAGACCATCTGGACAGTCAGGTAACTGTAATGCTCATTTCAAACCAGATGAACATGTGTCCGCTCAGGTCGCTCTCCTGCAAGTTTATGCATTGTCCTGAGTGTGTTTTAAATCCTTATCTGCAATTTCTATGTTGTCTCTCTATTTGCATAAATTGAAGAGAGTTCTGCTTAATTCTAAATCATGGTGCCAAGAGTGGGGCCTGTGGGCCAAAATGGGTCGACCAAGGGGTTTGATTTGGACCACCAGGGGTCATCGTGTGCTGTAATCAGCAGGGATGGTTGAGCATACTTAGCTTTTGTAAAGATAAAAAAAATTTAATGGATTTTTGAAAGGTCTCTGTGAAGCAGTGTAAGTTTGGGTCAAACAACTGAAGTCTAAGGGCTCAGAGTAAAACGGAGTGGAGAGAGCTGCTGATGCTGATGATGAGAAGTTTAGAGTAAATCTAGAGTTAATGGTGCTTCAATATCAGTCGAGTCCAATCAAACAATGTTGCTGGTGTAGTCATCATGGATAACGTGGTTAACCCATGATGCTAATGGACTGGAGGCAAAAAAAATCTTATAACAGTAAAGTGAGCCCTCTTCACAGTAAGATGTGGATGAGAGGGACCAGAGAACTTTAAATGTGGCGTCCTGTTGAGATGGGGCTAACACTGATATCGACCAAAACAGACAGAGATGAACACTGCTGCTCTTAACATTTTGATGGCACCAGTGTAAGCACGTGTGAGAGCTCCTTTTCCCCAAAAAACGCTGAAATGAAAACACACAGTGTGGGGATAGACAGTGACAAACTCACTTACAGTCAAATCATGTCAATTTTAAAGTGCAAGATTAAAGTCAACATTCCAGTCTCAGACTTGGCCTCATGTTTGTAGAGATTAAGCAGAGGGCAATTATATTGTATGCTTGGTTTCTCGCTGGGCTTGGGAAATGACCTTGTGTGACAGCTCATACACTGCTCCCAGGAACTCCTCACAACAAACCACACAATCAGATCTCAGTTCAGAATGAAACATGTTCTCAGTTTGTTCTCATCTCACTAAAGAGACGTATGTAAAATTTTAACTTTAGAATTTTCTGAGATATCTGTCATGTTTAGAAATACAAGTCTTGGCCAAAGAAGATTGTTTATTTACTGGCCTGGCAATCTGCTTCTATCACTTCCCTCCTGTAGACAGATCCTGAGCTCCTGCAGCTCACTGTGGCTGTGGTACAAACATAACTCACAGCAAGAGTCTAAAATATTCCAAATGGAGCTGATTTACAGCAGTGGTTTTCTGCTACAAATCGAGTTAAGAGAGTTATGTAAACTGTCGGAGTGGGACAGGCTGTTTGGTTTGAGTGACATTTCCCTCAGCTGTTAGCTGTGTTTCTGTTCACCATCTTCACTCTTGGTTTTAAATGTTTATGAGTTGGTGTTGGAGAAGAATGATCCCATAACACACATTCAGTTTATATTATGTCTTGAGTGATACTGAGGTCTTTGGAGTGCTTTCTGCTCACGCTGCTTGGTACACTCCATTTGCTGTCAGTGACTGGAGTAAATATTTGAATGTCAAAACTGCCATTAGATTTAGATAGCAACATTTTGACTATGTTCATGTTAATATAGTCCTGTGGCCTCCTACATGTCATGGTTGTTGGTAGTGATGCAGTACTCCAGACCAGTCTTGGTCTTGGACCATTTCGTAAAGGTCTTGGTCTTGCCAAGGTTTTGAATTCATTTCTACTCGGTTTTGTCTTGGCCTCAGACGTCAAGACCAACCAAGACCACAAATGGTGTATTTGTCTCCTCCTGGGATTTAATGAAAACCTTGATCAATTTATATTTAACTAGACCTTGTTCTCCAACATTCAGTTATAATACATAATTTGTACTTTATACATTCTCACATCACCTACAATTCCTCTTATGTAACAGATAATGACATAATCACTCAAGTCATCTCCTGATTAATGTCTTTCAGTAGCCAGTGTTTCCTCATTTGTTCTGTATCGTGTATTCATATTTTTATGTATGTTTAATTGAAGGTCATATATTTTACTTATTTATTTTTAATCTGTTTATTGTTATTACAGTTCATTTAAACTTTTATGTGCAATTGAGCAACTGTGACAGCATAATTCCCTTCAGAGTTTCTAACAAGTATGTATATGTCTACTTTTGATGGTTTCATTAATTGTTGAGTGTAGGAGGACGTCTGGAATACAAGATAACTCAGCTCAGATCTACTCACTTGAAAGCAGATACATTTTTTATTAAGTATGGATCATGTCGCACATTTGTGGGGATTTTCTGTTTGCATCTTTGGGTAGAGGGGCACATGGTGGAGTGGTTAGCCCTCCTGCCTCACTGCGAGCCAGCTGCCATCTTTTCCTGTTACTGTGGCTTCTAACCAGGCTTCCTTCACTGCTCAAAGAGGTTTAAGTGAATTTCCAATTCTATAAGTTGCATATTACATAGTTACATATTTCTTGGGATGTGGTAGTTAGAGGTCAAAGGTCAACAAATTATTTTATTTTATCACTGAAGTGCTCTGAGTGTCTTGTGTAAGAGAATATAATGTGAGCCTAAAACACACATTTTCTAATAATTGATTGCTTTGCAGGGGGTTTCTATCAAAGGTCAGCTTTACATGACTCAATAAAAACACATTCTTCTATAATTAAACAGTGCTCTTGGTGGTGTCTTGGTAAAGGCAGAACATTTTTACTGAAAATGATTCAGTGCAGTCAAACATGTCAGTACACCGAGGATCATTTTCATTTCACCAACAGATCCAATTCATACCTAGATATAATTTCTTCTCTGCCTCTCTTATGTGAGTCTGCACAGACATGAATGGAAAGTGACACTCCCGCAGTAGGAGGAAGTAGTCATTCAAACTAAAAGCCCTCAGTCTGTTGGCACCTACTGCAGATAAATGAGCTGGAGGCAGCAGCAGAAAAACAAACACATCCATCTTATCATCAAAGCTACAAGTCAAAGCAAGGTTAAATACAGAACACATTCATTTGGTGTGAACAAAAATTATATAAAAGAAGACTTGAAATGAACACAAATTTATAAAAAAAAAAAAAAATTACCAATTTTATACAATTATGGCTTTTTAGGATGCATGAAAAGTTACAGTATGTTATTCATGAACAATGGTTCTATTTACATTTTTGGTTCCTACCTGTATATTCATGACTTTGGTTACGGTTGCACAGGGATACAAAACCTGTTCCATGCCTCATGCAAGTTTATCCACTAATTAAACAACAGCCTGAGTCTGGAATTAGTTTGAAATCTTCTTGAGACATATATTTACTTTATCTAATACTATTTATTGATCTATGCAAATTAGAAGTATGGAGATTTCCCAAACGCGTGGACTGTCATGTCACAAAGTAATGCTCAGTAAATCTGTACAACTGTTACTGACATCACTGCAAACCAAACTCAGCAGCAGATTCTTTGCTGCTTTGAGCTGTGTTTCACTTTTGAACCACACAACACGACTGAAGAAGTTGATTTTAGCTGAATTATGTTCAAATCTGCTCAAATCACAACATTTTCCTTTTCTACATAATTCCCTATCTGGCTCAGCTAAAGAAAGCAAACATCAAAAATCGAAAGACACTGTGCATACAATTAACAAAAGATGTCCAGACAACAAATACAGTTTCTGATCATTCAGGGGGAAAAATTCACTAACTGTAGCTGCTATTCCACTGGTGGCTGTTCTACAGTAAAATAAAACTTACTGTTTGTCTTGTTTACAGCCGAGCCTGCAGCTTGTGACAACCACATCTTTCCCATTTTTAAGCCAAAATCTATTGTGAATCGAGGTGAATTCTGTGATTAATACGAGTATTTTAAAGAAGTATAGCCGTTCAGACTTAAAACTCCACTACCTGATACCTGATCTCAGATTCCACTCACCCGCAAAAGCAGCCCATAGTGACCTCTCCTGCTTCTCTTTTATTTAAAAAAAAAAACAGACTTTTTAACGCCACAAAATGCTAATACATTTCACCAAACTGAAGTTTAGATTTTGACGTTGAGCATCAGCATTGGAACATGGATGTATTATTAGAACAGGATAGTGAAAGAGTCTCAAAGAAACATGGCCATCCATTGTTTTCAACAGACATTGGTGCAGCACAGCAAAAAAGCATTTGGCTTCCAGGGTATATTTCTGCATTACGTGGCCCATAGAGCAGGCGCACTGTGGCACTCACACATGTGGTCTTGTGTATTACCTGCCTCCGGGTTCCACGTGATCCGTTCTGACCAATGGGCACAAAGGCAGGATACAGTGAGCTGTGACGTCACAAAACAATAAAAAATATTTTTTGGCAAATTTAAGGATTTTCAACAGAGAAAAAGTCTAGGATATGAAAACAGACAAACAAACACTACTACTACAAATACTGCACAATCCAACCATTTGGGCTATTGTAGGTGTCCTGCCAGCCAAATACGAGGCGTTTACATTGCGGGGAAAAACACTTTTTGGGCTGCATAGGATTTTTTCATTGCAATACCTCGAATAGAGGTTCTCATCAAATTAAATCACTTATAATATACAGTAGATGGCACCATAAAACTATCTTTTCCACAAATTATTGCTTTAACGCAATTACGCTTTAACACTTTAATGTACTATTAGGGGTTTAAACCATTTTCACCAACTAGAAGAAAAACTTATCAGGTACAGTTAAAACTGTACAACAAACAGTGTTAAACTGATTTAAATTTAAACTAAGTTTAAATGATGGTGGAGCTGTATTTTAAGATTTAAACTGGTTGAGCCTTGTTGGTGCAAACAGGCTTATGGGTAATGTAGGTTCATGGATGGTGAGAGGTGACCCTACATGTTTAAACTGGAAAGAATCTACACAAAAAGGCTGTTGCTTGTCATTGAATCCCTGACCTTCTTGATGAGCACCAGTCACACTTTAAACTTATGGAGTTTACCTTCAAAATAACCCCTTCATATTATCAAGTTTGAATATGGATCCATTATAAACCCCAGGTTAGTAATAATTGGCCCAAGTGATACTACCCCAGGCTTGTGTTGGTTTTATTTGAGAGCAAAATTACTTTTAAATCATTATTCAATCTTTCTTTATCTAATGTCATTATCTTTTTATGATCCCTCGCTCGAAGAGAACTGGCCCCATTACAGAAATCGCACATTTCAGTGAGCTCTCAGGTTTCCAATAACGGTGTGTGGAGCTCTACAGTAACAGGAGCCGGACCGTAATGAGCCCACACATAATAAGACTGATGGGAATAATAACTCGGGTCATTTCCTACATGAGCCGGTGTTGACTCTGAGGTGGGAGTCTCGCTCGGGGCCCGACCTGGTGTGGAATGCAGCAGTTGGGCGTCAGTGAAAACCATGTCGAGTGTTGCGTCAGC
The DNA here is from genome assembly GCA_036850595.1 of Rhyacichthys aspro. Taxonomy (NCBI): domain Eukaryota; kingdom Metazoa; phylum Chordata; class Actinopteri; order Gobiiformes; family Rhyacichthyidae; genus Rhyacichthys; species Rhyacichthys aspro. The sequence goes on from CM072154.1 coordinate 3,772,303, forward strand.
TACAAGTCCACACCTGCTCCGAAAATGCTAATAAAAGGCCTGATCGTTCGGAGGGAGCAGGCCTGGACACGTCGCTGAACGCACTTAACCTTCAGAGCTCCACTTGGCCTCATCATTCTGCCTCCGACCTCACCAGAGCCGGGACGTCCCACCACCCTCCCAGTTTGGAAATGATCAGCTTCGGTTGATGGACACAAGTGAGTAAGACTTTAACACATTCCTCAGATAACACAGCAGAGAGAAGAATGTCAGGGTTAAGGATTAAACAGGAAAGAGCTCAAGGGGATTTCTGGAAAGTTATTTAATGTTAGTATAAATCTATTTTAACCCAAGAATTTTCCAGATTATATCTTCCAAACGATGTTGTGCAAGTGAGTGTGAAGTGGATGAATAATAGATTAAAGCATATCAGCAACAGTAGGATAAGGCATAAAAACATAAAAGTCTATATATAGTTGGCATCTGTTTCAATTAGGCTCAAATATCTGTGCTATTGTAATATATTATAGGCCTATAAAGGTTTTACAGTTACCCAGTTGCACCCCACTCTTAAAATGCATAGAATTTATCAACAGCATTAATTTTAAGTAATATACTACATAAAATATTAAGTATTTTAAGCTTAACACACTCGTTCTTGTGATATTTTTAAAAAAGATAGTATTAGTTGGTGTTGTACGGCTCCACGTTTAGTAGAATACATAAGATTTATCGTCTCCATTGGATTAAACACACACTGAGCTTCAGCCATTAAACAGTAAGTCTCTAAAATGTAGTAAACTGGAGCAGCCCTACATAATTCAACAAGAGTCGTAGTAATCAGCCAGCCCTATCATACAAACAGGCTCAGAGGCTAAACTGATCAAATGAATCGTAATGAATTGTGAATTGGGGGGAAAAAATGTGGGTAAAAGGACATTTTTTAATTTTAATTTTTATTTATTTTTTGCTTGCGATTTTAAGTTACGTTTGCAGTTTTTCTTTTGTGTTACTTTTAAGTTGAACCTAGATTGAAGCCGTACAGCTTCATGATTTCAGTGTTAAGAAAGCTGTAAATAAATCAGAAGTCTAATGTTTACTGCAGCTTTTATATTTATTATTGGCAACACATCCAAGTTTTGAAACTCCTTGTGCTTTATAACTCATACAGAAACATAACTTCTGTGTCTCTTGTGTGACGTCACTGTTTCTGCAGCAGACATGTCTCTCTTGACACTGCCCAGAGAAAACACAAGCCTTTTTGGGGAATTTGAAAAAAGCTTTGCCGTAATGAGCTGATCCGTACCACACCAGTAGAAATGAGGCTTTGACATGCCTGCTCAATTAAAGGTTTTTTTTTTCAAGGTGTTTTGGTTGAAATTTCAACCCCACACTGACTGCAGATGTCTAAACAAATCAAAAACACAAAGAGACAACACTGGTTTTGGTTCCGTGACAAAATAACTGTCATGTCATGAAAATATGGCCTGGAGTTTGACGGAATGGGATCCAAAAATTTTAATACAATTCAATTATTCTCATTTATTATCAGTTGTTAATGAGAACCCATCAAGAAGTAGCTATTTTCAAGAAGTGAGTTGTATTATTTACCTAATAATGGTTTAAAACTGCATCAATACCCTGTATGAACCATTTATAGTCACTAACAATAGTTAACCTGAGACATATAATCGATACACCACAACATTTTCAACTACCATGTGATAACCATTCTTCATGCTTCAAAAAGGGGTTAAAGGGATGTATCTGGTGGAACATGCTGCCTGTTAAATCAGGGTCACAACAGAATCACACGTTAAGGCCAGACCAGAGAACTGGGACCTGCCGCTGTCCGTCTCAGGGCTGTGTGCTGGACGTCCAGCTGGCCATGTGTCCTGTCTCTGTTAGACCAATAGGACGTCCAGAAATAGGCCTGGCTTTGTGAGGAGGCTGTAAACCAGTTTCCATCTGCACCTTCCCCTCAGCGCTCCACAGGACACTGGGATTTTCTGTGTCGTTCAGCCAGGACGGAAAAAGTATGTGGAGAATTAGGACCGTAAGAAGAAAAAAGAAATGTCAGGAGAGAATGAGATCAAGATGCCAAAGTCACAATGTTGAAAATGAAGTTGAAAAGCTAATAGTAATGTTGGAAACCTGTTGTTTTTACAGCACATGCTACGATTCAATGTTGTAATCGATCATTTTGACAAAGGACATATGTCTGGAGACTGACCTTTTCAACTACAACAGCCAATGAATAAGTTAACCAGTGATAACACATTAGCATTACTTCAACTGTCGTGGTCTGCTGACCCTGTGCTATACTGTTGAGTGCTGAGCGCATCTTCTAACTCCAGTCTGAGTAATGAGCTGTATATGCTGTGTTTTCTCATTTCACTTGAACTGAATGTGAGTGGTTAGCACTCTTGTCTCACAGCAAGAAGGTCCTGGGTTCCACCCTCACCCGCTCACCACAAAGAGATTAGCAATTGTAATCGGAAGTACCTGGTTAAATAAAGGTCATATAAAAAATTTTAATTTTAAATTTAAATTTAAAATTTTTAAGATTCATTAGCCTTTCATACATGTTGATTCACCTCCAGTCTTTCTCCTGACCTTTATTTTGGATTGATTATTGTTATTATAAGATTATTGTTCATACATCTCAAGAGAGTTCAGGTGGTTTTACTGAGTGCTGGGTAGAGTACAATGTGGGGTATGATGCATAACCCCAAAATCTCAGTTTACAACACAAAGCTGAAGGACAAAGGAGCAAACTCCTTTGCAATGGTCACAGTTTATGCACCAGGTTTGATGCATCAAAGTGAACTGTGGTGCAGTGCACTGCTCTGTGCACATCAAACATGCACCAAGATTCTATGAAAGAGGCATCTGGGGATATTGCCATGAGGGCCAAGGATTCAACACATTCTGGGGACTGGCAACTACTGAATGTCTTTGGTGAGCTGGCTGAGGCAAAACAATTTTTTGGCCTCTCTGGAAAAAAGTGCTCCTGGCTTGTGGCGCATAACCAGAAATGGGAGCCATGTAGCCTAATGCAATTATAGCAGACAGGAGACAGAATGTTGGGTCATGTGACAGCAAAACCTCACTCAACATTTAACACAAACTTTGAAGTTAGTATCCAGTGTTGTTTTCAAATGTTTTCTGTCTTTATTTGTGTGTGCGTTTATGCAAATGGAGAGTCGGTCCACAGCTTTTGGAGTGGTTGGTATTTTGTGTCCTGCTCTCGGTCCATAATGTGATTCTCCACGCTCGGCGGGGGTTGGATGTGTGGAGTTTTGCGTCTTGTCATTAGAACTGTAAATGACAGGGGTGTGGAGGCGCTGAGAGGACAGGGGCACAGTGTGGAGGGGGGCGCTCAGCTGCAGCTTTGAGCCATTCCAGGACTTCAGCGCTGGCCACAATAGCTTGTGTGGTGATTGTGTTAAAGGCTTGGCGTCCGGGACTGTCCAACTGTTGCTCGAGGGGCCTGGGCTTTCGCTTTCAGGGTTTTTTTTCTCCCTCCTTCTTGTGGTTTGTTAGATGTCTTTGTTCTCGGGCGAAGGTCATTTTAAGAAAAAGAAAAGACAACACTGCTGCGGAACAGTTCGAGTTTGACCTCCGCCCTTGGACGTTCGCTGCGTTTGTGTTCCTCTGGCAGCTCTCAGTGTCACATGTGGACGCACAGAGCAACGCTGTGGAATTTACATCCTGCTTAAATTTAGCACTGGTTCCTGACCAGAAAACACATCCTCCAATTTCTGTCTATATTGGTCTGGCTGCGTCTTTCCGCTACTCTTTCTCTCAGCAGCTCTCTTTGTGCACATCTCTCATGTTCTAGTCCTGACTCTTCTTATCTGCTGCTCCTCATCTGGCATTACACAGGAGCTTCCTCACTGCAAAAATAAATTGTGGAGGTTATGGCCCAAGTCCTCATGTATCAATTTATTTTTATAAAAGGATGTAAGATATGACCTCTATTTTTTCAACCTGAACAGATTTTTACAAAACTAACATTCATCTTCTTCCGCTTGCTCCTGTTAGGGGTCAAAGCCTATGCCAGAAGCTTTGGGCCTGAGGTGGGGTACACCCTGGACAATGGCATTTGCTATCTATCTTCCATGACCATAACATTTGATAGCAAGTCTCATGAAGGAAACACATACAGAACCAATCTTCTTCTACAGTTAACTGCAGCATATGGCTCTTCCTCCAGCCTCATGTCATTACATTATTGACAACACATCGTGACCACACTGTTTATGTAGCAGATGCCACCCCCCAGGACACAGCACAGGGGAAATACAAGTCTGCTTGAGGTTAACTGAACCAAACTGAGCTGATCTGGGTTGGGTATCAAGTCCTGCTTGTGTTTAATGCATTGTAGACGATGAATGCAGTGTTTTAATCCACAAAGTGACAGCTGTATGGTAAAGGAGTTAAAACAGTGAAACTAAGGCCCGGGGGCCACATACAGCCCACTGAGCTGTTAAATCTGGCCCTGCAAAAAGTATGTCCATATGTCTTATTTGCCCAGAAACTTGCAGCTTTCAAAGAATATAAGAACAGCTGTCACCAAGCAGGTTAATTATAAGTTTTACGTAGAGTGGAATATTCTAGCAACCAGTCAATTCAAGAGAGTGCAGCTAGATTAACTTTTCAGGAGTTAAGGTCCAAGGCAAGTTTTTTGCTGTCATACAATTTCATGCACATCAATATCATAGAGCTGCTTGATGAAGAATTGGTCAGTGTCAAACAAAAAGCAGTGATTTATGTTCTTTTTGTTAACACTGGTAACAACATAAAGGCACTGCACAGCTGGTGTTTACATATAACTTATATTATTTAATATTTCATTATAGTCGTGACAGTTTACTGCTCTGTACTAATGTACTACAGTCCTGGCCCACTTTAAAACATGGAGTGGCCCTTGATCCAAAAAGTTTCCCTGCTCTAAAATTTAAAACACGAGCCCGCTAATAAATCCTTTTGTAACATGTTGGTTTAACACCAAAACAAAACGTGATTCATTTAAGCAAACATTGTTTTGTATCTTGTTTGTGTCCAAGCAACATTATCTATTGTCCGGTCAACAGACTACAGTGTTGAGATCCTCCTTATGGAGAGTAAACCACTCTGATAGAACCAAAGGCTGGGGCCAGGCCAGAGTTGTACAGTACACTCTCATGCCAAAGGAAACTGACCGTACTGACCCGAATCATAATGTTCCAGTGCAAACAAGGCTTTTGTTAGAAGACTTTTGTTGAACTGGGGCTTCCCTGTGTGTGGATAATAATGTTTTATATATTTAGGCTTCATGTCTTTACACTCAGTAGCTATACATGTTGCATTTGTGTTTGCATTTGGATTTGCATTTCGTAATCTGATGTTATTTGCGCAATAAACGTAAGGCACTGAAGAATGGCTTGTTTTTTACATATCATTTAATAAAACCTTTATAGTCTCATTCTCTGGTCTCATCCTACACATTAAAAGCAAGAAAGTAAGAGTTTTTAGAATTTTTTTCTACCCTGAAACCACTGTTTGGATATGGATTAGGAGCCAAACTTAGAGGAAATGTTTGTTTACAAAGGGTTGCGTGGCTTTAATGGATACATTTAAAGGCTGATATGGAGATATTAAAGAAGTATCCCACTGACGGAGCGCTCCCACTGCTCTGCTCTGTGGGTTGATCTGTTTGATGTCAGTGTGAGGGGACTTCAGTGGCCTGTGGGGGACCGGGGGGAGGTCTGAGGAGGTCCGGGGGGAGTACGTGGGGTTATTTGGGGGAGCGAGAGCAGAAACACAAGCCTCTGTTGACATAAGCCTTGTCTTTCGGCAGTCTCTTGTATATTTTTGAAACGCTGGCTTAATTCAGTCCATATTGTCTGTAATGACGGCGCTGATGTCACTCGTCACATAAACTTCAGAGCGATCCGTCTTTATGAGCTGTAAACACCAGGCTCCGCTGGCAGACGCTGCTGGTGTTTCTGTTCAACAGCAGCAGAGGAGTCGGACAGTAGCAGTGTGCAGTCATTGTGTCTCAGCATGTATTTATCTTGACATTTACACGTTGTTATACACTGTGTGATAAATGTTAATACCTTTAGCATTACTCATTAAATCCATGGGGTCTACTCATATCTGGTGTTACTTGGCGACCACTTTATTTGTGACTGCTTGTACTTATTCACTGATACATTGGTTACTTTCTGATCCCAAATGCTAACATATTACTGGACTTTTTCAACAAGAGATGACAGGTAAGAGATGACGGTTTACTGGGTGAACGGAGGCAGTTGCAGCAGAAAAGGCAAAACACTATGGGTCATTCACAGTCTTTCCATTTTAAAAATTAACATGGATAATAAAATATAGAATTTTCTGTGGTTATGTTCGGATGTATGCAAGTCTATGGCATAGTTTCTTTTACTCAAAGTGCAATCGGCTCAGTATGATATGTAAAAATCAGATCAATGAGATCAAAAACATGCCTTTCTCATCCCCATCTGAGGAACACAGCTTGTATCAGAGCAGTGTTATCATAAAATCGTATCCCCTATGTTTGCACACATCTGGAAGCAGGATTACACAAAAACTACTGCTCAACTACTGCTGTGGTTCTCAAACTCTGCTACAAGTGCCACTGGAGGAAGTCTAAGTTTCTTCAGTGATACTAAAGGAGCCAGAAGTTATAAATCAGTCAGTTTAAAATATTGTCAGAGGATCAGTTATTTTGCTTCTGAAATATTATTTCTGCGCTGGCTTTAGTTTTGGGCTCAGTTTAGTCCTTATTTGAGTCAAATAAATGGAGTACAAGTGGTAATGTGGTCACATAATGGGTGTTTTAGGCATGTTTTTCCAGTGAAAAATGAATGATAAGACCAAGTATTGGTTGTAATTGTGTCTTTTTCACAGAGCATCAGCTCGTTGAAACTTTTAGATGTTTTACTTAGGTCCTTTAGCTTGATTATGAGAAATCCATGTTAATGAAGTCTGAGCCAGATTAATATGTTTATAGAGGATTTAAGGCCACACTCACTCTGGGGCCTGTGCTTCAGTGGTCTGCGCTGCACACACTGTCACAAGCCTGATGAGCCTGAGCATAGTTACCTACCTTACCAGGCAAACTACATTTATGAATACTGTATATAAAATGTTCATTCTTTCATTGAAAGTGTCCTTTTCAACACTGAAAACGAATGTTGTGTTGTACCGTTTGCTAGTTTTCTATTTATTGAAAACTAGCAAACAACACAACATTGTATGACATTAGATAATATGTATCATGTAGGTAAAAGGTCAGAGAGCCTTAACCAGACTTCTGACCTTGTCCTCATAAACAGACTGTTGGAGTGGAGCACAGAAAGAGAGCTGCAGGAATGAGCTGTGGCTTCACATTCACCGCTCAATGCCATTGTTGTCATTTACTGGAGCCAGAATTTCCACATGTGATTAAAGAGCAGGAAGAAGAAACTGGCTGAGACCGGGACAAACCGGTGGCGTCCAACCCAGCTGACTCTAACTCTGTGTCACAGAGAAAACATGGCTCATACAATCACTACAATCACTGCTGTAAATGTCAAGTATTCCTCCACATTGAGACATTTGTCACTTTCTAAACACCAGCCAACACAACTGTACAGGAAGACTCAAATATAGACCGGACTAAACAAAGAGCGGCCATAAACACTCTGTGAGACAGACAGCTGTACAATGAGCTTCTGCAAATATAGGTCACACTGTATACAGCCACATACAGTATACATATACATTATACATATACAGGAAAAATGCAGGGCCTGGTTTAGTAAACCTTTTTCTAAAACACAGGCAAAGGATAGAGCGCACACAATTTTGAAAAAAAAAAAATATTTACCTCGTGTCTGTCACAACAGAATGAGCTCAAAGCCTACTTTGCTCCGGTGCCGTCTCCAAAGTGCATGAAATCTAAGGAGGAGAAAATACAAATGAATTCAGTTAGTGGCTGCTATCTGATTTCTCACAGCTGCGGGAGCTAAAACTGTGTGTATATTTACTAAGTTGGAGAGGTACATGCTAACTGTATACAGAGGAAAGAATGCTGCTGTGTGTGCAAAAAAGGCATAGGAAATACGAAATACATCGATTCAACAATAATGAACTGATCTGTATCCACTCTCAACAAAGCCACACCTTACCATCATTCCTTCTTTTTCCACTTTCTGGGGCCAGCAGTCTAAGCAGCGACACCAAGACCTCCCTCTCCTTAGACACTTCCTTCAGCTCCTCCAGGAGTATACTGGATTGCTGGAGGACCTTACTCACCTTTTTCTTGTGTCGGACTCATATTCTAACAAACTTTAGCCGGTGTTTCTTGCGCTGTGCTTTCACATCGGTCACTGTAGAAAACAGAAAAAAATCTTGATTCTAGTATGTTCATCCATCTGTCCATCCAGTGCTGCTTGTCTTCTGAATAGGGTTGAGGGGGTCAGTCAACAGGCTCTATATTTGTTATTAACAGACATATTACACAGTGTTTGTGAATGATGCTGTACAACACAAAACAGTGCAGAGTTCACAGGACACACTGCTGTATATCCACAGTGGATACAACTAACCAGCAGCAAGTAAACATGCACAGGTTGCTTCCATAAACCTGTAATTTTTTTTTTAACTTTGATGAGGCATTATCAGCATTAAACAAAAGCATGTCATGTTTACTTTAAGGTGAGTTTACACTGCTTATTTTCCTGACTCTCTTCTCCGACACACACTAAACCCTCATTTATACCTAGCTGCCAGTTCCACAGTTGCAATTGCCATTATGTATACTATTTTTCTTAGTTCATTTTAGCACCCGCAATAGGAGCTCTCAGCAGATTAGCCCCATACAGTATATAGCCTGGAGTCTGTCTCTTACAGAGGTTAGGGCCCAGTGAAGGTTCTGTAGATTTTTATTACAATAGACATTTTAACCATATTTCCTGCTTCATGAGCCAAAAATTCAAATAAAAAAATAGTAAAATGGTAACAGTAGCAGTGGTATATAAATAATAATTGTGCAAATAAAAGTCCCCAGTTTCCAGTGAAGATGGTGCCAGGTTTCCACTGCACAGTAAATATTACACACAGGGGCATGTGTTTGAGTGCCGAAGTGCAAATTAGATCCAGATCACTGTGGATTCAACATATTAAAACCACATAATGTTTAGAAAACTAAGACAAGTATAAATGCAGGTGTAGGATTATTTATTAAACTGATTTTATTGAGGTTTGTTGCAAGTTGATGTGAACATTCAGGTGCAGTGCTCAGTAGAATCACCAGAGCTGAGGGTGGAGTGAGTTTAGTGAAATACTGGGCTGGTCCTGCTCTGTGGTGGGGTTCTGAAGTAAATGTGGAAAGAGCCTGACAGAGCCCAAGTCTGCACTGCGAAATGAAAAGAAATGGCAGAGAAATGTTTGTGAAAAGAGCCGAAATATAAACATCTAAAGTGAAAGTGTAATTATGTGTCCTGTTTGTTCAATCACTGCGTTTAGACACACAGTTCATTCAAGCTACACTCATAGCTCTATTACACTGTCTGAGTTTACATGCACAGGAAGGCATTGAAGTGCTGAGCCTGCAATCAATTTAAAATCCAGCTCATTCTTTATAAGCAAGTTTTAAAATATGTGTGTTGCTTATGAACATTTGCCTTTTTCTTATTTTTTCTCATTTCTTTACTTTTTTATGCTATGCCAGTCTCCGAGCCTTAGACAAGCAACAGCAGCCCAGCAGTATTTGAAGAGAAATTTGAATTACAGTCATTTTAGTTGGACTAATCCATTTAAATGCATTAAATTGTTATATGTTTGTTTTGGGCTGGACAGACAGCAGTAGCTAATAGGGATGGTACTGGGGATATTGAAAGAGCTAAAGTCTAGATATCTAAAGTCTCCGTATAGGTACAATTTGTTACGATATGAAAAAAGTGTCTGTTTTGAATCTTTTCACATATTAATGCAATAATTACTGTATTAAGAACTTGTTGAGCCATAATTGTATATTTAGTTTTGTTTATAAGCACCTTACAATATGGCAATAAATACTGTCCCGTAGAGTTACACTGTGGTAATACCATCCTGTTCCACACAACGTTAACAAACAAGAATCATTTCAGGGGCTGAAGACTGTGACAGATCCAACTAAAACCTACTATCCAGCTGAAACCTGTTTCAGTCCATAGGAAACCTGTTCAAGTCCATCTAAAACCTGTTCAAATCCAACTGAAACCTAATCAAATTCCACTAAATCCTACTCAAATCAAACTAAAACCTGTTCAAGTCCTTTAAAACTTGCTGAAATCCAACTAAAACATGTTCAATTCCATGTAACACCTGTTCAAATCCAACTAAAACCTGCTCAAATCCAACTATTCATTAATTTTCTACCACTTTGGGGTCGTGGGTGGCTGGAGCCTATCCCAGCAGCTTTGGGCCTTAGACGGGGTACACTCTGGACAGTGGCCAGTTGGTCACAGGGCTGACACTTAGAGACAAAAATTGACAGACAGCCATTCACTCTCACATTCATTCACTAGGGATACTTTAGAGTTGCCAGTTGACCTATACGTATATGCATGTCTTTGGACGGTGGGAGGAAGCAAGGGAACCTGGAGAGCAGACTCACAGAAAGACCGCTACTGTGCACAATTCAACTAGTACATGTTTAAGTCCAAGTCCATTTAAAACCTGTTCAAAACACCTAAAACCTATTGTTTCCTATTACATATCTTTAAAAGAGCTTGGTGCCTTTTGTAAAGTCCCCAAAATATTACCAATTACTAATGTAAAGGACCGCAAAGGTCTGCATTTGGCTCCCGTGTGGGTTGTAGACTAACTCTTTTAGTGCTGTGTCACTCTTCTGTCACAGCAGAATGTACGTCTCCCTACTTTACGGCTTGTTTTTTTTTTCTGCTGTGCTATTCCTCCTTAATTTCCGCCTGTCTGCATATGTTTTGGAGGCCATTAATCGTCCCCAGCACCACATGCACCCCAGCAGATAATTACGGTCATTAAAGCAATTAGAGCGCACATGGAGGGGGAAGTCTGAGTCAGGCCCCGAGGCCCGCTCCTGATTCTCCTGCGGGACGGCCGAGGTGGTCCGCTCACACTCTGGCAACGCTTTCAAAAAGAGAACAGGCCAATTACTGCAGCTCCAGCTCAGATTAACGCAATTTCCTGTTGGTGTAGCCTTCCGAGACCCTGCCGACTCTACGTCAGGCTCAGAAACGGAGGTCCTCTTCGGCCGGTGGTGTCAGAAACAGAGATGTGAGGTGGTCAGTCCGCAGACAGTGGTTTTGAGCACACTCTGTGGATCAGGTGATTCTTAAGCTAATATTTTGGTTTCGTTGTGCCGTCCTCGGTGGGAGCTCTGACTCTGGGGGCAGTAACGCAGGCTCACATCTGTCGTTACTCACTTAATGAAACAAATGTTAGGCTGTAGAGGTGGGCTCTGATGAGTCTCAGTTACACTACACATTTACTTAAAGGAAAGTAAATTAGTTACCGGTTAAATGAGAGTTAAATGTCAGTATTGGGCCAGTAACATGGAGGCTCCGGTTCCTGTAGCGCAACAAGTAGACAGTACATGTCTGGTATCCTGTCCAGTTTTGTTCTTGTCTGCACATTGGAGGTGAGTGGTCAGTGATTTATCTCCCTTTAATTAGTCAATTTTTTATTGTTTGTCTGCCATGTTCTACTTTTTTGTTGTTTGCTGTAATTATTTGCATGTTTCTGCTGTGTTTTCCTGTACATTTTTATTTCTGTGGCTTAAAGATGAACAATTGTGTACAACATGATGTACAAATGTATTATTGGACCGCTTCTCCACAGAAAACCCGGCTGGTATCCATGGGCCAGCCATCAAAGACTCTAATAAAAGTGCTGACATTAACATTCATTTATTCCACTCTGTAAAACCACCCAGACTATCTAATGACACGTACGGACATAAATCCTGTGTCTTTAAACCTAAACACACACATTAATGAAGCCGGAAAGCATTATAATTTGTTTTTAACTAAACTCCTGTCAATGAGTTTCTGCCACCAGATAAAATTTCCTCCTACTGCCTTACTCCAGGTAAGTGTCAGTGCGACTGTGAGCAGATTTCACACTGCTTTCATTCAAGTTCTCAGATGGAAAAAAGAGCATTGATTTGCCTCAGACCTAATTCTGAGATCAGGCCAAGTCAGCAGCACTTTAAATAAACTGCTTCTCTTTTGTATCTATAAATAATTAGAAAGATAATATGCATGTATATCATTTTTTAAAATAAGACTGAATAAATCTTTATGAAACCACTATTTTTTTAATCTGGTTCTGCCGGTGTCTGTGTCAGTTCCACAGTAGGCTCTGGGAGGGCTTCCACAGCATTTGTAAAGAACTGGAAGCTGCTTTAAATGAATGTGTGCTTGTCATCTCATCTGTGAGTAACTCCATGTTGTTTATGTTGGTAATGATAAAACGGTCGGTACATCAAATCTAAAACAGACCCAGAACTGTGAGTGCTGCCACATCATTGCCCCATAAGTTAAATCACAAATCTCATGAGAATCCAGCTACAACGCAAGGTAACTACTGTATTTCTAATGAGTTTCAATGGATTTCTAGGATGTTCGAGGAGATTGAAGGAATGAAATTGGCTCATGGAGTTTGTTGGCAGGGCAGCCCTAGTGCATAAACTCATGTAATACATTAACATACCGTATGAATATAAAGTACATAACACCAAGGAGTACGCATACTTCTGGACCTAGTACTAACTCGAAGACAGTCAGTCCTTTGTTGTCTTTGTACATTTTACAGTTTACGTATCTCATTTTATACTTGATTTATGACAGTACTGTTGCTTGAGAACTGATTTTGGCTGCTGCCTTGACCTTTTCATTTGCCGTGAGCCACACTAAGGTCCCTTACATTTCCTCAGAAACTCCACACTTATCTCCGCCGCACTCATTCCCAGCATTCCCTGTGTTGTGTTTGGCCTGGACGTACTGGAGGAAGGCTCATGTAAAAGGCTGCTCCACACAGGTTTCCTCTGTTGGAGCCTGAAAGACACGCAGGAGAGAGATGTAGTGCTTGTAGTGAGGCCAGGAGACATGAAGGAAGAACAACACATCAGATCCTGCAGGAATCAGATAAGATCGTCACAGAGACTCCATCAACAACCCACTTGAGCGCTGGGAGCTTCAGGAGTCACCTCTGGAGCCTGTGAATGGAAAATGAACTGAGGAGGTAACCCTTACATTGTTTACTGAGTTGACCTAAGAGATGATACTGGAAAGACTGTGTGATCTAACTGGATAAAGCAATGTAGTAGTGGAACGGCTATCGCAATCTGCATCCTTTTGTTCGAACAGTGTTACAATTCCCAGTAAAGTCACATTTAACTCCTTCTGATGGCTTGCATTTGGAGTGAAAGTCAAGCTAACTTTCTACTGGTTCATGGAGAAAGCCCACTTTGCAAATGTTTAGCAATATAAGAGCATGAAGGGCAAAAAGCATTTACTCATTTACAAGTAGAGACGTTTAAGATGGCATGTTTGGAAGAAAGAGCATGTCTTCTAAAATGGTAGGGTAATTTTAGAGTATTTTGTACAAATAGGACTCTGATAGGGTCTAGTATGTTAGCCCATTTTCTTATATTTTCTTATTTTTTCTTTTTGTTTTTGTGAGGTTTTTATCCAGCTAAGGGTATTTTGTTAGGGAGATAGGCATGATTCTACCAATCTCATGTCTAAGAAGCATTAAAATTATTTTGAGAATATACATGTTTGGGCTAAATGTTACACAGGGTGGCTTTAAAGTTTATTTGATAACGCGAAGTATGTTTCATTTAATATGTCACATAACAGCCTATGTACAGCTTTTATAGTTAATTTGCAGCCCGTCACAAGAAAAGCCTTTTACAAAACCGCACATATATTGTCAGATGGCTGATCTAGGGTTATTCTAACACCAATACCTGTTGTGGGTATTGGAGCCTCACACTTACAGTACATGGCCCCTCAGAAACTGCTGTAGAACTTATCCACTGACTGCAGTGTGAGTTTGTTTCCAAATATGACAAAAGCAGACTAATCTTCAAATTTGGGTCATCATTTGGGTCTATAATCCTTTATCATTCATCATTTACAAATTCTAAATAATTCAGAAACAAAGACGACCCACTCAGCAGGTAATCCACTCTCCATGCTACCATCTCATGACTACACATCTCCCCAAATAAACTACTTTTTGCACAAGTTACATAAGATACAAACTGAGACACGCATACAGAAGATTTGTCCATGTTGAGAGTGAGTTTGACCATGTGCGCACAAAGCTAATGGTGATGTTTCTTGTGTGGACCCAGTTCTGTAAAAATGAATGTTGTATGACCTGAAAGAACCTTCTGTCCTATTTAATTCCCATGGCACACCACAAGAATCTCTCTAAACTCTTTTTCTTGTATTCACCATTTGATGTAACGTAATCTTAGCTTTCTGAGGACAAACAGCCAACAGCATCAGAGTCTCATCAGCGTTCAGACTCAAAATCACTAAATACCCTATGACTTGTATCCAAACCGTGCTTGTCTGTAGTTTTAAAACCCACTGTTGTTCTCCAAGAAGCACTTAAAGTTTCTGAGCCCCCAGCTTTAACCCAGAACAACCCTGAAGCAGATCCAACTCTGAAGTGTGTGGATGTAAAGAGGGGTGCGTCTATAAAAAGCAGGGTGGTCTGACCTTGTTAAAGTTTAAAAATATACCTACCATCATGTTTCCAGCATCCTCTGCTGATATACTAATGGGAAATTCCCACATATGATGGGTGTACAGTGAAAAGAAGGCTTAGGTTCCACTGAAACTAAACGACTGCCGCTTGAAATGTGAGCATTAAACAACTGGCACTATTTATAAGTCAATATCAGACAAAACATCCAGATATAACTTACACAGAAAGGTTAAACGTTAGAATTATTACGAATTACTTTCAAAATGGTTGTATTTGAATGTTGCAGCTCTCAGTTGAAATCACTTCCCAGTGCAGACTTTTTCCCTCTGCTCCTTCTACTATCTTCAGCTTCAAGGTCAAAAACCCACATTAACATCCAATCAAATCTCATAACAATTTATTTATACACAATGGGACAAAGGATCATGAAG
Organism: Rhyacichthys aspro; assembly: GCA_036850595.1. NCBI lineage: Eukaryota > Metazoa > Chordata > Actinopteri > Gobiiformes > Rhyacichthyidae > Rhyacichthys > Rhyacichthys aspro. The sequence continues at coordinate 3,787,458 of CM072154.1, forward strand.
AACTATAAAACCTTCAAATGATAGCGACTAAGAGAAAAACAACAGGACAGGATTGGAAAAAAAAACTTTGGCCTATGCCTAATTTAGGTAATCATTCAATTGTGTTTGTAAATGTATTGATTTTTAGGATACTGTATATGTTGTATGGTTAATCTTTACATGGAGCTGGCCTCCTCCTCCTTTCTGTCCATAATCAGATCATAGCACAAACACAGAATAGAATTGGACTACTGTCTTAGGTCAGCTAAGCTAAATACATGCAACAATAGCCCATTATCCTGTGTGCTAGAGAGAAATTACTCTTTGCACCGGCCATTTTAGTCAGACTAACACATTTAGCACGTATTTCGTCTGATCATGGGGCTAATGCAATAACTCAGCTGTGTTACTACAATGGTATTTATAAAGACAAGAGCAGTGTGGCAGTGGGGTCAGTGGATAACATATGATCATTTCACACTGGAGAGAGTCATCTAAGAGAACATATTGCTGTTGGTTCATTCAAATAACCCTTCTGTCCTGAGTTTGCAGATACTTGAGATGAAAACCTGGAGGTGACTGGATGAACCACCTATCACCATGTCATTTTATCAAATCAGAACGAAGCTATTTCATTTACATTGTCTTTGTCAAACCTAAAACAGGCCCATTACTGTCGGTGCTGCCACATGATTAGCATCGAGTCCGGTAGAATTGTGTGCCCAGAGTTGGACAAAATGGATGTCACTTGGTGAACTCACACATTTCACTAGAATCCCACTCCTGCATAAGGTAATCATCCAATCAGATAAAGACTAAATAAAAAAAAATCGTCATGAAGGCAGCCACTGTGAGAACGAGCTTTGTTTCCTGGTGATGGAGCCCTGTGGATCGCAGCAGAGGGACTTGACATCTGAGTGCGGTACAGGTTCAGAGGGAGGAGGCGACCCGTGGAGGATTACAGAGGGCTGTCTCCTGCTGGGCTCTGTTATTGATGGAACACTTCTGAAAGGCCTTTTCTGTGAAATCTCACCGAGCTGCTGCTTTTCATCTGCACAGAACATGTCCGGGCTTTACATACGGCTGTGGGATCAGGAGTTCACTAATGCCCTGTGGTCTGTATGAACACATCACACACACGACGTAAAGATCGGATTACTGCTGCTGCAGCGTGAACCTGAACTACCTCCAGCGTCAGGAATTCATCTGCTTTGAGTCATTTTAAAGCTCTCGTAAAATTTAATAGATGAGTGAAGCTGCTGTATTGGGTTGGGTGTGTGTTTTATGCTTCATGTAACTATACGACTGTGTGTTTTGATATTTTGACTGTAATATTAATTCACGTTTTATATCTGTACGTCTCAGATCCTCTCTCACGGGACTTCCTACATGATAATAAACATAAAAGGGGAGTTCTTGCGTTATATACAGCCATGCCATTCAACTATATTTCTGTATTTCTAGTCCAGCCTCTTTTCATTGCACTTCTGAAAATCTGCATTTCTTTCTAACTACCACTAGAGGTCAGACTGACTCTTACCAGCAGCAGTACCACACTCAAGTCACAATAAAGGCCTTTGTTTTCTCAAGTTTTTCACGCACTTTTTAGTCTTAAGTGGACAATGGTTGTTGAGGTTTTTGATCTAGGGGCTTTGCATGTTTTCATTAAGCGTTATACATTAAGACTTATGAGTAATAGTCTTATCTTTTGCATCTTCACCTTGTCACGCGCAGCAAGCAGTGGATAAAGGAAAGAGACAGTGGAGCAATGAGGGATTAGCAAAACAATAGCCTCTTAATTCTACAAGTTCTGTTTTTGAGGAGACAGCGGAACACTTAGTTTTAGTGAAATTACAAGTGATTAATTAGCATTTGCCTATGTGTCATTAGCCCAAACACTGTAAATTATATTTTTTATATGTTTTTTGTAATATACCAGATGAATTAAATTATTATGATAAGCTGAGGAGCTCAATTAGTCCCTGCTTCAGCCTGACTCAGACTCTGTGTACAGTGGTATCATTTTGGTTTTGGGTTCAGTACTGGATCTGTAAGTGGAAAAGTTGGATCAAGCTTACTTTAAAATGTAAAAAGTTCAAAAAGTAAAGTCACATTGCCTTAAAAAGCATTGAACTAATAATTGTTTAGTCATATCTACTCGTTATGTTTCTGTTTGTATTCAACTGACTCTTTTTCCATAGCTGGGCAGCAGAGCTCTTTTTCTGCACTGCTTCAGGATTTATCCCAGTAATGCTTTGGCTTTGAGTCATTTCTCTGATTAGTACGTTGTTTGAGGGAGCTCTGGTGCTTGTTTCTGCCTAATATCACTTCAAGTAGTTCTGTATTTTCCCACCTTTGATGCCATTCGGCCTGAGTTTCTCTGCAGCATCACTCTTTAGGCTGATGTGTCTGGTTTATGAGGGGCTAAAGAGCGCTCTGGGCGGTCACTAGGGGCAGGAGAAGTGGTTTCTCATGGTTCCAGGTGTGCACTGGTTCCTTGAGGGGGTAGCACAGTTTTCTGAGGAGGTTTGAGTGAATTCATCACGTCTGAGAGTGCGGTGGAAACAGTTGGAGCAGCCCGCAGGGACAATAAAACCTCATCAGTGACTGTTGGATCTGAGACAACCGCTGCAGAATAAACAGGGGCTTCTGGAGGACTGCTGCTGGAAGAGATTCTCCCAGAATGCATTCCTGTGGTCTGTGCTGCGGGTCTGAACTAATGAAAGGCCGAGTTCAAATTTATAATGAAACCTCTGATAGGATTAAGCTGATATATAGAGATAGAGTGACGTATTAGAGATATATGCCTCAGTTATTACTGCTCTGAGTATTATTTTGCTCAGAGCTGAGAGAGTTCATGTGACTCTGTCGGATATTATACTGTTGTTAAATTCATGATTAAAATGATGGTGTAAACTCCCTTCGTGCTTATGTTTCTTATTGCTATTTTTCACCATGAGCTGGTAATGATGTCATTACAGGAAAAAAATGAGTCCTTGGTTTAATCTGATGCACTCACGTAAAACATTGTCCTTGAAAAAGATAAATAAACGCTGCTGTTCAAAACAGAATTTCTTCTTTTTTTGTCATTGTTATATGGTCTGTGCAGAGCTGTTTCCAGGAACTTTACAGACCCTAAGCAGAAACTAATGAGAAAACTTCAAATCAGCACTAAGTGTCAGAGGTGGAATGTAACGAAGTAAAGATACTTTCTTATGGTGCTGAAGTACAAAATCAAGGGTTGCTTGCTGTCAGTCTTTAACTAAGTCGTTGATTAAAGGACCACTGCATTACTTTTAACCCAAAAATCTTTTCTCCTAATCATTTAATGGTTCTCAGATATGAGATCGGTAGAATCATGCCTATTTAAATGACACAGAACCCTCAGCTGGAAAAAACCTCCAATATAACTTCCCTTTCACCAGGACGAGAACTTATTGCAAGATATTATTTGTTCGCAAATAGTTGTGGTGGATTAGGCTAATCTCTGTGATTAATGAAAATGATGGGTTTTTCATTTATTCATAACTAATTACTCATTTATTTATTGTTTACTACTGTTTAATAGTGTGAGTAGTAATTCTAATGCCACAGATCTGTAGCTGTAGTGTAGCTATGTAACAACAATAAAGCAGACAAAATTCAATTTTTTATGTAAATGCAGCAAATGTGTATGTGTATGTTTGTTTTTAATGCCTTCTAGTGACAGAAAACAAATGGATCCAAAGTGTTTCTTTACTACAGGAGCCCCAGGTTAGAGGTGCACAAGGCCCCAATAATATTTGGAGCTTGGAAATGAGCCACATTACACATATTAATCACGAATCTGTGCAACTAATGATTATACAAACACATACATGTAAACAGACATCTTTGAGAAGCCCTTTTCCTTGAGGCCCTAGATGATTGCCTGGTTTGCCCGCCCTATTGCATCCCCTCTGGACAAAAGCAAAGCAAACAGCATAAATCCAGTGACCTATGCATCAGGTCCAAACTAAAACTTTGTGACTTGACCCTCCTGACCCCTTTTAGTGACCTCAGAGATCATGAGCAATCGGGCCACTTCTGGCGTGAGTTCAGCATCAGACCTCTCTCTAGAGAGTCCTTCAGGTTCTGCTGTCAGACATTTTCCACAACAGTTCCACTTTAACCCTTCACTTTGTTCTGAAGGTCAAAACTTCACATGGTCAATGAGTGCTTGTGGGCCTCTGGTGACATGAAAGGAAGAAAAGCAAAAAACCTTGTTACTTTTGGGCTGTGTTCAGAGCTTTGAAGCATCAGAGGCAGCTTGATTCGGAGCTTAGTGTGTGGTCCGTCTGACTTTATCTGCACATCCCTCCCGTCCATCAAATCATGTTTCTTTGATTCCCTCTTTGTGCCAATTATTCCAGAGAAAAGCATCAATAGAGTGGAGTGGCCAGGTTGCCATGGGAACAAGATTTTCCCTGCGATAGAGGAAGAGCCGGTGCAGCTGATGTCTACAAAGCCCCAATGGCTTTACACAAGAAGCAGAGACACAGGTCACAGAGGGCACAGACATGACGCTCTGTGTGAGTCTGAGCTGATGTTACGTCACTGAAAACTCAGCCCAGGAGTTCATCGGAAAGTAAGACACTGAGGAATATTCCATTCTGATATCACCTTGCATGTAAGAGGCACACAGATGTAGACCTTTTATATTGGCCTGGCTCTGTGTTGGTCCTGGATTGTTTCTAGTGACACAGAACTGCAGTTATCAAATGTAATGTACTTTTTTTTTTCTTTTTTTTTTTTTACAATAATCTTAATGTGTCGCAGCAAGAAGGTCATGGGTTCAATCCCCAAGGGTCACCTGTGAGGAGCCTGCATGTACTCCCCATATGGCTTCCTCCCACCGTCCAAGGACATGCACGTTCAGGTCAACTAGAGACTCTACATTGCCCCTAGTGTCAGTGTTTAAACATCAGCCCTGAGGCTAACTGGCCATTGCCCAGGGTGTACCCCAGACCCACCGCTGCTGGGATAGGCTCCACAAAAGTGGAAGAAGATGAATTAACGTTAATATTGTAGCCTATATGCTGGAGCTTTAGAAAAAAATTGAGAAATACATGTAAACTTTATTAGTGAGGCTGTAAATTGTACTTTATAAAGCAAAATATGTCAAGTAAATTAAAAAGCAGAATAAATACCATTTATATTTGGGATAGGGACTATTTTTAATCACTTCCATGTCTCATAAAACACATAAAAGTAAGGCATTATATTGCAGGACAGGACAGTCACACTCAGAAGTGCATGTAACAATTGTGCATAATGTATAGTTTCAGGAAGTGCTTGATATGGACTTGTATACTAATGTGGCATGTCTTTTGCAGCTATCTGATTGGTTCTCTAACAAAAAGCGGTGCCAGCTCACTTAACCATGGTGAAGCGAGCCATCCACCTCCATTTTGGACATCTGTACTAATGTATAGACTGATGCTTTTACTCCTGTCCCAGATTTTTAATTAATAATTAGAATCAAGTGTTTTTGTCATCTATACATTTTTTGCGTGAGTAAATGTGTGTCTACAATGCATTTATCCAGATTAGGTGAGGAACCCTCTCTGATTTGCATAATTAAAAGTCAACAGGGAGTCAATTACAGTTTTTCATTTCACAAGGCAATTCAAACACACCTGATCTGAATTTCTGAATAACATAAAATCTGCTTTTATATTTTAGAGGAACACAGTTTATCATATTAATTATATACGAGGGGAACGTCCAGCCTAAAGAAAGTGTAGGTACATCAGTTTTCCATTGGAGGGCGCCATTTTGGTCCTGAAAAGACAGCATTTTGCAAGCAAGGAGTTCTGTACATAAATACATATGCATTAACCAACAATTCATAAAGGACATGAAGGGTTGTAGGACATAAGGCTTAAAAAAAGTGTCAGCAGAATGCCACCTTTTTGTTTTTTGTATTTTTAATAAAAGTTGAATATTAAAGATATTTATAATCAAACAAAGACATTGATTTCCAGAAGAATATTGAAGTCAGTAAAAGTATTCCCACTGGTTGTTGTTATTTCCGAGTGAGTGAGGCTTCCTCCTAAAACACAGGCTCAACATGCTCTGAGTCACCTCACACAGACCTGTGTTATTAATCTCTGTGGGATTGTTATATTGCAGTTCATAAAACAATAATCACATGGAGTGGGAGGCAAGGAGGTGTTATTAAAAATGGGATTTTGCGGTGAAGAAATACCAAATAATACCAAACAATGGTGTTTTGGATAAGGATACAGTCAAAAACAATAGATATCTGTTTCCATAGGGATAACAGGTGATTAATCTTTTGACATTGTGGCACCGTATCGTCCTAACACGTATGATCTGTGTGTAAGTTGACTTTACTCTCCAGTGTGAGGCGACATCACGGAGCGTCCCATCCTCACAGGCAGCCTCCTATAGACTCCCACTGTCAGGGGACTGAGAGAGGAGACTGGAGGAGACTGGAGGAGGAGGAGAATCACACAAATGGAGGGGAGGGGATTCACCAGCAGCGTCAGCAAACACATATTCCTGCTTTTCCCCTGTTTCCCTGTCTCTCCCTCTCCCCTCACTGTCTCTGGCTCCTCTCCTCCACAGAGCACTCAGCCTGCGCTCCTCACTGCACAACACACACTTCAGCCCCGAGCCTACTGTCTCCGGACTTCAGCCAACAGCCTACAAACTACGGACAAGACTTGCAGAGCCTACGGACTTCAGTCTAGATGCAACAGCCCGCAGAGTGGTGCTACAGCTACATCCTACAGCTTGCATCCTCAGTTCGACTGTCTACAGACTTAAGCCTACATACTTAAGCTTCGGACCTTCTGCCTACATTTCAAAGGAGGACAGCGAACGAACTATCAACAAACAAAATACTTGAGATGACAGCCTTCTGCTTACATCCTAATGCCTTAAACCTTCAGATCACAGCCTACATCCTGGAGCCAGCAGTCTACATCTCACAATCTATGGCATAAGGACTACAGGTAACAGCCTACATTCCCACGACCATACAGACTACAAACTACTGCTTACAGTGTACAACCTAAAGCCTACAGACCACTACTGCACTACTGCACTGACTGCATCCTACCACCTAGAGACTGAATATGACAGCATATAGCCTATAAACAACAGCCTACAACCCCACATCCTACACCCCTCCTTCTACAGCCTACATTCTCCAAACTACCACCTAACAACTTTAGAAAGACTACAATAGACAGACTACAGATTATAGAGTATATTTTAGCCTTTGTATCCTACAGCCTACATTCGCTGCACTACAACCTACACTTTGGAGCCTTCAGAATCTACGTTCTAAAATCTAAACACTGCCTTCTACTAACTTTATCCTACAGACCGCCTACAGACTACAAACGTCCATGTCTATTCTACAACCTACAGACTAAACCCTACTGCGTGCAGACAACAGCCTACATCCTCAACCAAGAGCAAAGAACCTACAGTGTACACTCTACAATGTGTTTCCATTGGACTACAGTCTAGAGCTGAAAGCCTACATCCTACAGACTCTAGCCTACTGCATACACACTTTTTACTGCCTCCTACTGCCTGCAAAGTACAGCATACACGCTACGTTCTACATCCTACTAAATCCTTTCTTGAGCCTACTTTCTACACCCTGCAGCCTCCAGATCTAGAGATCTAGAACTCTACTGACAGCTAAAAGACTACATTCTACAGCCTATAACCTACAAAGTGCAGTTTTTTATCCCAAGGCCTACAGTCCAACAACAATCAATGGCCGAAAACATTTTTGAACGACAGCGTCCAACCTACAGCCTTAAGAAAACAGCCCACATCCTACAGACTCTAGCCTAGAGCCTACTTCGATAGCCTACATAGTAAAATCTGCAGAATTCAACCTGCAGCCTAAATTCTACAGATTCCAAAGGATTATTAAAATGATGGCCTAGAGTCTATATATTACATCCCTCTGTCCAGACTCCTTTCAGCTCTTCATTGTGACTATGGCATAAAGCTACATCCTACAGCCTTCATCCTACAGCCTATGGTCCTGACCTACCTCACATCCATCCTGCCCTGTCCCTGGTCCCTCAGCCTCCACCTGTCTGTGCCATGATGGTGAACAGATAACCGCGCGGCTGTACCGTCCTCACACCATGGGTGCCTGCCTCTGCAGAGGTCACAAAGGTCAGACCACCTGTGTGTGTTTGTTGTTCATCTGTTATTGTGTCTTCACCTGTTTGTTGGGAGTGATTGAGGAGCAGAAAGTTACAGAGAGCTGTGTGAACTGCTATAGGATGTCTTTTTGTAGCGGAGTGGGAACAGAGCGGCTTGACGTGAGTGAAATGTCAACAGCACAGATGAAGTGTAAAGCCATTTTCACTGTCACACAAAGACATAATGCTCAAATAAACATCACCAAGTTATTTCCTAGAAGCAGCCTTGCATCCGAGTCCTTGGAGACTGCTTTGGGAAAAAGACCGGGGCTTTGACGGCTGGTGTGGGGGATTTTGGGGATCAGTGCAGTATGTGACAGCTCCATCCCGAGCTCGTCTCCAAGTTGTCGTGACTCGAGTTGTAAATTTCCCCGCCATATCTGCCCTCTGTCAGTGTTTCGTGTCTCGAAGGTGAAAACAAGACGGCGCTGGTTAGGTCTGTCAGAAGCACAGCGCCTCAGCAGGACCCACGTTTCTCTGAGGGAGAGTCAAAGTGCTAATTTGTGCTGTCAAAACCCCTCATTGATGATTATCTTTGAGGAGACGAAGCCTTCAAGCGACAGTCTGCACCTTTGTAGTCACAGTTAAGTGGAGCAAGGCTTTTCCAGGGGATTTGATTAGACTAGTCCTTGTCCGTGTAATACACACAGGAGGGATTGATTTATTGATTTATTTGCTTGACCTTTTACATCACAGACCAAAAAAAAAGTTAGCTTCTGGCCAGTGGTAGCATGTCTAATGGTGATATTATGCATAAGTCTAGCACTTGTCAACTTTATTACTGTTTTTTACTGGATTCTGGTCATGTATGCTGTTGGAACTATAGAGAATGGCGGCGGTCCATACCGGTTTGGGTACAAATTAGATGGTTTCATGCAGTAGTAATTGCATTTCCAACCACATTATCGAGGTAGAGGTGTAAATCCCAGAGGGTAGTTAACGATGTCCACCTCAATATATCAGTTTTCTTTACATTAACACATGCAAGTAACTGTAAATGTAATATTTCTAAAGACATATGCACCAGATTTGTGAATCTTTTCTTTAGAAGCATTAGTTTTATTGGTATTAACTGTGTTCAGATATCACATCACAAAACTTTATTTTATTTCTTCAGGAAAAATGTATGATTTCCAATGGGTTAATGTGAGTTATGTTAAAATCTACTTCTGTTTCTCTATTCTTGATGCCCATAATTGCTTGTTGTTGCTAATTGTCCCCATCTACACTTAAAAGAGAAATCCAGACATTGATTTGGTCCACTTTCTGCTGGACTACATTGTTTGCATATATTTCCATGTCTAATAAGTCTGGTTTTAGTTGGACTTAAACACATAGTCCAGCCGTTCTAATGTCCTGAAAGTACTGAGTGTGCACACGACTTTCACATTTACCCAGGTAGCATTTTCAGCTGTTACTGTCGATGGTGTCAGGAAGCATTTTCCAAAACAGTATTCGCTTTTGTTCGGTGAAAAGTCTTGTTTTTACACAGCGGTAGAATATCGAACACTGTGCTTTCGAGCTGCACGGAAAGACCCAGTGCAAACAAAAAGATAAGAGAAGAACGTGAGTCTTTTGGCGAGTTAGAGATGAGATTTAACCCGGCAAGGACAAGAAACAGACTGAGGCGTCATGATAGGCTTCTTGCTTTGGTGTTAATAGCGTCCGACAGAGCTGTGTGTGTCCCTCAGTGTGTGAGCGGCGATCGTGGCTTAACTAAAAGCTAGGGCATCAGTCGCCTCCTGTTGCAGGGGGTTTCCATAGCAATAGCCAATTGTCTTGAGGATGCTTCCTGGGGGAAAGCCTGAGCATGTGTTTATATACATGCCTGTTTGTGCGCCCATTGACCTTTGTAATGATGTTAAACCTGCAGTGTGCCAACCAGCTCTTAGTTTCCCGCTGCCATTTATTTGAATCTCATCAGCATTCATTATAACAAGAGAGGAGCAGTGTGGGCTGGGCCAAAGGTTAAATACAGTCAGTGGAGAGCTCTGGCAGCAGGCTGAGAATTCCACTCTCACTGTTTGTTTTTCTCTGAGGGGTTCTGCTCTGGGGCTCTGGGAATTTACCTGTACTTCTAAGACCATCACTCAAATCCAAGAATACTTTGTCAAACATGTTTTGAATACCCAATGCATTCTTCTCCCAAAGCAAAATTAGTCGTGTATTTCCACTTCATGTTTGAAAATATTACCACAGTAATCCAACCCTATTATTAAATCTTTTATTTATTTTATATTTCAAGTTGAAGAGGAGATAGGATGAGGCAAGGGATGAGTAATAAAATCCATGAATTTTCCACATTCAACAAGTTTCCACATTTGCAATCATCTGTCTAATGTGGTGTTCCCCAGGGCTCAGTTTTAGCTCCACTAATCATCTGCTTTTATGTGTAAAAGTAAAAAGTAGAATATTTCAGTCCAATAATTTTGTACAGGTTTTTACATAAGCAAGTATTTAATGTGGTGTTCCCCAGGCTCATCTTCTGTCTGTATGTGCTTCCATAAAGCAAAGTATTCTAAATCCAAGAGTTCTTTGCCAATTGTGTTTTGAACAACTTACATTTCAAACTGTAATTTAGGGATATTTGATTGTCACTGTGTCATTAATTCCACTACTGAGTCTTATTTTGCTGCACTGTATTTGAAAAGATGTCAGTATTGATCCACCAGAAACACTCAGGAGTCAAATCTTGGGTTTATTTGAAATTTCTTAACAGTAACGAAGCAGGCTGAGGCAAGGTTTGCATCACACATAACAGGAACATTTTCACATGAGTATTTCTCGTGATGTTTCCCAGGGCTCAGTTTTGGCTCCCCTTCACTTCTGCCAATACAAGCTCCCACAAAGTTTTTTTAAATACACAAAATATAATTTCACTGTTATAAAAATGATAACCAGAGCCACGTCCCTCTTTGATTCTCACATCAAGCGGGTGAATCCACTCGGGCTGTTTGTTTTTCTCTCAGAGGGGTTCTGGATTGAGGCTCCAGGGAAATTACCCAGTCCTGCCAACACAATCACTCAATTCCAAGAATATCTTGTCAAAAGGGTTCTGAACACCCCATTCATTCTCATCCCAAAGAGTAATTTAGAGAAGTTTGTTTACTGTCTAATTTTAGACCCTGAATTTTCCATATTCAACAATAAACACTTGGCATGTGCAAGTATCTAATGTAGCATTCCCCAGGGCTCTGTTTTGGCTCCACCAATCTTCTGTCTATATGTGTTGCCACACAGTAAAATATTTTATATCCAAGAATACTTTGTCACCATCACATTTTATATTGCCACACATTTGGAAAATACTGACTACAGTTTTCCACCATACTCATTCTCAGGTTGCATTTTGGATTTATTGTATGTTTCCATGACAACAAGAGGCAGATTTGGGAAGAGGATGGGTAAAGAAATCCTGGAATTTTTCACATGTAACAACAAAGTTGAACACTATTATTGCGGTGTTCCCCAGGGCTCAGTTTTCGCTCCACTAATCCTCTGTCTATCTGCTCCATATGCAGTATTATGTCTATATACACAAATTAAATGATTTTGAACACACAAAATATATTTTCACTGATGTGATAACCATCTGCCTCTATGTCCTGACAACAAGCTCCAGGATCCAGATAACAAAGAATAAGCCACCTCCCATCCTGTGTCACATGACATGGGCCAGTAACCTAATGATATTTCTCTATGCCATGGGAATGTGAACAGGCTCGAACACCAGCCGTTGCTAAGAGATGTAAAATTAGTAATGATGAGAAGGAGATTCTTCAGGGGGAGATTCCAAACGAGTCTGAGGTCTAAGACTAAACTGTTTTAACAGAGAGCTTCAGGTAAAATTAGCCTCAAATGCTGAATTTTACTAAACATACAAATACTTGCCTCCATTTAAAACACATCGACAGCATCATAAGTTTTGCAGAACCTTTTTTTCATTCATCTGTGTATGTGTAACAGAAATGCTTCATTCATCAAAACGTACTTTAGATTGATGTAAGACTCCCGCCTCTGCTTCAAGCCACTTACAAAACTGTTGCTCAATAATCCTTCACTCTATTTCAAAACATGTGACATACTGAGGAAATAAATGAATGTGACACTTTTATTTATGACTGTTGCCTAAGAAATTAAATTTAGAGTTTACACTTATTGTGTGTAAATATATTTCTAATGTGATATGATGGGTTTCAATGATAGTTTTAGAGTTCGACCTAATACTCTCTTGTGTTTACCTGCCTTACACCATTTATTTTGTTGTTGCAAATTGGAATTTTAGATGCTTGCTAAATTGCTGTTGTATCTCAACCCTTGTGTGTTGTGTTTTTTCAAATTATATTTTGCTCTTCTTCTCTTTCCTGACTAAGCTGTTAGTGAAATTAGTGTACTTCGCATAATTGTTTTCATTTTGTCCAACACAATAGTTGGAATTACCTGCCCATCATTGTTTTCTCTCACATAATTTTCTTTTTGATCTTCTTTACAGTGTGTTTATTGTTTAGAATAGTTATATTTAATCTCATTGTGCACAGTTTGGATGATCAGACAAGTGTATAAACAACTAAAAAATATATATTTTTAATCAGTCATACCTAATAACAGCAAAACCAGGTTTTGATGCCAAATCTTTGGCAATCCATATTCACTAAAGACCCCAGCACTATTTAGCGCAAGAAAGGTGTGGTGATTTTGTGATGGGTCTCATTGTCTGAGGAAGACATGAGGGGCAGTGGCCAAGATTTACGAGTGAATAGCACCAAAATTTAAAGCCAAAAAAAAAGCATGTCTAAACCTCATATGTCTGGCTTCAGCTGAGTCAGGTTCATGACATGAAGTTTAAAGTCTTAAAAAAAAAATCCTACTGTCTCCACCAGAACTCAACTTCAAAACCTTCAAAAATTATCTGCTGTCAGCTTAGTTATTATGGCTGCTTCCTGCATGGTTTGGTTGATCTGTCCTTAAATGTATATATGTGATGATATTTGCGATTTATGCATGTGAAAGTCTATGTGCTATTTTTTCATCTTTTGGTCTTAACACACTCACCACTCTTCAACACAAAGTGAAGCTGTGCTCTTTGGATCTTGGTCTTGTTTTATTGATGAGCCTCTGACCCCTGGCCTTTAACCACAACCAGCTTTGACTTTCATGACCGTGACCCCTGCCTTGAAATACACACTCTTTAAACCCACACTGCCCCACTCTACACCTCTGATTTTCTGATATGTTTCTTCACAGATCTACAACAGCCCATGACAGTTCTCTGGGCCCAGTCTGAGGAGGGTCAGCTGTCATCTGCGAAGGTAAGGAGACCACCACGTTGCTGTTAACAGTAGTGTTTTAAATGTATTTTCCTCAGTTTCCTTGCCCATGGTCATCATCTTAACTCTATCTCAATACCTAAAAGACCTGGAACCTCATTGTGTATGCAAAATTCACCTGCACTACTTCACACTGCAACGTTGGGATCCATAAAAGTCCAACAGTGTATAGCCTACATCATCTTTGACCCATGCGTTCGCACATTTTGGCAGAAATGGTGGTAAACTGAAGCATGTTTGACAAAGGCATATGTGTCAGTCCAACATTTAGACTATAGTATATTATCAGACTATATGTATGTGAGCTGTGCACATTCGCTCTAGGGCAACACAGCTGTCTCCAGTTGTAGGTGTGGGGAGAAAAGATAGGGATGATCTGGGTTTTTGAAATAACTTTGGACAGTTAATTTTGTGTAATTTCTAAAATCCTCCCCACAGGGCTGTTAAGTTTTTATGAAGCTTTCTGCTCCGTCTATTCGTGTGAATTAAAACTTCATCAGACAAAGAGACTGTCCTCACATATTTTTCACACATTTTGAGCAACTATAACAGCTCAGAGAGAGCTTCCTGTGAGTCTTTGTTTCATTTTATTCACTGTTCTAGTCCAAGAAGCAGCATTCTCATGGCAATAACTTGCACATTTTGGCTTTGGACAAATACAGTATTTTAATAGAGATCTTACACACTCTTCTGTAAATGAGGTCTCATGGCTGACCCTGTTTATCTGGAAGGCCAAAGCAGTATAGGTTTGAAGGCACATCCCTCACCATTAATTTTTTTGAAGTATCTACCAAACATCAGAACAACCCTTGTTTGTTCATGTATGAAAAGTTTAATATTCACAAGCCAAAAAATTAAAAAAATTGGTTTGGACCTTACAGCATGTCTTTGAGTGTTATACAGTCTTTGATATGCAGACTGCTATATGTATTTGTGTACATGTCGGGAGTGATATTCAAAAGCACCATTGTTGGATGAGTCAGACATAAACATGATGCAAAAACTGTCATATATTTCAGAGTGTGGATAATACCTTTGAATTATAAATGTGCGACAGGCTATAAAATATGAAAAGTCCATCCCTGTTACTGAACAAGCTCATCTCCAACAGAGCATCACCAGAGATATGAGGCAATTGTGTTTGTGAATGTTTTCAATTTGATTTCAAGTGAGTCACTTCCACTCCAGGGTTTCACTTGTTTTCTTTATAGCTTGCGTCAGGATAATTGGAATGGTTTCTCATCTTAGCTTGTTACAGGCTGATTATCTGTCCTTCATGTGTTTACTGCACAGTGAGCTGCAGACAGGAAGATGACACACATTGTGTTTGAGCTACATCACACCTCTGCTTCTGTGAACCTCCTGCCTGAAAGAGCAGCTGCTATTCATGGGCTCCAATGAAAACAGATTGTATTACCTTATAAACCCTATGTACTGCATTTTGGACTTTAAATAATGTATCAGCAGTTACTCACTGTACAAGGCTAAAAAAGGCATCTGGTTGGCACACTCAGATTACAATATACAGTATGTAGGCCAGTCAAAGCATTGGGTAACAAGCCTGCTTAGTTTTTTTTGGATTATAGCATGGCTTTACATATTATCAAGGCAAATCTGATGGATTGAAATTTCAACCATGCACCATAAGGGCTGTTTCTAAAACACCTCACTTTCTTCACAGTTCATTCAGATGGGTGTGACGTGTGTGCACTCTTATTGTTGTTAGCACCATCTTTTCTCCCTGTGAAAAGTGGGAAGTGTGGGGGTTGAGAGATCACACATGCAGTGTTAGGCTATACATGGAGCATTTAAATTCCTCCTGATGAACTTGGCTTCTTTCCAGGGTTTGCTTACGGTGTAATGAGTACTCCATGTCTTAATCTTATTAAAGTGTCAGAGAAACAGTTTGAACGTGCTATAACGACGCCCTGACTCCTAATACAGACGTCTCATGCTTCGTAATTCATCTTTTTGTAGGAAGGCCAGAATCCGTCCAATGGCAGTTTAGAGGATAAGAGCAGCCGCTACGACATCGGAGAGCTAGCTACATCTTCACTGATGGGTAAGAAAAACGTTCATTTATTAGCAACAGCTGACGACTGTGTGGAAAAAGTACAGATTTATTTGAAGTGCCTTAAGCATTCTTTGGTTTTGCTATTTTGCAAATAAATGGTGACCCAAATAAAATGACTTGACATTTTCTGCAGGCATTGTTACCCATGTGTGGCTCATTGAGGATTTGCTGTTTTTTAATGGTTAAAATTAGCTCTCTTTTTTCACATAATGCAAGCACTCAGTGTTCTATGATACAATTCAATTCAACTTTATTAATCCCCAAGGGGAAATTCAGTTGCTAGGTTTTTTTTTCAAATGAATTGATTCAGACTTCCTCTTCCACACACTGATTGACTGTACTATATGGCAGTTTAGAAGACAGAGTTCTATTGTTGTTAGTCCTGCTGCTCACTGATCTCAAACGTCTTTTTTCAAAAGCCCAATGAAGGGGATGGTCCATGTTATTTTGCATTTGTCCTGTTGTGTGTGTGTTGCTCCACTATTTCAACCAGTCTCCAAACTAGTACCTGTAGTTGAACCAGTACTCTCTATTAGTTTTTCAAGTCGCCTACAATCTCTTTTGCTGACATTGCCCCCAACAGACTGCTGCATAGAAAAACAAATTAGCCATTACTGCAGGATAAAATATTAGCGGCAGTTTCTCGTTTACATTGTAGGACCATAGCCTTCTACCTGCTTGTATATCTTGGCACTAAGCAGTTGTGTGAATTGATTCAAGCACAGCGTCTTGCTCTCTCTACAGACCTGGCAGAGAACAGTTACCTTAATGTGACAATGTATATACCAGATATGAGTGGCTTTGCTCCAAACCTTACCTGGCTTATCCACAGAAACTGTTTGCAAAGAGCAGATACTTCTGAATGATGTGAGATTGAATGAATTGCCAGTCAAATCTTATCCAATCAGATTTAAGCCATGTAATTTACATTATTAGTTTTAAAGTGGACGTTTTATTGTCACACCTAAGACACACCAAGAACAGCCAGTACTGCCACAGCATTGGTTTGAACCCACAGTGGTTTGTGAGTAGAGACTTTGCCTGGTGCAAGGAGATGGATTTCAAGTCAGTACCTTTACATGCAGGTGGAGAAATTTGAATTAGCTTTAGTCACAATGACCGCCAAAATAAACAAAATGAAAAGGTTTGCCAATATGTTTTACTTTTTTAAAATAGACCTCAGTTTGATAATACACACAAGAAAACACACATCTTTGTTTAGTTCACGCTGGGTTTCATTACAAATCTAAACATGGTGCTGTGACAGTGGAAGTGTCCACAGCCATGGGTGGTGTGTTTAGTCATTTGCCTGCTCCCTCCGTGCCCTACATATCAGCCTGACAGATGCACTGACACATACTCCAGACGGCTACAGACCAACAAACAGCCCGTCTGACTTCCTGTGAGCTCATGCTGTGTGTGTCTGCCTCATCAGCGCTACCTCCCTCTGTCTGTGGGGGGTTCATTATCTGACTTAATGTGCCATGCCTTGCTGAACTCTTCCCAGTCAAAGTGCCTTTATTGTGTCGACGGTGAAATTATGAATGATAGGAAAACCTGGTGAAAACATCAGACACAGAGGCAGACAGAGGAGAGACACCTGCTTCGAATCAATGCCACAAGATACACTTTGTAACTCTGAGTGACTTGTCAGACAGTGGTTCAATCACTGAAAGTGCAGATGGGAATACAAAGTTAATGAATTGGAGAACTGCAGGTGCTACTGTGTCTTCTGCAGACCTTCAGTTTTGGAGTTATTTGGACTTGTGTCTATTTCAACTCACTTACGTTGTATCACTCTGAGTCCACATCAGAGTGATTAATACACTGGCCTTTGGTTATTTTATTTTTTTTACTGTAGATCTACTGTAGATCCTCCTCAAAAACTATAAATCCCCACCAGCAACAGGCAACAGACATATGAATGTCTATCTTTAAAATGCTTATATGCTTATCTCATCAGGCAGATCTATCTGATGAGCAGACACAGTGTAAGGCCGTTTACCAATTACCAGGATCCTTACTTGGGGGGACTCCTTTGGAGGAAGCTGTAAGAGAATTGTGTCACCGCTGTTCCAAATTACCCACAAACCACCACAAATGTAAAAAAAAAGAAGTGCAACTTAAAACAGAGATTTTTTTAGTATGTATTTGCTGTTTTCAAAATATACACTGAAAATGTTTTATTTTTACGATGTTTACACAATAAATGGCACACATCAGAATTAGTTAACACAGAGAATGAAAAAAGTAAAAAAATTAGAAAGATTCTTCAGTCAGAAACAACAGTTTCACACAGTAACACATGAGACAGAATAATCAGAGTGGTGGAGTCAGAGCCAGGCTGTTGTAGACAGACTGATGTAGACTGAGACCCCCACGTGCAAACTTGTATGAAAGCTGACTTATGACATTCTGGATCCTCAGTTCATCACATATTTTATGAAGCTTAATTTTATTTTGGATTATTTTATTTTACAAATTAGGTATTAATATAGCTATATTTCCCATTAATATATCAAACATACACATTATGTATTAAATTAATATTTAAATTGAAAAATATTTATAAAAAAAAAAAAGATTTTCACTGCATTGTGGGTAGAGAAAGGCCACAGGAGATCCACAGATACTTCCTGGGTATTTTGGTCAAGAAGGGAGCAGTTGAACACATCTAACGTCTTTTTTTTTTTTTTTTTTTCAAAACATCTGCAGCCAACTCTTCAATTACCTACAGAATTTAAATGTAGTGTCTAAATGTTAGAGCCAAGAATATAAATACACATATAAGGTTCACAAAAATCTTGACTTATTATAACATTCACAGATGAACCACTGCAACTGAGAACAACTTCTCCAGTATCTGTTTTTCAACAAAACATGAAATGTTTGTTGTGCATCTTGTCCAACATTACGTGGAGTGGATGGGGGTTTCTCCTTCACCAAGAGTTGAAGCATCAAGGAAGCATGTCATGAGAATTAAGACATACCTCTGTATTCATCCAAAAGAGTCCTCTCAAGGAGGCAGTGATACAGTGTTAAGAAACCAGTAGAAACTGATTGTACAAACAACAGAACATTCTCATCTAAATCCTTCACAGATGATTCCAAAGACAATATTGTTACATAAATAGTTCAGTTTTCAAATTCAAGAAATTCACTTTTCAAACTTTCTGTTTAAGTGATATTCAGTTTTTCAAGTAAGGTTGTATGTGTATGTGCCTGTAGTTTTGTGTGTGTACAGTCAGGAGAACTGTCCAGGCTCAGAGAAAAGTGCACCTGTGAGGCATTCATGGTGTCAATAAATAAGTCGTAACAAATTTATCTCTAGTAGCACACCACACAGACCTTTGTTGTGGTACATTTCCTAGTTTTTGAAACAGACATCTGGGTACTATAAGGCACTTGAAAGCAGTATTTTCCACCCACACACCTGTCTCATGGATCCCTCCGGCGCAATAACATGTCTCATGGAAAAATGGTCTAGTTTAAAAGCTCTGTGTTTTCTACATAGCACTGCATTTAAGTTTGACAATCTGCTATGTTATTTTCAAATGTTAGAATTTATATAATTTTATCCATCTGCATAAATAATACTAGTTTAAAACATGAGTTGACTCAGGGGACTGAGGCACTGATTTGGTTCAGTGGGCACTCTGTATTCTCTCATTGTCTCCAATTTCTTGCACAGCCACTATTGTGGCCCTTGGGATCAAATGGGTTCATATAAAATTCTAATTACATTGTGAGAATTTAATGCAGAGATTACTGCCACATTTGCAGGTTTTGCAAGTTTAATCGCTGCAGGCGGATTTGGTTTTATGAGTCAAAACAAAAGCCTAAAGCTCTGTCTGTATTCAAACTCAGGAAATACACCAAAATTTTTTCTTCTGGAATGAATAAAGATAGATGTGTTTTATATGATAATAAGCACATTTGAAGTGAAGTTTTAAGTCAGAAAGAGATAAATGGGTAACACATGTAGAGACATGATTAAACGTATTTACATTACACTTATAACATTTTGATTTAGGAAAAAATGGTGGTTATTGGTTTTTGAAATGCCTCTCTCTGCACACTTAATTTGTGTGTTGATGCAGAGGGTCCGCCATATAAGAGAACATCTAAAACCAAACAGCGTAAAAAGTGAGTGGCTTAATAAAACCTCCACTGCCAGTCTGCACCAAGACTGACAAATAAACAGCTCTGTTATATTCCACATTCCTCCTGGAGCATGAAACTCTCCTACTGGACATTTATTACTGTCATGCAGACATTTATAGATTCAGTAAAAAGTTCATGAACTCAGACCCTTAAACAAGACTCTAGCCCCTCCCTCTGAGGAAACTAAAAGGTTATTTACATTTCATAAAACACAAACTCTTCACCAGGAAAACATTGTGCAAATAAACCTGAGCTTCATGGTATTCATGACGTGATGTCAGGGCAATCAGTCTAAAGTAAAGCCACAATTTATCATAATCATTATTGGATTGTTGGCTTGGATGTTGGATGTTATTGGTGGTATAGGTGCAAAGGGGGGACTGAGCAAAACCCAAAGGCATGTAATAGACGCTGGTTTACATTAAGATGACATTACAATGCAGTGAATTAATGCAGGAAATTCACATCAGTTCCAAGTGAAAACCTCTTAAAATCCAACAAATACCTAATACCAAATCAAACTAAAATCCATTCAAATCCAAACAAAACATGTTCAAAACTAAGTTAAATGACTTAAATCCAGCTAAAACCAGTTCGAGTGCCTTTTGTCTTTGATTAATGTGTAATGAATGGCCAAATAAAACACTGTAAAGGGTTGTATTTGGTCACTGGGACTTGAGGCTGTGATCTAGGGCTTTCTTTGCGCTCCATTTTAACAGCTATTATGATTTATTGTAATTGAATGTCATGATATTATCGTTATCATGGAGAGTGTATTGGAAATCACATGGCATCACAAGGTACCATGTGATTCCCATCCCTGGTCTAAAGTCCTTAAGCTCCTTGGAGTATGGCTTCTTGGGGAGTGAGACAATCTTCTTGAAAATATCTTTGCTTGTTCATGAGCCATTATCTTGCGCTCCACCAATTCCTATCCAAAGCAGTGTAGCATATTAGTGTACCCTGCTGAGAGGGAACCAACCCAGCAACAAACTCTTGGCCGAGGTAATGATACATGATGAGCGTGATTATTCTTTGAGGCCTCGAGTGCACAGCCTTGAAAACATTACCAAACCCCGTGTTGTTAATGTCAATGTGGGCGTCTGATGTCTCACTGTGGAACACACTCAGTTCAGGTCTAATAAAAGCAGCATCCAGGCAGCTTCCTTCTGTTTTTACTGACTCCACGTCACCGTCTGAATCCACCTCACGTTGTTCTTCCTTCGTTTGACATTCTTTACCTTCTCTTGACCTTTTTAGATTTTTATACAATAACCTTTCCTCTCTCCTATTAGCTCACCTTTGCCTTTTTAACCTTTACATTTTGTCTTCTAATGCCAGGACCATCTTCACTCTGGGAAATGATGCTACATTCACTTCAGCTGTGTATTTCAAAACAATATGAATTAGTCTAATTATTCCCATCAATATAAAAAGCGTTGTGCCAAGCTTTTAGGATTTTTGAGATCCACAGTATTTCCTCTTAGTAGTCCACTTATGTTTAACGATTACATTTAAGGCCTTTGAGAGCAAGCAGCCCTGCGACTAACTGGCCATTGTCCAGGATGTACCCCACCTAAGGCCCAAAGCTGCTGGGATAGGCTCCAGCCACCCACGACCCCTAATAGGACTAAAGAGGAGAAAATAAATGAATGGATGAATGAGAGCAAGCAAAATGAATGGTCAAATACTTTTTACAGTAATAAAACCTATAGAAAATGTTATTAATTCACTTAAATATCATTAAAAAGTTTTAATGCGTAACCTACAGCTTATACAGCATATGCATGAAAATATACTGTAATATATATAATACCAGAATAATTAAGCAGTACTTTATAAACTTTTAAAATATTTGAGTTTGTTCTACTCGTATTTTCTGATTAATGTTAAATATTTTGTCTTCAGAAAGTCTTCACCAAGGTCCCACTAAGAATAAATCTTAGACTTTTGGTTTCACACTACATCAGTCAGACAGTTGTAAATGTTTTACTGTTGTAAATGTGTTGTCTGTTAAGAGTTTATGCGTAGAAATACAATATTCAGACTCAAGAAGGGTGTGTCTATTTGTCCATTAGCATAACTGCTAACCCCAGGTGTTAGTTGAATATTAGAGTGAAACTGTTTTGATTTGGGCTTCAAAACACTGTCGTAAATGGAGGGGAGGTTGTATCTGAGTCCACCTCCTCTGTTCAAAGAGAGCTTTTCTATTTCAACAAAGATGGCTTCCTTCACTCCGCTTTCAAACCACCTGGCCTCCTCAAAGGAATGCCCTTTCCCTTTGAGATGGAGGTGGACTGCAGACTCAGGCCCATTCTGTGTTGATACATCCTTTTGTGAAGCGGCTGTCGAGTCTCTCCTATATAGCTATCACTGCACTCCTCATTACACTGAACAGCATGCACCACATTGCTCTGTTTGTGACTGGGGATCTTGTCCTTGGGATGGACCAGTTTCTGACGGAGAGTATTGCATGGTTTGAAATGAGGAGGATTAACTAAGGAAATAACTATGCTCTCACCTTTTGTCTCTGGTTCCTGTCTGTTAGACTTCTGTGTCCTCTTGGTTTTACTGAATGCCCAACTAGGGTAACCACAGGCTCTCAGGGCTTTGCGGACGTGTTGTTCTTCTTTCCATTTACCCTCTGAGGTAGTTGGCACTTCCTGCGCTCTGTGTTGAAGAGTCCTGATCACACCCAGCTTGTGTTGCAGAGGATGGTGAGAGTCAAACAATAAATATTACTCCATGTGTATTGACTTCCTGTAAACTTCTACATGGAGTGTCCTGTCTTCATCAATGACCACTGCACAGTCTAAGAAGGCCTTGACAGAAACACCCGGAAATATTCAGACTGCATTAGGGCCTAAAGAGAGATGTCATTATTAATACAGAATTAATATAAACAGCTGAAACTAATGAAAAATAAAGCCATACAAAACAAAAAACAACGGATGTCTACATGTTTTATGTGTTTTTAAACTCGACCCATATCTGTTTCCCCCCTTTATTTGCTCTTCTTCACCATTTGGTCCAAAAGTCCAAACTATCGGCAAACGAGATTACACACTACAAACGAGCCGGACCTTCGGTTGAAATTCAAGGTCTGACGGGGGCCTTACCTCCTGACAGTAGCATATATTCACCTGAGCCGTACCTTTCATGTCTTTATCTGTAAGCTATACACATCTGTTGGGCCTGTGTGCTCTTTATGTGAACCTGTCTGCTGTGTGTGCTTGGTCTGCAGGTCTGGTGGCCACGATAAAGGAGCACATTACCAAACCCACAGCCATGGCCCAAGGCAGAGTAGCCCACCTGATCGAGTGGAAGGGATGGGGAGGGGGTGACAGTGGGGCCGGGGGCTGGAGCGGCGCCTGGGGCAAGGGGGGCTCCGGGTGGGGCGGCATGGAGGCCGAGCTGCAGGAGGACGCTCAATTCTACTCCCAAATGACAGATGAGATTAAAGAGGCACGCTTCGCCGCAGGTAAGACAGAAACACAATCAAACGTCCTAATGTGTACAGAGACATTAAACACACATGAATGAAGCAGTAATATTTAACGGCCCAAATGATGGATGACATTAAAGAGGCACAGTTTGCTGCAGGTGAGACAGGGACAGGGTCAAACCTCCATGTGTGCAGATACATCAAACAGCAGTGTTTCCTACAGACTTGGAGCAGGTTTATGCTGTAGATGTTTTGTGTTTGTTTGTTTGTTTGTTTGTTTTTCTGCCACGTTTGTGTTAATCTATGCAAAATAAGTCATTTTAATTATCAGTAGCAGGGCGTTATGTTGATCACCAAATTACATTTGTGAAACAAGACTTTAACAGGGGCCTCATCTTGAGGTATATCAGCAAAAAGTTGCAAGCTGCTGCGAACAAAGTAACTTTGCTATTGTTTTGCTAATCCATCAGTGTCTTAGTGCACTGGTGCTGGATTTCTGGGGAATTGTAGAATTTGATTCAAATTCTGCCAATGTATATAGTCTTCCTCTGGCAAATAACTGCCAAAGTTTCATTCAGTTGGCATCAAAAGAAGCCGTCCCCTCACACTCCCAACCCTCTTACTCCACAGCAGCTGCTACACAGTCTGTCCTGAGGTTTCACAGAGCAGTTAAAAGACTCACACAACAGACACAGGCCGAGGCCCAGGCCAATGCAAGAATGTGATTTACCATCACAAAATGCATCAGTCCATCGTAATAATCTTTTTTTGATTAATTTGACAAGACTATGGCATGGCAATTTAGTCTATGGTGGGTCTCCAATGCCTCTTCAGTGTGTTGGAAAGACTGATACAGATGACAAGTGTCCACAAATGTTGCACACATGGCTTGAAATAATTACAGTGGGCTTCAGTGCTTTTTATTTTATCATGCAAAAATGTATAGCTTCTTAATGTGTGAATATCCTCCTTAGTGTCGCTTAAGCATGTTCAGTGTTGTAAGTATAAGTTTGCCAATGTCACAAAGAAATGAATGTATCATCGACTGGGAAACAGCACTGAATCTGACTCATTAGCAGTAAAGTCTCTGAAGCTATAACTAGCCTTATTTGTTGTGCCAGACTTACAACCTCACGAACCTGCACTAACATGTCGCAATCTCCGAGAGAAAGAGAATCAAATTGAACATTAAAACGTCCATGTCAAAATATCAAGCGTCCCATCCATTTCCACAATGTAACAGAGCCTTAGACAGAGGAGCTCTTTTGTCTCCCCCATCATGAGGCGGGGCAGGTGAAGATACCTGTCAAACTGTACAGTCAATCTACTGTATGTGTGCACAGGTTAATCAGTGCCTTTGTGGAGACATCACAGCTCAGTTTATTGCCAGATGTAGTTGTGCCCATGAAACAGTAAAGGATATAACAATAAAGACAGCTGTCTCCTGGGATTTGTACACTTGGGACCAATTACAAGTTTACAATGTACAGCTTACATCTGTTGTGTCCTTCCATTGTGGGCTAATGATTGACAAACACCTAAAAAAAAACAAAAAACAAAGAGACTAATTCACTGTGGCATATGGATTATTGACTCTGAGGGATCTGTGGGCTAACTGTTTGTTGTTTCAAGAGGAGATTTTGTCCAATGGGAAAATAATCCTTTATATAAAAGTCAGTGTACATTTAGACTTAGTGCAGATGACGTGCACATCCCTCTGGGGAACGATGGGGTCGATCGGCCTATTCAGGGAAGAGCTGCAGAAATCAATAGGCCTCAGGACATCCCATGACAGTGACTCAAAAGTGCCGCTCTTATTGGATTTCTCTTTGTGACTGCAGCAGGCGAGGGCGGGAACGACGGGGGGCGACTTCTGAGAAAAGCGTCATCTAATGCGTTTGTGCCTGTGTTTATCAGGTGTGGCAGAACAGTTCGCGCTGGCCGAGGCCGCCATGAACGTGTGGTCCATGACCGACGGCCTGGAGCAGCCCTCCACCAGTCTACAAGGTTGGTCTGGTTAAACTGAAACTCTGTACTGTTCTGCTGTGAAGGATATGGTTTTCAAAGACACACTCATCAACTCTGAGAATAATCTGCTCCAGAAGTGTTTCCAAAGGGTTACAATCTACAGAAATGGCCTCCCTGTGGATTTGGATGATTACAGTCTCCTTTTTTCTTTACAATAGAACACGACAAAAATTGGAAAACACTTTTACCGTCTAGAATTTGGCTCATTTTAGAGTGGAGTAAAAAAGTAATCCCGAAAGGCTTGTGCTACTATATTGGTCGGGTCAGTACAGGTCACGTTTTACGATGTTAAAAGGGGTACAAAGTGTTCCAAGTGCACCGTACCACTTTGGTAACACCCAGGCTTTAAGTTCCATCACAGTGGACTGCTTTCCAAACTGCAGTCTGTTGATTGGGGAACAGAGAATCCAGGCAAAAAAACACAAAATGGAAAAAGAAAAATAGAAGTCTTGATTGTGAACGATTTCAAAAACAAAAGTAGCTGTTTTTGATTAAACGTGCAGAGCCGTTGATGCTCAATAGTCAGTATGTTTGCATGCAAGTAGAGAAATCTAAATGATTGCCTTAATAACTCAATCATTCTCCATCTAAACTCAGACAAAGAGTTGTGATGAAGCTCTGCATATGAACATACCGTGTGACTCCCTCAAACAAGGGAAACAGCTGTATATGTAGGAGATGTATTTATGTAGCTGATCTCCTGAACGCAGCACTGTTGGAAAAAATGTTGTTCATTGTCACCACAGTTAATTAACACCTCCATTCTATCACCACACTTAATAAGAGCTGGTTGACGTCACGGTTACCACACCACTAACCTTGAGCCTTGAATGATGAAAAACCTTCTTCCACCGCTGCTCCAGTTGGATTTCTCCTTTTGCACGTTTCTATTTCCATTTCCACACTAATTCCGTTTGAATTTGTGTTGTTCAAGTCTGTCTCGAGGCCCATCGAAGATAATCATCAAACTGTGCTGCAGCTGGTTAACAGCGCTGTCACTTCTCAGGCTTCATTTCACACATAAAGTGCACCTGTGATGAGTCGGAGTGCTGTGCCTAATTAAAAACATGATTTCAAGCATTTTGGAAGATACTAAATGAACGGTTGAATGTATAAATTTGAAAAATTAAATGTAGTGTTTGACAATTGCCTCTTGTGAGAAGTGTGGTTAATGTGTTGTATTAAAGGTAGTCAGAGTTCTGTTCTGTGTTGGAGGGACACTTTGAGGTATACCGTTATGTGCTTAATAATAGCAGTGCATTTTAAAAAGTGAGTGAAGCTCAAAATCCTTATAATAGCTTTTATTTTCCTACATGCAAAAGCATAGGGAACACTGCACATTCTATTCCAAATCACCAAAACATGAACAAAGAAATGATCAAATTTGTTATTCTGTGAGTCACTGAACTAATATTTCATGGTATAACCACTGATTTTGAGAAGTTGATACATCTGTGCAGCATGGAGTCAACCAGCTTCTGGCTCCTGTGAACAGATGGGACCACTGGACTGTTCCTCTTTCTTGGTTTTGCCTCAGAAACAGCATTTTTGCCTCATGGCCAAGAGAAAAGACCCTTGAAATGTGTGTTTCAACAAGACAACGACCCAAAACACACCAGTAAGAGAGCAGCATCTTGGTTCTAGACCAGGGGTGGGCAAATTTGGTAAGGGACACTGGGTTTTAAAATTACAGAGGGGGAACTAAATATTATTATTAAATAACATTATTACTAGTATTAATTAATTAGAAAACTGTACCATTTATTAACAGTTTCTTGGCAAATAAGACTTATGGTACTCACTGGACTTCAGTCAAATATTCTTAAATATTCTGTCATTTAAAAAGTTGAATGGAAGTTTTCTGTTGTAGATATGATGGTAGCTTTAGCAAAAGAACAAGGCATTTAAGGAAAATGGCCAAAGTCTGCTGTCTATATTAAATTATAAATACTTGTAAATGCTGGATTAACAGTAGGGATGTGACCCCGGCCTTAGTTTGCCCACCACTGTTCTTGACCAACAAAATTGACATTATTTAATGACCAGCACAATCCACAGACCTTAACCCAATAGAAAACTTGTGGATGGCATCAAAAATGCTGTTTCTGAGGCAAAACCAAAAAATGCAGAGGAATAGTCCAGTGGTCCAGGGCTGTTCACAGGAGCCAGAAGCTAGTCAACTCCATACTACACGAGTGTCTCAAAAGCAGTGGTTTTACCATTTATCATTGGTTCAGAAAAGATTCATCTAAACCATTTTTCAGTTTAAACAGTTAATGTGCTATTTTTTTGAGCAGCCTAATATTCCCTTTTCTTCACTTCAGTAAATGAATATAAAATGTGATCTTTTTTTGTTCATGTTTTGATTTGGAATAGAAGGTGCAGTGTTCCCAATGCTTTTCCGTGAATGAAAATAACAGCTATTATGAAGATTTGGAGCTTTACTCACTTTTTTAAACACACTGCTATTATTATGAACATGCCTGGCGCTGAACTGTCTGACTTGATATTTGTCTTTTCAGCGACACACAGTCACCTCCTGTCCCAGTTCCTGTTGGACGGCGGGAGCATGGGCGTCCCCCAACACCTCTACAGCATCCACTCTCAGATGTACGCCGACAGCAGGGTGCTTACCCCTCAGGCTGACTTGATTTCTCCCACGATCAGCACTCAGCCACAGACCGAGGTCCAGGTGGAGCACAGGGGCCCCGTGAACACCGAGGCCAACGTCCGGCACGTCGACAGCAGCTCGCTCTCTGAAGATGATGTTTTTTATAACTAACGATCATCAGTGTTCTCTGGAATGTGCCTCAGAGGTCTAAAGCACTGGCCCTGAATGGAATAAACCAGACAGTCTGTAAGAAACACTCTAGCAGACAGTTTTTAAGACTCCAAAATGTCCTTGGTTAAGATGTATATAACTAACTGACAATAATAACACATCCTGGGAACTTAATACAAAGACCCTGGCTCAGTTCTGGAGATGGTCTCCACAATAACTGCCCACTGCTCCTAATGGGAACAACCTCAGGGACAGTTCTGAATGAAGGATATAAAAATAACAATAAACTTTATTGACCTATGTTTTGTCAGTAAATATTGTGTTTGGAAAATTGCCTCATTCCTGACCACATTATGAATGATATCTCATTCTGTCAGAGTGTTGCTTTCTCATTTGCAATGAGACTGATGTTAAAAAAAAAAAAAAAAAGTATTTGCTGGGCAGAAGTGAAACAGGTTTACATCCATGCATTTGTAATATGTGATGTTATAAAGTTCTGTTTGTGCATATCACCAGTGTGTGGCATTTGTGATTTTTTTACAACAAAGCCGCTTCATCAGTAGAACAAAAGGGTCACTAGGGACAACTCTCAGGGTGGATTCACACCAAAAATAACAAAACCACTTGTCTCCACTTACGTCGCTCAATGCGCTGCCAGTTTTAGCTTGGAACTGTCCCTATCAAATATTGTTCTATGATTTGGAAGTGTTACTCCTCGTCTGCCTAGAGGTTTACTCTTGGATCGCTGGAATTGTGCTGCTAGACTTAGCTGCAGAGATTGTTGCTGGGAAGTGGAAATGAATGTCTGTCAGTTACTTCAGTCACTCGTGTTGCTTTTGGTGTGAATAAAGCCTCAGAGAAACCAGGATTAACAGCTCAACAGTCTTAACTGCTCCACAGAGTGAACTATACAAACAGCACTGTAATACACAATAACACGGCCGACTGAGCACACTCACAATCATGTTTAAAACACCACTCAGAAACAAAGTGGGGAGTATAATCTACACATAAAGAGAGAAATAGTTCTTTCAATCAAATACAGGCCATAATTTTGACGTTTTTTTATTACTATGTTCTATCCACAGAAGATTGAAAATGTTCATCCTGTATAACTGTAAAAACAAAAAACAAAAAAACAACTATATTTTGTGTTTTTATTTTCTGCTAATTTGAGGGGTCCAGTTTGCAGTAGTCCTTTTGGCAAATATGTAATGGATGATGATCAAGATGGATTTGAGAAACCAATGTGAAAACCACATCTTAAATGAAAGGCCTGAATTTCATTCTACTTTCTTTTCAAGGAAAGAAGAAAGATTTTTTTTCAATTTTCATACAGCCACGGTTTATAATGCATTATTAAAAGCAAACTGGTACAGGACTTCCCTTGGTGTACAACCTGGCACACCTTGACTTCCCTCTCCCCAGACACTTCCTCCATCTTTTTAATTTATGTTTTTAACCTTTATTTATCCAGGTAAAATGTTTGAGAACCAGTTCTTATTTACAAACATGACTTGAGTAGGATTAAACAACATACACACAACTGTACATAGACAAAAACACGCCAACAACACATACAATTGTACACGGACAAAAGCAAACAAAACTAACCAGCTAACCCTAACAAAGAATGGAAAGAAGAAGTGCATCTGTGTGTGTGAGAATGAGCTTTGTGTGAAATGCAAGCTCTACTTTCCATTTGCTTCGGTAAATGATAAATGCGACCTTTACTGTCAACAAAAAGTTCTTCACAATCACTCAGCCATTTACTCCTCCCCTGATTAATTTGGCCAAAGATGAAAACATTTTTGGCTGCTGATGTTATCCACAGCCTGAGCAGAGATAATATCAACGCTTCAGCCAAAAGTAAGACTGGCAGAAAGAAAGCAACCGTCCATTTAACTGAGTAAGAGAAAGCGCTGATGAGTATTTATTCAATGCGTTAGAGACGGAGCAGCGAGCACAAAGAAAAGGTCAGGCTACAGAGGAGCACAGACAGAAACGTGATGGAGGACAAAGGCGTGGAACCATTTATTAAGCGAGGTGGGGCTTTACTTCGGTGTCAATACTCTGTTAGTTTGGCTGCTAATAGTGAGCTCCAGGTTTTAACAAACTCTGAATGAAGCGTGTGTGATGTGTGCCAGGTTCTTCCCACTTTTTAATGATATCCCACAATACACAGAAGGACTGAGAGAGACAGAACAAAAGGAGCAGTGAACGGCTGAGGGGACTGTTGATACGAGGCTTAATGATCCGTGCAGTGGAACAACAGCTGGATCTGCTCGTCATTTATTCTGACAAACTCACAAGAGAGACTCGCATTCAATCGGTAACTGCGAAACCTTAAAAAAACAGAATGATTTGTCACAGAATCTATATTTTTGGCATGTTTTTCTTTTTGCGTGAGGCAAGACTCCTAGCTTTGGGATGATATAAAATGAATGGTTTTATACGGCAACAGGTGACTATAAGGGTCCTGAAATGAGGCAAAATGTCACTTTTGTCATGCTGTCATTTCCACATTATTTGCCTACTTACAGGATAACACCATGAAAGCCATTGTTGTTTTAAAAGGCTGCAAAATGACACTTGATTTTGTGTAGTAAAGCTCAGTTGTTGCAGACAATGGACGGTGCAGTACAGGTCAGATCTGGTTCTTTTCTGTTACCAAATGGGGTCCAAAGGGTCCCCAAAACTGTACCTTTGGGGCGCTTCAGCTAGGGGTACCAAGCAGGTCCAGCTTTGTGGTAGCTGATTGGGTAATAGATAATCCTCACTCAAGCAAAAACAGCAGGCGAACGATAAAAAATTAAACATAATTGTTTTTCAAATAAATGACACCTTGTCTTGTGATAAACATAATATTCAAACAGAAAACACTGAATATTGTACTTTTTTTCCCCTCAACAAAACTAGCTTGCATTAGCCACAGTTGTTTCAGGGTTTAGTATCTAAGGCAATGTATGGCTTTCTCTTCATAAATTAAAAAGTTGTATTTATCATCTACACTGCATAAAACACAAGCTGAACCCGTGGCCTCAAAATTATAGGAAACTGAAAGAGCTCTATGAATGAATCTATCTATGAACTGCAGCAGCTGAACCTCCAGGATTTATTCTCTTTAATGTTCATTAAACGCATCCAAGTTTCAAAAAGTCTGCTTCAGTTACATTTTATATCTCAAATAGAGACTTTTGTGGCACTTCAGTGTTTCTGCAGCAGGGTTAACTGTACCACACCGTCCCGTACTGACCCGACCTGTACCTACCACCAGTGGAAATGAGGCTCGTCAGACTGCATATTTAGGCCTGCATTACATTTATCAGTTTTCCAGAACAATGGAGGTCAGTTTGGAACACAACTAAAGCCAAACATCAATGAACGACGGAATTAAATTGATGGAGGAAATTCTATTGCTGGCAAAAACTAGAATTTCAGTAAGTGGTGCTGTTTACCAATACAGAGTTTTTAAAAAAAACAAAACACACTAACTAAAATTTAAGTATTATTTTGTTGTCTCTATCTTATATGATAGCACAACAAAGATCTCAAGATATAACACCACCACTTGGGGGCTCCAGAGCTAACCGTGTGCACATTATTTGTTATTCACAGCCCGTATTTATCCACAGTCTGTTTCTTTGTACATGCCGTTGATTTAACTCAAAAGAACATTATTGATCCTTGAGGGTAAATTACACAATGTGATGAAAGGCTCTTTTCTCAATTTCAGAACAAGCATCATGCACAAACAGTTCTCCATAATTACAGAGCAGAATGAAGAGCACGAGCAGGATCACATCAGGTTTAATTGGTTACACTCTTTTGTTGACCCCACACTGAGATTTTACACAATACACTCTGTTGATATCCCTTGACATTAGGCGGAGCTCAGTGGATGGTACAGTGTTTATCTGCTTGGAGCATGAACGAGGACCTGCTAATTACAACAAAACAGCAGACAATGAGCTCTGATAAGGAGGCCATGGAACAAGAGGTTTGTTTGTGCACACACACACTGGGGTCTGCCGCTGCGACGAGCTAATTACACTGAGGTGGATCCATGTCTGATTTCAAAAAGACGCGTCTGTTTCCTGCCTTCAGATGTCTTTGGCCAAGTCCTCCAGCATTCTCTTCATCTGCAAAAGAAAACAAGACATCACCGCTTTGAATTCACAAGTATAGTCTGCGCCCACATGATGTTAGCAGAGGGCTCATGGTGTTGTGAAAATGTGGAAGACGTAAGGGGTAAACAAACTCCCACACTCAAGATAGAAGACACAGTGTTCTGCTGGTAATTATTGCTGTGGAGAAATATGTGTGAAAAGGTAAAAGAAGGGTGGGAAATCTGGGACTTTTAATCTTTGCCTACTGGTGTGAGCAGAGAGCAGCCAAGCAATGAGAGCATAGTGCAGATTGGACTAAGAATAAGGTAAATCATCATAAAAACTACTCAAATAGTTGAAAGAAAAGTAAAACAAAGAGATAATCACTCCACATTCACTTAGGTCCCAGCCACCTGCAGCTTTGGAGAAATTATTATTGTTACTGTAATTTTAAAGAGTATAATTAAATGATGCGTTTTGTATTTTGAGTTATTATTTTGTTTTTTTAGTGTTCTGTGACCAAGCAGCCAGCCACTGTTTTCCCTTAGGTTAAACATTCAAATTGTTGTTTCGGCCTATATTATATTAAATTGGTTTGTGTTAGATAATATTAAGTTTAGAGCTGCCAATTACATGTTTTTGATTGTTTAAGCCTGGTTATTCTTTTTGTTTGCTATGGGTGAATTTGTAAAGATTATTTGCATAACTCTAATCTTATAAATGTTTGCACAAATCAGTTTTTAATATAGAGCAATGGGTTGAGCTTACCTTGCTGTCAGCAGTTTTAACATTTTGATGATGTATGATGAATTTTTATGGTTGCTGGTAAATAAATGTTACTGTTTGCTAAATCTAGAAAAGTCTCTGGTTTAAGATGAATTAATAGTCACTTGGTCACATATGTTTACAATAATTTGAAGCCTTACCTCTGGAAATGTAATAAGCCCCGTCAGTTTTCCTCCGTCGGTCACAAACAAAGCCTGATTTTTGGTCACAGTCAGGATCCTGTGAGCCTACAATATGAAAATGAATGGTTTATATGTACACATACACAATCCTTGTTTATACACATTTTCAAAATATGGCTAAAGGAAAAATATGAGAACTCTGTAACCTTAACATTTTTTTCCCAGCAATGGTCATAATATTCATTCATTCATTATTTAGGGGGGGGTTTGGGCGGCGGGTATCTGACGTGGCCGTTTGTCACAGGTAAGAGTATAAGTTATCCAGCAGGACGGGGAGGAAGAGATCCCAGAGAACCACGTGACACAGGGGGAATGCAGACTCCTCACAGAAAGACCAGAGTTAGCCAATGATGTTTGAGTTGGCTACAATCAGCCAACGATGTTTTGGGTCGGCCGGGATTCGAACTCACGACCTTCTTGCTGTGAAGCAGGAGCGCTAACCACTCTGCTACCGATATAGGCCATAAGAAATCATGGGACATTATCTTTTAAGTGTTTATTATGAAAGTCTCACCAAAACTTAAAAGTGCAGTGTGCATTAATTTTTTATTTTTGTATTTGAGGAATATTTTTTTAATCTGGGCATTGTAAGCAAGGATTTTAATTGATGCATACATTGGTGCATTGGCTGTTTGATCTGCACTGCTTGTCAACATTGAATAAATGGCGCTGGAAAATCCTACAGAGAAAGAATTAATTTCAGCACTGGCTATGTCTGTTTACACAGAAAAAGAGGGGGAAAGGGGGCAAAAGTGAAATGTGGATCAATATTGGCAAAACATTCACAGGAAGAACATTGCGGGATCACTTCAGTCTGCCGCTGCACTGATGCTAAAAGTTCTTAAAGACAGGTTAATGTAATGTATTAGTATTTTGGGCAGGTCACTATGTTGTTGTGGGAGTGAGGGAGTGTGAGAGCAATGCAAACAACACTGTGTGATTCAAATGTATTTGTATTCACCCAGTCCTTCACAACAGCTGTCACAGCATTTTAGGGATGAATAAATGTTCAGATTACAGTTTATCCAAATAAGAAAAGCAGACTTTGTACAATGAGCAAAATGGGTTGTTGGATTGTATCATTCATAAATACTTGGCATGAATACAAAGCACCTGGACATGTTGTTGAATACACTTTCAAAATGCATATAAACTCAGCTCACATCAAGTGTTATTCAGAACTGATGTGATCTCTGAGTTGGAAAGTGAAATGAATGCAGGAGTTAGAAATATGTCCAGATCCCTACTTCTAAAGTCTTGTCCTTGACAGCTCCTCAGCCTGGACTGGACTTAGATTAAAGGTAAAGTTGATGTAAGCCTGTTAATAGATGGTTACATAAGATGAAATGCTTAACCACGGAGAAAGCATTTTTCAAGTTTATACTGTTTTATTTATAAGAGGACTCAGTGGCTCCAACAGAGATAAAATGCCATGTTTCTGTAGAAGGCTCCAGCCACTTAAGTGCGGAGAAATAATAAGAAATAATATAATAATATCTCCTGTGTGAGCATGTCTAATCTAAATCCTGCACGTTATATCTTTAAAGGGACTCTACCACAGAGATTTCTCTAAAGTCATAAAAATATTTCGATGTGAGGAACTAATCTAACCTCACTTCTTAACACAACTTAACCCAATGTTTTGATCTCACATAACCTAACTCAACTTAACCCAGTTTGAACACAATGTAAGTAAACACACACATCTAAACTTAAAACCACTAAGTTAAACTAAACTCAAGTGTTCAAGTGTATCTCAACACAACTCAAGTAACTTATCTTCACCCAAGCTAATTAATATACTCATCTTAACAAAACTCAGCCTCTTACCTTAAATCATCTTCAGCATATCATATCATATATCACATCACAATAGAATAGAATTACTTATTTCAACCTAATTAATGTAACGCAAATTTTTAACCTCAACTTCTAAATTAAAACTTAACAGTTTATCTTGACAAAACTTGGCCTTTAAACTAGTCTTAACTTGACAGGTTTCCATCTATTAAAATCCCTCATAATAAACAGTAGATGGCATCATACAGCATGTTTTTCACAAATTATTGCTTTTACAATATACTATTTTGGGCTTTAAACCACTTTCACGTAGAAGAAAAAACGGTCTCGAAGCACTTCCAAGTGGACTCTGGTGCGGTTCAATTGAAATGTGAATGCCAAGAGGAGCACAAACGAGCCCAAACAGGAAAATCTACATAAATTGGCGACAAAAATGTCTAGTAACGTTTTTGCTTATGGATCAAACTATGGATCGTTTCCCATTTTTGGTGCGAACTAATGAATCGGACCACAAATGTGAACGCACCCTAAGTCGAAGGGGTGCATATTAACAATAAACTGGACTAAGAACAACATTGAGGTACTTTATAAAAAAGGACAGGCGGCTGTAATTTCTATGGCAACTTCGATCCTTCAATGTACGCAGGAAGCTACTAAAGTCCTACTATCAAACTGCAGTGGTTAGCACATTGTTGTATCCAGTTGCATGCTGGGGAGGTAGAATAAAGACTGGGCAGCAACACAGGCTTGTGAGGAAGGCCAGCAGCTGGAGAGTGGAAGTTGTAGCAGAAAAAAAGGATAGATTACAAAATGTAAATGATTTTGGATAGCCCTGCCCATCCTCTTAATGAGGAACTTTAGCTGAGAGTGAGCTCCTTCAGCCAGAGACTGACTATTCCCAGATCTAAGACTGAGCGTTTCAGGATCTCATTTGTGCCAACAGCCATGAGACTGTATAATAGGGCTACAAGAGCTTTATTAACTTTTTATATCTTGTACTGATTGCTTGTGTCTACTTTTAAATGATGTATAATCTATTTATTGAGCAAATAGTTTTATGGATTTATTCTATTTTAATCTATTCTATATCTATCTATTTATGCTACAACAGAATGGATTTCCTCTTTGGAGATTAATAAAGTGATAATTTATTGTATTCCATTCTATTCCATTGCATTCTATTCTATTCCATTCTATTGCATTGCATTCTGTTCTATTCTATTCCATTCTATTTCATTCCATTCTATTCTATTCTATTCCATTCCATTCAATTCAATTCTATCTTATTCCATTCTATTCTATTACATTGTATTCTATTCTATTCTATTCTATTCTATCTTATTCTATTCAATTCAATTCTATTCTATTCTATTCTATTCTATTCTATCTTTTTCTACCTTATTCTATTCCATTCCATTCTGTTCTATCTTATTCTATTCTATTCCATTCTATTCAATTCCATTCTATTCTATTCCATTCCATTCTATCTCATTCTATTCTATCTCATTCTATTCTATTCTATTCTATTCTATTCTATTCTATCTTATTCCATTCTATTCTATTCCATTAACTAAACCTAAACCAATAAACAGCCCTACTTAATGTAATTCTACTTCAACTAAACCTTTGATCTTAACTAAATTAACCTAATTCAACAAAACTAAACTTCAAGTCCACACGATGTAACTTAAATAAGCCCAACTTTACTCACTTCTTAACTCTACCTTCTATACTTCACCCAAACTAACTTAATGGAACTCAACCTCACTTCATTTTCTTTCCTCCCATAAGATGATTGTCTGTATTCTAATGACATTACATGATGAGTACAGTGTATACCTCCTGAACAGTGGTGTGAGGTGACAACAGGGCAGAGGGCTGGTGGACACAGCACGCCTCATCCAGATGTTTCTCCACAGTCTGAGGAACAGCAGAGACATGTCACATTAAAATTCATATTAACACTCACTGATATAACCACCTCTTCCATTTTCAAACCCATACCATGCTTCTCTCTTCCCACAGCTCTCTCTCTTTTTTACTTTAAACTCTCTTCTCATTATGCCATTTCTATTACTCAGAAATGCCTTCTCATTTACATTTCATTTACATTCAGTGTCGGTGTACAGAGACGTATTTCGATCCAGCCATTTACCTGAGCCTGGCAGTGCAGCAGAAACCCCAGCAGCTCAGACCGGAGAGTGTATCCCAGAAAGACCTGTGACTCTTCAAAAGGAACACAACAGAAGAAATCAATTTTCTCTGGCACAGCTGCATTTGCAGTTAAAGAGTGTGAGCTGCCTGTTGCAAACAGATTCATCCATGTGATTGCTGCTAAAAAGGCTCAGCTGGTCGATTCGCTCACAGTCGCCAGCTCCTTTTACTTGGGCTCAATTGCTAAGGTTGCTAATGGTGACAATTTTCATCATTTCTCCCATCATTTTTGCTCCTCTGAGGTGGTATGGACTGCAGTAATGATGTCTGCAGATTGAATGTATCTTTACTGACAGCTGTCATAAAGGTCCTTCTGTATGAAGGTGCTATTTGTGTATGTATATCTTGAAAAAGGAAATCCAGTCATTACCAGCAGACTACACTGAGAGTAGCCCAAATCAAAATGATCTTTTTCTTCCAAAAACAACCTTAAGGAGCATTTACACACCAACAAAATGTAAATGCTGGCCTGTAGCACATTCACATGCCAGTGCTCTAGGCAAGTCACCAGTTTTTGAGTCCAAATCAGTTTGAAGTCTCAGTTTTCAAGTCCAATAGCAGGTCAGTACAGTCGCTAATGCTGCATTCATTACACACAAGACTTAATAGTGTTCCAAAAATCCAAAACATGTAACTTTTTAACCCTGGCATTTTCTCAAGCATGTTTTGTCTTTGTTGTTCTGTACGCTGTGTGTTGCCAGCAGCCAATAGCTTTCTTGGACCAGGGTAAGATGTGAGCGTTTTCACTGATGCACTCTTTACACCTCCCAGAACCAAGTAAAAACACCTCAAAACACTCAAAAGTTTGCATTTTTGGGAATTAAGAATACCGTCCACTGGCAAAATTGAACAGAATCTCTTTGTTTTGGGTGAATCACAATGTGGTGTAAATCTACTTCCAAATAGTTTATGTATATAGTTCATTAATTTTATTTGTTGCTTTGTTTTGGGTTAAACAGTCCTCTGGTGAAAACAAGCAGCAAGTGGCCAATATGTTTTGGCCAGAGTGTACAGATACCAAAGGCAAAAACTTGTGCTTAAGATCAAGATCCATGCATTTTTAAATAAAAGGAGACACCAGGGTAAAAAACCATTCTAAAAACTCTGTGACACACCCATGGCCATGTGCCTAGCCTGGATGAAGAAAGACAAACATTTTTTGGTGAACATTATTGGTGATGTTACACTGATGATGTAAGTAAGTTTTCCATCTGATCTGATTCAAAAATGGTTCAGAGTCAAGTACAATAAAAAATCTTTTGACTAATCCTTAAAGTCAGACACAAAACAAGTATATTCAAAAAGACGTGATGAGACCCAGACTTAAATATTGTTGTTGCTGCTAGTCTGTTGTGTCTCCAACCAGGCCTAGGACATGTGTAGTGTGTATTTACCCACCGTGAGAGTCCACCACAGGGATTTGAGTCTGAGAGTTGGTGTTGACGGCACACTGGACCTCAGCACGTCCAGCTGTCTTCTGGAGCTGCACGGATGGAGCTCGCAGAAGCTGTCCGATCGGAGTGGACGCAATTCTGAGGACAACATGACAAGCTCTGAGACAGATGCATTCACAAGGAAGCTGACAGAAAAACTTGACTCAATTTGACAGGAAGACTACTACTTGACTCAGAAAAATAGAAGACAGGAAGAGGTTGTGATTCATTTCATGGCTGCTTCACCATTAGACTCTTGAGACAAAATGTTTTAACCACGGTATTCTGCCCTCCAATATCTATCATGCAGTGTGTTGCACTTCATTTTAGTACAGCACAGTTGTGTTTCTATTACCAAAATAGGCACACTGTATGTCCTACTTTTTGCACTGCTTTGTTGGCTCCAAAAAATCTGATCCAGTAATAAAAAGTGGAGAAAAACATGGCGGTTTGTTTATTGGCCAAGAGAGAATTGTCATTTTCTCTGCCTTGGATTTCTGGAGAAAACACCATTTTATATATTCACTTTGTGTTGAATCACTTTGTTCCATTTTCTGCACACACTGTCCACTTACTGTTCTTGTACAAAGTTCTGTTTCAGTAATGTAGGCCTCCAGCCTCTCACTGATTATTAGCAAGGCATCCATATTTTAAAAGTTACCTTCAATCTGTATTTATATATTGTGTAAACTCCACTAGCAGACAGAACAAGCTGACCTGGAAGGCAAAAATCTGTAGTTGGACTGGAACTGGACAGTCTAGACCAGAGGCTGAGGCAGAGAAAAGGAGGGTGGACAAATCCAGTGCCATCAACAATCACAGCCACACTCTTTACATAAACTGCACCAAATGGGAAAACGTATTAAGAAGATCAATTCAGCTCAATAAACAGAGCATAACTGTAATGAATGGGAGAGTCTGAGTATATGATTTTCCTAAAAGCATCGGAACATGAGGTTAAACAATTATCCCCATGATTCCGCAGACTTCAGCCTCCTCTTCTTGTCTCCTCTCACATGTTCAGAGATGGGAAATGAGGTGTTTGAAAGCCTTTACTTAGTCATGACTGCTCTGCGTATGATTCCTACCTATCCCTAATTTACTCTTGTAAAAGCAGCAATTTCTCCAGCTTTCTGTCGGAGCAGAAACAATTTGCATAAAAGAACTCCATGTTCCTTTTTGTAAAGACTAGTCAGGAGGAATATTCTGTCTGATATCAGAAGCAAAAGTCCAAAACCAGAAATATGATCCAATAAAATCCAATATGCTGTGTGAAGTGGCATTTTTCACCACTGAGTGACAAAATAATGACACACTGCTCATGCACACGCCATGAAATATTTCCACTATAGAGCAGAAGTACCACTGAAAAATAAACCTTTAAAGTCTGTATTTTGTAAAGTCTGTGTTCATAACAAGCCTATATACACACTGTCAGGGATAAATAAAGCATAATTGTGTTTACAGTCCAGGAAGTAAAGTGTGTGTTTGTGTGAGTGGGCGTTGTATTTGCAGCCACCGCTTTGAGGAAGAAGCTATTCCTCAGTCTGTTGGAGCATGTTCTGATTGTCCTGAACCTATCGCCTGATGGAAGGGGGATAAACAGTTTACAGCCGAAGTAGTTTATGACAGAGTTGATAATATTGTTATGCTAGCCTTGTGTGTAGGCAGCAAGTACAACCTGTGGCTGAGTCCAAAAGTACTCCCTAGTCCCTAACCCATGATATACTGTGGACTACATGGGAGTAGTATAAGTTAGTCAAAGGTTTCAGACTCTACACACACTATTCTTTTAGAGAGTTTTGTTAATCATGTGACATGGGTTGAGAAAATAGTTCTGTCACAGTTTTGGGATGCCTTGGTGACTCACCTGGTAGAGCACATACTGCATAAACAAGCAGCTCAGGTGCAGCTGGAACTGTATTTTAAGATTTAGGACACGTTAGAACCTAATTAATTTTGTTGTTTTTTTTCTTTCAACATTTTAAAAGCAAACTCGTCATCTGACCTCTTTTAGCTCCACACAAGCTATGAATGGATGGTTGTTAGATGTAGGATGTAAAATTTCACACCAGGTGCCCCCACAAGTTACACACAAATAAATAAATAGATTTTTACAGTAATACGAAGATTGAAGATTTCACAAAACCTTTTTTATCATTTTGTTTTGCTAGTTCCAGTACCTTTCACAGGCCTTCTTCAAAGAGGGCAGGTGAGGGAGCCTCTTACTGATGGACATATTGTCATAAAAAGACGGGCGGCGTCCCGCTTGAGTCAGGGCACAGGACAGCAGAGTGGCCAAAAAGACGGGCCCGACGTGACTGAATTGGCCCGTTAGCTCCAGAGCCAGGAGAGCAGGAGAGAGGGCGTGTGTGGAGCCTCCAGAGAAGGCCGCTGCACCTGCACACCACAGACCACACAATAAGACCGAGCTTCAGGACATTCATATTTCTGTTAAATTGTAAATTATGACATTTCTTTTGTATACTATGACAGGTATGACTGACAACCTTTATAGACCTGTGTGAAACAGAAGGTAGTATTTTTTTAAACAAAATTGTACAAACTATGCAATATTAAATGTTTGTGGTAGTATTCAGAGTTTGTTTACTGTAAAGGTGTGATAAATTCTGACACCTGTAAATGCATGTGGCACCACAACACAGTCAAACGTGAATCTAAACTTCTATATTTCTATGATTGTCCAGATATTCATGCATTATGCGTTTGAATGTGTTGATAATTAACATGTTTATGTTACTGGTTTACAGCCACCAGCGCCAGCCCTAGGCATAGGCAGAATAGGCAGTGAAGTCTCCTTTAAATCATGATAATGGCTCACAATTTCTCAACTCAGGCGCTGTGCCAGACGTAATAAGTTTGTCAATAAGACTGTCACATGTCGCCACATGTGACAGTCTTATTGACAGACTTATTATTAGTCTTTAGCTTAATAGAGTAGTATCTGCTGTACCGTGTGCAGATAACAAGGATTAAAATCTTTTGGTCAATCTTTTCAAAGCTTTTTTCTCTGTTCTTCAGCATAGAATTTCTGATTATTTTGACTGTTTTTCAAACCAAAAATAGCATAAAGTGATACTGGTTGCAGTACAAAGTTTGCCACCTATAATCTCAACTTGTGCACCGCATAGACCAGGGCCACTGACTACTATGCTTTTATCTCACTCTAATTACAGTATATTTTTCTGCTATCATTTAAACAGCCCTGCAGCCTCTGTCTGCTGAGGTTTCCTCCTCAATCCCCTCTCAATGTCTCCTTTGTCTTTTCTAGATGGTTTGTGAATATCACTTTATTACTTCAACTTTGATATACCTGTAATCAGAAGCTTTCCTCTCTTGTTTTGTTGTATCCCCGCTGTGACAATCAGATGGTTATTGATTGTGAGCACACTGTGCACATACCACAAGCTGTGTTTGTTTATATCACATTTGCCCTGAACACAGTAAAGTTGTGTGCATTTTGATAAAACCCTCATAGGAATTACTAGATTAAATCCTTGTTTGCTGCTTGCTTCCTACTATTCTAAGCCAGGCACAAGCCATCCTTTTTCCCAACAGGGGTTTGAAGTGAGTTCAGTCAGCTTTGAGTCTGATCAAGGAAACCAAGAAAAGAGGATTTACCATGTTAACATTATTAAATAGGGAGCACTGTGTCAGAGGAGAAACAGTCTTGACATATGTGGAGAAACACAGCCTATATTCTGGTTTTAAATCAAAAGTTAGATAAAGTTGAAGCTACACACACTATTGTTTAAAGTAAGATGTGCTGAATTTAAATAAAACCATCCTCTATATTAACCTGTACCATTTATTTGGAAAATATGTGTATAATACATAACTCAAACTGTATTTTCAGTTAAGGCCTACATTTATTTTATTGTGACAGTGCCCAAACTGAACTAAATGGTAGCCCTTCAAGCTCTAGTTGCCACAGCAAAGTAGCTGGCATGAGTAGCTTGGCATGTTTTTGTGCCAGATGCACTTCCAGACAGAACCAGCACAGACTAGGATTGTAGCTGGAGTCCCCCCAGTCTCCTGCCCTAACCTCTTCACCACAGAAGAGTTCTCAACATCGACAATTATCATGACATAAAAAGTACATATTGCCTCTAACCAATTACACTGACATATAAATGTAGATTATACAAATGGTCACATCTGTTTCTATTTACATTAATTTATTTTCTTCTGCTTATTACCGCAGCTTTGGGCCTTAGGGGGAGTACACCCTGAACATTGGCCAGTTAGTCGCAGAGCTACACACTGACAGACACCCATTCATTCTCACATTTCTTCACCAGGGATCTTGAATATTGATTTGCCAGTTCACCTATATATGTATTTCTTTGGACGGTGGGGGGAAGCCAAAGTACCTGGAGAGGACCCACGGTAACACGAGGAGGACATGCAGACTCCTCACAGAAAAGACCAGAGTTGTCCAGCCAAGGGAGCTGGAGTGTCTATTTATTAACACATAAACTGTATTACGTATAGATCTACCTGCCAGAGCGTAGCCCCCAGGATTCACAGCAGCCCACTGTTGGTGTGACGTCACATAAGCCAATCCTTCTCCGAACAAGCGTCCCACAGCTGCTCCTGCAAAACAACAATCCAGGCAAACATATTCAAATCTTTATATCATTACAACAACCCAGTAATATTTCAAATCCTGTCCATTTGCTCACCGTAGATAAAGGCTGGCATGAAGTATCCCGCTGGAATAGGCAGCGTGCAGGCCACCAGCAGCATCCACAGCTTAAGAGAGACCAACACAGGTCTGTCACCACACGGTACCAGTGCTACTTCCACATTCATATCACTAGATAACTGTGTTCAGGCATTGTTTACACTATCCAAATATAAATACGCTCTGGAAGTCATGCTCATTTGCATTTCTTATCAGCGTTTTA
This sequence comes from Rhyacichthys aspro, assembly GCA_036850595.1. Taxonomy (NCBI): domain Eukaryota; kingdom Metazoa; phylum Chordata; class Actinopteri; order Gobiiformes; family Rhyacichthyidae; genus Rhyacichthys; species Rhyacichthys aspro. The sequence goes on from CM072154.1 coordinate 3,830,934, forward strand.
CCATGGGAAATTGGTTCGCCTTATCCAAACTGTCGGCCGAGGCAGGGAGGTATTATGCATGTAGATGACATTATCTGTGCTTGTGCATTAGCGAGACTCTGTTCCCTCAGTGGAAAATTGAGAATAATAGAAAAGTGGCAGGGTAAATTTGGATTTTGATCAATAGCAGTGACTCAGCCATTAGTACGCTGCCGAGGTTTTCAATCTGCTCACAAAAACAGCCCGTCTCCCTGCAGCACGGCTCCGGGTAAGCGTCGAGTAGCACAAGATATTCAGCTTCAAAGGTTAAACAGTTTTTAGCGGGCTTTCTCTATTGTTAAAATGTCAATTATTTTGGTGTATTGGCGGGTCTCTATTGTCCCGACGAGGCCGTATCCAGAGTGGATGCAGATAAAGGAAGTGTAACGAGCTGAGAATAGTTGGTACCTTCAAGAGCAGAAAAACCAGCAGAGGCAGGTGGATGGGAATACTCGATGAGGTCCACTCCATCCAGACTCTGTCAGGCTCCATCACAGAGGCATTATGGGACGGAGAGGCCCACGGCTCGCCATGCAGTAAGGAAGTGAGGAGCTGTTTCATAGAGTACTGACAAACACAGAACACATCCTAGATTATTACGATGCATAAACTTCACTAAACAGACAAACAATGGTTACTTTAAAGTACAAAAACAGCTGACAGAGAGTAAATGTAAGTGATTATAAAATGAGTCCTTATTTGCATTACTAGGGTAGATCGTGCCGTGTGCATGCGCAAAGAGTGAAGCATTTTGATGCAAATATTGTTATTGCCTCATCTGTCATTTGCCAAGTATCTTTGTAAAGTAGTAACCTAAAATGGACCAACAGAACAGTAACAGTGAGGGCTATGTATAACTGTGCCAAAAATAGCATTTAGTTTGTTTACAGTTTTGCTGACTTAAACATTAATTTGGCGAATTTTTAAAACAGTGCATCCATAATATGACAGATGTGAATTCTTAAGTTTTGTCCTAGTTTTCTGCACTGACTTGAGAAAGATGTCCCAGTTTCCTAGTACTAAGGACCTCACAATTTAATCACCAATTTTTCTCATGTTTAGTAAAATGTATTCTAGCATTCTTTCTATTAGTAACTTTCAGCCAGTGGGTTGTCAAAGTTGTAGGCCTCTAGTTCTTTTTTTTAGTGAGCTTCATGTACTTCCGTTTTGATCATGAAAATTGACCTATACTGACACCAATCCAGAGGTAACATGACTAGAGCAAGAACTGAGCCAACAAAGAACTAAAAAGGTTAAGCTTCTTTTGACCTGCCCCTCATGCCCCTAACTGAGTAATATTGTAGAGACTGCAAACATATGTGGCATTAATAAAAATTAAAGGTGGGGAGAAATATTGGTCCACATAGCTTTAGGCAAATATCTAGAAAAAGAATAATTGAGTTAATGTTTGCTTAGATGAGTGGAGTTTGTGAAGTGTTCCAGTTTGACATATCTTCTCTCTTTACGCGCCAGTACTCCAGCCTCAGTCTCCAGCCGGAGTTCTGTAAGTGCCATTGCTCAGATAGGGGTTAACACAGAGAGACAGGCAAATGTAATTTCATGGCAAAATGACCAGGGATATGACCTCTTGCTGAGCTGAAGTGCTGCACCACCTCGATGGGAGTATTTTTCTTCTGTCAGGAAATGACCCTCAGGCGCATGGCATAAACCACACAAAGGATTTTGCATAAGAAATTGCATTAAGGATGTCTTTGCACAACTGTACAATTGTGCAAAGACATCGTTTGTACACACAATTGTTGCATCTGACTCATGTAACAGATTTCATAGCACATCTGTTGCATTAGTCTGCTAACAGGAGAAAATAAAGAACTATTTCTTGATTATGGTTGATAGTATATCTGGTGAGAAAATATGTTCAATTTAATTACATTTATAATAGAGCAGTTTGCCTCCTATCCACTCTACAGTCCAGACAATCACAATAATCCAACAAATCATACAGAGTTACAGGTCACAATTTTGCACTTTTGAAACATGTCCTATTGTATGTATTTGATTAGTTCACATTAACCGTCTCTGCCAGAGTCTAGTCCATTCTTATAGTTACTACTCCACTATTTTGGTTGTGCAAAATGCAGACAAACAAGACAAATGTAAGCAATAAAATGACCATAGATGTAAAAAGGTGTTACCTTCGAGGCCATGTATTGTCCAGCCGAGTAAGGAAATGTCACACACGCTAGGACGAAGGCTACCACTGCTGAGTACAGACACTTCCTGCACACAAAAATCTCATATTTACATCCAAAGAAAGTCGTATACTCCTACATACTTACATAATATACCACCATTCTATTGGACTTAATGTACAGAAAGCATTATACATGACAAATACTGTCCTTGCATCTGATATTTTCTCTTTTCAATTATTGTCTTGTTTTCTTTTCATGAGCAGCAGGAACAACAAAAGTATTAGTCATTCATTTCGAATGCAAGCTGGCATCTAGGAGCAACAAGCATCAGCAGCAGCACAAATTCAACAACCTGAGTGCCCAATTTTATTCAAATGAGGAGGAACAGAGCTGAAACATCAGAAATTCACCAAGCAATAGTTCCCTGCAAAAACACAGCAGCTTAAGTGTCCTGCAGTGACTTTTATGAAACCTATATACAATATTTTACAGATGAATTTAGTTCTAAAGTTTGGACTGGTCTAATCTACTTTTAGAACAACTTTTGAGATGCACTTTTTGACAAAAATCAGACCTCTTAAAAGTTGAAAGACAAGAAACTGTTTACAATGCATCTTGCCCATGGCACAAAAATCTTGATCTTAAGCTGATGTTTTACACAAGGACATCGTTCTCATGCCACAAAAATGCTAACTTTTTAGTACAGTCGAGGAGTTTTGGTTGTGGTACTTGCTAACGTAACCGCCGCTATTGGCTCCTTGCTACACACAGCTAGTAGAACAACAATGAAAAAAATAGTGTGCTTCAGAAACTCCTGTTCTGATAATATATTGTTAGTAATACATGTATAAATCTATACTGAGGCTCTCAGGTCTGCACTAATCATACTATTGATTACACTATGGGCCAGTATTTGCATTTTGTCTTAATGTAAATGGCCGCTTAAGTTTCCAAATTCACACTTGGCCAGGCTGGTTACTATGTTTAGTTATTTGTGCATAAATCAAATGTAACACTTACTCAAGTACTAATCTGACTTCTGACTTCTCTTCCCACCTCTGTCAGCTGTCCCTGTGTGTCCTCATATACCCCTCAGTGTTTTCCTAAAGCTTTTATTTGTCTGTATCCAGCAGTAGGTGACTCATCCCAGTGTGCTGTGTGTGACGACGGAGCGCTCACTGTGCTGTTAGCATCCTGACAAAGACAGGGCACGTTTTGGTGAACCGCAGGACGTGGCGGTGGCAGGCGAGGTAGCAGCAGCTCAGAGCTCCGCACAGAAGCCTGTTTTAAACACAACACACTCAAAAGTCTTTATATAACCCAGGCAGAAGACGCTGGAGGATGTCATTGAAGTGGTGGAGGATGTCAAGAACTAATGCAGTGCCAAAGCTCATTTTCAGTTAGTACAATTGCAAAGTTTTTTATTGATTTAAAAAAGCAATTATGCAGATTGAGTAAAAGTAATCTCACCCGAGGAAGGCGAACAGCAGAATCTCCAGCGGGTAGAAAGGTATGACATTGGGGAAGTTAGTTTTCAACAGTGACTGAAAAGTCTCTGAGGACACAAGAGAAATGAAACGTCTGTCTAACCTTTAAATAAAAATGGAAATGGTAATTAAATGACTGTCAACTTCATTAAAATGTCTAGACAGAATTTGGGTCATTCATATAAAAATTTGACATTTTCATTTTCTAAAGGAACATGCTGTGCCTCCTGTGTAGCCCAACATTTTTTTAAAAACAGGAGGAGAGTTCTGAGTATCCCTGTCTGTCTCAAATGGAGGAGGTCAAGTATCGCGGGGTTTTGTTCAAGAGTGAGGGATCTGTTATGCAATCACTGGTCTTGTTGAATTGAAGAGGAAGCTGAGCTGTAAGGCAAAGTTCTATCTTTACCAAGTCATTCTATGTTCCTACTCTCACCTATGGTCATGAGCTCTGGGCCAGTTCACCGCACAGACTATAGACTCCAGCTCCACTTTCAATCAGGAACATTAAAACTCAATGTATGGTCCATTCTATCTTCATTAGCCCTGTAGCTAATTCTCATCACATTGTCAAGTTATTAACAGACACAGGCTCATGTATCCCTTGCTGTTGGTGCATTTTTTGCTTTTGGCATCTGGTGTTACTTCGGCCGATGTGTAGCTTATGTAAACACAAACGTGACTTTGTAAATTTCTGTATTTTTTTTTTTTTATCTGTCTTAATCTATCTAATAACAATTATTGCTCTTTGTGGTTGGGAGATGTCTCTTGTATTGCAGCTGTCATGTGTTAACCATCGCCTCAGTCAGTCATTACCCTCCTCTCCGCTCCAAACTGTGAACAACCAGAAGGTTAGCGCCCCGCAGCCAGCCGAGAAGAAACAGGGGAAGTAATGGCTCCGGGCGAAGTGAGAGCACATCACCTCCACGCTGAAGCACACACCTGCACACAAGCGGGAATACACCTCTTTAGAAAGACAGAGATCTGAATTCAAACGCGCCCTGCAATGACCTGCAAAGGTAACTCAGGACACTTTTATAAATGAATCTTTTCACAGCCACGTTTGCTTCAGATGAAATAATGTCCAAGCCCTAAAGACACCATAAGTAGAATAGATTTTCCTCATAAGGGAAGTAAAATGGTGCTATGTTGGTCTAAAGCATTCATTTAAAATTACATAACAGACTACTGAAAAATATCATGGCAGCTTTTGAGTATTGTGACAATAGACGTCTCCTTTCACTGAATCTCAACTTAAAGAAATATTCATTCTTCTACACTGCCATTTTGTATAAAAGACTTCCTTAAAAGTGTACCTCTGCCTCATTCAATACTGTTTATGAATGGAAAACATTTTTGACACTTTCGGCACTGTGGAAACCAAAAACATAAGGATGCATTCTTTAACAACCCTGCTTTTTGGCAAGTTTGTCTTGAAAGAAGCAAAAACGCATCAGAGCGGTGAACTGAGGAGTTACAATGGGAGGAAGTTAGACTGAATCTGGAGACTGGGTCATTCTATTGAAGCTAAATGGTAAAATCACTGACTGGAGACACTGCAGGGTCCCCATAGGGTCCCCATAATTGACATAGAATCACACCTAATCCCAGATGTCTTTTTTGGGTGACTGTGTTTTCAAAGATCAGTATAAGGACTCATTAATTTTGCTGCAAATCCAACAGCAGCACCTTATAAAGTGGAAAATAATGTTACACAAAAATCAATACAACACCAGCAAACTATGTAAAAAAACATGAACTGACTGTATTTATAAGCGTTGTTAGAGAATTTTGGATCTATTGTAAGGTTATGATGCCCTGAGCCTTGGGCTCTGTCAACAGATAGACTCAGACACCTGTAGGATAACATGTCTCCAACCTCAAGCCTTATCTACTGAATAATAACTGAATAACAACTCTTTTGTTATTGTATTGTTTGCGCACTGACCTTCTATGAGATTTTATAAGCTCAGTTCTATGAAAGCATAGCCAGACTTGAATGTTCAATACTACTCTGTGTTGCCCTGTTCAACTGTCTCTGGGCCTGTATGTGGTGGTAATAAACTTCTCCTGCTTAAGACATCCAGACTCTCTGCAGTTTATCTATGTGTTCCAATACTTCGCAGCTCTTCGCGGATTTTTTTTAGTGCAATTTTGCATGCTTTTTTTTTTTTAAGCGTAAGAACGCGCATTGTGTTCTGCGTCCTGATTGGCTAAGGGAGAACACACACATTGTGTTCTGTGTCCTGATTGGCTAAGGGACTATAGACCATTGTCAATCAATCTCCTCCGTGCCGTGTCTCCTGTACAGTACAGAATGCGTTCGGCTTGACAAATTTACATAAATGTTCGATCGCTAGCAGTGTGACTCTGAAGTGCTGTATGTTTACAAGTTTTCTCCCCGACAAAACCCACAATGTCGACGAAACGTTCTGCACCGACAAAGGCACCTGCGGTCGCACCCAAAAGACAGAGGAAGATGCTAAGGTTTGAACTTTGAGAGTGTTTAAACAAGAGAGAAATGTGAGAAAATGTAAATGCCTGTCTGAGAAAAGTGTATAAAGTGTGTGGTGAGGGGTTTTACAGCCTTAAAACATATATAATAATTGTAAAAAATAAAGCTGACTACTTCGCGGATTTCGCCTATTGCGGGTTATTTTTAGAACGTAACCCCCGCGATAAACGAGGGACCACTGTATTCCAATTCTCTTACAAGCGTTAATATTTTTTTTATAATAATTTCACTTCAAAGACACAGCTTATCTACCTTGTGTTATTACACTTACAAAGTCTGCGAAACAACACATTCATTACCCAGCACTTTTCTTAGGCAGTTGTATTGTTCATGGAGCTCCTTTGTAAATTGCAACTGTCTTTTTAGTCAATCTGGAAACACTGGAGAAAGATAGCTCAGGAATAGCATCGCGCTGAAGATCACTGTTGATCCAACTGGCTAATATTGGCATCATCATGGTAACTCTGTGCTTGACACACAGACAGTCTACAGACAAATGTGCCTTTATTAGGCCAAAAATAGGGACATTTTGGACTAAAAGAGTGCAAAATCAGGACATTTGAATGTTTTTGTAGCTATCCACCGGAACAAGGGACAAGGGTTTTAAAATCAGGACTGTCAGAGTTAAATCAGGACATACAGTCACTCTGTATCTTTTGCAAATAAGGCAGAGGCCTTTCTAACAATGCCAGCCACAGATGCTAAAGTCTGACTGAATAAATTTATGCTGCATTCACAAGGGAAAAAATCTGAAAAATGCATCTGAATGCCTGCACACAAAAAAAATAAATAAAGATGATGGCCCATGTTCCATCTTAACATCTTATGCGTCATCAACACGGCAGTAAAATAGTGTTTTTTGTTTTGTTTTGTTGTACATTGCTATTGACTATCTTAGTATATCACTAATAACTAATCATTGAGTTGTGGATGTTGTCGAGTATATGGATGCAGCATTAATTCTGTTTTGTTTAGTGACTGATCTGAAAGAAGGGATACCTTAAGTCAAGATATGACATTTTCTCCTATTAACCATTGATGGTAGAGAACCTGGAGAGAGCATGAGCAGAGAATGAGTCTAGTCCTGCTTTATGGTGGTTTTTACTGTAACAGACATCTTTTAATAAAGAACACAGAATTATTCTCCAAATACCTTATACAACCCACTAAGAAAAGTACAAACTAGCATTCAAAGACAAAGTTTACCAAGTCTTTCAAGTGGCTCAAAGTGGGTCAAACACAGACAAGAGGATCGAAGTGAGAGGCTGAGAGCAGGTGATCAAAGCATGGCCACAAAGGAGCAGGAAGCAGGTAGATGAGTGCACACAGATAAGAGCATGTGCTGTCAATGCAGTGCTTTACCACTGATGGGTGCTCCGAAGCAGCTGGCCACACCGACCGCAGCAGACACCACCAGCATCTGTTCAGCAACCGCTTCCTACAAAACAAACTCATTCAACTTGTGTGAAAGAGGATGTGTTTATAGCCAGGGAAAGGGAAAAAGGTCCACAGTAATTTGCCTTGGTGCATACACTAAATAAGAAAACGGAACAAAATAACATGTGTCACATAGGTGAGACATGAGACACAGCTAAAGAACAAATGTGACATCGGAAACAATGACATGTTTAAAATATTTCTGGTTTTATCTAACAATTTTTCTACCCCATTGACTTCTTTACTCCACTGTGTAAAGAGCTTGTATTGCACGTACATGCTAGATCTGGAAGCTTTTTTTTACAGAACATTTTTTAAAGCTGACTAGCAACATACAAGGCCACAGAGTTTCACCTTGTGTTGCTGGTGGAGCATAAGTGGGGCACATGGTTGAAGTTTATTTATTCATAATTTAATAATATAGTAATTTAATAATTATATAGTATATATAGTATAAATAATAATATGAGACAACATGATATACACTACAAGTCCCATGAGCGCTACCTCAAGGCAGTATTTGCTCGTTGGTTTTGGCCTTCAGATACATGTACATTCTTTTAAGTAAACACACCCACAGATATAGTATAATGGCCGAAATTTAAGACCTTGTTGGTGTTTAATAAACCTGTTTAATAAACCTTGGTGCAGTTTAATGATTTATTTCATATACTGCTACCATGAAGACTGTAAAGCCAGCATTATCCATGGATAAAAATTGTCACTTAGAAATAGCTGGGTATAGGACTTAAGTTGAACAAAAACACTGATGCAATTGCAAAGAAGTTAACATTAGACCATTTTCTGCAAAGGTTGAATTTTTTTATATCAAAGTGTAATCCATGTAACGTTCTTTTATTCAGTCTATCTACTGATATTTTTTCCTTGCTGGTTTTACAGGTTGTCAGTGAGGGACAAAGAGCTTGGTCAACATTACTACCACCACAGTGTGCTTGTGTGTGTGAATGTGTGAATGGAAGCATGATGTAAAGCGCCTTGAGTGCCTAAGGGTGCAAAAAAGCACTATGCCACTGGAGTCCAGATGCTTAATTTAAAGTCTTCATGGAGCAGGCAGGTGGTCCGTCACAGGCCACATCTTCAAACCAGAATTTTCACTAATGCAGCCAGTCTTGCTCAACATGCAAACTCTTTATTCCTTTTGCCATCAGGCTTATAAATGCTATTGACTGCAGCAAGTGTCATTCGTCTAATTTTATTTATGAATTGTGTTGTTTAGACACATTTTTGTTCTTTTTTTTTTGGCTTTATACTGTTTTAGGTCGGTCTTGAGTGGCTCTTGTTTTTCCTCTCAAAAAGGGCATCTGTCATCGTATTACCATAATATTCATCTTGCATAATTCATTTCACTTGCATAATACTCCCCAAAACACCGAACCAATTCATACCATTTAGTCCTTTTACCTTCTTTTGGCCTTGAAGACGAGTGCACAGTCTGCTCAGATATGCTCCCACCAACGTTGTCAGATGAACAAACGGGCCCTGAGGTTAAGACAACAATTCTTCAACACTCAGACAGACGGCTGCGCTGCATATGATGAATAGTGAGCGTGACAAGCAGTTGTAATGAGGCAGCTCACCACTTTGCCCAGGAAGACGGAGCTCCCGGCTGCCAGTGTGCAGATAAGGCCCAGGGTCTTAGTAAACAGATGTGTGAGAGACAGGTACGGAGGCAGGTCAAAGCCAGCCAACATGGTGCGTACTTCAGGGATCCCCGAGCCTGTGGGAAGAAACAGAACACAGACATTAGAGCAAGAAACAATACTCACATTATTTTACAGGGTAATAGATCATCCAAAGAACATCTATCTATGCACATTGACTCTATTTGTCATACGAAATGTGCTTATGAATAAACTTGATGAGGTAAAATACATTTAGTCTTTCAGTTAACTAATAAAATAATTGTTATTTCTTGCTGTATCATTTTTAATTCCACCTGGAACAGGATATTTTCCATTTTTAATGCAGACATCTAGGGTCACACCACAACAGAATCCATATATCTGTGTAAAACTGGAGCACATCTTCATATTCTACCAATGTCTTTTATTTGACAGAGGAGTGGTGTTATTTCTCCATACCAGGGCCTGTGATTTCAGTGAAATATAACAACATGTCACACACAACTACAACCAACAGTCTGAAGCAGGTCACACTGTGTAATTACATATGCCTAGTGGGTCGTGGGCCACTATTTGACTTGTCAACAACAGTAGAGAAAAAGGTGAAAAAATAGAGGAGTAGAGGAAAATCTGTTAAATGTCACGCAACAGAAGAGCTTCTCTCCACATCTACTGAATGTTAGTGTATCCTTTAACTTTGAACTTTGAGGGATTATGATAGTGTTTAAAATTATTTGATGTGTCTCTCTTCACAGCACAATGTTCAGTGAAAGCTAACATCACACATCTATGCTGCCATTTAAATGTAAGAAAGTCACCAGGCAGATCTACAAAGAACCCATATTCTGGGACAAAAGTAAGAATGCCAACCTTGATTCTTCAAAGATATACTAAAAAAGTAAGTATTTAAAAAGGTAATCTTCAATAAGTAGAGCCATAGATTTGGGCCACAGCCTTTTACTGTTTTCATATCATTTTTTTTTTCGTCTGGATCTAATGTAAATGTAAATCCAACCCTCATACACACACATTCATTAACCTTTGGGACAATCTCAGTCACTTCATCGAACACCTGGCAACTGTTTTGACATCTCGCTGACTGTGATCAGATGGTCCTTTGTTACGCCACACAAGGGGACTTTGTTTACACTACGTCCAGTAAAAAATGTGTCAGTGGAAAGAGAGGAAACACCAGTGTGGTTCCTTTGGTTTTTCGTTTTCGAGATGGTCCCAACTCAGTCGTTTTCCTGCACAAACAGGTAGTGCATAGACAAATGTTTATTGCCCAGCCTAAATAATGGCATATCTAGATGAAAATGAAGCTGGAACTTGGTAGGACTTTTTCTGTTATGACTGTGACCTCTCCTCCTCTTCAGCCCCTCTGACCTCTGGTGTGCCCCAGGGCTCCATTTTGGGCCTTGTTCTGTTTTTCTTTAGGGGCAATAATCACTAACCATAACCTCTCCTTTCAATGACATCTTTCAGTACTAGATCCCACTTGCTAATGTGTATAATTCACACAACTGACACAATTTGGAATCTAAATATAAAACAATCTTACTTTATTCTTTGCTTCTAAGTCACCCCTGTTTGTGGTCTTCTTAACCCGACCTTAACACCAGCTAAAGGGTCTGGGGATATTTACAGAAGGTCACGACTCGACTGTCCTGACCTTTGACCCACAGTTTGCGTTTAATATGACAGTAGACTGAGGTTGCATTTGTAGTGTCTTTGGATGGCTAAAGAAGGATTAGAGTGAAATGTGCTGTTGCTAAATTCCAGTCTGTATCTATCTAATACTGTAACAAACCTGTGGAAGAGGGACAGATGTTCTGTGAGAACGAGGAAGCGACGGCACAGAGGCATGCTGGGTAAAGAGTCCAGCAGAGGAATTGTAGGAGAGTGCTTCCTTCCAGATTCATGTAGAGCCACATATGAGCTGCAAGGGAAGTGGAATACACAACTTTAGTTATAACTCACAAGTCATGCTTTAAATTCATTTAAAATTAATGTAGACTTAACATGGCGAAGGAAAGCAAATGTTTAAGATATTTTAGTAATAAAGTTATTTTAAAATATTTAATACAAACGGTTTTGCACATTAATAACTTACTGACAGTACTAGATTTTTGTCCACATAATTTATACTATATATTGAGTTTTTTTATTTATGTTAATGTTATGTTATTATGTTAACTTCTTATGTTTTGAATAGGCTACCTTTTCTTAAACCACTGCACATTTTTCACCTTACGTCTATCTTCCTTGTTGTTATGGTTTAGAATGTTCCGACTTTTAGAGCTGCAATTATGTGAACACACCGAAGTCGAAAGAACGAGTACTTCGAGTTTCACCAGTGACACCACTTTATCTCTTTTATTTTTGGAAACAGGAACAAAAGTGTGACTTAAAAGTGACTAAAAAGAGAAGTGAGGTGTGTACCTTTTATCAGCTTTGCGACAGTGAGGTCCATGAGAAAACTGAGGATGGCCGTCAAAATGCCCAGAGCAGCGTAAGTGTACCATTCCAGTCTACACAGCCTTTCCAGACAACTCTTCAGCTTCAGCAGACACTCTACAGACAAAGGTGTCATTGTGGAGTTAGAACTGACAATGAGGAGGCTGGAACCTAAACACATTATTGTTGTATAATCCCTTATTCCAAAATCAATGGTGGGATAACCTTCTCCAGATTTTGGAAAACCAACTGCTTTTTCCTTGGCCGTGAAAAGTGGTAATTTGTTAAAATGAAAAAAATGGGAGGAGAACATACAGTTGCCTATGTGTATGGTAGAAACATGTATTGTCAATATTATTTTCATGTCTTAGACCTATTGAGTATTGTACTTGATCCTAATTACAGTCCTCAGCTTTGATTACTCTTCTTATAGAAAGGTCAAACCAGACAGTGTTTCTTGATTGACGCCCCATGCAGTGTTTAATTGGCTGTTCAGTCTCTACAGTGGCATGTATTGATTTAGCGGCAGAGATCGATTATATTGATTCTCTGCGTGAGCCTGACCTTTGACAATCGTCCGGGACTCCATGCACGGTCTCCTTGGATTAGTGAGGAGTGGGCTGTGGCTTTCACAGGCCTCATATTGATTCCCTCTCTCGGGGTCCTGTCCAGGGACTTCATTGTGTCCTTTGACATGTGAGTTGATCATTCTTCAAGTCGACAACAGAACAGAAAATGAGCTTCTTTTGCTGAGGAGGAATGTGTTTTTTTACAATTGCAATCAGAGCATTGCATATTAATACACAGTGCAACAGGAAGTCTTCACATAGCCCTAAATCCATATTTGTTTTACTTCACCTTTACTCATTTAAAAAGTTTTTTCATTTGACCCTAAAGTTTGGGTTATGTGCATGCTAATCTCATGACACATCTTGGTTTAACACTCTTTTATGAGGACGCACAGGCCTTCAAACAATCCATAAACAACTCCTTTGTGCTCCTCTACAAATACAATATATCATTGTTATAAGTGTAAGTCATTTTTAATGTGTAGCTTTAAACTGATAACCTGACTCTGCCAGATTGAACTGCTCCACAGAACATAGTCTGTTTCACAGTACCATCTGGGAAGGCTCCTGTTTAAAGCGTTTGCAAAAGGGAGGCGCGTTCTGTTGAAAACTTGGTGTTGATTGGATGAAGCACCGACTAGTATCCGCCTCCATGAGGTTTCTTTAACCAATCATAGCAACAATTCATGTGACATGCCAGTCTTTGCTCTTCTTTCAAAGAAGAAATATTCTCTCTGATAAAACTGATTCAATAGCAGCATCAACGCTAATGTCTTTCAGAGTAGCCATGTTAATAACAAAGAGGAGAAGAGAGAGCTTGTTGCTTTCGTCACATTAAAAGCCCGTCTCCTACTGTTTGTGGTGCCACATCATTGGTCACAAGAGTCTGGAATCAAGTGAAGAGCAAAGAGTGGCACATCATATGAATCGCTGCTGTGATTGGTTAAAGAAACCTCATGGGGGTGGATACTAGTTGCTGCTTCATCCAATCAACTACCAAGTTTTCGACAGAAGGCGCCTTCCTTTTGCAAACGCTTTAAACAGGAGTCTTCCCAGATGGTACTGTGAAACATACAACATAGATTTATGCGAGTTAGGAGACTCCCAAATCTCGCGAGAATCTAGCAGCAGTGCAAGGTTATTAAATAATCCCTTAAACTGAAGTGTAGCCTAAATTCTCATATAAATATATATTGTCACTTGCTTCTGTTCTGTACCCACTAACTGACAGAACATATGTATTTAATTGGTTGCCATTTAACAGAATCATTTTGTTGATGCAGAATATGTTATTTTTGGAAGATAATGCCCTTTCATTCATTTAAAACTGGATGTCTCTGTTAGGGAAGGCACAGAACTACGAGGCAGATGCAAATTTATTATGATTTCAGACATTTCAGAAATCTTGCTTGTATTTATGGCTGACATGTCTTATTATTTGTACCTCAAAACAAATGCATTAGTATAAAGAGCACTATAGTTCTTTAAACCTACATAATTACAAAATGAATATATTTTTTTGTTCACTTGTGTATGTCAGTGGAGGTTCTCAGTCATCCAGGACATATTCAAGAGAAGGTTTTGATGAGGCATCTGGACGTCGGTTTAAAGATGCTTTCAAACCTACATCTATGCTATAACTTTAAAGTTTTACCATAAAATAAATATTCAAAAATGGACTTACCCACTAGAGCACTGTTGTGTTGGATTGTGATGTGGTTGTCTCAGTGGCTCAGTCCAACTCTGAACATATTAGCTTATTAGCATATTAGTTTGTGGAGCAGTCATGGTCTGGTGGGTGTCCTACATTAACTCTTTGAAAGAACATCGTGCCCTTCATGTGTCCGTACGTCAGGTGCACTGCGGGAAATGAAGGAAGGAACCATATCCATATCTGATCTGGGTGAGGTGTGATCCTGATCCTGATCCTCCAAAAGTGCACTGTGGTAGAAAGACTAAAATGTCAATGGAAGTGGCAAATACCCTTCAAAATATTTCTTGAGAATGCTGAATTGGTGCAATACACAACAATTGTATCTATTATAAATGAGGTCAGTTGTTTTTATCCATGAATCATCTTAAAGCAAAAGTAACTGATGTATTTCCTTGCTTTCTACTGATGCTCAAAGCAAATCTTAAGACTTATTTCAAACTATTGGACTCACTGGGTCAGAGTGATGTATAGACTTGGGAGCCTTTCAATGGTTGGGTGAGCAGAACTGGTCAGAAAACGTACATACAAAAAGATTTTCCCCAGGGAGTTTGAATTGAACTCAGAAAAGTTGTCTCAAAAAACTTTTATTTTTCTATATTGTCGGGAGGCCAGTCATTACTTCCTTGAAACCATCGGTGCAGAAGAATGGTATGTATGTGTATGTGAGCATGTGATTGCCCAAAGTTTCCTGTATGTGCTGAACATTGTAATTTATTAAAATCCATGATAATGAAGCATTGGTAATGTTTTAAAGTCTCACACAGATTATTCCTGTATATCATGCTGAATTATAGGGTAAGGATTTTTGTACTTGAAAGCACAGCAACAAAGACACCAGTAAACAAGAAGTAACCCAATGAGCACAAAAAGAAACCACCCCTGCTCTTTTGCCCTCCAGTTAAGAAATTGGCAAAAGAGATTTTGTGACACAATGTGACTTAATGTGACATAACCTTAGTTTGAAGGTGCCTTAATGTTAAGATTAAAGCAACACTTTGCATATATTTCTTTAAATAATATTTTATTATCAAGGATTTTTAAAACATGATTATGTTTAGCACAGACCTGGTCCTTGGCCAATCACATGCTTGCTCCTGAATAAGGGACACTCCCATGGGTCTACAGTGATGTCAACAAGGAATAAATGACTACCGATAATGTTTGCTTGCACAGTGGGATCACATGTGTCTGATTCAGAGACAGACATTTAAGGCCAGATCTAAATGTTATATTATCTATTTGAGGTTCCAGATTTACTAATTTTACAAATATTAATGAAAGAGAAGCAAGAGAGGTAGCTATGCTGCTGTTGCGGAGTGGACCAGGACGGAAATAATAAAATCAGGTAGTGGTTGCACCGCCTTAAACTCACATGAGACTGTTTTGTGACATTATATATCCTACTTAAGATAAGAGTGACATGTTCTGGTAAGACACATGTTGTTTATGTAGTATGGTCAGACACTGTATTTATATTTTTCCCCTGTCCACTGGTGCAGTGTTATTTGTTGAATAATTTTTGTTTTTGAGCGAGGTGGAAGTGATGTCAAATAGTGACGCAAACATTTGTTAGAGCCGCGGGAAGACGACCTAAATTGCAATTCAGGCAAAAGACTAAGATTAAGACTAAATTAAAAATTTGCTGCCAAAATTAACATTGCACTGGTGTAGAAAGTTGTTAATTTTTATACCACATTATTATACACCCTTATATTCTGCATCTAATTTAGACATGAATGTGAGAAAGTGATCTAAAATGAATTTGAAAATCAGGTCATATTTCACATAAATAGGTCTGTTCACACTGACATAAAGTTGAAAAAAGTGTTTGAGTCACAACAGACTGTTACAACACAACAATCTACTTGAAACTTGTGTTGTATTTTTATAAAAAGCTCCAGGTACTTGAAAGCAACAGAGATTTTCTTCAGAGAATCCCAGTTTACTTTGTTGAATCCAGCTGCAGTTCAAGGTCAAGCTAATCATTCTTCACATTCTGCAGCCCACCTAACACATGATTAACTTTTAGTTAATGTTTATGCCTGTTGCTGCACCGCCCCTTTAGCCTGCTCATTAGCACTTCCATTAGCTGAACACACACATCTGCCTTTCTTTCTTTGTGAACACATTTATGACGTATTGCCACTGAATGTCTCGCCTAACCCTCGAACCCTGAAAAAGACATCTGGTCCATTATAACTAGTCACAGAAGAAAAAAGTGGTGAAATGTCCCCACGTTCCAAAAATGTCATTACTGGGTCCTCAGTATGCAGGATTTTGAAGCAGACACAGACATTCACATATATCTGCACAACAGAGCTGCTGCTGTTCTCATTAGAAAACCTGTTAAACCCTGTTGCCATGGAAGCGGCTCACTAAGGTGACTCCAGACCCAGGAGGTTACTACACTCTTCTCACACAATTACTCCAACAGACGTGCACAGAGGAGTGGGACCTCAGGCTAACAAAGAAAGTCAAAAATATCTATCAAAAACTGGTCTGCAGCTAAAATGCAAATGACAACTTAAACACAGGTGACCAGACTTCCCATTTTAACTGAGACTGTCCCATTTTGAAGGTCCCTGTCCTTAACTCAGATTAAATATATGATTCTTAGTTGTTAGTTGTGGGTTAAATTAGTAGTAGAGCTGTGTGATAACATAACTATTTTAAGTATTGCGATAACAACATGAGCTGTTTTGATTTCATGCTCTTTGACAGGAAAAAAATCTACAGAAAATATCAAGGCTCTGGACTAACATCCACACATCAAAGTTTTAGAACAAGCATCCACCATCATGCAGGCAACAAAATCAATACATATACAGGATTATTTATATGTATAGGATATAGGATTTGTAGGATTTGACACAGTAAAATGCAAAGCCAGACTCAGCTATGTGGACTCCTGTGCCACTATTACGGACTGTGGCTGCATCAACAGCAATAATCTCACCCCTCTCCTCTTCTTTGTGCAGAACTCCTTTCTATTCCCCGTCTTACACACCAGCTCAACCACTATGGAGCCAAATAAAATGAATAAGCTGTATCAGTGAGCAGTATATGCCATCTTTCTCTGTGTCTGTGTCGGTCGGTTTTGAGTTTTTGTCTATAGCTTCTGTTAATTAATGTTAAATGGTACAAAGTTGTTGTCTATGGCTGAAATTTTCAAAAAAATACCAGCCTACTTTTCCAACATAATAAAACTCTAGCCAGGCCTCTGTCTGTGCAACATTAGCATTAAAATGACCTTCCAGCGGGACCCTGAGTCTGTCTGTACGTTATGTAACTGCAGCAGCTGAGAGTCCCGCCCCAGCCCTGGTCTAACCCTGGCATGGTTCTGGTGTGGGAAGATTGGAACGCACACAAACACCATATGCAGTAGACTCAATGTCACTGCTGAGAGCAACCACTGACTCCTGCAGCACATTTAGTCTGTGACGTGTCTCTGTTGTCAGGCTTATCTCACTGTTGTGGAGCTCCGAGTCAGGATTCAAACTTTTTAATTTGGTCCAACAATCCTGTTTCTGTGGAAGCTTTTACATTAACAGCACATTCGATCTTGGATTTTGTGTCTTTTCAAATACTACTTTCACACTCTTGTACTCACTTTGTGACACCGATACTTGACTCTCCATCCAGCTGCAACTTGACGTAGCTGGGCAATAATGAGTCAGTCTAGGGCTGAGTCAGAGATGATATCACGGAAGAAACAAACAGGAAGTAAACTAAATGCTTCGAGTTATAAAAGTTCCCAGTCTACATGACGTTCTCTGGATGACGGTTGAGATTATAGAAATCCCTTTCCCAGAAACTTACAATGAAAACAGATTAGAATTCTAATTGGACTGTATTAACCACCAAGGATACATGATAATAACAAACAGCAAACAATAAGAAGTAATTTAGTTTTCTTTGTCAGAGACCATGTACAAATACTTTAGAAATACACCAATAAATGCAATGAATGTAGACCTTCATTGTTCTGGTCGTCTGCTCTGAATAAATATGATCTTCAGTGATGGAGGAGTAAAGACCAAAACATCCACTCAACAATTCAGTCTGTACACAAACACACAAAAAAGTGGATCGTTAAAGGGACTGAGAACAGGCTAATTAACGAAACATAGACTGTGTGTTTGTGCATCATAGTGACTGATTGTTGGTGCAGCCATTAACAGGTGTCTGAGGGTCCTTCATTTTACCAGGGAGGACAGAATGACCTGCAATGACAAGAATGAAAACAGAAACAGACAATATATGAAAGTTAGGACATGATTCTGTGTAATCTTATACTGAATGTTAAGCAAATGCCAGGTGATCCAGTACATGCTGTTGTGTTGGGCCACAGACTCTGTATCGGAGGGTGGTGTGTGCTGGATTTAGCACCAGCAGGAGGGGGCTCTGAGCTGTGCTGATAAGACCTCAACATGTTCACCTGACAGCCTGGTAACCTTTAAAGAACAAAGCCTCAAAACAAAAGAGAGCAACCTTTGGGCCTTTAAACGGTGGACACAGGCCAGATCCTGACAAATGTTCTGTATTTCATATCTGCCTATAGAGCACTACGGGAGCTCAGTAACATGCAGTCACCATAAAAGGACCTGATGCATTAGAGAACTAAAGGCAGCCCAGTGAGTGTCTAATCGTGATGGCCTGTGCTCTGTGAGGATATTATTAGCCACAAAGCAATGTCACTACTAAGACCCTGCTGCAGCTCACGGCTTTGTTTTCAAGCACACATTCTTTCCGTCCATGTTTCTGCTCTTAACTTACCCTCTGAGATAAGAGCTGACGTTGTCAATTTGTCCAGCAGCTTAACTAAAATCAAATTACATATCACAAAGTTAAGAACATTGATTTTTATTGATGAGACATGCAGGGACTTCCAACAAAGCAAATGTGAATCGTGAACAATTATATAGACACAGCTTCTATAAAAATTAACTTGTAACATAACTATCTAAAAAAGGAATAGGATTTTAGGATGCCTGAATAAGATAGAGAGGAGTCAGACAATAGCTTTATTCATTATTAGCTATAATCAGCATTTGTTATTTAATCATGAACACCCAGTAAAGTAGGTAATAACTTTCTTAAGCTTTAGTTGAACAAATAACGAATAATTTGCCTGTCTCTAAACCAGAGCAACAATCTACTTATGAACTGACAGAAATTAATGTTAAAAATAAACAACACAACAATTACATGAAGAATATGCACTAATGTTGTAATGTAAAATTACATTAACACATAAAGTTTCTTGGTCCAACAGTTTTCTGCTGTCTATGTCAAATAACAACAGCTTTTGTGTAAAACAGCCTTCTTTTATTATATATCTATAGATATACGTAGGATAATAATAAATTATCTAGCTATAATACATTACGAATTACATTTGTGTGAAGTCAAACAAATTGAAAAGGTTTTCTAAAACTTCACAACAAATGAATGAATTACTAATGAATTACTAACTTTGATGAACTGACAACAAGATACTGTAATGTTAGTATAAGTTGTAAATTTATATCTGTATATTTATGTAGAGGCTGACACATGTAATGTATGTGCTAGCTAGTGATGCTAACAGCCCTTAAAATAGCTGTTCACTAATTAGTCTCAAAATCAGAGCAATAATCTGTAGATTATTGCTCTGATTTTTAAGAACCTCCAGAAATAAAAGTTTATAAATACAACACTATTAGAATTGTATGAAATAATAATAATAATTGTGCACACAACTTTCAAGGAGCCAGCCCCCATTGACACATAAAGCTCCGTAGTCCAACATTATTCTAGTGTTAACGTCAAATAACTCAACCTAATTTGTACAAAATTGTGCTACGTTTTGATCTTTGTGTGAAGTGAATCAGAGTGAAAATAAAAGGCTTTCTACAACTTGAAACATTAGATAAAATGAAAGGAGGCCATTATTAGATTCAAAGGGAGAGAATACTAAAGGAGAAACCAGGACAGACTAAGTGCAATTTAAAGGGCAATTTAAAGGAGAAGTGGGAAGTTATTTGGAGGCTGCTGTGTGTGTGGAATAACAACTGTTGCCCCCTCCTCACTCCTCTTTAACTCTTGTCTGTAGTGGCCTGCTCTTAACCTCCGGCCCCACGATGCAATGTTTCCAGCCAATGATAAATATAGCACACTGTTAGCCTTTTCCAATGAGCTATGACACACGTGAGCGTCTCCAAACCCTGCAGTATATAAGGACCTGCCGGGACGGATTATGGGTGGGCATAACCGGCATTGCATCCTGAGTCAACCCACGTCAGGGGCTAACACAGAAACTAGGAAGTTATAATCTATTATTCTATTATTGACATTCTGTAGCGGATTCAAGAGCCAGAAGGACCACCTCCCTCCATCTCCCAGACTCTTTCCTCTCACTCTGAGCCCTCCATGAGTGTCACTAACTCGTCAGCCTACAGATCGGAGCGCAGTTTCCACCAGACCTCTTCTTCCTCGTCCACTGGGAGCCCATACATGGAGAAGAACCGGGGACTGTTTGCCGAGGACTTTGGCTCCTTCATGAGGCCTGGGACTGATGCCATGGGCTTCTCCGGTAAGTCCCAGGTCACTGTGACTCACACTGAAGAGAAACAGCAGCAGTAGACCGGGCTGACAGCTGGGAGTGTATACTGTAGATGGATGTATCTGGGTTAGTGCATCAACTCTTCTGGCAGCTTAGAGTTTATGAAAGTTGAATGTTGTTTTTACAGAAATCATTTGAAGCAGCATTAAGCACTTTTTGCATTGCATTGTTGTGATGGTTCTGTGATTTCAAACTGAAAAAAGTCCCTCTTTTGTAAATGTAACTCTCCAGAACTTTTACTACATTTACATGACAAAAGAGAAATGTAAGTTTTTGACCTGGTCCAACAAAAACTGGACAACTAGTCCAACTAAAACCACACTTGTCACAAGCAGACCTGGACCTGACCTATTCACTTCTCGTGTCTGCACAAATGAAGCCGAGGAACCTTAGAGATTATCCATTATTATACATTATCCACTGGCCCTGTAAAATTATAGATTGGTAACGTAATTAACTAAGCACCTGCTCTGCATCAATTATACTAACTTATTGATCTGTTGTTTAGCTCTTTCATCTGATGTAAAAGGGTTAAAGGTATAACACATTTTGCCGAGCCCATAGATGGTAACAACACTAAAACAGAACTAAAGTAATAATGTCTCACGATGGCCCCAATCAGAGTGTATGTACAGATATTTATGGTTGGTTTTGGAGAGTAGCTGCACTCCACTGATTAAAATCACATATCTCTATAAAAGATGGAATGCAACTAGATAAATAAATCATACAGTTTCATCCTGTGCCAAAATGTTGTGACTTCTCTTTCTATATTTGGAACCTTACGAACTCTGAACAAACTTTAGCAGGTAATAAATGATTCTCTCCACTGTAACATGAGCCACTTAAACATTACAGCATTGAATAGGATTGTATACTACTCGAACTGCAGAAATTGCACAGTACTGTTTTGTCAAATGTTGCTGTAAAATCTAATCTACTTTTAGTAACATTGTTCTATCTCTGCCAATGTTGTGTCCATGTTCAAAGTGTGGTCATGGAGCTTTTTGAAGAACTTACTGATGCTGGGCTGTTGTCACAGACTGAACATATTGTATTTAGTTTGTCATTTAATCCAGCTTTAGTCCCAGATTAGGTCCTGGTTTAGTTGTTAGTTTTCTTCTTTTAGTTTAGCCTAGAATCACATCCTGTTTTAGTTTAGACCATTTAAAAAGAACACATTCTGGCCAAAATATTCTGCTGCAGTTTGGCCGTTCATTTACTGAAGGATGGTGTTCTCACTCCACAAAAACACATATTTTTAAATCTGACAAAGCATGGGTTTTCATTTATATAACAGCACCTTGACATGCCAGCAATGTCCCAGCTAATGGCTGCTTGCTACACACAGTGAGTAGAACAACAATCCAGTGTTTTTGTGCTCATGTTCTGATAATGTATTATTAGTAATGTATGGAACATGGATTAAAAGGTTTATGGAGCCTACAGAGTTACTGATATTGTTCGGATTAAACCACAGAGTTTAATAGTTTAGGTTTAGTTTGTTATTAGTCTTTTTTGGTGACATCTGGTGGTAAAAGTGCAGGCTGCAGTTCCACTACACACATTTTCTTTTTCAGAGCATTTGAACAGATGTGGTAGCCCTGCAGGGACATGCTGTTGTCTATGAACAAACCTGGTCTAATGGTGATTTTTTTAACATAGTTTGTAAATGTCTATAATGTTTACACAGTCATATTAATGTGTAGAAATTAATTAAATGATCATTTCAGAGTTTGAAAGTCCTTCTAAAGTGAACTGTAGCCTCCTCCATCCTCGGCTCTGGTGTGAAATGTTCCTGCTGTAGAAAGCATACGTGAACTTTGGATGTACAGTGTGCTCCATGAGTCAGGGGCTGAGAGCGTGGATCCCATATGTGCTGCTGCGGTGGTGCTGCTCAGAGACAGGCAGGAGAATGCAGGTCTGAGGGCCAGTACAGTGAGCTCACACAGAAAATATCTGTGATGACGGACTCATGAGGAATGACCATCAAGTTGCCTAGAGACCGAGACACACACACACACATAGTTGAATTATGTCACATATTAAAGTGGACGGTGAGGGTAGGTCACAGAAGACATCGTGACATTTTCCAGTTTAATAACGTACACTGAGATCAGAGTTAGCTTCATTCAGAGGCAGGGTTATGCTGGGTATCAGTCTGTGGTGGCTTTTGTTATTACAGCATAATTCTATTACACAAATCAATATCTCAAATATAAATTGTTCTCATAAAGGCTTCTCAGCCCCAAAGCAGTCTGTACTGGAGTATTTACATTTATTACATATATTTACATTTATTAGGTCATAACTATTGACAGTCAAGGGAAGTTCACATTTAGATTTTTTCTGGAATAAGATGAGTGACAAACTTGCCTGCTTTTAAGCTCCATGTGTGTCTAGGAAAGATTGCTTTAACCTATTTTTACATAAAAGCATTTCCACAGTAAATGGAGTGGTATGGTACAGGTCAGTGTGGCATGATTTGGTTATGTGCAACAAATTGTGTTTCTCTATTAGATTTAAATCTGAAGTAGACATGAAGTAGACTAACAATAGGTGTTAGTTTAGAGACTCTGGTTGGAGCAGTGAAAAAAACATGGATGACATACTGAATAACATAGCCCATCCCCTGCATTGTGCTTTTGAAGAGCAGAGAGTAGCCAATGGACGTCTGAGATCAGTGAGCTGCAGGACAGAACGCCTCAAGAACCACACACTTGGGACCAGAGGCCAAAGTGTCCCCAAAACTGATCTGATCCATACCACTCCAATGAAATGAAGGCTAATGAGAACTGTGCCTGTGCTAAATTGGCTCTACTCATCTGTAGGTGGAGCTGGAAACATCAAAACCCTTGGCGACTCGTACCAATTCACAGTTGATGTCCGAGACTTCTCTCCAGAAGATGTCATCGTCACCACATCCAACAACCAGATCGAAGTCCGCGCTGAAAAGGTACACAGATAAGTCTTTGATACTAAGTGCTCCGATGCTTGTGGCTTTGAGAAGAATTATAAAAATATGTAAATATTTTTGGTCGACAGTTGGCCCAGGACGGCTCAGTGATGAACACATTCACTCACAAATGCCAGCTCCCGGAGGATGTGGACCCCACCTCAGTCACGTCATCACTGGGAGCAGAGGGGACCCTCACGGTGCGGGCTCGACGACAGCCGGCCAAACACGAGCACGTACAGACCTACCGCACTGAGATCAAGATCTAAAGGAACAGACTTAGCACAAATAACCCTGAATAAATCCTTTTTTTTTTTTTTTTTACTTTGTGTACAACTTGTCTCCACTGGCACTGTGTAAATTAGAGTTGGTCTTGTGAAACATGACACAACCTCCCTCCACAGCTGCAACACTTATTTGTGCTGATGCATATTCAAGTTAGTTCCTAAGACAGCCCAGTGGGACATGTGGGCCAGACATGTGCGGACAGCAGTGTTGTACTGCCTTTAGATGCAAGGACAAACACCCACTCAACTGACTTTTCCTCATTTTATGTGCGTCTAATCATGTATAAACTCGTTTTAAACAAGAAAGATATATTTTTAATTATTTATTGTATAGGCTAGGGCTGCACAATATATCCCAAAACACTGAAAAAAACATATTGTGTCTACATATCTCTATTGATGTTTATGGAGCAAATATAACATAACACATAACTAGGATATTTATCTGTTCAAGGCTGTAAGTCTGCTGTCTGGTCAGTTTCATCAATAATTATTTTTACACTATTTATTTTAAACTAAGGTTCAATTTGAAGCCTAAAAAAAACAGCCGAGGCCAGACAAAGTATGGTGTAAAAAAACATATTGTATCACAACATCAATAAACTCAGAACATGTTCCATTCCAACAAGAGCAATGTCATAGGGTTAGGGTTAACCCTTGTGATATTTGTATTGCAAAAAGTGTCTTGTATAACTCAATAATGTTTTGGTCTTCTATGTAGTGGACATTTACTTTTTGCCGCAATATCATTGTCCAAACGGAGTAGTAAATCAAACTATGGTGTGTCTAAATGTAAAAGTCCTGGTTTAGACCTGGTTCATTTCTCTGTTTAGTCCTAGTTTAGACCTGTCTAGTCTTGATTAAGTCCTAGTTCAGTCTTTTATACTGATTTAGTTCCTGCTCTGATGAGTGGAAGTCAGTCCAGAGCCTTGTAATTCTTTATATTTTTCAGTTTTCCCTTGTCAAAGATCATTTAAATATCGCAGCTCATTTTGTTAATGTGACATTAAAAATTGTTAAAGCATTTTGCATGTTTTTCTAGTGTCGTGCAGCCTTAGTTTCCAACATCCTCCCTTTTTATTCCAATAAATAACAAGCAATTTCCAACGATCATAAATACTGGTGTAAAGCCAGGCCTCATGTAGTCATTCATCTGAACTTTTTGAGTGACCACTGGCAACGATTTATCTCATTATCTGGCAGCTTATTACTTATTACTATTCCCCTGGCACACTTTGGTTTAGTATAGCGTCTCCTGGGACAATAACTCATAGCTCATTACACAATAAACAATAATAACACCCCTTTATTTGCACATTCGCATTTGGCATGGCAAAACAAACCCAAAGCCATTTTCTCTGTAGCATCATTTCTTCCCAAATCCATTTAAAAACAAAAACGAAGGGGGGTTGTAAATATTGCAAACATTCAACATGATTACATATTGTTTTCGTCCCTCAGATTGTGCAGCTCTTGTAAAAGCCTGTGTTTGTGTGAATAAACGTTTCTGCGATGAAGATTTGCCTCTTTCTTTCTGCAATTGCATACAAACAGACTTTCCATACAGCCTTCATTTTCTTTCTCATTTAGCCAGGTATAGTATGTGCAGAAATGATGAGGCAAAAGGTAGGTATGGTCAGTAAATCAAAAGGCAAACAGCTTTCAAAATCGATGAGCGCTGCCATGATGAGTATGTGAAGGTCCTTTTTGTGTGAAGAAATTTAGGATTTCGAAAGCATCACTCAAGCCAATATTATTTGGTCCTGAGAGGCAACAAAAGTTCACACAGAGGGCAGAAAACTATTTATTTCACTGGTTATGAGTGAGAGTGCTGAGATGATTGTGATTTTTATTAAGATAGACATTTTGTAAGCAGAGCCCAAATAAATACTATTGCCTGACTAGATGCATTTCTGCAACAAAAACAAATTTTATCGGCTCATTGCAGATCACTTCCATATCTCATGCAACAAATTGTGTACTGCACGCACCAAAGCCGAGCCATTCACAAATGCAGGATAAAGCTGTATCCTGCTAAGAAGAAGTCATGTGTGAACTCCATCCAGAAACGTTGCCGTCTTCTCTGGGACAAAGCTCATTTAAAAAAGGACTGAGACAAAAAACTATGGTCAGATGAATCAAACTTTGAAACTCCTTTTGGACAACATAATCCTGTGAGCTTTGCCCCAGCAGCCACTCATGTATAGTACTCTTGGTTTGCAGCAGGTTTCATGTAGGTTCCAGAGACATTTGGCAGATATAAAACACTGCCTGCAGAATTATTTTATTAAAAGAAAGTACAGCTAAATCAACCAGCATTTTATTATGTGTAACTACAGCCTAATTATTTGCATCTTAAAAATTAATAAAATAAACAAGGTTCTTGTATGAAAGCCTTAAATTGGATAAATGTTGTTTTGACTTCTTATGCAAAATTGTTCAAAAATTGTTTCAGCCACTTCTTTGGATGACATGTCCGCATCTTTATTGAAAATGTATTAAACTTTAAATTAAAAGAATTAAAGTGAATCTCTAAAATTGCTAAATTATCACAAAATGTGGTTAATGTAGATATTCTTATCTTAAATTTGTTAAAGGGATTTTAGTTTCTTGATCTGTTTGTTTTTATGACCAAAATAAAAGCTAGAATTAGACATAACAACCTACAACCTGATTCACAAGTCTGTGATGTGTTGCTGATGCTAGCTTTTAAAGGGATGTGTATCAGCCTTTAGAGGTGTCACTATTTATCTACATAAAGTTTAGATCCCAGAACTGGAAGAACAGATTGTCACAATTTCGAATTAAAGATCAAGATTGGTGATAAAAACATAGTTAGTGTGGGTACAAATTTTGTGGCAACTGAAAAATGTCAGGTGAGTGAAAAAATGGTCTCTAAACTTCAGCTTCAAAAGATCATTAAAATTAACTTTTGTCTCATGTCCAATAAAGTTTTTTCAGTTTCAATTTCAGAAGACAGAAATTGCAGTTCTGTCTTTGAAAAGTGACAGTGAAATTACAATATAATGCAAAAATTGTATTTTATTTATTCAACCATTATAAAACAAAGTTTGTCAACTGAGAATCTATTCTCATTTACAACAACGTACTGGCCAAGAAACAGTACAAAGACACAGGATAGTGGGGATACATCTACACAAACAATAGTAACAAAAATGCATTGTGTACAATAAAGTGCCATACATTAAAAAGGCAATTTTGGTAGCTAAAAGAAAGTGCAATCATCTCTGAATATAGTTTGTATAGAATTTTCAAAGGAGAGTGATTAATGAACTGAAATTTAGTGTCTGTTGCAGATGATTCCAGTCATTTGAAGCAGAAGACAAACAGCACAAGACTTTTTTCATGCCGTTCACAGTTCACCTGTACAATAACTCACCTTTCTGCAATAAATAGTTCCCCAACTTACACTTGTCACATTTGTCTCTTGTTTGATGCACCTGATTACTTATTTATTTTATGTATATAGTTTTTGGCTATTCCACAATACTCTATATTACATTTGTACATATGTAAATCAAATATTCACTCTTATTGTATATTATTGCACATATTTATTTTGCTTTTACTTATGTGCTTCTTTATTTTATAGTGTGTGTTCATGAGAGTTTGTTTGGAACTGAGCTATTTGGATAAAGCCATTTCCCTTGTGGATTAATAAAGTGAAGTCTAAGTGTAAGTCTGAATCATGGATGTATTTTTAAAACATCCATGGTCTGAATTCATTTATGTTTTTGTCGATCGTGCTAATCCTGCCACCAAGTGTTCAACATCAACACTGCGTGTGCTTGCAGTGCGCATGCTCAGCTGACACATCCGGCCGGTCCCTATCAATCGATCAGAGAGTGGAAGATGGCGCTGGACTAAGTGAGCGCGGCAGGATCGATCACCGAAAAACTCGATTGGCTTTATTTGTACCATCAGACTCTAACTTTCTACAGCACCACCAGCTCCACCATTTTAACACCGGAGGAAAAAGGCGACAACGAAGAGGTATTTTAGACCCTGTTTGTGATAAAATGGCGCTCCTTGAAAGTCAAACAAACGAGAGCGAGTCAAGAAAACAACAGGGGATAAAGAGCGAGCCGTCCGCCATCTTGTCCCCGCACCACAGCATGACAAGGCGTGCTAAATTAATCCCTGATAACCAAGTTGCAAGGATGGAGGAATTGTAATCGATGTCGGGAACTGTCAAACCAGTAAACTTATTTACCACTTAATTTAACAAATGAAGAGTATATTTGTGTTATTTATTGTTTGCTACGACACAAACTGAGCTGAATGTCTATTACTTTTATTCTAAACACAAATTTTAATGCTAGCATAATATGTCATAGTAACTGTAGATAGTTTACCACTCAAAATGTGGAAAAAACATCTGGAATTTATTGAATAAAATTGCAACAGACTGAAACTTCTCTGATGATAATTCGTTGTAATTATTTCGTAACTGAAAGTCAAATTAGGACACTGAGATGGTGACTGTTCCAACGTGTTACGTTTTAGTGTGTTGTTGAGACATGGGACCAGTTTGAAAAACGACTGTCTTTATTAAATAAGCACAACCGTAAGCGCATATATTTGCAATATAATCTTAACGATAAATAAAACTTATAGTGCAAATACAAAATTCTATATATTTAAATATAATAACATAGTATTAATCTATCTGAATTTAGAAATACTATTATACTTATACTACATTATACTTACTATACTATTATAGCATATGTGTGGCGCAGTATGTATTTAATTGTATTTTTATTTACATTTATCAGTCTAATAAATCTTTGGTACCAATGATTAAATATAACCCATGATATTTTTTTTTTACCTACTACACAGTCATTTTTAATTGCTATTGTGAATTTCCAGGACCATGGAGTTCCCCTGGCACAGTGGGAAGGTCCTGGAGCAGCTGAACCGTCAGCGGAAGCAGGGCCTGCTGTGTGACTGCACTTTTGTTGTGGACGGGGTGGACTTTAAGGCCCACAAAGCTGTCCTGGCTGCCTGCAGCATGTACTTCCGCACTCTCTTTGTGGAACAGAAAGACGTGGTGCATCTGGATATCAGTAATGCCTCAGGTCGGCTTTTAGTTTGCCTTAAGAAGAGAAAGAGGACTGGCATCAGATTTACATATCTTTTCTCTTGGCACAAGATAGTTTAGATACAAACTAAGAAAACCAAACATTAATAGCCAGAGACAGACATGAGGGTAAGGGAAGTTGCAAAATTTTGTAAAGGGGTTACAGTGGAGTTTTACATGATAATAATAAATTGTGTCTGAATGTGTTTTGGGGAGCAAGGGACCTCCAGATGGCTGGGAATTCACATTTACTTTCTACAGCTTTTACTTTAGTTTGATTTGGACATTTGAAATTTTATACAGAAATTCCATTGAGCTTTTTTTTTTTTTAACTGACCTTTATAGCGCCTTCACCCCACACTTTCTAAAATTTCACTTATAAGTGCTAAAGTGAAGCGTCAGCCAGCAAGTTGCCCCAAATCGGAAAGCTTCCCTTCAAGATTGTTCGGGAGGCGAAAGCTAATGTGTGATCACAAAGAGGGCCACTATTACATAGGGCTGAGTCAGTCTAAACACCGAACATAGTGAACAGGAGATCATACTCCAATAGTTCCTCTGGAGCCGGACAAATATAGTGAATCAGAAAGTCCTCAGGAGAGTTACACCTGACTCAGTGTGGTCTGGAGTGACTATAGAGCTTTTAGACAACACTTTTCCTTGATACGGACTCTGTGCACAAAATAAAATCAGATTATTTATATTAATTAGGAAACAGTTTATAAACGCAAAAGGACAGCAACAGTTACAGGATGTATATGTGAAATAAAATATAATACGCCTTATGCCCAGTTAAGTTATTGAAGTGTACGTTCACCCAAGTATGCCCGAATACAATAATGTAAATTTCTTATAAGTTGATACCCCAGAATCAGGGAGAAAACTGAGCTCTGGATTTGTTACTGAAGATAAGGAATAAAATGCTTGCAGACCGGAGAAGAATGAACCTTTAAATTGGCCTTAAATAAATAAAATAAATAAACCAACTTAACCAATTTATAGAAATGAGAACACACAAAAGTTGCTAAACATTTTTGTCCAAATATTAAGAATGCTAATATTGTGGAGAAAAAAAGGAGATGATCATTTAAACTTTAACAGAGTTACTACTAATATATACAGTACTAAATGTCTATATGTTTGTTCAGGTTTGGGTCTCGTCCTGGACTTCATGTACACAGCCAAACTGAGCCTAAGCCCACAGAATGTAGCAGATGTGATGACAGTCGCCAACTTTCTGAAAATGCCTGAGATCCTTAATGCCTGCTCTGCTTACCAGACCATGGCCAATCCTGCTCCTTCCATTGTGACAATCGATTTAGCAGTCGGTGAGTACTTTCATGGTCCCATTTTTATCGCCATTTTTCAGCCATTAGTTTATCTGTAACATGTATTTTTGTGCTCTTTTTCAAACCAGAGGAAAAATTAAGCAAAGAAGAGCAGAAAGTGCCCCTGGAGAGTGACCTGGCAGT
Organism: Rhyacichthys aspro; assembly: GCA_036850595.1. NCBI lineage: Eukaryota > Metazoa > Chordata > Actinopteri > Gobiiformes > Rhyacichthyidae > Rhyacichthys > Rhyacichthys aspro. The sequence continues at coordinate 3,861,350 of CM072154.1, forward strand.
GGTGGCAGCACAAGTAGAAGAGAGCCAACCACAAACTCTTCCAACAGACGATAACACCACTGCCCCTAGCACTCAGGAAGAGAATGTCCCCTCTGATGCTCAGGAGACTGTTTCTCAGCCCAAACTCCCATCCAGCCATGAAAAACCTCCGAAAACATCCCCATCTGCTACAAAAAAGAATGTTGTAAAGAAGAACAGTGAAAGTGTGGCCAAGGGCTTTCAAGACGACCCATCTGATGCTGACTACACACCCAGTTAGTATTAACAGTCTATAAATATCAGACTATTTATTTGAAGACAACTGTAATCTATGACATCATTTTTATGTGTTTTCAGAATCACCATTTAAATCATCTGGCAGCTCTTCATACATGAGCTCACGAGGGAGAAGAATCAGAAAACCTCCTCGAAGGAATTTCCCACCAGGTGAGCGTTTGTTCACCTGCAGTTTAAAAATCAGTTTGACAGGCACATTATACAGGCGAAAGTCCAGAAAAAGTCAAGAAACAAAAAACAAGACATCAGTTTTTCAATTAGTTTAGTTGACTTGTCTTTCCCCTCCCCTGAGTGAGGTTTCAGGCCATGAAAAAGAGACATGCAAAAGGAAGAAACAATACAAATAATATCAAAACTAACCTGCAGTAGCTTTCCAACAACTTTTAACAAAATATCTCTGTTCACAATCATTGACGCCATCACTAGGCCACCAGACCTCCCTAGGAAACCGTTCATTCATTAATTAGTTAGTTAGTAATTAACTTTCACAAATCATCTTGAGAGCTGATTGTGCTGATTATGGAAAAGAGGCTCAAAAGCAAAGATAAAAGATCTTTTCACAAACATTTATGTACATGTGCCCCAAATCATTTTCCTACTTCATTTTTCTTGACAGACAATGACTCAGATGATGAAAGCAACTCAAAAGAGGATGAAAAGAAGCAGGCAGAGCAGGAAGAAGCACCGGACAAAGACGATGATAACTCCGAAGAGACGGGTGAGGGGGAGGCTGATGAAGAGGAGGGAGCTGATGAGGAAGACAGTGAGGCCAGTCAGCAGGGGGACGAAGGAGAGTCCAGCAGCGACAGAGACGGGAGACAAAACCAGTCCATATCTATGAGCAACCGGTCTGAGTCTAAGCCCTACAGCTCCGTTACACACAAGTGTGAGGTGAGCCTGCTCCAGCTTTAAAGGAGCTGTGTTTTTGTGCCTACTCCTGATGTTGTTCTGTCTTTTTATAGGATTGTGGGAAGAAGTTCACCCACACTGGAAATTTCAAAAGACACATGCGTATTCACACTGGAGAGAAGCCATTCAGCTGCCGGGACTGCAGCAAAGCCTTCTCAGACCCTGCTGCCTGTAAAGCACATGAGAAGACACACAGGTATGGATCCGGTATAGACAGTAAAATAATAGACTATAAGAACGGTGGGAACAGTGAAGCTTAAGTTTAAGAGCTGAAGCATGTCTAGATATTATAGACAAGAGATATGGTACGTTTCAGTTTGTTTTGGTACAATTTGGAACACTAATGCATATTGAGGTAAGTAGGTTGGAAAGTATACATAAAGACCGAGTGGGCGGAGAGAAAAAAAAAGTGACCAGATCATTGTATTTGATTTGAGTATCATTAAAGGAAACAACGGTTACGTCACTTACCCACCGTGGCACCGTCTCCCACGTCATTTTTTCTTTTTATGTTACTTTTTAGTATTAGGCTAGTTTATATTTAAGTAAGTAAATAAAACATTTGGTTTAGAAGAGAACAGACACTACAATTAAAAATTAAAATCAGCTGCGCAATGCAGCATGGCTAGCAACAGTCACATCGCAGATCAGCTGCAGGAGTCGGATTTATCAGTGTTGTTGTGTATTTGTGCGTTGACGCCGAATTGGCAATTGCTGTTTAATTGAAAGTGAAAGTAAAATGCGCATGGGCAAAAGCAAGGAAAAGGGGGAAACTCCAAAGAATATCCACTTCCCACCTCCCATGGTGATACCAGTATTATTGGTGTTGTCACATAACAATGAACCGGTGGGAAATTCCCTCACCGTCACAACCTTAATTCACACCTGTAAACAAAGGATACAAACTAGAGAATAAGCAATAACCAAATTCAAAGCCAAATGGCAATAAAGAATTATGTTAAGAACAATCAAATATCTCTGTGTAGAAATAAATTTAAAAAAAAGTCCATCCATACAAAACATCAGGACCGGTATTTGTGCTGTCTGTATATTTCAACAACACAAGTTGTGTAGCACCAGAGCAAGACAGCAGGCCTCACATACAAGACTTGTAAACACAGACTTATGTAAACAATGGATATCACCAAACATGCCGCAGGAGTTGTCCTTTCACGAAGAGCTGGTAGGTTTAGGATGCCGGTTGATTTGTTTTTGTGCTTCTTCGACAGAGTTAATACACTTTCTTGCTCCACTGGACAGCGAAGTCGGCTGGATACAATAATGAAGGCTTCTTTTGTAAAGTTCAGCCATTTTATCTCAAAGAGAGGAACATACACTTTCTAGGTCCCTGATTTGTTGGCGCCGGTCTCCTGAGGCGAGTTCAAGAAACAAAATACACTAGCCATGTTCCTCCATATTTAATTTCAGTTTGGCTTCAAGCACTACCCTGAGCGTCCACTCCATTGCTTACCTGGAAGCACTCTAATAATTTCACTTTTTTAATAAAAAAAACTTTTTCATTATCAAACCATTGATAAATTATAAACAAAATGTTCTTTAATGCTGAATTTATATTTTGACCGTGGGAAAACATTCTACTTCTTTTGTTTATGCAGTAACTTTTTATCAGTCTCTTGTGTAAATGAACCTTTCCTTTCTCCCAGCCCCCTGAAGCCCTACTGCTGCGCCACATGTGGAAAGAGCTACCGTCAGATAAGCCTGCTCAATCTGCATCGCAAACGTCACACCGGAGAGGCGCGCTACAGCTGCGACGTATGCGGCAAGCTCTTCACCACCTCAGGCAACCTGAAGCGCCACCAGCTGGTGCACAGTGGAGAGAAGCCCTACCATTGTGACTACTGCGACAAGGCCTTCTCCGACCCCACTGCCAAGATGAGACATCTGGAGACTCACGACACTGAGAAAGACAACAAATGTCCACACTGTGAAAAACGATTCAACCAGGTAACTCCAGCCTTTACAAAGATGTATTTTTTCCTGCAGTTGTCAATTATTATAGAAAACTAGTCAACAACAAAGCATCACTAAATAAAAAAGAAATGCAAAAAACCCCCCCAAAAAAACGCAATCCCTACCCTCCCAACCCCTCCATCAGTTTCTATATGGAACAGCCTTTTACCAGGTGCAGAAAGGGTAGCCAGGGTCCTGGGCTTTTCCTTTAGTCATAGATAAACCAGGGGAAGTCACTTTTTCAATCTCCATGGTTTGTGGTTGTTCTTTGAGTGTCCTTCCATTTTAAAGACTTGTATTCTTTGCAAAACCTTACAGATAAATTACAGTTTAGAAATTAGTTTGATAACCTTTTTCCTGAAAACCTTCATTTAAACTTGTATGCTCTTGATCCCAAAGATGTTTTTTGTTTTTTTTTTAGTAATAACGATTTGTATTTCAATTATCATCTTTTATGTTGTGTGTAGCTGGGAAATCTGAAAGCTCACCTGAAGATCCATATCGCAGACGGGCCTCTGAAGTGCAAGGAATGTGGCAAACAGTTCACCACTTCAGGTAAGACTAGAGTAAACCCGTCATTTTTACTGAAGATGAAGATGACATCCAGTTTTCTAATACGCGTGCGCCAAGAAAAAACTGCTTGTTTTCTGAGCTGACCATGATCATGCAGCTCCCGCGTGAATGAGCCAATTAATACGCGTGTAAATCAACTAGCAAACACAAACAAAGATGGCTTTACATGATGTGAAAAAAAGGACATATCGTTGTGTGGTCAAACAATTTGAAACTTTATTAAAATGGAGCCAGTTTGTATAAAATGGAGGATTTGCATGATTACAAATATTACGCATAAAACATGAATATAGAGCCAAATTAATCATTTGGCTATATATTCATGTTTGGCTTAATCAAGGCACTGAAAAACACAAGTTTTTTTGTTTTTTTTACCTGGATGAATTATTATATATAAATAAAACCAATGGATTTAATTAAATCCACACTCATTTTACTGATCTCCTCTCGGCTGCACTGAAGGAAAGCCCTGTGTTGGTTAAAAGCAAGGACTCTTGTGACACATAAATCCAGCCTCTTTAAACCTGTGCCACCTCACGTCCTGCGTCTTTATACCTGCGTCTCCACACTCAAAATGGGAAAAAATTGATTCTGACACGACCTTCCGCGCTTCCGTCTCTGTCTCCACCTCTGTGTTTTGAAAGGGAAGATACATCTCCTACTGCTGAAACGCTGCTTTGTTCGGTCAATAAATCTCACCATTGAGACAGTGTGCAAGAGTTTTTTTTTAACTCAGTATCCTATACTTAAAAAAAAAGTCCTAATGGCCCATAGGTTGGGATTTGTCTGTAAGGACTGACATTATTATAATTATTAAACATTATTTTAAACTATTGATTATGCTGTTTGTCATTTTTCAGATTGTAAATCCATTAATAGTTGTAGTTTGGGGAGCTTAGTCTAATCCTAATGTAATGTTTATGTTGTAGGGAACCTGAAGAGGCACTTGCGTGTTCACAGTGGAGAGAAGCCATACGTGTGTTCACACTGTCAGAGAGCTTTCAGTGACCCAGGGGCACTTCAGCGCCATGAACGCATCCATACAGGTATTTACAGACAGACCAGAAAGACATTAGCACAACACATTTGATTGCTCACAGTAAAAACATATCTCTTATCACATACTGTACTTTTTTTTTCTAGTAAAAGTGTGTTTGTTGTTGCAGGAGAGAAGCCGTGTGTCTGTCTCATCTGTGGGAAGGCTTTCACCCAGGCCAGCTCACTCATTGCTCACGTCCGCCAGCACACCGGAGAGAAACCTTATGTGTGTGACCGTTGTGGCAAAAGGTCAGCTAAGCAATTAAAATGTCTGGGTTTTTTGTGGCAGCAATAAGAAAGAAGAAAAATAATGAGCTTTTTACAGATTTGTACAATCCAGTCAACTGGCCAATCACATCAGGCATCACGACAACGTCCGACCACACAAATGTCAAATGTGCAACAAGGCTTTTGTCAACGTGGGAGACCTGTCCAAACACATCATTGTTCACACAGGTAAAAGGGGCGCACAGTAGAGCTGCAAATATCAAGTATTTTTACTGGTATTCGCCACTGATCTAGGCTTCCACACAAATGCACCACAATATAAGGCGATAACGGTAATTTATTACACAAGCTGATATTAGTTTGGCTTTATTTCACGACGTGTACATACACATGCTTATTGTCAAGGTGGCCACCTTAAGTCAAAAGTGGTTTGGAAGTTATTGAGTATTGGATATGATGATATAATTTAATTTCCACTTTGGCAGAATAAAGCCTTTTGAATTTTATCAAAGAAATATCATGCTTTAGATTCACTTTACTGGTCTATCTGGATCCACTTATGCTTTAACCATTTTTTTAAATACAAAACATTATTGCAGCTGCTGATTTTGTTCTTAGACAGCATGTCCCTGCTGGGTTACCGTAGGTTATGCATGGTCTATTAAGGACTTTGAAAGACTTTGATATTTAAATACACTGTATAATCCATTAAATCCTAATAAGTCCCTTTTGCTTTACAGTTATAAAAAATACTATGTAAAAAAATACTAATATATAAAATACAAAAAAAAACTACTAATATATAAAGTGGGGTTGACAGAAATAATGCAATATTAAAAAAATAAAAGATTCTACCGGACTGAAGCTACTCACCTAAATCAAAATGTTTGCTGGTGCTTAGTGTCACTTAAATATTGTTTTTAAGTTATTTTATACTATAATGAAGTACATTTACAACCATTTAAACAGGGTTGACATAAATAATTGACTAAAGTATGTATATCATTCCTGGTATCACAGTGAGTCATCAAGATCTTTATGAATCCATGTGTTTTTACAAGTGTCATGGACTGGGTCAAGACTGGGCATGAAAAATGAATTCGTACCATATTAAGATTATATCCCATTACTCACCATCTGTTGATCTTCTCTCAGGGGAGAAGCCATTTCTCTGTGACAAATGTGGCCGAGGGTTTAACCGCGTGGACAACCTGCGCTCTCACGTGAAGACGGTCCACCACGGAAAAGCTGGCATGAAACGGCTGGTGGTCACCGGGGGCAACGCAGAGGAGGTGGCTGAAGGGTGTGGGGAGCCGTCCACCTCAGAGAGCGAGATCAACATCGTCACTGTCACCACCGAGGACATCGTTACCCTGGCAACAGAGGCGCTGTCTGCCACCTCTGTGACTCAACTTACAGGTCAGCATCACTGGTTTTAGGGTTAACTGTCCACCGAACTTCTTCCCAAGAGGCCTGATGTCAAAGGCCAATGATATAATAAGATAAAGTCACTACTGTCCCATACAAGCTTGTTTTTAAAGCTGTTGTTTAAGCAGATTAAAACAGTTTAAATATCTACTACCATAAAAATCCAGGGCAAGGGGGATGGAGTGGTCATTCTATAGATGTCATTGTCACCAGTATAGTATATACATATAGCATTGATAATACTGTAACATTAATGTTTTTTGTGTTGATTTTGGTTTATTTTTAATGTGTTTCCCAGCCCTACTTTGACTACAGCATATGAATTCTTGGTTGTCTATGTAGTGTTAAAAACATCCCATGTGTTTTTCTATTGTGAACTACCTGATGGAAGGCTAATATGCTCCTTTTTGATGAAAAAAATCATTGTTAAACAACAAATTACAGGAAAGTTGCATCACATTAAAGCACAGACATACTTTAATGTTATAATTAAAGCAACACACTTTTACAATTAACATTTGATTCCTGAATTTCCATTTATTTCCCTAACGAAAGATGGACAGGGTCAACAAAAAGGCCCCATTTGACTTATATGCTGTAATTGCCCTCCAAAAGAGTTACAAAATATTACCCTATGCAAAGCCTTTAAAACGTTTTCCACCTGTTCGTTTACAGTTGTTCCAGTGACCACCTCAGTGTCTGCAGATGAAACAGAAGCTCTCAAAGCTGAAATCACCAAAGCAGTCGAGAAAGTTCAAGAAGCTGGTAAGATGTTTATACTATAATTTATAAAATGTGTAGTCAAGTAGTAAATATCCCACTTAAAATAAAGCTTTGAAATGCTTACATTGTCAACTCCCCTTCTGTTTCCAGATCCCAACACTCAGATCTTATATGCCTGTGATTCCTGCGGGGATAAATTCTTAGACGCCAGCTCTTTAGCACAGCACGTCCGCATCCACACAGCCCAGGCACTGGTCATGTTCCAGGCCGACTCAGACTACTACCAGTACGCCACAGCCACCACCGCGGAGGGGGACGCCACATCAACGTGGCAACCTGCGGCCGAACATGTCATTCAGGAGGGAGAGCTCATCTTCAGGTCCCAGGACCAGGAGGAGGGGGCAGAGGGGGAGGTTATTCATGAAGAGGGCAGAGGGGGTCCTGGGCTGGACACACAAACTGACACACAAACTGACACACAAACAGAGGGGAAGGCTAAAAGTGAAGAGGGGGAGAGTAAAGAAGAGGAGATGGAGTGTCAGAGTTAAACAGCTGGTTATTAAAGAATGACAAAGCACTTAAAACACCTAAATCATACATTTTCCAATCCTAAAAAGTCACGCAAGTTAAATATTCCTTTAAAGTGACATTTTATTTTGTTTTTAGTGATGTTCTTCCTTTTTTTTTTTTTTTTTGTAATATTGATCCTTTTTTTGTATCTTTGTCATTTACTGTATCTGATTATATACTGGAAAGTCTTGGAAATTTATCTCCAGAAAAATATGTAATTATGAAATGTGATGTGATACCCTGACACCATTTTCTGTTCTGTCCTGTTGAGTTCTTAATCCATTGCGCCAATACAGACTCAGTGTTATTTGCAAATACCTGAACATAATGGAAAAAAAAACTATGACCAGCTAACATATTTGTATTTTTCCAAGTTATTTTGTTTATACAACATTACATTAAGGGTTATCGTCTATATGTATATGATAGTTTTGATGAAGATTTAGATAGAAAGTCTATTTTTTTTTCTTTTGTCCTGAAGTGTTCATGTACTAAAAACGATATATTTTTATGTGTCTGTCCGATACTTGCGTTAATATATGTTGAAGAGATTAAGCTGTATTTTATTATTATTTCCTTTACTGTGGGTACCTTGAGATACAATATTGTCCCCCTTAGCGAAATTTGTCAAGAATTATGAATCAACTCATACTTTTTGAGGAAGTATGTCAAACACAGAACATAACAGAGTTAAATACTATGTAAATAATGTGAAAATAAATAATTCTCACACTCCAATCAGTTGGGTGTTTTTTAGAACTTGAAATGTATTTGCAAAAATAGTTGCTATATGTGTTTTTCACATACACAGAAAGAAACAAATATACAGTATTTTATGTTGCAATAATAAGAAGGAATAAGGAAAATAAACACTATATACAAAAAAGTATAATGTATGAAGTTTTATTCTTTACCTTTTAAAAGATCTAAAAGTACACATACAAAAATAATAATAACAGTGTAGTAAAATGTATAACAGTAATCATTTTTTATTGTAAATTCTTATTACAAATAAATATTTGACGTTTTTTATATACATGTTATTTTGTGGTTGTTGCTTCCGGACCTGATAAAGCCTTTACGCTATTGGTCAGAAACAGCCTGGCTGACGCGTTTTTGTCTCTGATTGGCTGGAGCTCCGGGTTAGCGTGAACCACACGCTCCTAACGCTGACGTCGACTTCTGCAGCAAAATGGCGGCGTTGACAGCAGTCGTGCAGGAGGCTGACCGGTCTAATTCTATAACGGTGTCCAAAAAATGCACTGTTATGAAGACCCCAAGACGGTTTCGAATTTTGGACCACAGCATGCTTATATTTATTTCCCTAGCCTCAATGGTTCACTGTGCTTTGGCTGACGGAAAGACGCTGGTCCTGCTGGACAACCTCAACATCAAAGACACCCATTCAATCTTCTTCCGCAGTCTGGCAGGTTCGTGTCGAGTGTTGTTTTATTATTTTAAAGCGTTTGGGCCAGAAATATGTCTTTTATGGTCGATATTATTATAGGCTCTGCAAAATATCTGTGGAAAATTGGTTGTAAGAAGATCATAAGCTTGCTAATTGCTAAACTCAGCAGTGACAAGCTAATAGTTTTTCGTCTCATTGTGGTTTTCTTTTCAACAATATTCACAGGTGACTGAAATATACTTAAATACTTAGAATATGTATACGTGAATGTACTGTTGCATTATATTGAACAAAGTAGAAGTAAAGGTCAAAAATAAAATTCCTGCTGTCAACAAAAAAAAATAACCATAGGAGGTAGGGCTAACTCTAAAGTTAGCCCTACCTCCGAGGTGCCTGTGCTTTATAGGTTACCCTTTGGTGGATATTCTGTGCTGTGATGGGGAAACAATCCTTCTCTGATAAGATTACACCCTGTAGGAAAATGTCAAGAAACCAGGGCTTTACCAGGATTTTAGATGTCATACTGAGGTCCAAAACTCATCCTGCGACTGGTTTGAATGTATGACTCTCATTTGACGCTTATTTAAATATGTCAAAGTGTGCAATAAAATTATGTGAGGCACAATCATGTTATCTCTGCCATTAGAAAATACCAATAATCAGAAAAAAAATTGGAGAAAAGGCTCACAAAAGCGTTATTAGGGTCTGGTTTGAGTTGGACCAGCACTATCCATTTTATATCATGTCAAAGGAAATGTTCTTGAAACAACTCTCACTAAAACATCACTGAGGTCCGTAAGGCAGAGAGAGGTATTATTACGCTTAGTATATTAGTATACAAACATGTTCATAGTCATCAGTCATAATTATGATTTCTCTTTCAGATCGTGGTTTTGACCTCACATTCAAAACGGCAGATGACTCCTCCCTCTCTCTGATCAAATATGGCCAGTTCCTGTACGACCACTTAATCATCTTCTCACCATCAGTCGAAGGTACAGCTTTCTTTCTGAATTAAAAATAATGTGCTAAACATTCACTGGGATGAAACAAATGTTTTTATTTGCTGCAGACTTTGGGGGAAGTATTAACGTGGAGACCATCACATCTTTTATTGACGGTGGAGGCAATGTCCTGGTGGCTGCCAGCTCCGATATTGGTTAGTATTTTTAATTCGTTTTTATGATGCATGACAGTACCATGATAACATTTTGAACCTGTCTTCATGTTGTCATTTCATCATGTCTGACAGGTGACCCTCTGAGGGAGTTGGGCAGTGAGTGCGGTATTGAATTTGACGAGGAGAAGACCGCTGTCATTGACCACCACAACTATGATGTGTCTGATCCTGGAGAGGTGGGTAGAATTCCACAGGTGCACGACACAAGTTATAATTCATTTTTTTAATATTCAACCAAATAACGCATGGCTTATTTTCCTCCAGCACACTCTGATTGTCGCCGATCCTGAAAACCTTCTCAAAGCTCCCACGATTGTCGGCAAACCCACCAACAAACCTGTCCTTTTTAAGGGGGTTGGGTAAGTCCAGAGAATTTTGTAGCCATGATCTTCCCAGAGCAGTATGGGCCAGGTTGGTGCATAACACTTTTAAAGATGTGTCCGTTGTCAAAAGGGTTAACCAAGAGACAAGAAATACTTACATGGACATAAATAAGAATGGAAAGGAAAAACAAAAATGGGATGTTACAGTAATGGCAATATCGCAAGTGCCTCGGTATTGTCTTGGACTTAGGACGGTATTAAGCGGTAGCCAACACGGCAGGTACTGGTGTTGTAAGGAGCATTAGAAAACAACATGTTAACAGATAATAGTAGGGGCCCTACCATCACAAACTAAATTATGAAAATGTATGTACCCTCAGCTGGACAGAAACCTCCAATATAAATTATAAATAATTCATGTTGCAGGACGCAGAGACATTACGTAGCTCGTCATCTTTGTACAAAATACACTAAAATGACCTAACATTTCAGAGACATTTTTTTCCCCATATGGTGCTTCTGTTGTACCAACACAGAGTCTGTAGAGGGGTCTGTGCCCTCTACCGGCTAAAAGATACGCAGGGTGGCTTTAAGAGTACTTTAAAGTTTTCATCCTTTGAAAAATGATAATTATTGTACCAAAGACTTGTCGAGTTATTATCTCATGTTTTTTTTTTATTGTGAAGGGCTACCCCCTACTTTACAGTGGAGTTAAAATCATATTGGGACATTTTGGTACCATTTCATCCCTAGTCATTTCAATAAGAAGGAATGCCTTTTTTAAGTAAAGTCAAAGCAAGCATATATAGCTATTTGTGTATTTAGAAAGTATCTTCAGCTCTTACCGTGTGAAAACACTGCATTCCCTTTCAATTCATTTAGTAGAAGAACATTGTGACATGAAAGAATGAGTCCCTTTCTGGCAAACTTCATCTAGTGTTAATTGCAGCAGTATACAACCATACCTTCGCTCTGCTTTTCTTTAATTTAGTTTATGTCAACACATATGCATTTTAAAAGCTTTCTTAGTTCAAAATCTTATTCATCTCATAGAAACACAGCTTGTTAGGCTCTTGTATAATGTCACTGTTAACATAGCTAACATAGACTGTATCCTGCCCCACAAAAAATGCTAGCCATTTTAGGTGTTACCTGAATCAAACCATGCTGTACCAAAAGTAAAGTTATCTAGTCATTCAGTTAAGAAGCATACTGATGTTTTTGCAGATGTCTTTCTTAATTTTTTGCCCATCCATTAAGGTTAAAAAAGCCACAACACCACATGGTAAGAGATAAGAAAGAAACAAGCAAAGACTGAACATTTCTAAATGAACAATATCTGAATCTAAAAAAGCACTTTGGTATGTATAAACCATATAAAACATAACACCAACATATAAAGTTCAGCAGCATCAATATAAACACTTCTAAATAACATAATAAAAAATATCAAAAAGGCTCCAAACTTGGGTTACATAAGTTTAAGAGTCATTAATAACCTTTACTTTACTGCTTAGAAGAAACCATCTCTTGTAGAGTACTGCTACTTAACAGGAATTTTAGAGTGCACTTTTTTACCTTTACTTTTATTCTCCCTCTTTCTTTCAGTATGGTAGCAGACCCCGACAACCCTCTGGTCCTGGACATCCTCACTGGCTCCTCTACGTCTTACTCCTTCTTCCCCGACAGACCCATCTCTCAGGTAAATTATGGCACATTACAAATATGGGCAGGGCACATCATAATATACTTAAGTCCCCAAAAATGTGTGTGTATATACAAATGACTAAATGCTTTAACCTCTGCAGTATCCTCATGCTGTTGGAAAGAACACTCTGCTGATCGCCGGTCTCCAGGCCAGGAACAATGCTCGAGTTGTCTTCAGTGGCTCTCTGGACTTCTTCAGTGATGCTTACTTCAACTCTGCTGTGCAAAAGGCCAAGCCCGGGTCCCAGAGGTAGGTACCACTGACAGTTCTATTATAATAAGGAACACTGTTATTATACTATTTACTCAGGTGAAGTTGACACTCTTCTTGTGCTTTAGGTTTGAACAGACAGGAAACATGGAGCTAGCAGAGGCTCTGTCTCGCTGGGTTTTTAAAGAGGCTGGAGTCCTGAGGGTGGGAGCTGTGACCCATCACCCTGTGGGAGAGAGCACTCCTCCTGCTGCATACACCATCACTGACCTTGTGGTGAGTTGGACACGGCAGTTAGAATGGTTTAAAAGGTAAAAAATATAGATTTTATGAAAGTAAACTACATACTAAAGAAGATAACGTGTAAATTAGTGGTGTAAGCAAGTGCATGAATGTGTAAATGTCACGATTACAAAACAAAACACAAAGCCAATGCTGTGGCTATTAAGTGAGAGAGTGAAGTGGGTTTGAGCAGGCCAGCTTTTAAACTGGTCGGTCCCACCCACATCAAGGTGCAGTTGTCACTGTCATGGTTCTGATTGGCTGGGACCTGAAAGTGAGGAGACAGACAGAAGTAACACAAAACAAAAGTGTAATATCTAGAACCTACATGTCGTGGGTATCTCTTATTTTTAACCGTCCAAAGCCTATTACCATGCTACAAGGGAAAGTCAGATTTTGCTAGTCATATTGTTATTGTTAGAAAAAAAAACATATTTAGCATTTCCGCCGTCGTTGTGCTACTGTGGGTTTTGTGGCTACCAAAAACAGCTGGGATAAGCTCCCATCCCTCTCAAACCAGTAAACAGTAGGAAATGTGGAATATGGAATTGCATATTGCATGTTTTCCTAATGTCATGCAGCCTTAGGGGCGGTAAGGAAAACTTTTTACCTGCATTTTTATGTTTATGTTTTAATATGTCCTTCACTTTCAGGAGTACAGTATTGTAATCGAGATGCTGTCTGAGGGCCACTGGGTTCCCTTCGACGGAGATGACATCCAGCTAGAATTCGTGAGGATCGATCCATTTGTCAGGACTTACCTTAAGAAAAATGGTATGTATAGATACAATACTTATTTACTTGTGTACTTGGTTGTACCTTTTTTAGTCATTGTCAAATTTTCTGATTCTTTTGTTCTAGGAGGCAAATACAGCGTCCAGTTTAAACTTCCAGATGTTTATGGAGTCTTCCAGTTCAAGGTGGACTATAACCGACTGGGATACACACACCTCTACTCATCCACTCAGGTCAGTTGGATTCAAGGTGCATCTTATTTAAATGTTGCCCATAGCTGAAGGGCTTTGCAAACTTTCATGCTACAGTAGGTGTTATTTTGTGCACTTAATTTGGGATATTGGTGTCTAGTCAGTTAAAAGTATTTTTAAAAAAAGCATATTTCCAAGACCCACTGTATAGACCAATAATCCTACAAGGGTTTCTACTTTGCTAGGTTTTGGGTTAAAGGAGAAGTAAGTACTCATTTTGACTTAGTTTATCTTTTTTGAAAGTAGGCGTGCAGTAGTAGTCAGTTTGAGCAATTACAATTTTAATTCAACATTAACCAAAGCTATAATGGAGAAGAGTAGCTTAGACTTCAAAGCACATCCAATAAAATCATGAACAAACCTAATCATTCTGCAGGTTTTTTATTTCCTCATTATTTTAAAACCCTATAAGCAACTGTTACCTGAGTTCTGGCTTCTGGTTGGATAAAAGTGCACATACAAAAGAGGCACTATCAGTGTGCACCTCAAAGCCATTATTTTGCATCCTTGCTTCCTCCTTTCCTCCCATCTTAGTCCTGCCCAAAGAAGAGACAGAGAGGAGAGAAGAGTTAAGTGGGCATCACTTGTTGCAACATCTGTTTATGATCTGCAGTAAAATGCCAACAACATTTTTTCCTCTTTATTCACATAAAGTTCAGAAAGACATTATGACTTATTAGAACATTAACAGATGAACCGTCGCATCAAACATCAACTTCTCAAGTCATTGGTGAAGTTGTTCCTAAATTAAACATGATGACACATATTGGCCCTCCTTTTGAGCCAGATGTGGATCAGATGTTAAGTCCCAAAAATCACTATATTGCAACATATTCCAAAGGAAGTTTTACTCTTCTGCAGTCACATCCAAAGACAAACTAACTGCGATGGCACCGAGCTCCTGCTTATACTGCTTTCCTTTAGAAATTGGGCAATATATTTTCACAAACGCACATATTTAGATTATTTAGGTCAAACATGTTGTTCTCCATATTGTGGGACCGTTTCAAGATACAAAACCGTCACCATGCTCTATTTTGTTCCAGGAAAGCCATGTTACTGACTAAATGCTCTTTAACAGTGACCATATAGCTTTATGGTATTGACTCAAGTTATATATTGCTTACTTATGATTTAAGATACGAGCAACATGGCAGATTTCCAATATTTATTCAACGTTGCTGTATTTTATGGATGGAGCAGCCACAAATTGAGGCGTTAAAGCGCACAGTTATGACCAATCCAGTGCCTTGAATTCTGCCGACTCCAGCTTTAATAAGTATTTGTTCATGCATCATACTAACTGTTGTTGTCTCCCTGCCCAGGTGTCAGTGCGCCCCCTGCAGCACACTCAGTACGAGCGCTTCATCCCCTCTGCGTTCCCATACTACGCCAGTGCCTTCTCCATGATGACAGGCCTCTTTGTCTTCAGCATAGTGTTCCTACATATGAAAGAGAAAGAAAAGTCCGACTAAAGGCAAAGTGGGGAAAAGAAAAAGAGATTACACAACTGACCTTGTGATGTAAAGAGCTGAACCATACAGTCTCATGGTTCAACTCTTCAGGCAGGGAACAAGGACTGCATTTTTTATTTTATTTTTTGTAAAAGGTTATTAAATCGCTTGACTTGGATTGCCGTTCAGTGGTTGAGTGTGCTTTTTCTACTTTAAAATCAATGTTGATACGTTCTGAATTCATTCTGTTTGTAGAAATGCCCTTTATGTCAATAGTGAGGCTTTTGAATTGGAACATAAATCCGAAACGTCAGCTATTTTTACAATGAGACAAGGATTATTGTGGTAACGAGATGCACTGAATATGCCAACAGAGTTTTGTTTCCATTTAAGTTGGTGTCATCTAAACAATAAAAAATGTTTTGGACATTCCACTCCGCAGGGTCATGTGCTTTTTGCAGTTTGTCTTTGTTATTTCAAGTAGCCCGTAAGTTAAGTATAACATACACATCTATGAATGATAAGAAAAAGTCAAAAATTATCATTAGTCGGTGAAACGAACTTGAATTAAAGTCTTTTAAATTGCACAGTACAGAAAAAGAAAACACAAAAAAGGTCCTTAGTGCCTTTTTATTGATGACAAAATAAGCATCAATCAAACTAATCATTTAAAGAAACAGTACACTTTTTTCCAATTTAAAACATAAAAGGTGTAGTTAATTCGACTAAAAAGGTCATAACAAGGATATACCAAAGACTTCAGGAAAGTAAATCTATTGACACCCTATACATTAAAAAGAGATGGGACAAAGAAGTAGGCACTGAAATAGAAGAAACGGATTGGGAACTGTTGTGTAGAATACAATGGAAAACAACTTATTCAACTAATTGGAGAGAATTTGGGTGGAAAAACGTAATGAGATTTTTCATTACTCCAGCACAGAAGGTTCACCAAAATATAGGCTCAGCTTGTTGGAGACTGTGTAGTAACACAGAGGCTAATCACTACCATATATTTTGGGCTTGCTCAAAAGTCATACCTTTTTGGCAAGAGATTCATAGATGTTTGCAAAATATTTTTTGCTGTCCTTTTTTTCTCACATTTACTGGGTCTAGTCTTGAGATTTTACTACAGCAGCCGACAGATCGATTAGAATTCTCTTACCTAAACCCAGACCACTGATCACCAAAGACTGATGATTGGTACGGTACTATATATCAAATATATGTAATGGAGAGACTTACAATGTCTTTAAGACTTCAGAAGGATAAATTTGTTGATTTCTGGTCTAAGTGGACCCAATATATTAAAGCGGTGAGATCTGATTTGGTTTGAGCGCTGGCTGTGGGGGGAGCGGGCAACAGTGGAGGGCATCAGGGGGTGTCTTGGGGAATTGGGGAATTATTTCCACCTGTCCCTTTGTAATTTTGTTCTTATAAAAAAATAAAAAAAATAAAAAATCTGTTGGCAGAGGCAGTCTTTTCCATGTTTTGTCTGTATTTGTTTTGTTTCTGATCTGTGTCTGGGCTGAGGGGTACATAGAGTAGTGGTGAATGTTCTGTGTTTTTTGTATTGAGACTGTGTGGCGAAAATATTGTGTCTTTACATTAGAGTACTTTACTTTGTGTTAAAGACAGCTTTTCATGAATACTGTACTGTCCTCAATACAACCTGCTCAAATGTCAATAAAGAAAAAATGAAAAAAAAACAAAAACATAAAAGGTGTTTATTTAAAGTAAAGTACATGAATACAAATATAATATAGAATATTTAAACAAATCTGATAACCTAATTTAGTTTTTTTATTCTGTTAGCTTATATATATATATATATATATATATATATATATATATATATATATATATATATATATATATATATATATATATATATATATATGTTTGCTTTTTCATGCTTATTGCCAAGACAAAACAGCAGTAGCAAGCAGTGTACAGGACCCTCATAAAGACAGTAGGAGTTTAGGTTGAATGCCTTTCAGTTGAAGCCCTTTCAGACAGTGCTGTCTCCATAGACCAGATCTACATTTCAGGGTCTGGTTAAAAGAACAGGGGTCCCCAAACCCCGGGCCCCAGATCAGTACTGGTTTGTGGATCATTTGGTATCATGACGCATTAGAATCAAAGCTATTATGTTTTATTTTATTTCCAGTACTGTGTTAAGTCAAAAGTCTAAACTATCCAAACCTGTTCAACATATTTTTTCCTTACAGACTTTAACACTTGATAAGAAGCAGTATGTGGTTAAGAAAATAAAATAAATAAAAATGAAAGCTTCTCAGCCCAATTTTATTTGTTTATCCTGGTCTCAACCCATCCTCCCATCCCCAACAGCAGCCTAGGGACCTTTCCTATTTTTCAAACCAAATTTCCATCTTAAAAAATACTAATACCAATACCAACATTTAGAGCTAACCTTCAACTACTGTCTCTGATGAGAGAAAAAAAGGGTTCTCCCTGTTTAAGGATAAGCAAGGCATTGTTTGTCCGATTGTGGTGTAGTTGAACCGTTCATTGGGGCAGGGGCAGTAGGTGTAATGCTAAGGTTAGTTATCTGAGATGACTAACTAAAAAGTTAACCAAAAGCCCATAAAACAAATTGGCTTTATGTATTGCCAGCACAGACCACTTGAACAGCTGTGGAGGAATACCATTCACTGATGTCCCCACATTCAAGCAGCGCAGCCTCTGAGCCATCACAATCAGAGTAAAAACGCCACATGGATGTGACCTTCTGGAGCTGGATCTTTGAGGTTGAGACTGCTTCCCCACAGCCCAGTTGTCGACACACTATAGAAGCATGACTCAAGTCCCACACTGGAGACTGGGCTGTTACCATTTTCATCTCAGACCTCTTGCTAATGAGCAGCTTTCCGGCGCAAATAGTGGGATCGCCGTCCTCTTGCAGCACCCCACTGTCCAGGCGTACATCTTCGGACTCATAATCTTCCACGGTGATGGCGAGTGACTGGCTTTCAAAGGAGAAGTATTGTTCCGAAACAGTGTTACTATAAATGCAGCTGTAGTTCCCTGTGTGGGTCTTATCAGCAGAACTGATCTCGAAGATGGCCGAGTGGTTGACAGCTGTTTGGTACAGGCTCTGAGTGTGGTTGACACCGGTGATGACGAGGCTGAAGTGACCTCCAGGAAATCGGGCCTCCACAGAGCAGTTAATGAAGAAGCTGTGGCCCTCGTAGACCATCTCCTTCTCTTCCTTGTAGGTGTTTTGTGTATAAACAGTGATGTTGGGTGGAACCATTATGTCTGAACAGAGCACTTCTATGGTGGATGTAGAAACCCACTCTTTCACAGTGCCGCAATCCAACAGTGCGCTCTCAGTGCCATCACAGTCTGAATAAAACTGCCACACAGGTAGATGCACATCTGGATTGCCTGTTTTTTTGGTTCGTACTGCAGATCCACAGCCAAGTTGTCTGCAGACCACAGCTGCCTCCTTCAGGCTCCAGGACTGATGCTGTCTCACTGGTCTCCACTCTTGTCGATGCGCCAACTCTAGTCGGCCCAAGCAGCAACTTCTTTCATCAACCAACCTCACATATAAAGCATCTCTGACTTTGAGATAGAACCCTGCTTGTTCGGAGAAGATTTCAGGAGTGAAATCAAAGCTGTAACTGCAGTAGTAATTGCCCTGGTGACTATGCTCAGCAGCTGGGAAGATGAAATGAGCCATATTCTCAACAGCAGACTGGTTCCACTCACTTTGTTTAAAATAAGAGTTCAAGTGGAAGGAGTGTATTTTGTAAGGTGAGCTGAGGCCACAGGAGATGACAAATTGATGGCCTTCATAAACATCCATTGATTGACTTTTCTCTTCTCCTTGAATGGAAAAGATGGTTATATGAGGTTTCCCTGGGAGTTTTTTGCAAATCAGATATGTACTTTTACATTGGTTGTTTGTGGCCTTTGCTGCAAGGAAGGAGGAAGAGCAGTCCACAAGATGCTCTTCTTTCCCATTACAGTCAAAATATAAGGTGTTCTTCAAAGATTCAGCAGGGGAAATTCCACTATATACATGAGGAAAGCCACAGCTGAGCTCTCTGCAGACGACCAAAGCATTTTGTGAAGTGAAGTGGCTTTCACAAATTGAATGCCAAGAACGATCAGACTTGACTTCCAGGAGGCCTGTGCATCTGTCACGACCCTTTACCAGCCTCACTGCCTCTGAACAAGTGACATCCATCATATATCTGGAAGTACTGTCTCTCCAGGATTTACAAAATATCTTTGAGTCACACTTGCGCAACATCTCCCAAACGGGCTGCTTCTCTCTGAGGTACTTAGTTGAACTGGAGATCAATGGCCCACATTCCAGCTGTTGACACAAGTTTAACATTTGCTCTTCTTTGGAATGGCCCCAGATGTCAGTCACTGGCCTCCACTCAGCTTCATTTTTTCCTTCAATAACTCCTTGACAACGGTTTTCCCCACCCACAAGTCTTAGGGTCATTGGATTGCTGCAAGAAATCTGAAGAACCCTTTTGCAGTCGCTGTGTGTTGAGCAGGCACATTCCTGAAGACGAGACTCGTTGCCAAGACACATGAACATTTTGGAGAGGACGCACGTTTCTTCTGTTTGCATCTGCCATGAGAACCTTTGTGGAGGTCCACAGCCGAGCTCCTTGCACAGCATCTTCTCAGTGTCCATCAAGATGTCCTCTTTAATGCCAATAGCGCTATCAAATTCACAAACAGGAAGCCAATTCACATTGGACATCGCCATCACTTTGCCAGAACAGGTACTATACGAACTCACGACTCTTATGACCTCTGAGCAGACGACCTCCAGGCTCAAACCAGAAGAATCAATGTCCTCCACTTCGACGATGCAGCCTCTTTGCACTGCTCAAAGGTTTCCTCAGAGCCGTGGCAAGAGAAGTAGGCCTTCCAAGCAGGTGTCTGAATTGTGTTGTTAAACTGGTTTTTAAAAGACACCACAGAGCCACAACCGATTTGTCTACACGCCACATGTGCATATCTAACTTCATCTGAAGCAAAAGTATGTCTAAAATTAAAAGTTCTCCATTCTCCCTGGTGTTTCATTTCCAGATGTCCAGAGCAACGGCCATCTCCATCAACCAGACGGACATCCATGAACCTACTTGAAGACATTGGCTGGACTTCTTTTGAGTCTATTCTGGACATTAGCAAAAGACATATTACAACTGATGAACATCTGCTCAACAAGCTCATTATACCACCATAAGCCATAATGCGAAGTCGTTCGCTTAGTCAGTGCGTCAACAACAGCCCCTCTAACTTTTACAGCTCCTTCCCCTCCTTTTCCCCTCACGCCACGTAGTGACGTCATGGCGTCGCTGGTGGAGTTCCGAGCGGCTAGCATACAAAAAGTAATACCAGCTAATTTAGCACGGGCGCTGTTGTTCTCTCATATTAGTCATTATACAATAGGCATATAACACAAGTCTAAAATAGCAATTTGGACCATTTAAACGGAGAGTTCAGACCAAGTTTATTACGTTTCGGATTTTAAACTTGCTTAGCTTGGCTTGAACTAAGTGGCTAATGTGAGCTAATTTCCGCTGCAGTAAAAGTGCATTGACTGGGGCTGACATATGCTACCTCCGCGTACAGGACGTAAACATGCTCAAGGTTTGTTAGCGTGAGCTCTGGAGGCTCGACGTGAACAAATGACAGCCAACCCGTTTTACAAGACACAGTCAAAGAGCTGCTTGGATGGGAGGACAAGCTTGTTTCTTTCAAGCTAAGGCGGCGAAGAGTGGGGAACTGCGTTAGCAAAACAAGAGCTAGGTTTTGGGAGTCAGCTGACAGAGTGCTGCGCTGCCAACAACAGCCCAATGATGGATCAACTCAAAGTAAAGGACCGTATACTGGAAAACATCTCGCTGTCAGTCAAAAAGGTAAAGTCTGTGCCACTCCAAGCCCGATTGGAAACGTTTTTACTGCTTTATAATTCAATATATCGAAACTCTTTAACCGATATTAGGTTATGTTTGACCAAGAAGGGCAACTTTGATGTCTAATGAATACATGCTGCAGTACAGTTTTCTAAAGGGCTGGGCCCTTTGAGCTCCATATTCTGCATTTTTCCTCATTCTTTTACAGTAATTCATTTGACAATGTTTGCATTTGTTATGTGTTTAGGGTGGACAGCAGTAAAAGCAGCATGTGCAAATGCACACCTGCATTGCACTTTTACTCCAGACACACATTTAGAACAAGAGCAGCTGGCAGATATTTCCAGTTGACTGTTTATCGGCTTTGTGCAGCTTTATCTGACTGTTGTGAAATCGTCTTCTAACCTGACAGACAGCATTACTCAAGCTCTCTTCCCCATCTTTTCTTGAGTATTGAACTCACTGTAATTTCCCATAACCAGAACTGTATAACAGACATTATACAAGACTTGTCCTTGGCATATCAGTTTGTCTGTCCGCATAACTTCATTTCTTATTTGGTTTTGTGTCTTTTAATCTTACGGTCATGCTTTCATTAAAAAACATGCTGAGTTTACATTGCTTAGTCATGTGATATTAGTCACAGGATCCAAATTCTTTATTTTTTCAGCAATGACTCATCAACATGGCTTGATCTCATCAAATTTTAAGACATTATTTGAAGCTAAATGGCCACAGTTTTTCTGTTCTGAAGAACAGTGACGTCAGAGCACACACATTTTGCCCTGGCTCTGATCAGAGGTGACGGCCTTCTCATTTCAGATTGACTCAGCTCGGCTCACATGTAGTTGAACGACTAACAAAAGCCAAATGATGTGTGCTTGCAGTTACAGAGTTACTTTGCGGCCTGTGAAGATGAAACCCCAGCAATCAGGAATCACGACCGAGTCCTGCAGCGGCTGTGTGAACACATCGACCACGCGCTGCTCTACGGGTAAGAGGCTTAAGAGGCCACGTTGATCTGACATAAACAGTGTTAGTCGGTCAGAGAAATGAGTTCAGAGTTCCTTCTGAAAGCACTAATCTGATTTGTAACACTGAGTGCACTTTCTTTATAAATCCTATTGTACTTTAATTTCTGCGACACAGTAACAAGTTTCATGTGACACAAGGAAAGACTGTAAATTTGTGTAAATGTGTGTAAACATAGTCCCATCCCTCACTATTTGTCCAAAAAGTTCTCTCTTTGTTGTGTTTTTAGGGTGTGGCAGAGGTTAAAGGATAAGGTCATCTCCTTAGTATTGCCACAGTCAGCATTTATATTTCTGTCCTGTCTGTCTTCTAAATGCAGTCTGCAGGACATCTCCTCAGGGTACTGGGTCCTGGTCCTGCACTTCACCAGAAGAGAGGCCGTCCGGCAAATAGACGAGCTCCAGCACATAGCAACCAACCTTGGGAGAAGTAAGATAAGGCATACACGTCATACCTAAAGATTTGCTGTAAACGTAGGGTTGTTGAGAATAGATGAATTTAAAATAGCCATACATATTATATACTTTTGTGAACAAAGGCAATATTATACACATGAACAATTAATTATTATTAAAGGTGGAATAGGAGATGTTTTTATTACATTTCATGCTCTATTACATGAAATTGTCTTTACTAAGCAATAATAGACTATTAATTATGTGCGGTGAAAGAAAATATATTAATATACAACATTCAAAATAATAATAAAGCATATCCAATCTTATATATTCACTTATGATGTTTCTGATTTGACAGTAAAAGGTTATGTGGGAAAGATTACCAGTTGATAGTCTTACATTAACAACAATATTGTTATTACACATGCGTAGTCTGCTTAATAATAAGGTTTTATTTATAGTATTGCTTACTACCTGTCCCGACCAAAGACTACACATTTTTTGCAGGTCGTGCGTGGTTGTACCTGGCTCTGAGTGAAAGCTCTTTAGAGAGTTACCTGCGCCTCTTCCAGGAGAACCAAGCTTTATTGCACAAGTATTATTTCAAGTAAGATATCTGCATACAAACCTGTTCATTGTGTTTACTATACATGGCATAGTTTTGCGTTGGTGCATCCAAACTTTGGAAATGTTCACGTCTGTAGTTTTTCTCTTTCACTAAACCATTAGATAAAGTAGTAAAGTTGACTCAATATTTGTATGTTGTCATTGAAGTACCACCATGTAACTTTTAGCCTAAAAATATATATTCCCAGAATCATTTTGATTGTTCTTAGACATGAAATCGGTAGAATCATGCTTGTCTCACTGCCTGTACCCAGGATGAGGACTTATCCCGAGACATAACATCAGTGATGCACTTTGCGGCACTCAAACAGAGGTCGCAGCATGACGCTCATGTTTAAAAATAATGGCATGTAGCTGACATCTTTCATCCAGCCTCGAGGCATATACAGATGCTTTGCGAACTTTTATCTACCTCTCTAAGTTTAATTTAGAGGTGTATACTTTTTATTTGTACATAACGGAGCGGTCTACAACATCAACAGGACATGTACACCATTTACAGCATGAGGCTACTTCCATCCACGATAGACCAAGCCTCACTGCAGCTTCACTCAGACATTAGTGACTGATACAGACTCTGACTCTGCTGTGACTTCAGAATCTATTTTAACTCTGTCACAGTCCGTAGCTTCTGCTTTGTCCAAGTTGTAGTACTTGTCCTCAATTCTGTCTTGCAGTTCTGTCATAGCGATTTAGTGCAGTTATTTTTTTATTTCTTAAATTATGGTTCCATTATCTCCACAAACAAGGCTCTCCACTTCTCACCTGTTTAAGATTTTTTATTTGGCATATTTTTAAAGAAAGACCTTGGATGTCACTGTGTGAGCTCATTGTGCATTTATTCACTTGTAGCTCAATGAACTCCTCTTTATCAACAGAGAAGGGCTATCATTCGCAGCTGTTGTTGCAGTGCATAATGGGATTTGTAGTTTGAATGGGGCGCTACATCAGTGGTTCATCAATAATTGAAATTATAACTGATCTAGTGGGCCAGAAGTAATTACTTGGCAGGCCGAATCTGGCCCTCAGGCCTTGAGTTTGAGATCCCTGACACAGAGAGTCTGTAGAGGGCTCTGTGCCCTCTGCGGGCTAAATGTTTGGCAGGGCTGCTTAAAAATTTTGTGTCTGTGGTAAACTATGATGATAAGATTATATATTATATATACTTTATTGATCCCCTCTCACTCTTTTGAGACTTGGATAAAGGCTACTAACATCATACAACAACACAGCCACCAAATTTTTCAAGTACATCTGCTTAGTAAAATTCTTGATTTTAGAGTTGGATTGTGAAATGTATGTGTAGATGTAGTGTAAGTCCAAAACGTGGCAAAAATGTTGTCAAAACCACAAAGTCTTGAGATAAATATTATAATTGGGTGTGTCATTATTGAATGGTGAATATAAACTGTTCTCTGTGCTGTAGGAATGCACTGGTCTGCAGTCATGACCACCTCACCCTGTTCCTCACTCTGGTGTCAGGTCTGGAGTTCATTCGTTTTGACCTGGAGCTGGTAAGTATCACTCCTCATTGTATCAAAACCAAGTGTCGACTTTAGCATGATTTACATTCCTCTCCAAACATCATTCAGGATGTCCCGTATCTGGATGTGGCCCCGTACATGCCAGAGTACTACAAACCCCAGAACCTGCTGGACTTTGAGGAGAGACTGCCCAGTTCAGACAGCATCTCTTTGCACTCCTTCACTTCACTCACTTCCACCAACCTGGAGTGGGACGACAGCGCCATCGCCCCCTCCAGCGAAGGTACTGCCTTCACACTTACTCCTGTTTACTTTCAATAATTTCACCTGTACTTCTGATGTATGCCGAAATGTCTCTTCTCAAAATTAATCCATGGAATCAACAAATCACTTCTGTATGTGTAATAGTCTTTTATTTAGGCACATTAGGAAATGGCTGCCTGATAACTAGCTTGTGGAGATATTTTGGCACCAAAAAACAGACTTTGAATATACACTAGTTAGAACATAGTTTACTCGAAACTAATCTATTGTAAATGAAAGTGAGCTATGAACAAAACAAAAATATTTGTAGAGCTACTACTCACTACTACAAATCCAATAGTCATATTAGTGAATCTAAATATACAACCATATCGATGTTAGGCTATATTATATAAAGCCTATCTCTACTTTAGATTACTGTATGCCCCACGACACGTTATATCCAAGTTGGGAGGACTGAAGTCCCATCATGACTTATGCAACATTCGTTTATTTCCCTGTTTGAGTTTGTTTCCATCATGTCTCTGTTTCTGTTCTGTTCACATTCATATATTCATGTAGCCTGTATTTTTCTGTTTTTCCATTGTGTCTTCTGTTTTCATTCCCTCCTTTTTATAGATTATGATTTCGCTGACATCTTCCCCGTGTTGCAGTCAATGCCAAGTGCAGACTGGGAAGGTGGGACATGGGTTGAACCTCTCTCTTCTGTGTTTTCTTTGTTTTTCCCTTTCCTCTACTTCTGCATGGCCGTTTGTAGTCGAGGCATGCTGGGTATTGTATTACTTGGAGATGGATTATCAGATGGTTTATCAGTCTTATTCACTCCTTTCAAATTCTGATATATTAATGGCATTAAAAAGACTGCTGTTTTTATAGCTCTCTGCCTGATACACTTTTTAAAATAGAGCTCTGTGAACAAATTTATCATTGCACTTAAAATATTGTAGTTAGTTAGTATCACAGGTGAAATTTAATACATTTCCTTGTATTCTGTTAATTTGCTTAAATCCAAAAATACCCAATGAAAAAAAGTAATATTATCATCATCAATGTTTTCCAAGTTCATGCAGGCCCACTTTCTTCTTTCTTTAATTGTCTTTTTAGATAATCAAAATAGCCAGTTATTTAACATGAGATTAATAGTAAATTAAATATTTATGTAGTAATGATTAATCCAGCCACAAGGGGTTACAAACCAGTGCACTTTTGTGCCGGTCCGAAGCCCGGATAAATGGACAGGAGGGGCATCCAGTTTAAAACTTTAATAATTAACTCGCTGTGGTGACCCCTGAAAGAAAAAGCCGAAAGGAAAGAAGAAGATGTGTGTACTAATAGTTATTTATGTATAAATATGCAATGTAGCACAGCTATGAAATAAGGTTAAAAAATTATACCTGTTAGTACCAGTTTGGATTTATCCTCAAAAAGGTGTATAATGACAAAATTGTGCAGAATGCATACAAATCTTTAAAATGTAATCTTAAAAATAGTACTCATTAACTTACAATACCGTCATAGTCATTTTTGGTGATAACCACAAATTATAATCTTTAAATATAAATTGTTATTAAAGTGGGAGGTGGATTTGTCAATTTTCAGTGGTCTGAGTGTCTTCACGTTGTGCATGTGTCATGCTAACACTTTATAGATAATGTAAGCACCCTGTCAGAGCCAGCCCAGTGCTTCATTTCTGGTACTCACCTTCAGTCTCTGCTACAATTTGTTTCTGACTTTTCTCTGTACTGTTGGCACCGGTCTAGGTTCAGTGTGTAGATTTACTACACAGCACTTATGTTATCATCTTTTTCCTGAGTAGGACTTTTTAGCTTTTTGTCCCAATCAATTTTCTGACAGCATATACTAGTATATAAGTGGCTTTCTGAATTTCAATGGCCAAATTGAAAAGGATTTAAAAACAGACTTTTTCACATAAGTAGTTCATTTTTGCTTTAGTATTTTCCTAATTGTGGTGGATAGCTAACTAAAATTACAGGAAATGTCTGCCAATGGAGTAGGTAGAAAAGTAGTTCAAAATACAAAAACAAAAAGCTGAAAATGATAGAAAAGTCTGTCTTTGAGTCTTTTGTGTTTGAGCTTAGACCAGTGCCACTGCAACAAAAGCTGATTGCTATTGACGTAATGTTTGTATATTGCATTGTTTGGCTTTTAATTTAATTAACATTTAATGTCTCTCTGTGCCAAGCTGGTGAAGACAAACACTACATGCTTTTCTGCATTTGTTAAAAGTGTTGTTGAAGCGATTATATATTACATATTTCCTTTGTGTGATGTGATCTGTTTATGCTTTTTATGTCAGAGGGAGACCTGACAGACCAGGCCAGCTGCCCACGCTCCGGCGGGTCTGACCCACAGACGGTTATCAGCGACACTGTGGTCATTTCCTGTGGTGCTTTCAAAGCTGCAACCTATCTCTCCCCACACAGCCCCACATCCAGACACAATCCCTTTAACGAAGACTCAGACACCAACACCACCAACACCTCAGCAGACGTCACTCCGGTTCATGTAGCCAGCTGCCACAACAGTGTTATAAACGGAGATGAAACAGACATCAACAGCAATGAACTGGAGGTTATCAGGTACAGCACGCGCATTATCCGCAACAAGCTTATATGTCGTCTATATAATGTCACATAAGTCAACTGTGAAAGTATGCAAACATAAGCTAGTGACTAATAAGGGTCATAACCTCACCAGATTAGAAATAGATGCTCTCATATATAGTTTGGCTTCCTTGTCAGTACCTGGCTTAACAATATGCAAAGTTACCTCCACCTTTTTATAACTGTACATCACTGTTTGACACAAATCTGAGGGGTTACCAAAGTGGTTCACTACACTTTTACGTCACTAAAATGCCTTTAAAAATGTGCCATACCAACGCAGTCCATACCACAATTCTCCAGTGGATCCATGCCTTAAATGTCACCTCAAAAATTAATTTTTAACAGTTATACATTTCTGGTTACATCTTTTTATCCCTTCTTCCTGGAATACATTCAAAACAGAGAAATGATTTGCATCACCTTATTGAGCAACAGACTTACCCTTCACATACTCTTAGAACTGGACTTACTGCAATCATGTATTTATTTTAGGATGGCCAGAAGAAGAAAACCAGCCAAGAAGCGTCGAGGGAAGGGTTCCACAGATTCCAGCAGCAGCATCCACAACTCGGTGTCCTCTGAGAACCTGCACTTGAGCATGCAGGCCTCCGACGACACAGACTCTCTGAACTGTACTGTGCTCCAGCCGGACAGCGACGGTGAGCTGAGGAGAAGCCGAGCGGGTACTGAGGTGGTGGAGGAGGAGGAGTTGCTGCGGCTGCCAAAGATGGCTGACACCTCAATGGACAACGTGGGGCAACCGCTGCGAGACGTCATGGACCGCCTCAATGGGGCTCTGGATAAGGACGAGACCTGGGAGCACATAGAAGAGGAGGACGACGAGAGCGCTAAACAAGACGGTGAGCGCAAAGCCGAGCCTCCTTCACAGCAGCCCTTTCTGGAGGATTCAGCGGGCGAGCCTCCTGACCCAACACCAGGAGACCCTCTCTCCCCTTTGGTCACAAGCCCGTACCTCCAGACCTCTGCAGAGCCTCCAGAAACAGCCGGCTTTACCCCCGACAGTCCAAACTCTGCTGCCAGCTGTAGTGGCCACCATGACGCTGAAAAGCATGGCCAGTCACAGACTCTTCCAGGTGGCCATGAAGATGAGGGAGAAACAGAAACAGAGGAAGGACAAGAGCCCGACATGAAGCAAGAGGAGAGCACACAAGAAGTGGATAATACAATTCAAAATGAAGTACCAGCAGAGCAACAAGAGAAGCTGAGTCCTTCTGAAATGTCTCATCCAGCTGAGTTTAAGTAAGAACTTACACTGAAGTTGTAAAGATTTCTAATGTCTGATGTTTTCCTGATTGCTTATTTTATTTTATTTGTACTCACCCCAGAGTGGACAACAACCACCTGCTTCTTCTGATGATTCATGTGTTCAGGGAGAATGAGGAGCAGCTCTATAAGGTGAAGGAATTTGTATTATATTGACAAGACATTATTATTATTATTTCAGAGTCACACTGCTAGCGATCGAACATTTATGTAAATTTGGCAAGCCGAACGCATTCTGTACTGTACAGGAGACACGGCACGGAGGAGATTGATTGACAATGGTCTACGGTCCCTTAGCCAATCAGGACGCAGAACACAATGCGCGTTCATACGCTGTAAAAAAAAAAAGCATGCAAAATTGCACTAAAAAAATCCACGAAACAGCGAGGCCGTGAAAGGTGAACCGCATTATAGTGAGGGACAACTGTATTTGCAATGACATTTTTTGTTTTGTGTCTAAGAATGTATACCAGTAGTTTAAACCCTTTTACTAGACAGAGACAATGTTTTCTGACTTAAAAGTATGGTGTCTAACTGTACAGCAACTGGTGTGTACCAAAAAAGAGTTACAACTAACTAATGCAGACTCTTCACTGCCATTTTTGACGAGAGTAACAGGTCTTATACTGAAACTAGTTTGCACTGTGCACTGTCACAGGCAGATAAACAGTGAATATATTATTGGCTTCAACGATTATGCCTGCCAGCCCCCAGGAAGTATGGCATGTCTAAGCACAGTTTGGAGGATTTTTAGGTGTCGAACAAGCTATGACAGGGTACAGATTGCCAGTGTGAGAGCAAACTTAGGCTGGTACCTGTGGATTCAAGTCATACCTCCCAGAGGCAGTAGCAGCGGATACGGACGCAAAATAAACTGACTCTGGATGCAATTAGGCAAACCAGAGAAAGCAACACATCGACCGAACTATTTTTGGTTAGGATTGGTCCCTATAGGATTCTTACTGAGTGGAAATTGCTGTGATGGGATCCCAGACACTTTTCACTTTGCAAAGTAAATGAGTATGGCTGGCCAAGGCTAGGTCATTCTACAAATCATATGAGAAAAATCTATCCATTTCCCCTTCATCAGTATATTGCACTGTTTTTGAAATGATTATCTTTAAACCATGGTAAAACAAACAACCTTAGTACACTAGCAAGATTGGTTGGGGACACATTAGATAATCAGATGGTTCCCATAGAGTTGCACATTTCCTCAGATAAAAAAGCATATCTCTGGAGGGCTGTTCAGCTAATATTTGACACAAGCCTTAAACAATTTCAGTTTGGATTATGTTTTGACAATAACAACATGGGAATTGCCCTGGGTAAATGTTGACAGAGCCTGTTTGTCAGTCAACTTTTAACCATGCTTAGCTGCAGCAATGTGACCTATATATTAAAGGTTTGTGTTCTATCACTATAGCTGACTTTTTTTTCTTGTGCAGATGTTGAGGATGAGTACAGGTCACATGGAGGGAGACCTGCAGCCCCTTTATTTGCTGCTTACAGACTGTTACATTTATCTGCTTAGAAAAGGTACTGTGTGCATTCCTTTCACTGTGATCAAGAAGAATAACATGAGCTGCAGTGTATATTGAGCTTTTTTCCATGTAACCTCAAATTATTGTGGAAAATTTCTAATGTGACCAAAACAACAATATATTTTTCTCAATTTATTTGTCCTTTGTCCACAGGTGCAGCAGAGAAGCCATACACAGTAGAGGATGCTGTTTCATACAATGAGCTGGACTATATTTCAGTAAGAGTGTCCTTTTCTCTGCTCATTGCATGGGATTCAGCAACATTTATTATATTCACCATAACTAACTACACAGTTTTTCTTTTTAAACCATTCTGTATGAATTGAAGCAAAATATTATGTGTATGCAGGCAAAAAGTCCTTTTCTATAAAAGTAGTTCACAAATGTATTCAGCTGTGTTGTTATGAGAACTTGGAATTCGTCAGAATAGGTCTGCTATCTGGCTGTCTACTCAAAATATGTTCATGTACATCTGGGATGCCTTGAATCAGTGCCAGTTATAGTATGATAAAAAAAGACCTGTCATAGTAATTACAAAGGCATATAACACATTTCAAATTCATCAGTATTTTTTTACAGACAGGTCAAGTATTTAACATACATGCTCTTATATTGTCTGTTATAAGAGACAATACATAACATACAGTATAACAACTTTATTTAGCCTATAAAAGTGAGAGGGAGGTATTATGTTACTCAAAGCAATACCTTGACTCACAAATATTCAGAACTGTCTTATCAGTGAGCCTCCCAATAGTTAAACACTGATGTGCTGTTGTTTTACAGGTGGGTCTGGACCAACAGACATTGACACTGGTTTGCACCAACAGAAGAAGAAAGTTCCTGTTGGACACAGCTGATGCCTCACTGACTCTGTGAGCAGCTCTTTGTCCTAGATATGACTTGATTTGACAAATATACACAAGAATATAGTACATTCTATAATGCTACTTCCTTTTGTAACAGACTGTAAACGTGTGTTAGTTTTTATTAAGGTTTATTATAAAACAAAGTGAATCATTAATGCATATTGCGAGCAGGGCTCTGTACTCTGAAGCTGAACCAAAGGGTTAGCAAGGTAACTTTGGGGTTTTTGGAATCACAAATCTTGTGTTTTTATTGAGGTAGAGCTCTATGGTATCTCGCGCTGAATGACAAAACTGCTGTGGTGTTGATTCGGTTCCAATTAAGAGATAGAAACAACCCAATGAGCCAGTGTGGCAGAGAGAAAAAAAATCCATGAAAAAGAAAAAAATGTGCAAGTGGCACAGTTGACTGTAGTAAAAGTGACGCATGGCTCAGCTTATTTACATGAACATGCTCACAGCTCCACTAAACCCAGGGTAAATGAGTTGGTAACCCACTTCATGATACTCCTGATCCAAAATGAGATTGTTATGTTTTGTCTATGAACGGGTAGTAGGTTCAGCTGGGTTCAGCTGGCTTCGTAATACAGGGCACAGATGAAAACACATCATTGATTCTTGGCCAATTTCTTCCTTAATGATCAAAAAACATTTAGACTAAAGATGTTTACAACCCTATGTTGTTTACATTTGTTTGAGTGATCATGTGCTAGACAGAAGTACACATTGTGCTAAGTGTGCCATATCATTACACTGAGGCCGTAGGCTGTTTTGGCTGTAGGCCCCTAAACTGGGTCATGAGAAAACAACTAGAATCTACAAAGCTGCTTTTGTTTGCGGGCTAAGTAGGAGTTATGATATAAATAGTTCCCACTGTACATGTTTTAGTAAACATACACTTTAATTATGAATAATAGTATTCAAAAAAGAACAAAAAAAGTCTGTTTATGTGGAGAAACCTTAACATAGACTCCTTATTTCTATTTTGTGTAGCTGGCTGTTATCTGCTCTAAAGTCAGCGATGGTGAAGGGATGCCGAGAGCCCCCCTACCCCTCAGTCCTGACCGACGCCACCATGGAAAAGCTGGCTCTCACCAAGTTTGTTGCCCAGGAGTCTCACTGTGAGGTATTGCTGTTTTCAAATTGTATCACTACCAAGCCTTTGTACACAGTCACAAAGCTGTCCTCCTCTTTCTCAGGTGTCTGAAGTCTGTATCCACCTGTACTCGCTGGTTCACTGGGAGGACCCTCTGGACATGTCCCTGTCCCCTGTTCAGTCACCCAGCTCTGGAGGAAACCCTAGCACTAAGGAAGGCGTGGTGCAGTACAAGGCTGGGACCACCTACTTGGGGAAGGAGCTGTGGAAGAGCTGCTACCTCATCCTCAGGTATGGATGATATTAATGGATACTTGAGGTGTTTAAAATCTTTAGTAGTTATGTTGGAGTTTTTGAACAAAAGTCTTTCTGGTACACATGACCCAACCAAGTTTATTACATGTAGGTCAAGTGCAATTTTGTGATGCCTTGCTATGAAACTATTAAAATGCCTTTTTAAAGTGGTCAAATGATTAGCTGAATGTTCTAATCTAATGCAAATTAGATGACTTGTGGCATACCTAGGGCTTTATATTTAACATGATTTGATCTAATAATAACTCCTGTGTGACAATTGAATCACACAAGAATTGGATGTTTAGGATTATGAAAGTGTTAACAATGGGCCTAAAGGGGCTTGAACTTGTCTGTTAAAATGTTCTCTGAGATTCTTAGCCCCAATTACTAATGACACTAATAAGACAATATGATACTGATGATAATCTAAATGCAACTGTTGGTCAAAAGTTATTATTTTTTAAGAAACATATGTATTGACAAAAAATATTATCTCTGTATAGTTAGTTCATATCTTGATACAATATATGCATATCTCAATATATTTTTACCAGATAGCAGTAATGAGACTTTTGCGTAATTTAAAATTTTTTTAATATACAGATCATAAACATGTAGATTACATAAATGTTGGGTAATAACACAGTATACTGCAATTTACAGCCTCTAAGTATTAATTGTTGTGGCCTTTTATGTGTTTCTTGTAGTAAACAGAAACAACAAGGGTAGGAAGTTTAACTCTGTGGAGATGTTAATGGTGGGCTCTTAATTAGACTTAAAAAAAAAACGTCAATATAAAGTCTTGGTCCTAATGTAGCCATTTAATATTGAAACATACTCCTGTGGATATTTGACAGTATAAGTGAAATGCATAAATCTATATGCACTAGAATAGATAAGAGTTTAATATTTGCTTTTAAGGCTTTATCGTTATAGTTGTTATTGATGTAAATTGTTCTTAAACAGACAAATCAATGCCAGAGAAAGTACTTAAAATGCAATCCATCAAGAATTTATCTATACCGAGTGAGAATATAAGATACAAAGTAATCAGTGTGTTCTTGTCCTGTAGCAATGGGATTCTGTATCTGTATGCTGAGAAAACTGATGTGACCCCTATTCTGTCCGTCTCAATGGGGTAGGAAGATGTCAAATTCACTTTCCTTCACCTAAGTTTGAGCAGGTGTGTTTTTCACCTGGTGACCTGCGCTCCTCTAATGGCCTGTGTTTACTGCTCTTTCTTTGTCAGAGGAGAGCACTGTGGAGGTTGCCGTCGCTCAAACAGCACTGAGCGCCCTCACGCCTTCCAGGTCATCCTGACAGAGCGCCCCCCGCTGGAGCTCAGCGCCAGTAATGAGCAGGACATGGCCGACTGGATGCAGCTGCTCTGCCAGTCTGTGTCCAAGGGGGTAAGAAGGAGGGTTGACAAAAACTCTATTCGAAAATACACCAGACTCTTTTCACAGGTAAAAATAAGTTTAAAATGGGTTGTATTACTGGGAGTGGTGGTTGTTCATGGTTAAACAAAGTATTGTTTTGTTTTTTTACTACTACCAGGCTCCACAGCTAAAATGTAGTATTTTTCTGACATATCCTGCTTCTGTCTCAGGTTATCCCACAGGGTGTTGCCCCTACCCCATGTATCCCCTGCTGCCTTGTGGTGACAGACAAGAAGCTGTTAACTTGCCATCAGGACTGTCAGACCAGTTTCTTCCGGTCACTGGGCAGTGCTGACATATGCGACGTCATTGCTGTCAGTCTGGAGGCCGACAAGGAGTACTGTGTTATTGTGAGTAGACTTTTGATTTGATTTTTCATAGTCATAATAAAAAGTACTGAAGGTATTTTCTCGTTTTTCGTGGTAGGAATTTGCTGCAGATCGTAGCCAGTTCCTTCCGCCCTGGGTTTTGTACTTTAGTGGCTGTGAAGAGAGAGATCGTCTGCTTCAAGCTCTGGATAAGGCATGGAAAGACATTTACCAGGTACTGTATATGTATAGTATATGTGCTGTATAAGTTTTAGACTACAAACTAACAAAGCAGCAACTTTCCACAAATGAAGAAATTGTTGACTGGCTTACCAACATTGTTGGTAACAATGAGTAGTAGATACATACAGTGCCATGAAAAAGTGTTTGCCCCCCTCCTGATTTCTTCAGATCATCAAACAAATTTAAATGTGAGAGAAAGATAACTAAAAAAACACAAAATGCAGTTTTTAAAGGATGGTTTTATTTATTCAGGGAAAAAGGCTATCCAAACCTACCTAGGTCTATATCTAGGTCTATGTCACTGCAAACAACCACTCCCTTTAGAACTATAGGATTCTAAATAATATTCTAAATATATCCTAACAACCCTTAAACAATAAGTAAAACCCCAATGGTAGCATAAGTAGGCAGTGGTATGTATAAAGAGAGGTAGTTTAGGATATTGCACCAAAGTATTTTCACAGTGACTGCTTTGTTCATTGTTGGTGGTGAGTAGCATGATGGCCCATAGAAAGAAGTTGTTTTTCAGTCTGATCGTCCTACCAAACCCCAAAACTGTGAATTCATCAAAATAAATGGTAGAATATAAAAAATATGGCACATCTCAGTTCACAAAACAATGTATTTAGGACACAAATACTTGCATCTCTTTTTTGTTTGGCTTGTATAAAAGATGTTCAACCCTTCTATATATTTCAGTGAATCTCGTCTATTGTATTTGTATATATTTTATCATACTGATGTATTTATTTTTTCACATAACCATCCGCAGGTGGACCTTCCCCACTCTGAATTGTCGGACCAGTCGGTGCAGAAGCGCTGCAGTGAGGCCCTGGCTCTGATGAAAAGCGCCTGGCAGAGGGCCGACAGTCTGGCCCGAGGCAGGGCTCAGCGTGAGCCCTGGTGCTGACCTGCAGTTAGACACAAACAGTTTCAACACTTGGGAAACGGTGTCCACTCAGGCAGACCTTATGTCTAACAGTCGAATGGACAGACAAGGACAGTTACGTATGTTTCATTTGTGTTTGTAGTGTCAAAGGAAGTGGAAAACAAAACTTTGTATTGCAAGTAGTGGAAATGAGGTGGTGAAAGTTCTGCAAAGGAAAAAGCAAAAGAGAAGTAGCTATGCATATGCCACTTTGTCAACCTAGAGACAACTTTGAATTTAAAAAGTGAATATTAAGAAATGAGTGACCTTTATCTGGATTGTTTTTTTAGAGAAGAAATACGGGAATAATGCCAAAGTGGCTGTCTTTTTTGTAGGAGACATTTACTTATGAAGTGAAGATTTTGGTAGTATTGACAATCTACGCACAATAAGAGCAACCTGATCGTAAAAGAACCTTTCAAATGAAGAAAGGGCCATCATTAATGGGGTAATCACACATCACTTTTAGGCTCACGTGATGTGTAATTAGAACACTGCTGCTTTGCATCATGAAGATCCTCACTTAGTGCCGAGAATGTACTTGTAGCCTTCACTTTGCGCTGCTCACAAAATTCTGTCAAGATGAAGTCACTCCTTACTTTTAACAGCGGGACGTTCTGCTGAACCTGAACTGTGGTATGATTGACAGTACAAACATGAGGATGCAGTAGGATTAGTTTCTGCTGGTGGTTGTGTATGTGTTTGACGGCACGTACTGGAGTTTTAAACACTGGTATATTCAGAGGAGAAACGTGAAGAGAAGAGGTATTGTAAGATGTTTATATGAAGGATCTAACTGTTGCACTGTTACATGAAATTCTTAAGCCTGTGGTTTCGCTCTCTTATTACTCAGATAAAAAGACCTTATCAGGAAATGTAACTTGCCTTTTTCTCCACTGCACAAACAAGTGGAGGCTTCCATGCACAGTTGCACATTGTTTTTTGTTAGTCTTTTTTAAAGGTACCACTTATACTTTGTGTTATTTGCATAGTGTGCTATTTTACAAAGTGGGAACATATTTATCTTCCTTTTTTTTTTTTTTTTTTTGATCAGACTAAATTATTTGATAAATTAACATTGTCTTGGTTCAAAGCAAAAAGTTTTAATGATGTGGTAAAGATTAGGTGAGTGTAAAGAATGTTAGACTGTTTTCCCAGCTGCATTCAGTGTTATTTAACCCTTAAGTGTATTAGCGAACTTGCACGTACTGTAAACTATTGTATCAACTATTAGAGTGGCCTTTACTTACAGTTTTGGGGGATAATATCACTAAATTAAGTAAAGAATTATTAAGTCTGTGTGATTAACTGCCAATTGTCCTGGGTGTACCAAGCATCAGCTGAGATAGCCTCCACCCCCTGTGTAACTGGAGGTAGAGAAGAGGTAGGAAAAAAAAAAGAATGAATCAAAGAATTCTGAAGTTGTCATTTCTTTTGGCATACTGTACTCTACTGTGAGAACTTGGCTTTTGGATCTGCATCCCTTTCTCTAACTTTAACGTGCATTGATTACCAAAGCATATCTTTGAGAGGAATAATATTCAGTTTATTGTTGAATTCTGAACCAGGCCTGTTTTTGGCTTATATGGATGGAAATTAAAAATTAAGTTCACTTTTTTTTTTGATATGTGTGTAATTGCCTTACTGTTCAGTGCACTCTGGGACACCCAGTCATGCACAAGCAACTTGTTTTGTCTGTTGCATAAAGTTTTGTCAAGTAAGCCTTTTCCAGTGCAATTTGGTCGCATAACTTTTATGAAAATTAATCTCAGGTTGCTTTAATTCCAATACCCATATGTTTTTTGACATCAGTCTAATTTTTATGAAATATTTTTGTTATTTTAGTTTAATGCACCACCATTATGCCATTATTTTGGAGCTGTTTTACATGATAATCTTGAAAATGTCCTAAAAAGGATTGGCAGTTACCGCACTTGAAATTCTGCATATTGTGACAACTTGTGACACAGTGTGTAAATACAGACAGATCTTTTGCGCCCTAGAGCAAAGTTTAGGTTGGGACATTGCTGGCCAATGATGGATGACATCTTCTGTGTTGGTTTTGTTGATAAATGTGAACTGCATGTACAATTTATATAATTTTATTTGACTGTACATAGAGCACTAATCACATAAAACATAAAGACGTGCTTGCCCCAAAGGTTTTCAGCTGTTCATGAAAGTAGTCTGTGTACCGAGAAAGCCTTGCGGTGGACACATTAATAAATAAAACTCTTAATACATTTATTGCTTTGTCATGTGCACCTATTTTTAGAGATGTTTACTGTGTGTATAGTGTGTGGTGAAATATTTTATAAATACTGCCCCCTGCTGGCACAATTATGTAAAATTTGATTTCTTAAAGACAGATTTGGATTTTCGTTGTTATTGTGGTCATCAATCAGTAAAAGTCAAATCTAGGTTAATTCTAGGCTTTTTTCACCTGTCCTGCAGCGATCATCTGCACACTCAAAAATGCGCCTCTCATGTTTTGGAAAATGTGGAAATACAGAGGTAGTCTATACTGGTGTCATACATTCACCCACAAATTCTTCTACTGTGACCGAGAAAATAAAAGCTGTTTTAACTAAGGATTAATTACAAAAAATTAAGAAAATCATGAATATTATAAATCGTAAACAACATGCATTTAACTTATTTAAACATATACGTACTCATTGTTGGATAGGCTATTTTAATCACAAACCACAACATAAACGTCCCCAAATTATCTCTATGTAACAGTACAATAATTTGCATTGTGTTGTAATGGTTCAGTTAAAAAGGAATCACCCAAGACGTATATTGTTGTCTACAAAATCAATATAACAATTGTTTGCGTTTTGAGGCATTATGAAAGGTTATAAATAAACATGGACCACGCCCACACGCGACCAAATGCGGCGTGCCGCGTTATTTGGTGACGTCATTCAAAAGCGCGCAGAATAGCTAGCTCGCTTATTGATCATGTGTGTAACTGTAAGGGGACAAATTTGCTCTTTGCAGATATAATAGCGTACACACACTGTTTTACACTTTCAGACACTAAAGGGACATGGAACAGAGAAAATGATATAACATAATATGTGGAGCAACTAAGTAAACGAACTGGTGAGTGAAGAACTAGCTAACACCTTTACCCTTCATTTCAACAGTTGTCCTGAATGCGCGCCTTTTTTTCTCTTCACTGCCATTGGTCTAGCTTTTATTAACCGTTTTGAATGTGATTTATTGGTCAGCATATTTACTTTTAATTTTCAATTAAAATACATTTACAGTAGGTACTTTCTTTTTTTTTTGGGTGACAACACATTTATACGGTCTTGACTTTTAGCAGTAATATATGCATTGGAGATGCAATGACATGACATGTGTGACATGGCAACTGTATTCATTTCAAAACTCTATGGGTAAACGTATTTCAGTTTTTGTTTTGATGTGATATGGTTAAATGAGGACACCAAGAGACTTTGTGAAAGGGGAGTAGTACAGTCCTCCTAATTTTTAAAAACAGTTTAGTAAAACTGCTGACAAAGCCAAAGACCAGCCTGTTAACTTGTTTTTATAGCATTATGACACATTAGGTGCATTCATTAATCTTACTCTGTTTCTGTTGGACAATAACATGTTGTATTCTGTCTGTACATGTACGTTATTACAGCAAGACATCTGCTTTTCAGAGACAAAACAACCAAAGGCACTCCGGGCCAACTTCAGACTGCAAGAGTATACACATGTATTACAAAATTGGCATGCAGACTTTGATACACATAGACTGCATATTGGACCCACAATTTAACTGCAAAAAGTAAACATAGTTCAAAAATGCAAGCTAAGAAGCAGCATTTTGTGGGAATAAGCAGGACTTGATCTCATCAATAGCTTGTGTGATTCTAAATAGGAGGAAACTAAAGCCTTATGAATAGGAATATTATTCTAATCTTCACTTTTGTTTTTGCTCCCATTTTTCATGAGCTCAACTCAAAGGTCTAAGACTTTTTCTTTGTACACAAAAGGCCTATTTCTCTCAAATATTGTTCACAAATCTGTCTAAATCTGTGTTAGTGAGCACTTTGCCGAGATAATCCATCCACCTCACAGGTGTGGCATATCAAGATGCTGATTAGACAGCATGATGTTTGCACAGGTGTATCTTAGGCTGGCCACAATAAGAGGCCACTCTAAAATGTGCAGTTTCACGGCACAATACCACACTTGTCACAAGTTTTGAGGGAGCGTGCAATTGGCATGTTGACTGCAGGAATGTCCACCAGAGCTGTTGCCCATGAGTTGAATGTTCATTTCTCTACCATAAGCCGTCTCCAAAGGCATTTCAGAGAATTTTGCAGTACATCCAACCGACCTCATGTCCACGTGTAACCACACCAGCCCAGGACCTCCACATCCAACATCTTCACCTCCAAGATCGTCTAACACCATCCACCCCAACAGCTGCTGCAACAATCAGTTTGCATAACCAAAGAATTTCTGCACAAACTGTCAGAAACCGTCTCAAGCTCATCTGCTCCTCGTCCTCATCGGGGTCTCAACCTGACTGCTGTTCATCGTCATGACCAACTTGAGTGGGCCAAATATTCACATTCGATGGTTCACAGATGAATCCTGGTTTTCACTGTACAGGGCAGATGGCAGACAGTGTGTATGACGTCATGTGGGTCAACGTTGTGGATCGAGTGGCCCATGGTGGTGGTGGGGTTATGGACAGCAAACACAAGTGCATTTTATTGATGGCATTTTGAATGCATAGAGATACCGTGATGAGATCCTGAGGCCCATTGTTGTGCCATTCATCCCTGACCATCACCTCATGTTGCAGCATGATAATGCACGGCCCCATGTTGCAAGGATCTGTTCATAATTCCTGGAACCTGAAAACAACAAGTTCTTGCATGGCCAGAATACTCACCAGACATGTCACCCATTGATTATGTTTGAGATGCTCTGGATCGTCGTATACAACAATGTGTTCCAGTTTGTGCCAATATCCAGCAACTTCTCACAGCCATTGAAGAGGAGTGGACCAACATTCCACAGGCCACAATCAACAACCTGATCTACTCTATGTGAAGGAGATGTGTTGCACTGTGAGAGGCAAATGGTGGTCACACCAGATACTGACAGGTTTACGGCTTTGAGTTCAGCTCATGAAAAATGGGAGCAAAAAGAAAAATGTTGTTTATATTTTTGTTCAGTGTACTTCTCAGATGTCCACTGGCTGCTCTCTGTTGTTCAAAAGCCCAGTGCAGGGGATGGTAAGTGTTGTTTGGTATATCACCGGTCCTGTTGTGTGTCTGTTGCTCCACTGCTCAACCAGAGTCTCCAAACTAATACCAATAGTTGAACCTGCCCTTTCTATTAGTTTTTTACCTTCGATATCTTTTTCTGAGACTGCCCCCAACAGACTGCTGCTTTTAAAAAAAATGAATTACAATATATATTATTTGCTTAATCCCTATGCATAGG
This sequence comes from Rhyacichthys aspro, assembly GCA_036850595.1. NCBI lineage: Eukaryota > Metazoa > Chordata > Actinopteri > Gobiiformes > Rhyacichthyidae > Rhyacichthys > Rhyacichthys aspro. The sequence continues at coordinate 3,902,453 of CM072154.1, forward strand.
ACTTAATATCTGTATCCAGCTTTACTTTCCAACGTCAAGCCCCGGCAACACTAGTACTATCTCCACTCTGCAGTGTTTTTATTCTTTAGCCGTCCCTTTAACATCTCTGCTCTGTTCTGACTGTGATGGTGCATTTACGCATGTACAGCACAAATTCTAAATTATTGTGAAATAAAAAGCTTTGTTCAGCTATTCCAAGTATACCCCGTGCTAATGTGTGTATAAAACCAATTTACCCCCTTAACAGCCTCCTACATGTCCCAAATAATGAATCTTTCTGAGCCCCATGTTGTTTAATACATTATTTATGAAAGGAGACTGAAGGCCATGATTTACATTTCAGAAAAAAAATGCAGCAACAGAGCACTCACAGCAGCTTAGTCCATTACAGTGTTTCAGCACTACCTCGAGCAGCGGAGGAGCAGAGCAGCCTGTCGGATGCAGAGAAAGGGAAGAGGAGGAGGAGGAGGGAGGGGATAAGACAAGCACTGATCACTGTAGATCCGACAGAATCCTTTTCTCTCCAGCAAAGGTGCATTGCTCACATAGTAGTATTTTCTTCTTCCATTATTACAGGATTACTTATGACTTGGCATTTTTCTCAACAGAGCTTCTCTCATCATCTTCACCATGTTGAGGAAGAGCTCTGAGCTGCTGAAGGGAGACAGAGAAGTCCTCCTGGATCTGGACCACGGAGCTGAAGCACAAACCACAGACAGCTATGGGAGCGTGCAGAATGGCAGCTTCATACCGCCAAGATATGTAAGAACTCTTGTGCTGGTGACCTGTCCACTTTTCTTGTGTTCCCTAAGCAGGTGGCTCTCTTTGCATAGTCAGCAGGAAAAACAAATTGTAACCGCTCTGCTGCTGTCTCACCTCACTGACTTCTCACAGAGACTGCAGTATATCTGTCAGAAGCTTGTTATGTTATAGTCACAGTTTGAGATGAACATTTGCTTGTTGTTTTCCCTATTAAGCTAATTTATTACATTAAATAAGAAAGCCACAGATTTTTACATGTTTTATTACTTGGTCTTTTTGAGCTTTTATTAGATAGTGTCAGTTTTAGTTTATTGTTGAAATAGTTTCCCTCTGTAGCTAATCAGAGGTAAGCCCTAAATGAGTATTCTCATCTCTAAGAAATTACAATTGTAGGGGGGTTTAAAAGAGGCTATTGGACAATTAAAAAGAGCCTTGATATAATGCAAACTGATAATTTCTTGTTTTCTCCCCATTTGAGTCCATCTAGTGAGGTGCGATGTTGGCAACAGAAAATATCTTCATGGCTCTTATACGGTAAAGATGTTTTATTTTCTTTGTTTGTATGTCAGTTTTCAGCTGTGAAGGCTGATGATGATGATGATGATGATGGGCCCATCTCCACACTTGAAAACAGAAGTAACCCGCCTCAAACACAGACGGGGAATCATTTCAGAGATGGAAAAACCAAAATTGGTAAACTGTTATCTTACAAACACATTAATTGGATGAGAGGCAGTTTTTTTTTATCTTACCTCTTGTGGTTTGGTTTGGTTTGGTTCAGACTTTGTGTTAGTGTGGGAGGTTCGCTCACGGAGGAAGAGGAGAGAAAAGGGAAACTCTGAGGCGAGCGTTGCTGGAGGGAAGACCGCTGAGGGGACCAGCAGATCTGAGCTCAGGAAGGCCCAGCTGGCTCAGTGGAGAGACAAATTTGTGCAGAATCTGGAGAGTGCTGGGCTGCTCATGGAGAAGGTAGGTTATCTCTGACTGTGTCTTTGTGTCTTTTAAACATGTCTGCTTCAATACGTGTCTCCTCTACAGGAGGAAACAGCCAGTGAAAAGAAAACTGTCCACTTTCTCAAACTCAGTGCCCCTTGGGATGTGTTGGTGTATTACGCAGAGGAACTGTGCCAACGAGCCCCTCTGCAGGTTAGTGCTCAAGCTGGATGATACTGTATATTGTGAAAATGTGTGCTCTATCCTATTCAGTATCAAAACAATATTTAATATGCTTGTTTAAATTTGTAATGTTAACACACCTTGGATTAATTTAATTTTCACATAATGAAAGTTTTTTTATTACATTTTTACAAAAAAGAATCACAGACCATGTTACAAACATTTATATTTATTAAACATTAAATTAGTATATAATTAGTAACTATAGCTTTATACTGTAGGTATCAAAATGGGACGGACACAGTGCAGTTTAGTAAAATCAATATTATATTACATAGAACTTTGTAATATTGCCATGTGAGTGGTTCCCTGACATTAAACAGGATTAAAATACACTTCTAATAGAGTCTTGTTACTTGTTTCCTTTAGGCACAGCCACATCTGGACCTGAACACTTCTGCTTGGGTCCTTAACAGACTATGCATACCTAACGTCATGATGGAGTCAGTGCCAAACAGACCAGTGGACTATTACACTTGTGCCTTTCGAAAGTCCAAGATGAACAGGTGTCTTTTGTGACTTCTGTGACTAGTGCAATAAAAATAGGTTAAAGTAAACAAATTCATATCTGTGTTCTGCAGATTTCTTGGGAGTGACAACCAGGAAAATTACTTCACAAATGCTCAGCGACACCGTGTGGTGAGTGACTCAGAAGAGAGTGGGGTTTGCCTTCAACTTTCTGCATTGGATTTAAAAATAAATTATAAAAAAAATAATAAAAGGAAAGATGAAAAACAACTGCTCCTAACCTTCTTATTAGTTTGGACACGCAGAAAACAAAATAAGCAAAGATAAAATGAAATTTAAAACCATTATTTCACTCAAATGTGAAGTGCTTTATCACAAATTACAGCAGTGACATGAAACAAAAATGTGGAATTAATAAAAATGTACATTTCTTACTTTGTTTTGTTACTATCACCAATAAAATGTCCCAGTCAGCCTTGCTTCCCAGTTCGGTCACACCAACACACAGCTAAAACACAAGTCATTGGGACATTTCGCAGTTTATGCTTTTTATTGATTGTTTTGAAATTTTTTCTCTTTTTCCTATAAAGGAATTAGATTATTTTACTGTCCCCATGCCGACAATGTGCAAAGAAATCCCAGAAATATCCTGCAACAAAAAGAACCTTTAAATTAGACCAACTTATTTAATTAATTTACTTTTTACTTTATTGTTTTAGGTGTATGAGATTCTTGCCAGGACAGTTTATGGCAAAAGAAAGCGAGCTGAAGTTGGTGTGGACAGACTCTTAAATGAAGGCGCCTACACTGCAGCTTTCCCGCTTCATGAGGTCTGATTTAGTCGCCTATATACGGTTATGTAAATGATGTAGTGTGCCCTCATTCCTAATACACAGATGTCTTTTGTCACAGGGCCCCTACAAACCTTCAGGGTACGGGGCCCGGCCTGAGGAGCTGAACCAGAGGCAGGTTCTCTACCATTTCTGGGCTCGCTGGTGCAAATGGTACAAGTACCAACCTCTGGACCACATCAGGGAGTATTTTGGAGAGAAGATTGCTCTGTACTTTGCTTGGTTAGGTAAATGTTATGTGTTGTTCAGTGTCTTTGTTAAATAGAGCTCATGTGTTGTAACCTACCAAAACACTTTTGGTTTGTAAAGTTAGATAGAAATAGTGGTTAGTGTAAATGGAAGGCTCTAAAAGGTGCTAGTAGGCTTTGCTGCCACTGTGAAGTAATAACACAAAGCCCACATTTCCACTATCTGAACTCTAGTAGACCTTTTAGCTGCTTTATTGCATGAGAGCTAAAACAACAGGCTGTCCTAATGTTAAGAGCATTTCAACTTTAAAAGCAGTGCTGCAGTGTAATTGCACATCCCAAATCCCACCACAGCAGCCTAATGGAGTGTGTGTCTCTGCAGGTTTCTACACAACCTGGCTGCTGCCGGCCGCTGTGGTTGGAACTCTGGTCTTTGTGTCCGGAGCCATGTCCATGGGCACCAACATACCAGCGTGGGTACACAGACAAGACATGATTAAAAATGTTCATTTAAAAGGTTACCTCTGCAGTGGCTGCACAACACAGCACATCTCAGGAGCTGGTTTGGCACAGTCCTATATTTTGAGTTATATTTTGAACAGACAGTGTAACAAGCTGCACAGGACAGATTAGTGGGAAATGATTCAGACCCACATGCAAATATAGCACATTTGGGTTGGTTTTTTTTTTTAATAAGCAGGTAACCATCAATTCAAAAACTACATGACCACAATGCAAAGACAGGATTTGCAACACCTTTGGGCTGAAGCAGCTGGATAACAAAATACTTTTTCTAAAAAAAAAAAAAAAAAAAACCCCAAACTGTTGTGCAATTAAGTAGTTAAATGTTAAAAATTCTTACAAATGTATCAAAAGAAAGAGATACATGTCCTAAGTGGTGATTAAAACACATTTACACATTTTTAAATACTTATATTTTATTACAGTTTTATATATATATATATATATATATATATATATATATATATATATATATATATATATATATATATATATATATATATATATATAATGTACTGCATATTGACAGTTATTCTGTGCTTAGAACCAAAACTTGAGAGTAAAGCAGTGTATGTCTGTTCCCAGCTAATGATACATTTATTATTCTTGTGTGGATTCTGCTGAGCTGACAGTGCAGTGTGTCTTATTTAAATACTGTATTCTCACTTTGTGTTCCACCTGCTTCAATTGTGTCCTCTTGGCACAAAACAGGCTTCAGAAACAGGATTGTGAATCACTGCTCTCTAATAAGGAAACAATCAAATGTCTGGGCTTTGTGAGGCTCACACTGGAGCCATGGAGGAGATTGGTTGGAGAACAACCATAAACTGCCGCTGCTTGTGTAATAATGGACAATTAGTGAAGAATAATCTCTCCATTACATCCGAAAGTGGATAGATGTCGGTCTGTGAGATGAGTCTGTATTAGTGTTGCATATATCATGAACAGTAATGGCTTTAGACTCACTGAATGACTCACTGAGACGAGAGCAGTGGTAGCAGGTAGTCTCTGCTTTTTTGTTGAAGAAATTAATAGAATCAGACTTTATAAACAGAAACAACATTTTTTTTTACGGCATAATGACGTGATAAAATTATAGATATGTATGTTATTATAATGCTATGACTAAAAGTACTCTGGTCCTGTCAACAGAGAAGAGATCTGTGACAATGGGACCAGTTACCTCATGTGTCCACTCTGTAACACATGTAAAGCCTGGAACATGTCTGACATCTGCACCATGGCAAAGGTAAATCAGATGTTTCACTTGATGTTTCACCTCATACTTGTTATGCAATCACTACTTTGCAGGAATGTTTAATACTTTGGGTACAAGTTGAAATGCCTCAAACATCTTTAACTTCTTGCCGTGCAGTTGGGCTACCTGTTTGACCATCCAGGGACAGTCCTCTTCAGTGTGTTCATGTCGTTCTGGGCTGTCACCTTCTTGGAATACTGGAAAAGAAAGATGGCCACTCTGGCTCATCATTGGGACTGTATGGACTTCCATGAAGAGGAGGTATTAAAACTTAACATCTGCAACCCACGAGTATATTTACAGATTCTACATTTTAAGTAAGGATTCCCAAAATATATTTACTCGTTATTGATAGTCTGACCTATTCCACTAATATTATGGTATTATGCTTGGTTAAATGGACATGCAATGACTGTTAGTTCATGTAACGGTATAAATACAAGTAACATGCTTAAACATCTATTTACCAACGGGACTAAATTACAGGAATGCCATGTTTTCGACCCACTGCGAATAGCTGCCCCAACAAGCCGCAGAGTAATGTAATGTTAAAAACTACCAGCGTCTTACAAACAACAAGCATATTCTACAAAAACACTGTATTGTGTATAAATATTCTCACAATATCCATTTTAGATGATGACAGACACAGACCGGATGAAAGCATTAGAATTGTTCATGTTTTTTCTCACATTTGGTTCAAACATATTTAATCTCAAACCAGTTTTGTGAATGTTATCTTGGTCTCCATCCCTGTTTTTTAAATAGAGAATAGTTTAATTCTATATTAGGAAGAAGAGTTGGTGACCTGTATGCTTGTGTTTGTGTCAGAAGATTTTTATTTTATTTTCTAAATCGTATTTATTATTCAGTTTCACCCCCTCATTGTATATGATTTGCTATTGTTTAAGTTATTTAACATACTCAAGTGAAAGAGTTAAAACAACTTGTTGTTGCCTAAAAAGCATCGATAGCAAGAATCGATAAAGAATCGGATTGATAAGCAGAATTGTGCAATTGGCATTGATAAAATCTTATCAATTCCCAAACCTAATTAACACTGAATTAATGGTTGCCAAAAAATCCTACAAATGTAGCAAGTAAAGAAAATGAGAGCAAGTGAAACACAAATGTTTATTGAGGCAAAGATAATTCTGACATTGAGTTTAAGATAAGCTCTAAGCTCTGATACAGTGTATTAGTATTTCGCAGTGGGGAGCTGGTTCAGTTTTAAATTAAAGCAGGCAGTGCTGCTGTGGCAGGTGAGGGGGGTTCGGAGCTTGTGCTATAACAACAATCTAATAAATAAAATTTCATGATCCATGTCTTGATGGTACTGTTTGGTCCAGGAGCGTCCTCGGCCAGAGTTTTCTGCCATGGCTCCAATGATGGAGGAAAACCCAGTGACTGGAGTCAAAGAGCCCTATTTTCCAGAGAAGACTAGACTGTCCCGCATGTTCACCGGCTCTATGGTTATTATTATGATGGTGAGGCCCTCACTATTTATTCATTAATAGCATGCAAATATGTATTCAAAACTAAATTTATGTTTGTGTGAACAAGACTATATACCTGTTCCTGAGCACTGAGCTTTGTTCACTCAGACAACCACTACCATTTGATTCACTGTTACATTCACTAACACTGTCAAAACTGTATTTTCAAGTTTTGCTTGTATTTTTGTATTTGATATTCTGTAGAGAAATAGTGGTTAGTCTTTCAGTATTATGTTAATGTAGCAGGCTTTAATAAAACTTAATCTAGAATCCGAGTCATTTTCCCCTGAAGGCTAAGAGTGACAAAGTACAAAGTATTTATCAACATGATCTACGTCAACGTATGAACGCCAAGATCACGTTTAGCTCTCCTCCTCAAATCCTTACAATACTAATTACTTATTGTTAGGAGGTCTAAATAAAGACAGAAATACAGAGAAAGAGGATATAGATATGAAAAAAATATATTTAGTCCTAAAATTGCAGAAACTAGAACTTTACCATGGTCAAAGTATATGTTCAGTAACAACACTGCTCTGTCTGGTCTTGCAGCTGTGTGTGGTGATGATCTTCCTAGTGACTGTGGTCATGTGTCGCGGTATCATCAGTGTCATGATGTTCCACACTGGCAGCCCTGTCCTGCGCACAGAGGTACAGCATGTAGAACTACTAGTCTTATTGAAGACAGATATAATCAGTTGATTTAGGCAAAAATGGAAACAAAAGATTAATCAGGGGACATATAAATTATTTGTATGCCAACCAGCAATAAAAAAAATACAAGATGGTTAGGAGGAATAAAAATTAATAAAATGATTAATAATAATTTATTTATTAATAGATCATTTCAAGTTATTCCATAGAGAGGATACTTTGAATGTTAATATATAAAACTGCAGTAGATGATTATAGCTGATTTTTCCATATTAAAATAATTATAATTTTTAGCCTACATACACATATTTTTTTCTGGGTTTTTTTTTCTGTGTATTGTTTTTGTAATCTTTTTCTGTTTCTGTGTAATTCATTTTTTAAAAAAAAGAGAGAGAGAGAGCATGTTAAAAATAATTTTCTGGAATGGTGGTATTACATACAGCCACAAGCTATTTCTGTTTAAATGAAGGTGTGTCATTTTCTTTCTAGGCAGGAACCATTGCAAACATCTGCAGCAGTATTGTGAATCTTGGCCTCATCCTGCTGATGGGCAGGGTTTACACAGCATTAGCTGAGCAGCTCACTAAATGGGGTAAGAATCAATATCGCTCCCTAACACCTTAAACTGCAACACACAGTGACCAGCACTCAGAGTCGATGAGATGAAATTTATTGCAGTTGTTATAGAGCACACCATAAAGGCACCGAGAAGTAGTGATTATAGAGGTCCCCAGATTAAAACTACAGTTCCTTTTTGCAACCATTTTATTCTTAATCCTGTGCATCTTGTTTCTTTTTGGTAGAAATGCACAGAACACAAACCCAGTATGACAACGCCTTCACCTTGAAGGTGTTCATCTTTCAGTTTGTCAACTTCTACTCTTCTCCTTTTTATGTTGCTTTCTTTAAAGGAAGGTGAGTCAAATGGTCTTTAACAGATGATTGCACACAAATGATTATTAAATGACTTCTCTCTAAATTTACAGGTTTGTGGGTTACCCTACTAACTATGGAACTTTGTTTGGGATGAGAAATGAAGATGTGAGTCAATCCACTATTAGGCTTCATTTACCTGAATTTAATAAATATGATTTTTATGTAACTAATACACTGGCTTTTATATTTATCGCAACTCGTTTTGAATTGTTTCTTTGTGTTTATCTGGAGCAGTGTGGTCCTGGTGGCTGTCTCATTGAACTGGCTGAACAACTCTTCATTATAATGGTGGGGAAGCAACTCATCAACAACATTCAGGAGTTCATCATCCCGTAGGTTTTGGTTTTTTTTTAAACATTAAATATCAAAGCCTGCATGAAGGCCAATCCAATCTGGACATCCTACTGCACAGCAAAACATACATTATCTTTTATGTGACTTCTCACACTGGACATGCCTTAATGTTGCTGTGCTTGCGCTCTCCACCAATTCTACCATGACTGGTGGATAGAGAGCAATACAGCAGCTGGAAAATTCTAAATCTATAGTTGTTAACCAATATAAATAACCTATCAAAGCAGACACAGCCATCACATGATCAAGTCATTACTTTCCTGCAAGAACTTTAATAAATATAATATTTAGTCAGATACAAAGTAAAATATGGTGCAATCACTAGCCATTGTCCAGCCTCCTGAAATAAACAGTAAATATGTTGAGGAACAATTAAGCATTGCATGTATTTTTCCTCAAAATTAACAATTTCTGTTACAAATATACCAGAAGGTTAGTGGTTAATGGAAAAAGTATGCACTGACCAAAGTTGAGTTTAATGTAAGAACATTAAACCATCCATTGTAATCCCGGGATTTATTCAAATACATTTTAATACTAAAGTACACCACTTTTCTGTGTCTGCTCTAACAGGAAAGTGAAGGCCTGGCAGCAGAAGAGAACGTTAGTGAAGGTGCTGGGTGGCAAAGGTAAACGTGAGCCTCAGCCGTGGGAGGAGGACTACCAGTTGGTGGAGTGTGAGGGACTTTTTGAGGAGTATCTGGAGATGGGTAGGTATCCTCAGCCGGGCTTTGTGTCAGTCACCTTCTTTTTAGACTGTTGGACACACTGTTTCACTTATTTCATAAGTTGTTAATGCAGTACAGTTATAAGAAAAGTGTCTGATTGTGCTGCAGTGCTCCAGTTTGGTTTCATCACCATCTTCGTGGCAGCCTTCCCCCTCGCTCCGCTCTTTGCCCTACTAAACAACTGGGTGGAGATCAGACTGGACGCTCACAAGTTTGTGTGTGAGTACCGCCGCCCGGTGGCTGAGCGAGCACAGAACATTGGAGTCTGGTTTAACATTCTGGAGGCTCTGTCGCACTTGTCAGTCATCGCCAATGTAAGTTTGGGAAATACATGCTTATGAAAAGTAATCATGGTACAAAATGTAATGTTTTTCTCAACCTCTGTAGGCCTTCCTCATAGCTTTCACATCAGACTTCTTACCTCGCCTGCTCTACCAGTACAAGTTTGAGAATGATCTCCATGGATACGTCAACTTCTCTCTGGCCTATGCTCCATTAAACTACACTGAATACCCTCTGTGCAGGTTTGGATGCTGTGCCTCTGAATACATATAGCAGTCATTAAATCAGATATATTTAATCACTTCGTCAAGCAAACTCCTTGTTATACTTTCTTGTTGTGTTTAGATCAGGTACCTGTCCAAAAAAAGGTGGTATTTGCTCTCCCCTCTTATTCCACAGTTACAGCATAACTGCCTTTTCTTTGTGTTTTAGGTATAAAGCTTACAGAGATAACAATGGAAGCTACACACTGTTCTACTGGGAGCTGCTCGCTGTCAGACTTGGTTTTATCATTGCTTTTGAGGTAATTAAAATGACTGCTTTTTTGTCCGTTTTCTTCTAAATTAAATGGTTTGTTGTTTGTTTGAAGGTTATTTAATAAATGAAGAGATACAACAAAGTCATTTAGCATTACAGAGGCACTGGCAGCTATACTGAATGCAGTCATACTATTGTCACAAAATAAAACCAACAGTTAGATTGTTAGCCTGGCCAGCCATTCAAATTCTTTTTTATTCTATACAAAGAATTAGTCTGGGCCCTGTCAACTTTAGTTTGATTTCCAGGAGGAGGAAGAAATACACATACAAGCAATCAAAATGAATGGAATAGTACCATTATTTGCAGGAACCAACGAGATTATAAAGCATTTTCTCCACTGATGTCAGGGTTATGAGAGATAAAAGTCATCATATTAGAACAAATCTTAATTTTTTCCATACAATCAATTCAATATGCTCAGTTCCCTCATATAACAGTTAGTACAAGGTCTTATATGAATGGTTTCTGCTTGGTATCCGTCCAGAAACTGCAAATCCTTCAGAACTCCACAGCCCATATGATAACTTGCACCCTCTCCATACAACACATCAGCTCTGTCTTACAACAGTTCCACTTGCTTCCCCTAAGACTAAGAAATGACTTTAAAATACTGCTCATCACCTTCAAACTCATCCATAACCAGGCCCCATAATATCTGTCAGGTTTAATCCATGTTGCCACAAGTCCTCCTCTTCCATCCACCTCACAGCCCCCTCTGCCCAATTATTATAATATATTATTATTAATTGCACCGGGTTTTTTGAAAGGCAGCTATGACTCAAATGTATTATTTATTAATATTATTATGAAATGAAATTAATGAAGATTGTTCTGCCTTTAGTGTCAACCACTGACTAATCCAACTCCACTACCTCTGACATCCCTGCTCTTCTGTCCTGCAGCATGTGGTGTTCTTTGTGCTGCGAGCCATTGATTGGATCATCCCAGACGTCCCTGAGTCTCTGCAGCTGAAGATAAAGAGAGAGCGCTACCTGGCCAAACAGGCTCTAACGGAAAACCAGGAGGCTCTGCTGGTGAGTCGAGGCTCACGGGCCGCCTCTGCCACTCCGGGTGCCTCCAGCACAGGTCAGTGGAACACAGGACACACATGCTCACAACACACCGACTTTCCTAATCTTACTGTTTCTCTTCTCATTGAGGACAACAAATAATCAAATTAAGAAATCCTGCTTCTAAATTATTATTTGAATCACCACCACGGCTGGGACAGGTTTCTTTATCACATGCTAGTTTTTACTCATAATCATAATCTTAGATGTTTCCCATGTTTTTGCCAGTATAGTAAGTTTAATACACAAGTACAAGTTTATTACACAGAAGAGATCATCCTGTCTGTAGAATTTTTCTGAGTGGGATTTTAGTAAATTCCACGTTTTAAAGCCCCCTCCACATACTTACTCACCTTTATGGAGCGTTTGCAAAGCACCTGCAGCTTCATGAGCAATCATAAACTCACTACGCTGCACGCAACATGATCATTAGAGATAATTGCTGTGGGATCTGGGCCAAATACATCACTGTCAGAATGAATGAATACTATGGGCATGGTTCATTTTCATCTGTCAACATGACTGCTGATGTTTACCTAAACAGTAAAACTCACACACTCTTTTATTTAAAAACTGTCTCATTACATTATCCCTAATGTGTTCATGTAGAATGAAGCTGTTGAAGTGTGTGTTCATCGTCTTGTGTGTGTGTCCTGTGCTCTGACCTGTGCTGTTGTGTGTCTCACTTTGTAAATGTTGTCGGGTAAGGCCAGGTGAGTACTACAAATGTAAGTACATACTAATTACAGAATAGTGTAATCGCAAAACATAACCTATTTATACCTTATTTAAGACTTTTGACACTGTTTTAAGCTAAAGTTAATCATAAGCTTTCATTTCACCTGTGACAAATAATCGTGGCCTCTGCGATTTGAAAATCTCATTTTTAAATGTTGGAAATTAATCACCAATGTGATTTATCATTCAACTCTAAAACTGGCTGACTACATCAAATGATTAGTGCAGCTCATTATTTTAGCCTTCACCAAATTCCATATTCTTCAATCAAAGTATATTTCTGTGTTATGGGAAATTGTATTTAACATGTTTGCATCCAGGTAAAAATAATAGCTGGGAAACAAAAGCTTTGATAGTGTAATTCCATTGTAATGATATACATATGAATGTGTTTCCTGCCAAGAAACAACAAAACTGTATTAACTGTACAGAAATTGTAAAGAGATTAAATCACACATGTCAAACCTATGGGGAAAAAGTGCCCCCCTCACCTTTTTATTTAGCTGTAGATGGGATTTGGCCCTTTAATCAAATTGCTTTAGCACAAAACAAAAAGTTGCTTTGAAGATTTTTATAGTAAATCTTTTTCCTAGGGTATATACAGTATAGGTAAAATTTAATGTTTTTATTATTTAGGGCCCCTAAATGAGGCATCTTTATGTCTTTGGCACTTTATCTGATTGATGGTGATGTACAGTACAAGCAGGAACCCAGCATGTTGCAGCAAAGATTGTCTGTGTCAGCTTTTTTGCTTATGTAACATACAGTAGTCTGTGAAAACTAATTTTCTCACCTCTCTCTTCCCCATTCCTTCTCTGTCTGAACCACTGGGCCTGCCTCCCCTGAAGCAAGCGACACATCCATTGGAAACATGAGTTAGGACCACAGCATGGAAGGAGAGAGTGGGATATAAGAAGAGAAATGAGACACTGCTGTGCATCTCTCGATTCACATACTACCACATTTACAGTCCATGGAAACAGACACAAATTACATCCAGGTTATTATTATTAAGAGGTTTGACTTGACATTTAGGTATATTGGCAGGAATCATATTTTTATATACTATACCAGATTGTGTTTGGACCAAGAGTTACTGCTGTCCGAACAATGATACCACTGTTGCTTTTATAATGCCATGTGATTTATTCATTCATTCACATTACCATACATTGATTGTGTTTGCAAATTTTGTATTAGAAATTTCTTATTTAAATACTTGCAAGTAAAGGGCCATTCTTCCATATATCTGGAACCAGGTCGCAGGTGATGCTAGAAAGTATAAGCCGGATGGAAGGTCTGTTTTATTGTTTTCAACAAGGAAGGCGGGTTTAGCTTATTCACAGCTGTGATTGGATCAACTTATACCACTTCTTTAAATATGTTTATACACTCAATCTGATACACCAGCAATTATTTTTCTGCCAGTTTGATTGTAGCCAAATTTTCAGATGCTGTTTTTACTGCTGTAATCTTCATTAGGCATCACATCAACTTCACATTTACTAAATATTAAAACAGAAAGTTGTTTGAGGAGATATCTGATACATTTCTCCTAAACTTTGCATTAAATAAGACATTCATAGGATAATGCAATTGACAGCATAAGCCCACACACTGCTATGGATTATACTTATTTATAAAATGTTGCTTTTAAACAAGCTTTTTTACTGTCTCCTCTTGAAATTATGTTAAATTATGAGATGTTAAAACCTAACTAAAAACCTAACTCAACCATTAGACTTTTTGGATTTGTTTTAGGTGTGAACAACCCTGGGTTATGATCAGGAAAAACTACAATGCTTTGTATAGTTCCCAAACCATCAAACTATGTTACAAGCATTTTATATAATTTAAGATACACTATGCCTGGCTCTGTGACAGCTCTGAGTTGGGCTGAGTTAGTTGAAGTGCCTTTGGTTTGTAACAACTCAGAACAGTCCATCCATCCGGCCCATACTCTCTAGCACCAGCCTAAGTAGAGATACCCAGCTCTGACGCAGCAGACGGCAAACTCAGCTCTTCCTGGTTTCAGAGAAAGATGGCATGGTACATGCTACATGCTACAGGTACTACACTGTACTGGCCATGCTTCTGTGCTCTTCCTCATAAAACCCATCACTGCTGTGTATACTGCACGGACAAAGACTGACTCGAGAAAGATGAATTACAATTAACTCACATAAAACTGTCTGTTTCAGGCTGTTCCAAAATCTGGACTTTATTCATTCTGCAGTTCATGGAAACAAACCTAACTGGCCTTTTTCATTTCGTGACATTTCAACAATTAACAGTAACTCTAACTTCACTACATGATAGATTTAAGTGTTGGTCAGTATATGCATATTAAGTAAGTTCATTTATCAAATTGACTAAATGTGTGTCATGCCTGGAAACAAAGTGTGGTTGCCTGCAGGTTAGGAAATCTTATAGAATCTATATTTGTACTATTTTGCCACCATTAAGGTTCTGTCGCTTCTTTGTATTGTAGTACTTTTAAGAACTTGGAATATGCAAATGTTTACTGCATAAATTGATGTGAGACACTCCTGAGAGTAATAATGGACTTTGAAATGTGATGCTGTGTCTGCTGCTAGCCTTTCCCCTATGTGCTGTTTACAGTTAACAGATGATGGCATGTCTTACTTCTTGGCACAGTGTTCATAAAGAAACTATTAGAATACGTATTGATATAATACGTACGTACCTAATACTGCAATATTTTGTTTAAGCTCTTTCGCATTTGAAGTCAAATAAATATAGTTTGATGAATGCATATGTGTCCGTGGCATGAGATTGTGAGACTGTGCTCTATCAGCTCACATTTTTGTACTCTGTGAACTGTCAGAATCATGTTTAATGTGATCACACCTGCCTTTCATTTTCTTGTGCTCCCAGACTCACCTTCTTCAAGCGGAGAGAGCAGCAGACGTGCCCAGAAGACTGATTTATTACAGTAGAACTCAGTAACAGACAGGTGTTGCCTAATGATTTCTCTCTTCCTCTCCCCTCCCCTCAGACCAAAACCTGGCCCTGGGCTAGTCCTGACTTTTTACTTTACCCTCTCTTCCTCCTTTTTCTCTCAAATCTCTTATTTCAACTTTTTAAATAGACAGTGTCCTTCTGACCCTGCATTGGCAACATTCATCAGTTCATAGTTGTGATTGCAGCAGGGTCCTCTGCCATGGCCTGCACAAAGAGTAAGTTTGTACTTGTCAGAAGGAAAGAAAGTATGTGCTTGGTGCAACGACTGGCTCTTTCACTCACCACCGAGAGGAGCAGGTAATCTCACGTGTAGAGCCAAGTGTTCAAGGTAACCAGAACACTCCTGGGAAATCAGGCTCCAAAGATAAGTCTGTTTACATGATAATTACAAAAAGAAACAAGTTCATCGTAATCTCCTAGAACAAATAAGTACTGTAATACTTGAGCAAAGGTTAAAAGCTCTTATCAAACCCTAAGTATTAGTAAATATTACTTTCCACAACATTCATTAATAAGTTTTTATTATGCTATGTAAAATTTTACCCTTTTCATCCCTAAAAATTAAGTAATGAAAAGTTTGGAAATGTTAACAACTTAATTTACGGCAAAGACTCAATAATAATAAGTATTTTTGGCAGAGTTTTTCCCTTTTCATTTTCTGAAGTTCCCTGCCAAACCACCTTCCTCCAGAGAAACTTTGCTTCTGTTTTAAGCCAGATATGTTTTCACTGTACTACACAGTCAGGATATTTTTTGGCCTTTATTTAGGCAGGGATATTTGAGAGACATTAATTAAGAAATAAAAAGTGGATAACTTAAAGTATCCAAATTGGGTCTAATTAAAGTTGGGTCACCCCACTTTATTGTTATAAGTAGACTCAAATGTCACTAAATGAATTTTGGTTGTGTGTGGGTTAATTTTTCTCCTTAGGGCCTTCTCAATGCTACTGCACTAACAGAGCAAGGCAAAGCAGTGTGAAGAACCAACACATTACATTCTGAAGCTGAGACTTAAAAGCCAATAATATCTCACAGTAGGTTAAACAACTGGTCTGTGCAGGTACTTATTAGGTATTTAATACTTGTTTAAATTTGCTACTATCAAATAAAGGCAATAAGAACTTAAAAAGAAACTTTAAAAAGGCAAAGTTTCTTTTTAAGTTCTTATTGCCTTTATTTGATAGTAGCAAGACTGGTAATGGAGGTTAGAGAATAGGGTAAAGACATGACAGAAAAACAGGAGTGGAACCCTATTCCTCCATGTAACACACACACACACTAATAGGTGAGCCTTTGAGGTTCCCCGTAATGTAAGCTTTATATACTATATAAGATACATGTATAACATTTTTAACACTCATCATTGTTAACAGGAGTTTATGTTGATGATAGCATGATGTTAGCTAATACTTGCTAGTTTTGCACACTGTTGTTCCTGTAGAAGCACCCAAACAATCCTGTTTTGCCTTTTATCCTTGTTAAATACCTAGTGTCTGTGACATAGTGGAGTTGCTTTATCAAAGGTTTATAAAAACGTCTAAATCAAAACTATTTTGGCCCAAACTCAGAAGTGTCTGCTGAACATCAGCGTAGGAGGTTACTGCGTGCTGCTAGCTACCAACATCATTAGTTTTTTTTATCTGTGTGGAATGCAAAATAAAGAGAAAACAAATGCATCTCTGAATCCTTTAGTGACCTGTTTTTCTCTGTCAGAAAATGGGGACAATTATGCTGGTAGCACTGCTGGGTACACTGCTGTCCTGAGGTAACCTGCCCCCCTCTCCTCCTATTCTTTTCATGTTTGATTAGTGAATGCGTTTGATACAGCAACACGCAGAGAGCACTGAAAAGGATGGGTGGGTTGCTGCTTCACTCTGCCAGCACTTCACTGCAATAACATTTAATAAAAGCTGCTCAAGGACATACAGCATAGTCCATATTTCTATCAAACAATGCGCATCGTTAAGATAAAAGTGCACTTTCTAAATGTAGGGAGTATTGATGTTAAAGCAGAACCATACAGTTCATATTTATTCTTTCCCGTGCTGTTTCTTTGTGTTGAAGCAGGTGCTGAAATGAGACACTAAACAACTATTAGAGTTGAAGGAAGGGCAAGAGAGGGGGAGGAGAGAAAATGAGTGAGCACTTCCCCAACAGTAGCAGAGAGAGAGAGGGAGGGAGGGAGAGCAGAGGAGCTTAGACAGGGGATCTGCATTGTAAGTACCTCTCCAGCAGCAAGTGGTGGCTGCTTTTCACCCTGTTTTTGTTTTCCCAAGGTGAACAAGAACAAGAACAGCCAGAGAAGAAGAAGGAGGACAACACAGTGGAGCCAAGGCAACTCTTTTAAAAGGCTATTAAGGAGCTGGTGCACTGAAACAAGGAGTGAAAGGGAGGCAAGAAGCCGGGAGGAACACAAGGCAGCAATGGATAGCGGAGTGGCTCAGCCTGACCCCAGGATGGCCTGGATTCACACACTGCTGTTGGCCAGCAGCCAGCACACACACTAGGCTGCCAACGCCAATGAGGTACACACAGCAAAACAACACACACAACTATTTACTGCTTTATTTCAAGAAAAGAAGTCCAGTCTTAAAGTTTTAACTGCCGGGAGTGAACATTGTACTGGCTTTAGAGAGAAAGTGTTGCAGCTAACAGTCAGGTGCACTGGATTTATTATGACAGCATGAGTGCTCACAAAACAAAGTAAAGACTTTCCACAAATGGGATACAAGAAGTAATGTTAGTGAAAAGGTAGAGATTCCATGAGCCAGTTATTCAGTTAACAATATGTTGACAATAACATCGTCACAATGATGCATTTTTGTGATACTAAACAAACATGTTTACAAAGAAAGAAAGGAAATCTTCCTGTTGGCATATGCATCTATTTTATTTAACGTCACTTTCTTTTGTCTGAAATTAAGCAAAGTCTAACAAGATTTTAGGGAGTCTTAGCTTATTCCTTCTTTAGCACACAACTCAGACTTGCCCATTTTACAAGTGCAAACATTGCAAAGGTAAATAGCCGTTGGCTTCCTCGGATACTGCCATACTTTACTCAAGGCAGTGTAGGTTCTATTTTCTTTTTCCCTAAATAGCAATGTTTAAAAATATCGTTCTATGAAACTGAAGCAAACTGGTTAAGGCTCTGTCAAAGTCAAGACGGTTTCCTTCAGTACAGGACACGTCACATTATAGCATCAGAATCTGTGCATAAAGATAAGCATTTTTATCTATACTCCATCATCAATTTTAAGTACCTATCCTTGTTCTGGAAACAAATGGACAAACCTAATAAATATGTTCATACTCAACTTGAACTGCTGCTAGATTGATACTTGTAATGAGGCTGGACACTTTGTTGTTGCCTCTAGCCGAACCCTAACCCTGCCAGTGCAATCATTAGCTGCACTTATCATGAATCCTTTTGGAAGAAGCCGGCGCTTGCATTGATAATGTTTCCAGCAGCTCCCTAGGCAGTGCAGGGCGAGATAATTTTTTTTTTTAATGTTACAGTGCAGCCGCGGCGGGGCAGGTAAGTGCATGTCTGGAATATGCTGCATGAGGGGTTGTTAAAAAACTGTAGTTGGCTGAAAGTTGGCGCCGCGGCTCACACACTCTTCTTAGAGCTGAGTTAGACCATTAGAGTATTTGATTGTTTGACAAAGCCTATTGGTTGAAAGTGAGGATGCCTTTACACTTGTCTTGATATGTATTATTTATCTACAGTAAATCAATACATTATAATACAATAATGTATGATGTAGCACAAAATCTGTGATCTGGGTAGAAATGAATAAAAAGTTGAAAGTAAAGTTTAATTTTATTGTATTGTAGTCTCAGTTTTGTCCAAAATTAAACAATCTCCATCAAATGCTTGGAGTTATAGATTTGTCCATCTTTTACACACTTGTATCAAATATCACTGCATTGTGTCTTAGGAGGGAAACAAAATGATATTGTTACATGACAGTTACCTACAATATCACATCCCAGCCCTATTTTTATTGTGATTTGTGACAACCATATTTCTTTGCATGTTTGTAGGGATATAACAGGGTCCTATTTCTATCAGGTGGTACCATGGTTCAGTTTGGTACAGATTGGTTTAGAACAGCAACCGCCAGATCTGGTATGTGTTGGTACTGCTGCAGTAAACCACAGAGATAGAATATAGTCTCCAGCTGTTTCCTTGCATACTTTTGCTTTCTATAAATGTCCAAAGCTACACATTAAAAAAGCTGCATGTGTTTTCTTCACATTGGCATCTTAGCGTCTTTTTTGTGAGTTGTAATGACAGTTGATCCTGCAGTTTTGGTTCCAAAATCAAAGAACGGTGGCAAAAAGTGCAAACTGATGTTGATTGGAGACACTTGCTGAATCTTTGTGTTCTTTCTTCTTAAAATGAGGCTGTTTATCATAACAACAAGGCAAGTTTTGTTTGCAAACCTGTTGACATTTTGTGTTTTACCTTTTGTCCGACCAGTAGACTGCAGTGTGTTTAGCCCCACCTCTCCATGGTTCTACTGTGTTGGTTTTCTACTGGAGGCCGTATGATAATTAGTTTAACTTGGAATTCTATGTACTCCTTATGCCATGTCTTAAGCTCCCCTGTCAACACAAATTTAAAAAGTCCATTTCTGTTTAAAAACTCTCGTAACTCTGGTGTACTTTTTTGTGATTGTTTTGTAGCTTTCATTTGATTTAGTTGCTAAAAAAGCTAAAAAAAAACAAAACTAAAAAAACACCTACACCTGCATTTAACAGCCAGATTTTCAGGCAAAACGCTGAGGACGTGTTGAGCTAACATGAGGGCTGTCTACCTGTCTTCTGCGCTGATGACTAAGGATATTGTCATTGGAGATGGCTGCTGCTGTTATATGGGCCTGTTTGGGTAGTACGCAGCGTCTGGAGCTACATATTTTGTCTGGAGCACAATTAGATAGCTGTAAGGGGCTTTCTGGATTATCTTATTTACTGCTGTGCGTCTGACTCAAATGCAACACCTGCTCCTTGTGTAGTCAGCAAAAATCAGGACTCTGGACTGATTTATTACACACTGGAGATCCCCGTAGTGAGATAACAAACCAATAACAAATTTGAAATAGTCTTCAGATTGGTACAATGTTACGTTCAGCCAGATTGTATTTGTAGTTCTGATTGCACTGTAGATATCTGCTTATATCACACACACACACACACACAATTATAAGTCTGACCGCAGAGCTCCTCCCTTCCTCTTCCCACTTCCTCCCTCCCCCTGCAGACCTCAGCACTCGTCTGGGGGAACACCTGCCCCTCACCTGCCTCTCAGACAGAGCTGAGAGTGTGAGCAATCCAGGATGCCACACCTCAGTCTGTGCCATCCCCACATCCCCCCAGGTCGGCCTGGCATGCAAATACTGCCTACCACCTACAACTGCCTAAAACAGAGTCCAGCAGTATTGCCTGTGGTAGTTTGTAGTACATGACTGCCACTAGATTCCGGTTCCCAAATATCAGCTGTCAAACAAGGGTAGGAAATCACATAATACATAATTACAAAATGATATGATTTGATAAACTACATCACAATTACCCTTCACTGATAAGAAATGCATTACAATAAGGATGTCTGTGTAACTGAAGAAGTAAGAAGACCAAAAGCTGAATATATGAATTAATTTACTGCATTGTAGAATCAGTTTAAAGTTATACAATACAAATATATACAATATCCAAGAAGTGCAAAGAGTTCTTGTTTAACAAAGACAACTGGTCCATGTCACAAGAGCTTTAGTTCCAGTTGTGAATATTGCCTTTTATGGCTGGAGAATATCAGACATATATGTGATATTCAGACTATATTTTGACTGGCAAAAACTTTATGACTCTAATATTTGAATATAAGTTATATTAAAAATATCAAGGGATACAGGCTTTAAATGAAATTCCACCGGCTTCATTGAAGGCTCTAATTGGCCGGTTATTCTGACATTCAAACTTATAGTGTGGCTATTTGCTACATGGAAGACTCTACTATTATTGAGATTCAAGTAGTTCTTTGCGATTATTGATATTGCAATAGTGATAACATTTGTGATAATGTAAAGACTTGTTGCCTTTACAAATATCATGATTTGAATCTGAAATAATACATTTTCAGGACATTCAATATATAATACTATAATACTAAGTAATTTTCCCCCAATATTTAATCTGGTTTAATTCACATTCACCCCATTAGGGTGTAATATAAGGAAAATGATAACACACATAAGAAACTGCATACTATTCTTTTCCCTTAATGGCACTTCTTTTGTGGTTAAATTAACAAAGCACAAAGAGTATTTTCCCTCCACAAATATTTGATGTGGTTATCTGATTTTGGTAACAATACCCAGAATGTTGTGCAGTTTCATCTTGCTTGCTTGGCAATTAGAAATCTCATTTATAATATATTTGTGAACACGTTGTTACATCTGACTCCAAACAAAGTCTTTTTTTTTATAGTTTTATTTGTGTTTTAAACATTTAAAATCGGGCCAACATTTATGAATATTGGTCATGTTTATCTGACCTTTTTCTTTCAAACTAGGCTAAAATAACCAGGTGTCATTTACTGATTGCAGCCTGCGTTGAAAAATGACTGTTCCTGATATGTTTTGGAGGGTCACTCACTTTCCTGGCTTTCTGGTTTGTGGCCTAAATAGCAATGGCTCTAATGACCCATAATAGCAGCCTTCGCTTTTGCACGTGTACAGCCGAGTTTCTTTGTTTGTCTGCTGCCTTAACTTAGTGGTCAATTTCAGAGGAATGAGTCTGTTGAGTCATTCGGGGAATGTGGAAAAGTGTCTCTGGTGTGTCACAGGGTCCCGCCTGGGGGTTGGGCAGCTTTCAAGATGGACATGAACTTCAAACTTTAAAAATCTAATAAAATAGACCACCTAGTGAATGGCATACCTGTGCTCACAGTTTTAAGAACACATATATCTACAAACAGGAGAGTAGGAGGTCTCCTGAGTGCTTGAATTTCTTGGAAAAACCTGAATCTTCATTTTTTGTCTTTCTTAAGGTTTGCTTGATTTGGACAAAATAACAATAGTCAAGAAGTCTATGCAAGTGTGATACATTTTTGATAAAGTAAGGGTTATAGAGCTGTAGATTCAAACAGACATCAGTGTTGTAGTGTTCAGTATGTAACAACTGCTTTGTTACAGTCATAAACAAATAACATACACAAACATATACAAATAACAGTATTAAAAGCTCATTAAGATGTGTTCAGTAGGTTAGCTCAGTAGGTTAGATTTATTGGCAGATTTTTTGGGATGCACTGTTTGCTTTGGTAGCTCACCTAGTAGAACACAGATTTATGTATGATACTACTGTATATGGAACCTTACAAACCTGCAGTACTTTTTTAACAATTGCAAATATCTAAGATATTTATTTTCAACAACAGAAAATCGTTAGTGGTGTATGCAACTCCTGTGAAGTGGGATGTGGCGATAAATGTAAACTTACATTAGTCTTACTAATAGCAGTGTACGTTCATATTAATTTGACAAAGCACAGACATTAGTTAGTGTTGATAAAATGGCAGGTCTGAAGCAGCTTTTTTTCAATTTGACAAAGCAAGCAGCTCCAGTGCGATAAGGACACATTTCCGTTGCTGTATGAACAGAAGAATTGGAGTTTATCAGTTAAAAGAAGCACGGGGTTTTATTAGTTTGCATGTCAAGGAATATTTGAATGTTAAAGCGCGCGTGAAAAACTCGTTGCTGGAGGCAATTATCTGCTGAGTGCCGCCTTACTGCACTGCACACCTGTCTAGCACTGTAGCCCTTAGGTTCATTCCCGTTGACTTCGGCCAAGTGGTGTGAGTTTCACATTTGCACTCATGCGAGATAATATGATTCTGACTCGAGAGGCATTTTCTCTTTGCTGCTACAAACCAGGTGTTGCTCACATGTACAGCAGCAGTATGTAGGCCTCATTCAGCTTCAAATGCTTTATTCCCAAAGACAGTGCTGGTATTAATTGTGAGCTTGTGAGCGGTTTATAGCTTTAGCTCAGGGCCAAAGCTGAAATGTTTTTCGAGACCTGTCGTGTGGTCAGCTCAAAAGGTGTGCAGCGCTCACATTTCAAAACAACAAGCAAAGGATGGCTTGTCCCTACCTGTCCAGATAATAAAGGCAGAAGCTTAGGCACGGACTGGGAAGGGAGGGGAAGGTAGGGGTGCTCCACTGGGAAAAAGTGGAGCAGAGAAAACAGAGTAAAAGATTCAATGCTGGAGCAAATTCAGGCAAGAGAGATGTATCAGAGATATGGAATAAAGTAGGTCGGTCTCTGGAGAGTGCAGTGGCAACAGATCAGACTGGAATCAAAGGGCAGTGATTGACAGTTTGAGCACAGCAAACGCAGACAACTCCTTTCTGTGATTTGAAGTAACAAAAGCAAAACACAACAGCCTGGAGATATATCCAAGAAGTGCTCGTGCTCCAATGAAGCAAAAGTTGCAGCTCACCAAGGCAGATTAATAGTAACATTTTGAACTCCCATGGGAAGATCTAGTTAGTTTTGTGAGGAGCTCAGGCTACACCCAATTTTATGCATTAAAAAGTGTTAAAACAAACTAAGACCAAGTCAAGCCTAAGAAATCACTGGATCAAGACCAATACTTGGTATATGGAATGAGCTACTAAAAAACAACCTAAAAAAATCAAAACGCTTCAAATCCATCTCACACCAGTGAAAAGATTAGATAAGCTTGAACTTTATTTTCACTTTATTGTACACATGTAACAAGTTCAAGACAAACGAAAAGCAGTTTGGCATTTAACCAGAAGCGCAATAAGCAGCAAGTGCAAAATGTTCACTATTTACAGTATGTGCAGTGTAGGTCAGTACCATGGACTTCATTTACAGATGGATATGTACAGCTAGAAAAACAGGAGGATGCTAGCATTTGTTTGAAATTAGGTACAAACGGTTGC
The DNA here is from genome assembly GCA_036850595.1 of Rhyacichthys aspro. NCBI lineage: Eukaryota > Metazoa > Chordata > Actinopteri > Gobiiformes > Rhyacichthyidae > Rhyacichthys > Rhyacichthys aspro. The sequence goes on from CM072154.1 coordinate 3,926,439, forward strand.
TAGTGGATTAAAAAAAAAATCCATGTTTTACATTCAATTACAAGAATGATATAGACAAAAACAAAGTGTCCTTGTCAAACCTGGTTAAAAATCCTGACTTCCCTTTGTTTGAGACTAAGGCAAGTAAAGGCACAGATGAGTCTTTGATGTTAAAAAAGGTGTCTAAAAACAGCTTTCATTCCAAGATTGGTTTTGAGTCTAGAATTTACAAATATATTGGTATGATATAGTATAGTGTTGATGTGAATGACAACATATTCTAATAAGACTGAACATATTTATTTATTTATTTATTTGTTTGTTTTGTTTGTTTAAATTTCAGCAAAAAACACTACCTTTTTCATTATGCCATGTGCAATAGATTTTAAATAAGTCCGTAAAAACATTGTTATCCACAATAAATTACAATAATGAAATGGGCATACCTTTGTTAAGGTATTTATCCAACACATAAGCATGTTCTAGAGATGACAGCGTCTTGTGGATTAAACTGTGTTTCAAACTGTGTGTCACGGTTTGGAACAGATTAGTCGATTTTCCTCAGTTTTTTATGTAGCTTTTATTAAAACACAGTAATGTGCAGGTGGCATAGAAACAGTGCTGCCAGGGTATGTTTAACATCTTGGTGTATAGAAAGCTGTCATATGTACCTGAGCCTCTGTAGAGTTTGTGTTTTGTTGCTGAACAAAAGGAATTTAAGCTAACCAAAGATAGCTTTGCACACTATTTTAACAAATTTTTTTAGTATAACTTGATGAATTTAATTCAATACACACAGAATGCATGTATGTATGTATTTGTTTTTAGAAACCATTTACTCCTCCTTTTAAACTAAAAAGCTCCTACACTTTCCCTAATTTATCACTTAACTGTAATAGTTTTCAAAAACCTCTTCAATGACTTTGTATCAACTCAGCTTATATTTAAGTGTAATTTAAGGAGAATTAGACTAATCTAATTTGAACTGTTGGGTTGACTGTTGTCTTGTGTTAATCACCTCACAACATCCTAAATGAACACTGCATTTCTTTGAGCCTCAGAGCACACAGATAACTTTCTCAGAAGCTGCTGATTATGAGATTTTGGGGCATTTAGTGCGTGTTGGATCTCTGGCCTTTTGTGGACTGCGCAGCTTTAGTAGCTTATGACTAAGCGCCATGATTAACTCAGGTTATTTCCATAAGTTTGTCAATAGCCTCTTTGTGCCTTGTTTCTGTAGATGGTTGTTATGTTTCTGTCTCACTGCAGTTGTTTTGGTTCTTGGCTAAAGAGGGGGAGGGGAGGTGAAAGGTCCAAAAGTCTTGGCGTTTACGCGTGAGATGGTCGCCATTTTTCCAGGCTTTTAAATAAGGAACTGCTGTTTGTCCGTTTGTGTGTGCGGGAAGCCCACAGAGGGGGACAAGGTCAGTGAAGGCCTCGCTACGTCCTGTCGCTTCCAATCAAAGCCGGTGCACACTAATCCAGGTGTCTTGTCTCTAGGGTTGGCAAAAACCATATTCATCTTTACTGATATTGGTATTGATATATTATATGTCAGTGCTGCCAGTTTGAGGGGTATTCTGCTAATACACACTTAAATTTGATTTGTTATATAAAAGTAAAATTAGGTCCCAATGCATACATGTATTAGCAAGCAGCATTTCAACACTGAAGTTTAACCCTTTGTGTTAATTTGTCATTGCTAAAGTTGCCACCTAACTGTGCTTTTAGCCGTTATGCTCCTGTGGCCCATTAGCATAATTACATTTTTAAAAAGTTGTTTTCATTTAACAAAGATTTCTTTGCGGACTCGGGTCCAACAGGATTGGCCCTTTTGTGTTGATACATCCTCCTGTGAAGGACCTGCACTCTTCACTGCACTGGACAGCATAGAACACACATTGCTCTGTTTGTGAGTGGAGATCTTGTCTTTAGGGTGGACTAGTTTCTGACAGAGTATTGCCAGGTTTAAAGTGAACTGGAATGTTGTTAAACCCCTCCCTCTGAGGAATATAAAACTCAGCTCTCTCTCAAAGTCCCTTGGATGAGGGACAAAATGTCTTTACCTTCAAACCTTCGTCCAGATGCCTTTGAAACCTTTTCTTGACTATTGTCCTGGATGTCTGGACACCTCCATAGACTACTTAATTTATAGAATTAGATTTTAGTACTCAATAACTAACTAATTTAAAGTGTTTTGTTTTTGTGTCTGACGGTTTAAAGATGCACTACCCAAACTTAGTGCTGGGCTATAGGACCTGTGTGTAAGTCTATTGTTCAAAGGATTTCTATAGTGCTAGAATTTACTTTATTGTACCACAAATGTATAAATGAAATAGGTTACAGGTTTCATCATGTATCAATATCACAATACTATATGACACAACCCATGCTTTGTGTGCCTGTAATCCAGGTTGTCAGAATGTGTCTCGTGTCTGGTATCTTGAAGGTCGTGGGTAAGTGGCCCAAGGCTGCGGAGGAGGATTAGGAGGAGCCCGACTATGTGTAAAGAAGTGAGTAAAACCCGCCTCCTCCGTAGCCCCTGGGCTGCTCACCTGTCGATGTGGGTGGAGGCTGAGCAGAAACAAATACCAACAAACTCCGTGACCTGAATTCACTCAGCCGTGTTTGCACCATGTAGGCGTCTCATCACAGAAAAAAATGCCAATTAGTGGATCACCTTGACATCTGCAGCGCTGGCTGGAATTCCAGTTTCGCTTGGTTTGTTTTGATTGAGAGATTTGGAAGAAAACGCATTAACATACCAAAGAGGCAGTGCCCTTACATTCCACATATTTAAGTTCACATCTGTATTATCTGCAGTGTCATCATTTACCTTTACTCATGCATTAAAATTAAGCTCTGAGCTATTTCTTTGAAAAAACAGAAGAATGATTAATTCTCCTAACAAAACTTTATTCAAAGCCAATTAGCAGTTGTTTCTTCTTTATGGTAAAATGACATTATTACAGCATACTATCATTTTTCAGGAGAATGTATGTAAACCTGGCTGCCCTTCAGCCATATTGCTGTCCTGTCCTTGAGTGCTCACCAACAAACAAAAAAAACAAATTATTTTTTATGTTGCCTTTGTAGAACCGATGTGGATTTGAAAACCGTTTATCATGGACCTTTCTGATAACATTTTAGCCGTCCATGATCGAGAAAACAAAGGGCTCTGCAATCATCCAGTCTTGATGAATGCCTTTCTAATGAAGAAAACATGATACAGTGTCCTATAAGTGCACTATAAAAGCCTCTTTTAGGTGCCTTAGATGATGTTCTGATCTGATGTTTCTTACAGCTGCCCAAAGAGCTTTAAGGACAGTTACAATTTAAGAGGTTAATCATTTTGATTATTGTTGTCAGTTTTTCAAGACAGTGTTATATAGTGTTGCTTTAATTAAATATGGAGAATAATTCTTCATAATTCATCATAAGAATAATGTTCTGATGCTGGTAGTCCTTTTGCTGTGTGCTCTGAGTCTGCCAGTGCTATTATAGTTATATAGTATTACCTATTACCCTACTAACTAGTTTTCTTAAATTTTTGATTATCTTTCTCCATTTGTTGTCTTTGACTTTAATGGCCACCCTTCCAACCTTAGCATGCTCTTATGGTTAAGTAAAACCTCTCTGTATGTGATCTTTGACCCTGGTCCCACACAAGTACTTTTCTTATTGACTGTGTGGGTTCAAACATGAACCAGTTATGTTTCCTACATATGAGGCTTTTATATTTTCTTGTACTATTATCTCACTGAAAAGTTTAGTTCCAATACATTGCAGAGCTGTGAAAGTTTCCAACGCACTTCACACTGTGTTGTCCACTTGGCCTTGAGCTGAGGTGCTGACATGACACAGATATTTGAAAAGTAAGTGTGCCTCCAACCCCAGCTGAGGAAACAGAGAAAGAAAGACATTTTCTATTTCATCTCGAAAATAAACTCAAGGTGTGGCAGGTCATTCCAGAACTAGAAGTTGGCATTTCAATACCAACACTGTTGAAGTGGTCAAAGGTCATTGTGAGCCTCTGTCTGACTGCTAAGTTTAGGGTTATAATACATCACTTGTTGTGCTTTTATGCAGTGTCCACTCTACGCTCCTGTTTTCACTTCTACAAATTTTGCGGACATTTGCATTACACTGAGGGCATATCTTTCACCATATTATACCAGTTAATATGGCCTGAATTTAAACTCTTAAGAATAATAATAATAAGAATACAACTGATATGAAATATTTTTTGTTTCACCTCAAAATTGAATGCATTAATCTGGACGTAACCTGAAAGTGCTTTAAGATCAGTTTTTCACCATCTTTTTTTCACCCTCCACTTTTAGGTCAACAAAAATCTACATAGCAACAAGGACAACATAGTAAAACTTCAAACCCCTTACTTTAATAAATCACTTTAAAGACAGCACAGGTAGAGAAAGTTATTAACAGCTGGTTTCACAAAACACAGAGAGCCCATGAAGAACGTTTTCCCCGAAGTGACGCAGTGTGATGTCATGTCTTGTCTGGGCGGACAAAGCTGCACTCTTTAGTCCACTGCTTGGCAATTAGTGGCCTGATGTGACCCAGGTAGAGTGCGATCTCACACTCACACACGAGCAGCTCACAGCACACTGTCAGGACACTCCAGTCTGTCTGACCAAACACACTGCATCTACGCTGAGGAGGACGGGAGGGGGAGGGGCTCAGCAATGCCTTGTACCAAGCTGAATGGCTTTTTTTTTGGCTGATTTACCCCCCAAATCACATTTAAAAGAAAAAGGCTCATCTTGAATATTTTTTTAAATTATTGTCTTCAAAGAATAAACTACAAAAACACACTCAAAGGCAAAAGTGTGGATCAAATGTAGTAAAGTCTTATCAACTTGACGCTTGTCCATCAGCAGCATTGTAGCATTTGGTTGTATACAATTAACCTCTCACCATCTTTGTGTTTTTTGTGATTTATTTTGGACTTCGTTGCCCTTTTTATAAAAATTAAAAGGTTTTCCACAATGCATGAGTAACAGTAGTGAACAGAAATGGTCAGTAGACAGTCAAAATAGACCATAATGCTTTGCAATTTGATGGAGGAGAGCAGTGTTACTGTGACACGTTTGAATGAAACCAGTTAGAGACACAAGTTTGATCTTCTGTGGCAGCTGTAGCTTGTCTATTGAGGCAAAAAGAGTTAGAATAATCCAGCCTGTTTTATTTGTTAATGGGACAAGACTTGTTTAATAAAACATGTAGATCTTTTTATATTAATACTTTACTCATCATCACTAAGCCTGTAGATAGTCTGTTACAGAAGTCTGTTATCAGCGGAGTTCAGCTGACTTTTGTTCATGTACATAAGTCACTTGACTAACGGCAGCAGAAAAACTGTCTGAAACTGTTACACTAACAGAGTGCACTAAATAGTCCTCTAAATAGTGCTTTTCTATTTAGTGATCAGGGGTTAGGGGCTAGATAATGGTTTTGGACACAGCCTTGTTCTTTGGTATGGTTTGTTACTGGGGCTGTCAGCAGAGAGCGACCATGCTGTTCTCAGTATCATTACAAATTATGTTTTTATTGTTTGTCTGTTTTTTTATTTTGTGTCTTGTAAATCTATTCTAGCTGGAAACAAACAGTTGCAAGAATCCCTAGACTTAGTCCAATTTAATCACAGAGTGAGAGAAAACAAAAAGGAGAAAGTGGGTGATGACAAAAGATGAGCCAGGATTTTTACCACTCTCTCCGGTTATGAGGCTTTTTACCCAGTGAGCCTAAAGCCCTTGTTGACTTCTCCATAGCAACACACAGACCACTGCACCTTACTTGGTCATGTGCACTGTCTAGAATGCACTGAGTGGATCAAAAACACCTAGTCATGCTCTTCCCTATATTTGCGTAATATCCCATCACCAAGAATTTCTTAAAGGCATCTCTTCTTTTATTTTATCCTGAGGCAGATTGATTTATGTGGGGAACTTACACTCTTACTCCAGAGCATTTGGTGGTAAAGCACAATAAACAATAGGTGCCTCTTACCACTGATAAAATAGTGTTGTGTCAGCTGGATGTCTGACTCACTCCACAAATTAATATACTATTGTTTGAAAGTGGATTCACATCTTTGTTATTACAGTTTGTCTCAGCAGGTGTGAAAGTGTCAAACTCTGGAGTGGGGTAAAAAAACTGTCCTCCTTAATGTGGACTTGGGCACAAACAGCTCAATCCAGGCTAGCTGCATGGATAAAATCATGTTTGTGGATTTAACAGGATTCCGTATTGAGTTGTACCTTATTCTGCAGAAATATGATGGATTGAACTCACACATAATGATATTACCACGCATTTACTCCGTGAACAGTCTTGTCAGTTTTTAATATAGAATGTCTGTAAACGTGGAGTTCCTCAGGGCTCGCTTTTAGGTCCTATTTTGTTCTTATTGTATGTAAGACATTTTGGTCAAATCATTTGTTGCCGTTTTAAAAATGTGTCCTACCACCTTTATGCTGATGACACCCAGAGTTTAATAAGTTAACTGATTAATCGGAATGCCTCTCTCAAGAATTGGTTAAACAAAAACTACCTACAACTGACTAAACAAAAGACTGAAACTTTAATCATTGCTCCAGACTAAAAAAATACCTCAAACCAAACAACACCTTTGTTCCTTGGGTTCATCTGTCCAGCTGAGACTCAGAAACCTTGGGGTTTTGGTTGAACAATCTGTGTCTCTGAACAGTCAATCTAAACTGAGAAATATGTTATACAAAGCTGATTTGGAGATGATCATTTATGCTTTCATTTCTTCTCAGTTGGATTATCGTAACTCTGTTTTTACTTGTTTTGACAAATCTTCTCTGAGTCATCTCTAAATGGTACAAAACGCAACAGCCAGGCTTTTAACAGTAACCAACAGAAGGGCTCACATTACACCAATTTTATCATCTCTTCATTGGCTTCCAGTGAAATTTAGAATTGTGTAATGTTTTCCTTATTACAAGAAACATCTGACAAATACAAATTATTAAAAAATGCTTTAGAAGTTACTAGTAATGACTGTTATGCCATAAAGTAAATAAAAATATATTTATAAGACTTGTATAAACAGTCTATCAATTGTTCTTGTAATATTGCATGTTTTTTTGTAACTTTAACCCAACACAAAATGGAAAGTATGCTCTGAATGCCTAAATCTCTGCCAATATTTTCCTTTGGCTCAGCCCTAGTCACATACCAAAATTCATACACCTTGGCACAACCATTTTGGAGTTATTTTGCTCATAAAACAACAAATTGTGGCCACAGATAACTCCTTGACACTGTGCAAATGAAATGTACATCCTCCCCCATTTGTTGTCCCAGCCTGGTCTCCCTCTGGCGAGCATCAAAAGACGTTAATTATGAGATTACACCACCTTTGGCTCTGAACGGGCGCTGAATCAGCAGTGGATTTATTCTCATATTTCTGTGATACGCCCCGTTCAGGTATTATTCCAAAACTTTGAGATTAACCTCAATCTCAATTATGAATGCTTTTTCGTGTGGCTGCTGGCATTAAAGGTATGCCAGTGCGCTATTCATTAGCCGCTGTAGGCAGACACGGCGTCTTACAGAAGCCTAGTGAAATTACAGGGGAAACACTGGCAGCAAAGTCCATAACAGTCACAAATAACAGCCTACTATGACAAGGGAAATTACACGTCTTTGCAATTGAAATTGGAATGGTGTGATATAATTGTATCAGTGCGAGGAATGTGCAGCACGTGACACAGGATGCTTTCATGTTCAGGTAAATGCAGCTTATTGTTAGTTTTCGTAATCTTTGACTTTATCTGTTTAAATACGGCCTTAACTAATTTTCCACAAAGAGAGTGATTAATGATGACGGCTTTTGTGGGAGATTTAAGGGCGTTCATACATTTTGATTCACGTCAAAGCTCATCATTGAAGCTACATTGGAGTTTTTATAGCCAATGCAGAGTAAACTAAGATATAATGCTGATTTAATCTGGAGTGAAAGGGCCTAAAGAGGAGGTAATGCTGTACATCTAAAGTGGGATTACACTGAAGCAGCCATGAATCAAATGTAGACACCATTAAGCCAAGTCTTTATGTGGCCTGCTCTGCATGTGTTTATATGGCTCAGTGGCTGTGCTATACGAGTGGCTCCGTCGCAGCCGTTCCCACAGCCTCTCAGGTGTCCTGTGCTCACAGTGGCCTGGCCCACTGCTCACATAAAGGCGGTCTTTGTCTGCGGCAGGAACAGGTAGCCGTTTGTGTCTGAGAGCCCAGTGTGTGCACACACGCAGCACAAGTGTGCGCGACTGAAACTCCCAGATAGCATTGAGCAGGCTGCCTCCCTTCGCCTCAGGAACAGGTGTGGCTTTTCAACAGCCTCATATTCAGCGCGCCCTGCACATGTGCCCTAAATAAAAGAGCTCAACTATGATTTCCACTCTGTGATTCCCAGGGTAAACAATCAGAGGCAAAACAATGCAAAACTCTCAGCACCCATTTGACGGCTCTGCTCCAACTGATGACAGGTGTGCAGTTTACCGTGCTACCACTCTCTCTAGTGTCAGATATATGCATGCCGTAAAGATTTACTGTGCCACAACCACAGTTACCTCTGAGATGAAAACACAGTGAAGGGTATCATTTAGGAAGTAACCATGACAACCTGGTGTGAGCACTGTAAATGTGGGCTTTTGAACAAATAGATAAAAGAGATAAAACGTTAACATTTAACACATTCACCACGTGAAACACTTTGGGCAAACAAAAGTACAGTTTACTCTTGCATTGGAGGTTATGATTGAAAAGCTTCTTTCTTGTCACACTAGGAAAATCATCATTAAATGGTTCCATATAACTTCTGATATTGAAATGTTCGCTTGGTCATGAGAAAATAGTTTGAATCTAAAAAATCTTAAAAAATGTAGTGGCCAGACAGATATCCACTTCCAATGGTCACTTTGACAAGCAAAGTTCACATAGAATACTAAAACAATGTTGGCTTCCTCTCACTGTCCATGTTCAAGTGAACTGGTGAAACTGGTGAAAAAAAAAAAAAAAGTGTAGGTGGTTGTCTTTCTGTCTGTCTGCGATTATTTGGTCATTATTCTGGGTGTATCCCGCCTCACGTCCAAAGTCAATATTTTTACAGTTACACTTCTAGTTTTAGTGCCTTAAAGCTACACTGTGCCACATTTTATCCAAAAATCACTACAACAGTTAAATTTTCTATTCAGTTTTATCTAAAATTTGTTATGATGTTTTCTGAATAGACAAACAAAGAGACCAAACCCTCTTTTATAGACAAAGTGTGCCTTGTTTGGGGCACGCTACCATCTCATAAGATCACATTTCCAACCAAAACTTCACATCAGTGCAATTTTACATTAGAGCGAGGATATTCATTTTATATTCATGAAAATCCCATGTGAGTTTTGCTACAGTGTTTGTGTCATTTAGTGTTTTAATGGATATACAAAGACAAACAATGCCTCCGTGTTCCACTGGCTTCGGTGACACTTTTCTGTGACACTTTACATTATATATATATTTATTATAAGCAATGCGCCTTTCAAACATCGGTGTTATAAACAAGAACTGGACTGTAGCTTTTCATTTGCCACTGTTTGTAATAAAAACCCCGGTTGTCTTTGTATTTAAGTGAAAATAGCTGAGGTCCCTTTGAGTGTGCCGCCCGTTAGTGTTCACTCTGTGCCATTTCTTTCACCCGGTGTTTAAAGCCCAAGTTAAGGATTACCTGTTCAGGAAGCAGGAGCGGTGTGTGTTTAAACAACCCTGTCTGAGACGCTGCTTTACGGCCAGCTGCTGCGCTTTAACACACTTCACTGTAAATATTCAATCGGAGACGGTGCCTGCCAGCCCACCGGGGAGCTGACGGATGGGCCAGAGATCGGGTGAGAGAGTCGAGGGTGGGCCGCCTTTCTCTTCTGTCTGTCGGTCCGTCTTTCCATCCGTTGGTTTGTCTGTGCGTGTGTTGTGGTATTCCGTCTGCTGTGTGGGAGATGGTAAATACAGGGGCTGCGGAGTGCTCTTTAATTACAGCAGGAAGACACGGCTCAGGAGGCACACTATACCAGTGTGTCTTTATGTTGGCCCGACTACAACACTTCCTAAATACAACATACATACATACTAGACAGGTTAGAGTTGAAACTAAAAAGCCTTATCCTTGTATGTTTCCTAAAGTTCCACCATTTTGTTTGTGTGTAACAGTCGATCGAGCCGGTGGAATCTCTCGGTGACACTGAGCCAGGTTGAGAGTTGTGTTCAGTCAGCCATATTTGATTGTGGGATAAGTGCTGTATTCGAAACCTTAGACCAACATGCTACTTTTTCTTAAGAGACATACCTCTTTGCTTTAATGCTTGGCTCAGGTAGAAGTGTATCATAGAAATGGGGCTCCGACTGTAGATTGTCGGTTGATGTGAATGATTGTGAATGAAGTCTAGTGACGTCAAAGGCAGAAGGAGGCATATAGTTGGACTATGGTAATATACAGAAGGCTGTTTCTGGTTACTTTAACTCTTCTGTCTAAAATCCAGATGGAAAAATCCAGCCCAAATTAAAGGCAATGGTTTCTGTTGATGTAAATCTGATTTCAGTTCCTTAACTTGAACACTTTTTATTTAATTGCTCAGGTTCAAAGTTCTTATTTCATTCAGGCTCCATAAACTAAATCTGTCATGTTCTGTGTTTTTCTTTATTCAATGTCATGTTATTTAGATGGATGTCTATGACAGCTGGAAGCACAAACAGCTGTTACTACTGTTGCAGGTTTTTCAAAAAGCATTTTGCATTTGGAGTCATTTCTTCTCAGCATGGTGCTTTTTTTTGCTTTTTAAAAATACTTTTTTAATGATACTGCTCAATACTATTTTATGATGTTGTAAATGAAAGCACATGCTAAATGAAAAGGCTTTACAAACTAGTCCAACAGTTAAAATGTTGCCTGCTTAAAAGTATGTCTACTTTTGTAATAAGCAGTCACAGTTTTTACATAAGAAATCATTTATCACAAGAAATCACAGTGAATTAATAAGACTGCTAAATTGTATATGAAGTCTGATATGTGCCAACAATATGGTTACATTTGTAAGAGATAGAAGTATGTTGAATTGCCCAAAGCAGAACACCACTGCTTTTGTTTTGGTGGAATGTAATGTAGGTAATAAATATGGTGGTTACACAACCAGAATAATTTCTTCTGTGGTGAGCTATTGCGGTATAATAACACCTGATAATCAGTTGTTTTCATTGGGTTGTATGTACAAATTGAATCCTAATGAGTGTTTTATTGTGCCTGTGTCTCTCAGCAGCTCCCATGGTCCCGCTGCACCATGCTCCCTGGGTATGGATTCTCTCCCTTCCCTGACTTCCAGCCGCACCTTCAGGCCTTTGGCTGCAGAGGAGACAGTCCCAGCATGTGGATCCCCGGCTCTGGAGAGTCCCAGACGCTGAGCGAGGGCCAGAAGGACAGGCCCCTGCTCCACTCGTGCCATCACAAACATGTGGCCGTGTGCCAGCAGGAAACGCTGGCTTTTATCGAGTTACAGCCAGCAGTGACTCCCAAACTGAACGGGCTGAGCTCCCAGAGGCCAGCTGTGATCCAGGACTCTCAGTGCACTACACACTCATTGACTCTGAATGGGTTCAAACACTCTCTGAACGAGCTGAATGACAGACAGAACGGCCGCCACAGGACGTACTCCGAACACCAGACCACTCTTCATTTAAACTCTCACACGGACACAGACTCTGAGCTCATCTGTCAGGACGATGATGAGGCTCCCTGTCCAGAGCAGACGGATAAAACCGATAAACCTCGCACTGTCACTACAGTGTGTCGCCCCCTCCACGCAGCACTCAGCCTGCCCCTGACCTTCCCTCTGTCGTCCCTCTACACAAACAGAGACTCATGGGACTCCCAGTTACCCTCCTCACCCGAGGGTCCAGGCTGTCAGAGCCCCGAGCCCTGCCCTCCACAGAGGAGGACGTCCCAGGGCTCCATCAAAGAGAAGTCAATACGTAAGTCGGATTCAAAAAACATAAATTCATACTGTAGCTGTCAACGTTTCATCATCATCATCCAGACTTCTAAACTGCAGTAATGATGTAATACAATGCAACTGCCAATCAAGAGCCTTCTTTTTTTCTAAACACATGACACACGTTAGCAGATGCGGTGTGTTGAACATACTCTTTGAAAATATTGTTTAGCCTTTTAATAGTAACAATAGAAGGGATAACTGTATTTCTGCTTCATATTTTTAGTTACATTGTGTTTTTTTTAGGTCGGAAAATGCAGGTTTATTCTCCAGAGAGTCCGAGTGATGAGTCTGTGAGCAGCCCCATCCTGGACCCAGACTTCCTGTTCCCGGGACCGTTCGCTTCGTTCCTGGAGGAGGACCTGAGCGGACTGTCCTCTCTGGAGACCCTGACCAGTCCGTCCTCCTGCGACAGTGTCTCAGACCTGCCAAACCTCAGTCACGAGGACGTCTTCAATCTGCCTGAGGAGCCTCTGCACATCATCGAGGACTCCATCCCAGGGGTCATCGAGGAGAACGGTGTGGAGCTGACCGCCGCCACAGGGGGGAGCTCTCTGTCCCGCGGTCGCCTGGGTGAAGAGCGGCGCCGGTTCTCCGCCTCAGAGCTCATCTCCCGACTGCAGCTGTCCCAGAGGAAGAACTCCTTCACTTTGAAGCTGGGGAAGTCTCTGTCGGCTCGAGTCTCCTCCAGAGACAGACAGAGCTCCAGCTTTAGCTCCAACACAGACTGTGAGTGCACAAGTACTATCAGGTTTACTTGAATCCTGCCTGCGTCTAACACACGCACAGAACCAAACTTTGTAGTCTTAAACCTTCAGCAACATTGTGTGGTTTCTCTCAGCTCAGTTTGTATTTAAGTGTATTCCCGTTGCTCTCTGTCGTCTCCAGATAAGTTCATCTCGAGGCACCGCAGCTCAGGGGGCGCCAGTGACAGCGCCCCCCATAGTCCTGTAGGGCCCACTCCTCCTCTGCCCATCAGCGAGAATGGACTGCAGCGATGGAGCACAAAACTGGGGTAAAAGGAGATAAAAATGAAGTAACACTTTGTCTACGCTTGGTTTTAAAGCTGAATTGTGGAACAGAAAAGATCTTAAAAGATTGTCAGCTGTCCACAGCATTTTCAGTTTGGGTTTAGGCAGAGTGGGTATGCTACATGAAAACTGGGGGAGTTTAGTGATCTGCAATAACTGTTATTACCCCAAATATGATGTAACAATTTTTTCAGAATGAGGAAAAAGTCCATAGAAGACGACTTGACTTCACTTCCTGCTGTGACTAGTTCCAATCGCTTGTCTCGTTTTCTGCCAAGTTGTAAGTACAGTTTTTGAAGCTCTTCAGCGTGTTTCATGTTGACGTGTATCTCATTATTTCACTCTGTGCTGCAGCCATTCTGTACCAGGAGTACAGCGATGTGGCCATCAACAGAGAGATCCAGAGGCAGCAGGGGAAGGAGCCCGGGACCGAGGACGAGTGCATCAGGGACGAGGGCTCAGACGGGACCCCCTCCCCCTCAAACCTGTCCCCCTCCAGCTCCTTCCGCTCCTCACGGGGCTCAGCCTTCGCTCTGTGGCAGGACATCCCTGATGTTCGCACCAGTGGGCAGCTCGACAACTTCAGCAACGAGGAGAGGAAACTTCAAGAGGTGACTGCACAAACTGTGAATGTGGCCGAGTTACACTTTTACAGCCAGGGCAGACTTATAAAATGTTGTAATGGAAAATCATTTGATTTGTGTTTGTCTCTTAGTACTGACATACTGCTGTATGTTCACTCAGGCTAAGTTTGAGCTGGTGACGTCTGAGGCGTCCTACATTCGCAGTTTGACCATCGCCGTGGACCACTTCATGTTGTCTCAGGAGCTGGCTGAGTGTCTGGGGGCTCAGGACAAGCAGTGGCTTTTCTCCAAGCTGCCTGAAGTCAAAGATGTCAGTGAGAGGTGATGAAGCACTCTGTGACTCTTTGACCCCCATTTAACCCTCACTTATCTGTCTCTAACTGCTCTGTCTGTGCTTCTGTGTTCGGCTGAAGGTTTCTCCAGGACTTAGAGCACCGTCTGGAAGAGGACATTCTGCGTTTTGACGTGTGTGACATTGTCCTGAACCACTGTCCCGCTCTGAGAAGAGTGTATTTGCCCTACGTCACCAACCAGGCCTATCAGGAGCAGACCTACCAGCGCCTGCTGTGAGTAGCCCTTTAGTAACACTTCTGCGCTGCATTTATCTCTGTAAATGGATTAGAGCTAATGCTTTAAATGCTTTGAATTTCAACTGGTCACACTAAACTGTTTTCAGGTAAAATGAAATTGTTCCTCATTTGAAAAGAGTATGTTGGTGAATCAGGTTCAGTGTAAGCTGTAGTGTGTATTATACTGGGTTCTTTCCCAGTTCTGTGCTCTGTCCATGCCTCCCAGTGCTCAGGTGTTACTTTACCTGGACATGACTGAACCTGCAGATGTTTTTACTTGAATAATCCCCAGCATTTTTCAGGCTGAACTTGAACAGGAATAAATCCATGGAATTTGGTGTGTGTTTGAGCATAAACCATTACTATGTCTGTGTGAATTTCTCCGTCTGTGCCCTCAGACAGGACAACCCTCGCTTCCCCAGTATCCTGGGCCGTCTGGAGGAGGACCCCATCTGCCAGAGACTTCCTCTGACCTCATTTCTGATCCTGCCTTTCCAGAGGATCACACGGCTCAAGATGCTGGTGGAGGTAGAGCATTAACACTCACTGTGTCATGTTTAACTCCAGAGTTTGTATTAAACTGGAACTAGACACAGATCCTTTCTTTACACTGCCTCATTCTTTTTCAGAACATCTTAAAGAGGACAGCGCCGGGCTCACGAGACGAGGACACTGCCACGAAAGCCTTCAATGAGCTGAAAAAGGTAGCGATTGTTAGAAACAGGCAGCAGCAGGAGCCTCCGTGAGCCTCAGTAACTGTGTGTGTCTCCTCAGATCATCAGAGAGTGTAACTCCAGCGTACAGTCCATGAAGAGGATGGAGGAGCTCATCCACCTCAACAAGAAGATCCACTTCGAGGGAAAAGTGAGCGAAGGGTTTACACTCAACTAAAACTTAACATAGGGCTGGGAATCAAAAAGACAAACTGACGAGAAATTTACAAGTACAAGTGTTAATTTCACATTTAACATAGAAAATAACAGATTCACACCATCAGCTGTTTTTGGTTTCTGTGTGCAATCTGGTAAGACATTTGTGTAGCAAACTAATCCTCTGCTGATAAAGAAAAAACAACAAACCATTATTATTATTTTTAAACCAAAAACCTTTTAATTTAGCTTGTTGACAGCTGATTGCAACTGCTCTGAGTGGAACCACACTAGCATTATCTGATTGAGCAAATGCAACTGTTTTTCACCACCTAAGGATTTAAATCAGAAGAATCTTCAGCCTCTTGGTATCTCCAATATTTTTTAACCCAATTTGAGATAGTCCTGTTTTCAGATTTTCTTTAACACTGAGTATCTTTTCTCTCGTCTTAGATCTTCCCGCTGATCTCCCAGTCGCGCTGGCTGGTCAAACACGGAGAGCTGCTGGAGGTGGACACTCAGACCATGACCATCTCTGGGTCCAAGCTCAAACTGCCCACCAAACCTGTGTACCTGCACCTGTTCAACGACTGCCTGCTGCTGTCGCGCCGGAAAGAGTGAGTCAGCACCTCATCTGATCATTAGCACTCCCATCAGTGCTGCCACAGCTCATAGGAAACATCTGCGGAAAGATTTCACACTTAGGCAAAATAAACATGACTATTTTAAATTATTTATTTGATGGTAAGTCCTTTCGCTAAAAAATGTGAAAGTTCTTTTTCATTTAGAGTAGACTGATCTGGTTTAAAGCGATGCCTTATGTTTTGTTGATGTATATTTAATCAGTTTAACAATTAGGAGGCCATATCCTCTGAGTTTTTTAAGTAGTCTCCGGTCTACCTTAAAAATTGAGCAACTGAAGCAGTTATATGGGAACAGTTCACAATGAAAAGCCCTCAACAGGAAAAAAAAAGCACTAATGAGTACAAATGTCAACTAAAAAGTCATGTTGAGTTTCCATTTAAATATAGTAAACAAATGTGGTTCTGCAGTAACATGGACAACTCTCTCAACCAACTGCCACAATCATTGTGCACATGGATCTGTTAAAGCTTTAAAGAAGGCTTTAGTCTTCATTCCAGGTCAGAAAGCAGCAGTGTGAGCTAAACATCAGGTGCCTGGGACAAAAGGTTACACACAAACAAGGCGGCAAGATGCAGGAATCCTGACATTTCCTCAGGGAGCTCCAATAAACTGGAACAAACTCAACAACAAACACACCACTGTCGTCAGCCATTGTCTGAAAACATCACGGCTCATACTGTCTCAAGAAGAGCTTGGACCTTGCCGTTTACATGAGACACCTCTGTTGTCACAAAAATATGTTTACTTAACACACAGTTTTCAGAACAAAGTGGTCACATATATTTGGACAACATCACCAACAACACTGGAAGAAATGAAGCCACAAACCCTTCCAGTCTTCATGTCTCTGTGAAATTTTCAAATACAGCATACGTATCTCCTGTATTTGATACGTTTTAATAGAAAAGAATACGTTTTGATATGAGAACAGCTTAAAGTACTAGTTTTGAGCTCACAATTATGCACAGTACTGTACCTTTGGTGGTTTGAGCTACCATTTGAACTGAAGCACATCATGTAATTATAATGCGATTGTCACGTGAGCAGAGCCTTAGACCACCTCGTGTTACTCTGACCACACATTATGATCCAATCTGACACGTTCTGACATGAACTGATACTGTTCACATACCAGACCTCAGCCACTCACCGGCTCAGGCTTCATTTGTAAGTAGTGCTCCTGTGTAGTTAGTGTAATAGCTGTAGTAGATTACTGTCTGTGTGATCTTAGTCTGGACGACTGGAGAAAAGTGTCCGACTGTGTATGGGTAGCCTACGGGGTTCTCTGGTGTTATTGTGCCAAAAGGTTTTTAGGCAGGAGTGGATTTAAAAAGTAAAGTAAACTATAAAATATGGGGATTTTTATAGTTATAGTTTTAAAGAGGAAAAAAGAAAAAAAAAAAAAAAAAAAAAAAAAAAAATTTGGTGTGACTTTGCCTCAAAACAGTTCTTGTAGCTCCACGGTCTCAGTTTGTGAAGGATCTGGGCAATTTCTGTTTAAACATTTTGAGAATCCCACACAAAACCAGGCCAAACTGGACTAAACCAGACCATCAAATCTCAGAAGGAACATAGGTTAAACCAGACCATGTAATCCCACCTAGAACCAGGTTTGGATCAGAGTTACACCATCACCCCTTGTTCTGGGAATACTCTAAAAATGGAAGGTTTTTGTCTCTTTGCTCACACATTTTGTTAATTTATAAAAAAACAAAAAAACAAACTTAAATTCTTACTTTATTTAATTCTTTTAAATGTATTTACTCTTAACTCTTTTAGTTTATCTTCACATCTGACTAAAACTTTCGCCCAGTACTGACTATATATTTGGGTTTTAAAATACTACCATAGGAGTGCACTATAGTACATAAATAAAAATAATTTAGTGTAGGTAAACTAAAAATTGACTTAGAACCATCTGCTTTAAATTTCTACTTCAAGAATTATCTGATGAAATTCTCATTCTCACAAAGTCTAAGACCAATATCGGCGATTATTTGATTCTGTTAATGCTCCTGTTTTGTTCGCAGTACGTGGAAGTTCATGGTGTTCGTTCACGCTAAGATCGGAGAGCTGAAAGTGAAGGACCTGAGTCAGAAGCTTCAGGGCATCTCCGGCTTCATCTTCCACCTGCAGCTGTGTGACGGCCAGCAGCTCAAGCACCAGATCCTGCTCAAAGCACACACCGAGTGGGTTACTGCGTTGAGTTACTGTCACTACACTCTTTATGTTCAGAGACTGTTCACTCTGACAGCTTGTGTGTGTGTTCACAGGAGCGGGAAACAGAGGTGGATCACTGCCATGTTCCCCTCCGACCCTCTGGAGGACATAGAGCAGGCCAGTGAGAACGACGGTCAGTGCAGGCCTCACACGGAGGAATAATCACAACGGGAATGTTTGTTTTTTTTAATATGAAGTTTGTTTTTCAGATATTTCCCAGGTCCAGTGCATCAAAAGCTATCAGGCCCAGGAGCACGACGAGCTAACACTGGAGAAGGCTGACATTCTTCACGCTAAGACCATAACTAGTGACGGTACAAACACATTCACTCTGGTCCAGACTGAACAAGGGTGACCACATTTACAAACCACTTACCATCACTTAAGTGGACTAATGTATGTTAAAGTTCTGGAAGGACTGAGCTTCATAGCATTCTCGCTTCACATAAATACATTATTATTTAGTTTTTTTTTTTTTTACAAAAATGCCCCTTTTTTTTAATTTTTAAAATTTTTTTTTTTTTTTTTTTTTTTTTTTTTTTTTTTTTTTTTTTTTTTTTGGGGGGGGGGTGTTTTCCCCACCCCCCCCCCCCCCCCCCCCCCCCCCCCCCCCCCCCCCCCCCCCCCCCCCTCCCCCCCTTCCCTGACACGTCTTATGTGCGCTATTTCTTTTAGATAATTAGGCATTCTGTTGTGCATCGCCTCACTTTACAACACACAACAAACTGGCAACAACAAAAAAACTGTAAATACAGAGTTAAAGTATTCCGTGCATCCTACAAATGTCCCAACACCAAAAGGACTGACAAAGCAATGCTGTTCTTCCAACACGACAGCTTTATCTGAAGGTTTCATTTTTAAGCTCAAACCAATAAAAATAAGGCTGAGAAACTGATGTGGACAAAAGCAGCTCTCAGATCTCCTGCCACTTGTCGCAGACAGAGACATGCCCATTAACACCAACAAAGTCCTACTGATTTTTAATGAGATTAACTTACTGAGGGAAACAAAGATAACCCATGTTCACTCTGGGAGGAGATCCTAGTCTAAAGCTGAGGAAGAAATCTAAAGTGATCTGCTTTTGTTTAAAAGTAATGAGTCAGGACAGCATTGTTGTCACTGCAGATGTTTAGATCTGATGGAAGTGTGGAAAAAAACAGAAATTTAAAAAATGGTAATAATTGAAAAGTTGTGACTTGATTATCAGATAAATCATAAGTAAAGTCTGATGCATGGCTCCAGGAATATTGTACATGAATTCCGATTCCAACATCCTGTTGTAAGTATTGATATTGAGCATTGCAATAGAGATAAGTATGCAATATATAGTGTGGCCCTAACACATTTGGTTTGAGTGAGGTGCACTTTTTTAATCTTAAAGGAACAACCTCTCAAAATATCTGTGTCTGTGCACGTCCCTGGAAATAAATGTTAATTTGGCTCAGCTTTTAGTGTATTTGCTTCTGGCTTAAAAACCCACAGCTGTCGTCAAAGTTCACTCTTGTGGTCACGTACTAAGAAAACCTCAGCTCAGTCACAATGACAGTACATTCTGCCCCATAAGCAACATGAATGAATCTATGGATTGCCACACACTGAAAAATGAGCTTGGTGCATTGTTGATGTTTTTCTATCCCATTTCAACAGACACAATACTGAGTGATTCATGTAGACTATAAACAAATGTTGCAAAACCAAGAACAAGAAGGACATTCACATCTTTAAATCATTATTTTCTGTTGTGGGATTACCTCACATTTATGACTTGTGTTCCCTTTGTCGTTCCCTTCAGGCTGGGTGGAAGGCATCCGGCTGTCGGACGGGGAGCGGGGCTGGTTCCCCAAAACCTACGTAGAGGAGATCACCAGCCGCAGCGCACGACTCCGCAACCTCCGAGAAAACATCCGCATCAAGTGTGTCACGCAGAAACTGGAGGGAGAAGACTGAACACTGCAGCTCGGCTTATGTTTTTTTTTTTTAACTTATACTACATCCAAGTAGCTCTGTCTACAATGGTTCACGGTCATTTTTCTGCCACACTGGAGCTGTTTAAAGCTACTGAGTCTGATGTCTGCATTGGGCTTAAGTGAGCAGAGCCATTCAACACTGACTGACCACGCTCAAAGGCTGAAGTCCTAATAGTCACACATTACGAGGGAAAATTTACTCAAAACGATGTTAAAAATGTCACTTTAATACATAATGTAAATGTAATACACAGACTAAACCTCATAACCAAACCAGCACAAATCTAGGACTAAATCTTAATGAACTAAGAAACACAGTAGATGGTGCTATTAGCCCAAATATTAATAAGGTATTTTACTGTTGAATTTTACCTCCTTCAGTGCTTTATGTTTACCCTATGCCCATGTTTTTTAGTTGGACAATACTGTTTTGGTTCAGGAAAATTATACATTTCGTGACGTTTTCATCACCAGTTTATGACGCTCTTCATGTTTGGGCTCGTCTGTGGTCCGTTTGGCATTCACATTTCACCAGAGTCCACTTGGAAGCGCTCCGAGACCTCTTCAAAACAGAGGTTCGTATGCAGCATTCACATTTATCCAAGTGAACCACACTCACTAAGCAACAGCACCAGAGTCCGTTTGAAACCGCACCAAACGCAGCAAGTGAGAACACATCCTAATCCAGGACTGAACCAAGACAGAAACAATATTTAATCCTAACTAAACCCAGGCTTAAATAAGACTGAATGTAGGACTAGAAACCTGAAAAAAAGCATCTAAAGACTGGTTAATGCACGTCAAGTTGAGTTTAACAGCACTACATTCAGAAGCTGTTGAGCAAAAGTGCTCTGCTCACTTGGTCCGATGTGTTGCATTATTGTATTAAAGTTGAGTACTAGTTTTGATATAAGCACTGACATTATGCAGTGTAACAGAACCACTCTAGACGTTTGTCTGGGTTTGTTCCTTTTCGTTGAAGTGGTTGTATTTATGCTCCTGGACTGTAGCTGCTGGAGATCCTGCTGTAAATGTCCTTCACTGTAGATGAATCCATGTATAAAGAGTAGATGCCTTTACTTTATGACTGTAATTTATATGAACAAAAGATTTGCTGATATTATAACTAGCCCTGGTCATAACACTGTCATGTGCATTTCTAATATAATCTGCAGAAATAGTGGAATACACTGGACCTTCACTGACTCACTACTGTAAATGTCTAACCACTCAAATAAACTGCTTACATTTTAGGAGTTTTGAAATATTTTTCTTTTTTGTGCCATTTCTCTACAAAAACATCAATGGAAATTTCGTGTGTGTGGCCTCTGACTGGGTCTCAGGTCAAAAAGAACTACACACATCTTCTCTGTCCATGATATCGCTCAAATAACTTTATTTTGCAACAGAAATTATGTACATCCTATCTACAGGTAATAATTTAGATATAAAGTGAGTTGTGATTGGCTCAGCTGAGTCTGTTCAGGTGACAGTGCTCTGAGATGATTGGTTCCTGGGACTCCTTGCGGCTGCGGTACAGTTTGGGTTTGATTGGAGGTGGGTTGGGCTTCACACTGATGTGGCTGCTTCTGTCGGGCTGTCAGTCAAACACAAAGGTCTGTTTAGGTCACACACACATTAACATCTACTTTTTCCCCTAATTAACATCTGTTTGAAGCTGCTTCCTGCATTTAATAGTCTCTTGATGGAGGCTCCAAGCCGACCACCTGCCAAGAAATCATCAGAGGAACTAAACAGAGATAATAATGTGTCTTTTACAAGTCTTTAATTACTTAAGGAAACTGTTCTGACCTTTGCTGAACTATATGTAACTGCAGAATTATCTGAGTTCAAAAAGATGCCCTATAGGTGCTATTATAAAGTGTATATAGTGATTGAAAGCATCTGAAACATTTTAAGAAAGCTAGAGGAATAAGTTTGCAGTCTTGGTTTCGACTCATTCTGACTGCACCAATCCAACATGGCAGCAGTCTAAAAGCCCTGAGGAGTGGTGTGTACCTGCTGGAGGTGGAACATCCAGGTCTGATAGTCCTGCAGACAGGTACAGGACACCTGCAGAGGCTCTAACAGCTCACCTGAAACACAGCAGAGAGGAGGTCACATGATCTATCATCAAACTTTATTTATATAGCACTTTTCATTCAGCTTAATGCAACTCAAGGTGCTTCACAACATAAAATCATTACAAAATTAAATTAAAAACTGTATTTTAGTCAGTAAAATAGACTAGAGTAAAATGGAATAAAACAAATGTATTAAATAAAAATATTAAATACAAATAAGTGAGATTAAAAAAATGTTTAAAAATGCTCTCCTCAGATCCTCTGGAGGCTGTTACAGTGTACTGGCTAAAAGCAGAGTCACCAAAGGTTTTTGTTCTAGTTTGTGGAACAGTCAGCAGTGAGGTGCCAGAGGTTCTGAGGGGCCGTCCTGGGTTATAAATTAAAAGCCTGTCTCTCAGATAGTCTGGAGCAAGTTCATGCAGTATTTTATATCCTATAACCAAAAGGAGCCAGTGTAGAGACTTTAAAATGGGAGTAATGTGAGCTCTCCTCCACGTCTTAGTCAGCACTCGGGTAGTTGTATGAAGAGAAACAGGAAATAATTCAATACAATGAGGGTTATTTTGAGGTGATAATAAACTATTATAAACATGACTGGTGTGTTCCATTATGATCAAATCTATCCTACATTTCACACAATCCAACTTTAATATTTCTGGACCATGACTCAAAGTTCAGTGCCATGTTTATTTGAAAAAGGGGCAAACATCAACAAAGTGAGTACAGTGACTTAAGTATTTGGATTCCAGAATAAAAGAAGGTCAAACCGAGCCAACAACCCTAGTTACTGTATCAAGTAATGTTACTGAAATAAGGCCAGAGATTTGTGAATGGCCTATTTTATTTGATTGTTTATTCTTTTATCTTGAGTCACTGTCTTCATTTAAAAGGAGATTAATATAGACGTATGCAGGATGTTTCAGTGTGACTCCACAGCTAAGGACATTAATACAAGAGACAGAAAGATAAAAAGGGCCTGTATGAGGTGTACAAGAGGATGTTTGATACCTGTGAGCTCAAACTGCAGGCGTCCGGGCAGAGCAGAGCGCTCCACTGCACTGATGCTGTGTCGAGCCAGCCTCCCCTGTCACAGACAACACAGAGGAACGACAGAGTTACAACCTGTCAGAGTGACTGGTGTACATTAGTGGAATCCATCTACAGAGCTGGTGTAAGCTACAGATGTTCCACTTGTGTCATAAGAACAGTGAGTGGGAGACCCCTGACGTCACTGCAGTACCTCATATCTGAGATTCAGTCTCTTGTTGTCGAGCGACAGCAGCAGCACGTCTTGAGGGAACAGAACCATCAGTCTTTCCTGAAGACCCTGAGAGAACAGCACAAAGTCACTACAACAAAATGATTTTACACATTAATCTTATCATTCTTATCGAGTCTATTTAACTATTCCTTGTTTCACAATGAGGAGAACCATCAAACTGTGATCAATCCATTTACATTTTAGTAGCTGTTACTTCAAGACAACTGTTAGCCCCGCTTTCCAACACAAACAGCTCCTTATTAGAAAGATAAATACTGTTAAGTTATGTGCTACTATGGAGTAGGCAGTCAATAGAGTGCAGTACAAAATCACACTTAATGAACAGCAGGTCTAAAACAGTGCTAAAAGGGAACAAGTGGATGCTCAAAATGACAGTAGAAAGGAACCAAGCACCGAACCGTGTTTATCCTGGAGCTCAGTGATAATACACCTGCTGCTTTATACACTGACAAAAGTCAATATGCACGTGTACAATTGTTTTTTAATTTTTTTAAGGTGGAGTCGCTACAAACCTAAAATGGCGACGTGTGAGTGAGAGAAAAGGTACTACTTGGAAAAATTAAAGAAGCCTTGCATAACTTTAAGCCCCAAAATAAATATACTCATCATAATTTAATTGTTCTTAGACATCAGTAGAGTCTTGTCTATCTCACTGACACTCAGCTGGACAGAAACCTCCAATGTAACTTTACTGTCACTGCGACACAGTCTCATTCCAAAAAACTGTCCAATAAACCATTAGACAGGAGAAATTTCTGACGTGATGCATCCAAAATACTTTACCTAAATACTTCTTGAAACCTTTTATTAGAAAATAAACCCGGTTGGAGTTGGAGTTTCTGTTCACCTTACTTCCAAATCAGAGTGTTGCCTCTTTTTACTGTATTTAATCTCTGAATGTTGTAAACTCTCAACTCATGGAATTTTAAAGCCAAATCTCTGCTTCACCTGACACTGAGCGATACAGTAGTGTGTGTAGTGTCACCTGTCTGTGTGAGTTGATGATGTGGACGATGGAGATGTATCCGGGTGGACCCATGTGTTGAATGGGGGGCCCCTCCCACTGCCAGATGGGAGCGTGGAGCAGGTACTTCTTTAGTTCCTCTCTTTTCCACTGCTCATCACACGGTAACTGTGGGAAAAACACAACAAATATAGGTTCATTTCAGAAGTAATGTCGAGTATTTTGTATATTTACCAGATATGAGAGCACGCAGTGGGCTGGGCTCGTGGTCTGTGACGCTGACTTGTGTCTCCTGTCCTCTATTAGCTGGCTCCATTTGTGTAGCTCTGCGGCGCTGGGGCACAAGAAGACTTTGGGCTCAACAACAGTATCTGGGTCACAGCACAAAACAAACCACAGTCAGGGCTGTACTCCGGGATTTAAGTCAAAACTGGAACGAGTGGTTTAAAAGAGACTCACTGCTGATCTCAAACATGTGTGGAGGGAGTGAGGAGTCAGGGTCTGGAGACACAGTCTGGACAGACAGACCTGTGAGAGGAAGAACGCCCTGTCCAGGAAGTAGATTTAAGACAAATGAAATAATATCTTTTTATGAGTAAATGGTCCACACATCCTTCCTTTTCCTTCTTAATGTATGTAAATGAAGCGTATATTAAAAGTGGGGAGTGTTGTTTATGGCCTTTTTTGGAAATAAGTTCAACTAACTGTGATGGTGGTTTAACTTAAAAAAAAAAATAAAAATTAATTCTAAATCTAGAGAAATATGAGTGTGCTTCTTGTCCAGCAGTATTTCCTCTCTGTATGAGCATGAAGTGATGCAACTAAAATGGCTGCTTCTCCTGGGTTCTATGGATAATATCTATTTTTCCAAGATGCCAAGAGAGTTACGTTGATATGATTAGATACTATTGAAAACATAACTTAGACTGGCATCTTTAATTCAACGTTAAAGTACAAAATATCACACAATGCACCTGAAATACTTATTTAAGCCCAGAATCACCAGATCAAAATAGTAGAGGGTACAGAGTCAGTTCAATCCAAAAGGACTGAAACTATTGCTCTTGTATTCCTGCCATTATTTTATTTATGTTAAGCATTTTGGTCCATTTTTGTTGATGTAAGGTGTTGCACCAATAACTAATAATTGACTGAAAGCCTGAACACAAACAAAATATTTCTTGATCTATTGTGAGAAGAAGGTCAAGTGTGTTCTTTCATCTTAAAAGAATACACAGAGTATACACAGAATACCTGATAGACAAAGTCCTGTCTGCTGTGGTCCAGAGAGAGGAGCAGCAGGTGAAAGGAGAACAGCACCAGGAAGTGCTCTGTGGTTTCCTGCAGAGACACGTTGGTATTAAGTTTCCATAAGCCCCATTTATTACAAGTTTGTTAGTTTTACCGTCAGATTATCTTTTTTCTTACAGATTTATTTATTTTTGTTTGTCAATCAGTCCCTTTGTCCTACTGTAAGCCTCTGTATTTCACAAACTGTCCCCAGTGTTACCACCTCACCAATTGGGTTGTTGACCTTTTATATAAAGTATTTGGGAAAATGACCGTCTTTGATTTCTATCCTTAAAATGTAGCACTTCACAAAAATTCTGAAGGACAAGTATTATATGTCACCAATAGGAACGCTTGTGTGTCTCAGTCTTCAGCCTTCATCATACAGCCTCCCTACATGATTAAGTACAATTACTAT
This sequence comes from Rhyacichthys aspro, assembly GCA_036850595.1. NCBI lineage: Eukaryota > Metazoa > Chordata > Actinopteri > Gobiiformes > Rhyacichthyidae > Rhyacichthys > Rhyacichthys aspro. The sequence continues at coordinate 3,952,415 of CM072154.1, forward strand.
ATTATAATTGGCAGAATAGTATGGAAGAGGATTAGGGTTGCTATAAAAAAAAACTGAGAATAGTCTGATAATTAAGGGTGAACTATGGGTGCCTGTAAGGACCATACTTTGTAGGAGAGTCATCATAAAAGAATGGTTCAGAAAACATAAAGATATAAAACTAATTGTTATTATGTATTTGTTTGACTCACTAACATCAGCTCCAAAGATTTTCACTGCTGCTGTTTTCTGTCATGATTTATTTTTTTTTACAGCAGCCATAATCCTCTACCGTAGAATAGAGCCTTTTCAAATGTAAAACTGTTTTAATTGGATGACTTGCTGACTTCTATGGATGAAAAACTGGACAATTCTTGTAGATTTTTAGAAGCTAAAGTGACAAACAGGACAAATTGACCACATTTAATGCAAAACATGAAAATACATATATACCATAACTCATCTTAGTTAACACTGACCTGTATTTTGAACCATTGCTATTTCTGGTAATCATTTTTGTTATTTTCTTGTGCATGTCCAAACCAAGGTTAAGGTGCACCAAGGCACAGCTCCAGGTGTGAGTCTGGAGGACGCTGGAGTGTTACCTGTGTGTATGTGTTGTACAGCAGCAGCAGAGACGAGTGGAGGATGTCTCCGTACAGATGGGCCGGCTGACCCTCCCAGCCTCTGATTGGCTGCTGGGAGAAGATCCTGTGGTGCAGCTCCTCTCTGCTTCGGCCCCACAGCACCACCTACAGACAATGCACCATCAGAACACACATGCATGTCCAGTTCTGTAGTAAGGTTACTTTACAGCTGGGCTATTTTTAAAGCTTCAAATCCAAGCTTCTGGTTCATTTTTTTTTTGTGTTCAGTTCAAACACACTGGTGCTATTGTCAGATTTATTTCCACTAAATTATGAATCATCAAATCAAGAATAAAATATCTACTGAGTCATGAAAGTTCCTACACTGTTTCATGTGACTAAGCTCTACACAAATAATCACAGCATGTGGAACTTTGATGTGAGCCTGCAGTTGCACTAAAACGTTACTGTACAGAGTGACAGTGACCTCTTGGTCCAGCTGAGGGACTGAAGGGTATCGAGGCGGAGGAGGTGGAGGAGGAGGCAGAGGGGGCTCGTCTCGGCTGCTCCTCAGCTGAAGGCGGCTCTCCCCCAGACTCCACACCCTGAAAAGACAACACACCGGGGGCTGCATGAGAGAACGGTCTAGTCACACAGTTGGGACCATAAACCTTGTTTCCTGGTCTGGTGCCATACTGTACCATTTTGGAAACTTCTTTGCTTTTGGTTCCAACAGTGAGGCTAAAAGATGGCACTAAACACTGCAGTCTGTTGATTGTAGAAAGGTGAAAACTATAGAGGAAATTGGATTGCATTGGAAGAGAACCTAAATGTTTTCCTAAAATTAAGTGCACCTTGTTGTGATAAACAGACATATTCAAATGAGAGACCAATCTATAACTTAAAGTATTGGTTTATTTGTCTACATTGCAATAAACATGAGTAACTTGTTGTACTAAATATTGAGTCCCTACGGGAACTGGTGCAGCTTCCTGAGGTTAAAGTTTGGAAAGAATTTGCTCTTTATTGTACCTGTACACAGCTTCATTTCCAGCTCTTTATAGTAGGAAAATTAATAGCGGGGGCTTGTTCAACTATAGGTTTTAGTTTTGAGACTGTGGTTGAAGCAGTGGAGCAACAGACACACAACAGGATGGATGATAAAGTCAACAACATGGACCATCCCCTGCACTGGGCTTTTGAACAACCGAGAGCAGCCAGTGAACGTCTGAGATCAGTGAGCTACAGGACAGAACGACATAAAACTGAACACTCAATCAGTCTGTCAATTCATTTTATTTATGTATTCATTTGAAGATAACAACTAAATTTCCTCTTGAGGATTAAAGTTGAACTTAATTGAATATTACAGTATTAGTAGTAGTTAATAGTAATTATTGGCATGCAAGTTTTTTTATTTTCAAATATGATTTCTATTTCATATAGTTGAAGTTCTGCATCTACAGCACAGTGGAAATACAAGCCTCAAGTGTCAATAGAAATAGAATATTCTTGAACTTTACAAATATTACAAAAGGTATCAAAAGACACTGAAAACCCTTTTCTTGGTAAAATGTTCTTTTTTAGTAGCCAAAGAGGCAGTCTGTAAATGAAAGCAGCGGGAGTCATCACAGGATGAGTGGACAGACCCCCTACAGCCCAGTGGCAGCCAGACTTAATCAGATTACAGCAGAGACACTCCCGCTCAGTTTGGACACACACAAGCATATGCCACACTGACTCTACACTAAAAACATATTAGTGTGTATTTACAGCAGAATGTCCAACACATATGCCATGTGTAGAGGCACTATGATATGAATTAAACTGGATTTAAATGTGTCAGGGAATGGAAAGAGAGGGAACTAAACAGCAAAATAACAAAAAAGAAAGGAAATGCTATGCTACGCTACGCTATGGCATAACGGTTTTTAGAACTTTTCTCTACAATTATCTACTATCGCGGTTTGACAGTATCACTTTAACTTTTCAGGTTTTCATTTCCAGATGAATGGGACATTTGGATATGTTTTTGTTATGAAATTAAAAACATATTACAGATACAGATAAATAAATTGAGTTCTTTAAGACACTTCTCAATTTTGTTGTTGCTGGTCCAGTCATTTGGAAACATCCTCATGAGATCTGAAAGAAAGGACTTTGACTGAGACACTTCAAATCCACAGAACAGCCATGGCGCCTGTTGATGCTACACCTCAATGTTTGAAAAATGCAAAGAAAAGCTAATAAGCAATATATGCCCTGTATAAAAACTCATTAACATTTGTGACCAAACATGAAGTGGTAAAAGAACATTTAGGCTCAAACAGCAAATAGATCACATCAACAGTTCCAATAAGAAGAAACGCAAACAGGTTTGTGGTTTAAAAGACAAAACTAACACAGCTCAAAAAAGTATCGCTTGTTCAAACAATCAGACACATGGTGGCAGTTAATAACAGACAAAATAAGCTTTATGTACCAATGTCAATTTGACAAAAATGGCTAATATTATTCAGTAAGGATATTGTGCATCCCTAATGGATGATGTTATTTATTCAATAAGTCCTGTTTTTATTCAATTCAAATTCAAAGTTAAAAACATGCAAACAATCTCTTACTTGTTTTGATGGTGCCTCTCAGTCCACATTGAAGTGTTAAAAAAACAGTATAGGATTAGGTTGTAACCTGAAATATATTAATGGCCTTGTTCTCACATCAGTACTCAGGACTTGCCGGTATCTGAGCCTCTTGTACACATGATATAAGTAATTTGCTCACTACAGTGACCTGTTTGGAAATGTTGTACTGTACTGATGATGATATACGGAGCAAAAAAAGCAGTTAATGTTCTTCTAAAGTGTCAGAAGGCTCAGACGGCTTTGAAATCTTTGCACGGTTTAACAGCATTAAGCAGCCAGCACTTACTCGTTTTGAACAAAAAGTATTTTTTATATATATGATGTTTATACAAATCTAGACCTATCCTAAGCAGTCTGAGCTCTAATAATTGGCGGGCACACCAGTAGTGATTAGCGTGCATTAATCAGTGTGTCTCAGGATGAGGAGGATTTGTCCCTCCCACTCACCACTGCCTGCCATTGTCTTATTGTAATCTCCTAATCACATCAGTGCAGCGTCACCGAGCCCCGAGTTCATGTTGAATAAATAGCAGTCCTCTGTGTTAACTGACCACCAATCATATGGATACAATCTGTTTTCATTCTCACTTTACACTTACTTAGTCTGAATTGACTACATCAAAAACACATTCTAAAGAAAAGCCAGCCCTGTGCTTTCAGCCTCAACACATGACACACAAAATGCCAAAAAAGCCACAAATGCTGCTGTGGTTCTTTCAGCTCTGTCACTGCTTCCTTTTCTGAACTCTCACACCCCCTTTTCTACATAAGCCTATTCATTACATTAAGTAAGGTACAGCTTTTGTAGTTGACTTATGTCAAAGTAGTTGACTTATGTCAAATACAAGCTCTGGAGACACAATCTCAACTGTTATTTTTTAAAGAGAAGGTTTTGTTGTTGTAAAAGACACTGACATTGAAAAGAAACTAATGGTGAAACTAATATGCCCAGCACGCAGGAGAACCGGGCTTGAACCTCGGTCGGGTCATTTGCCCAATGTCATTCCCCACTCTCTATCACCCCATTTCCAGTCAAAGCTACTGTTGAGCTATCAATAAAGTCCCTAAGAAAAGGGCCCAGTGTAGGTCTCTGGAGGTCTTATATGAACTTCCGCAAAATGTAAAATTCTATTACTGTCACATATTTAAAAAAATCATGTTTGTGATCGTCTATAATACCCTTTTTTAGAATTTGCAGATGCTAGCTTCTGCAATCACAGAGTAACATATAATTTTATGTTACTTTATAAATTCATAAATGAGACTGGGTTCATACACGCCATGACTTCTTCATAACCTTTACCTAAATCTCCATAGACAAAAATCTATTTACTGATTACAGAAGTATAATTAATATTTAGGTTTTTCTGATTCCATGAAATAGTATATGAAATAATATGAGGTATGTGCTGCTATTTACAAAGGTTTTATTTCAGACTCTATCCTACAAACCTTACTCAAATTTCCAAAGCCTTTTCAAAACTTCGACCAAACAAAAAAACTTTGACTGTTGCAAGACCTGAATATTGCATTTGCAACTTTTCCAGGTTTTCCTTGACACTATGAACCCTGATGAGTTGTAATAATAGAGTTTCTGGTGATCTAGGTGCTTTATCTCTATGAAAGTTGGATTCTGTATATGTGTACTTTCTGGTATATAGTTACACAGTGCAGCTTTAATGAATCATAGCTGCTTTATAAAAAAAATGGTTGTAAGAACCAAAAAAGTGACAATAAAAGTGATAAGCATAATTCCTTTGGTATATTGAAAAATGGGTTTATCTTACTACTCTGTTCTGGAACAGCACAACTGCTGGCTCTGTGTTGCAAAATCACATCTACGGGGCTCTAATTCAAAGTTGATTTGTGAATATGTCTCGTGTCTTACCCCAGACTGTCTCCGGAGAGTTCCAGCAACTCGATCTCATCAGGGCCCACCTCGTCTACTCCTGTATGCCTCTGGGTCACACTGCAGCATCCCATGACAGACAGATGACAGTCCCTCTGCGCCTTGCGTCTTCAGAATGAGCACCATCTGCCCCGGGCACTCACCCCACTCGGCAGACTGCTTTAAAACCGAGGGGATAACACCAAAAACAGGCTGCAAAAGAGGATGAAGGAGGGGTCCTGTTAAGCTCTAGTTCACCCTTTTTGGGTAAAGCCTTGAATGAAATATGTTTTCAAATGATAAAAAGAGTTGCGGTGGAGTTCTTCCTTCCTTCCTTCCTGTTAGCTCGCTGTCTGTTGATGACAGAGTTGTAGTTACAGTTACGAAGTCATAGTAGCTTTTGTAAATAGAGGCAAACGCCTTGGTTAGTCCAAACGTTTCCTCTAACTCAGTTGTGATGCTGTCTCCAAGTTATGGATGGGGCAAACGTCCTGTGAGGAAACATTTGAGTAGCGTTGCAGAGAATACGAAAAGCTGAATAAGACAGTTAGGTGTTTGGAAATAGAGAAGTAACAACAACAAGTCACAACAACTGCACAGCACAGCCTTTTGTTGATCTGTGGTCAGCATTATATTAGAGGAGGGTTTCCATTTGTACAAAACAATGAGCAGTTAACAGTGGAGTGATTCATATTTCCAAAAATAGGATGGAAGTTGTATCTCTACACAAGTCTGAAGCAACATGTAAATGAAGCTAAACATTCCTGGGTATTTAAAAGAATGCATGTGTCATCACTAAGGTCTCCCAGCCTCCAGTATGCCTACATGAATGGCTGTTTTAACTGCATTTGACATGTCCTGGTGACTGCACTACCACTGAAACTTTGAGGGCTTTATAGGAAGTGGGGAAAACATGCAATGGAACCCAAAGATTGTTTGAAGCCACATTACTTTTACCTTAAAATTCAATAAATAAGTAGCCTCAAATGCAGCATTATCTGTCATTATCTAAGTCTGAACAAAGGGAGATGTTACCACATGAGAACACATATCTCACTAGCTGAACACAACATCCTTTCCTATACTATAGTTATTATTTGTAATATTTTTATTATTTCATATATATATTTCATTCGGGCTTTGTTTATCTCTTTCCTTCTCCGTCTCTCTGTCCCGGAGTTAAATATCCCAGACAAGATCTCCTACCTGCGCCTGCTCCTCATGTCTCTGTCCTTTGTCTGTCTCTGTCCACTCACTCCAGCTGGTCCTGACAGACAACCACTCTCCTTGGGTCCAGGTCTGCAGAGGCTTTCTATATAGAGGTTTTCTATATAAATACACTTGTCTTTTCTTGACAATATGACTCACATCTTCCTTATATGAGATACATACCTGTGAAACAGTCCCATTTCGACCTATAAATACCTGGGAGTGCATCTGGAGAACAAGCGGGACTCCATAAATACAGAGGGACTAGAAAAAGCCAAAGAGCCTATATTTTCTAAGAAAGCTTATGTTTTTTTATAGAAACAAGAAACTGCTGCAAATGTTTTGTCATGCAGTGGTGGCTAACTCTAACATCACTGTTTTTATGCTATCGTCTGTTGGGGGCAGAAGGCTGGTTCATTTACAGGTATTAATTTGGAAACTCTGGTTGAAGCAGACACACAACAAGACAGATGCTATACTAAACAACATGGACAGAGACCCAACAACTGAATTTACTCTTGGGGATTAATAAAGTGATTTGAATTGTATAAGAATTGTTCAATGGAGCACAAATTCTACATTACAGTCATGTTACTGCTCTTATGCCATTTCTTTAGTTTTGTGGCTAGTAAACATCACACTCAATATGAAGAGCTATGGAACAAATAAAGACCTGTTAAAGAATAGCACTTTTCCTCACACTCTGTTTTCTCTCCATTAATAATATTAAATCATGATTTTGTGGGTTTCTCAACAAATTTAAAAAGTGTTTTTCAATGCACAATACTGTTTACGATGAAATGGCAATCAAATGGATGTCCCTAAGACTTGCAAGTTTTTAATTACAAATATCTTCCCACTAATGTCTATCAGATCAGATTTATTATAATATTAGGCATTACTTTATACAACAAACACAAATGAAATTGTCATTATTATAGATTATATATGCATACCCAAACAAGAAAGCCTTAAATTAGTTTTGAATGTGTAACTTTTGCCACATAGCCGTATTGTCTGAGAAACTTGTCTTTCCGTAATAACAATGAGCCCCATCTTTGGACTTAGTTTACAGTGAGTTTTACAAATTATGGAGTTACACAATCCCCAAACCTTATCATAGACATACTTTTGCCCATTCCAGAATAAATAAAATAGAGATTCTTGTTGTTAACTCTCTTTGGTTTTCTCTAGGCATTAACAGTACCAGGTGTCCACATCAATTTCAGCTTTGAAAAGTTTTCTTTTTACTTAAGTTGTCAAAGTTCCTTGTTCCTATCTGTGACTGCACTTCCAGTTGCTTTTTTTTGTTCTCAGCCTCAGCAGGTTTGTCTCCGGTGTCACGTGCGTTCATACAATCTGGTGGTCTATCATGCCTAAGGTTTGGGGTCACCGTTGGAGATAGCTGATTATGAAATGTGCTAAACTTTAGTAGGACCTTCTTCTTCCTAGGCCTGTGTGAGCTGTTTAATGTAAGGTTATGATGGAGAGTTGAGGTAGAGGAGGCAGGACAGGGGCTGCACTTCTCTTCACCGCCTGCTAACATGTTTGTAGACCTGTTTAAACACACAGTGGGCTCGGTTTGACTCTGAAGATCTGACTGCCACTTCCTGGAGCCCATTTTTTGGTTCTTTCTGCTGGCTTTTTGGATGAAATCACAATTTGTAGCAGCTCTGCTCTTGTTGCCTGGCAGAACAGCATTAGGGGGAAAAACTCCTTTGAACAACAGCACAAAGTCCCTCTGACTGGCCAACGGCAGGATCCTCTGCCCACGATGACACTTGTTGAAGATCTCCAGCGTTAAATCTAGGGAGGGAAAAAAGGTGAGACAAAACAAAATGAACAAACTGAATAGCTCAGAAGGTCAGCGTTTATTTATTTAGCGTTTTTTTAGCCATGTGCTTTTTAGTTTGGATTTCACATTGGGCTTTTCCTCATTGTTTGTTTTTTTCCTTTTGCCTGATTATATAAAGGATGTGTATTTGACATCACTCTAGAAGCCTATCCGATTTTTTTGCAGTTCTCCTTTTTGCTGTGTCACTTGTAGAGCATAAATGGGATATGAGGTTGACTGAGACAGGGAATACGTGTTGCCAAAAGGGGCTTTAATGACAACATTAAAGGGACCAACAGTTATTTTGTTTTTCAAAATTACCTTTTTTAAATTTGCCAGAAAGGAAGAGTAAATAAAGTACCCCAAAAGCACTACACAAAAAGTAAGAAGTTAAAGCAGCCCTGCGTAACTTTTAGCCAACTTCAAGACAAATGACATCCTTAAAATAATACTACTTTCATAAAAACACAGAGTCTGTCGAGGGATGTGCAGCCTCTACTGGCTGAAAGTTACTCAGGGTTGCTTTACTAAATAAATTGTGTTATGGGCTGTTTTTATGTATTTATTTGTTAAACTTCCATAACCGCAATTCCAAAAACCTTTCTATAAAAATAGAATAGAATCGAAATATTGCTTTAAATTCATTAAAAGAAAAAGAAAAATCATTGTCACAATCACAGTCAAGTGTGTATTATAATTTGTTGAAATGCAATATGTGTGCGTGCTCACCCAGTGTCTCTTGAACAGTGCTGGGTATCACTTCCTTCAGCACTGAGCAGTTTGTGTGAAGAGCAGGGTTACAGTTCATCTCCAAAAGCCATACCTGTAAAGAGCATAAAGACATGACTGTCAGAAAAAAGGCGTCAGAAAAAGGACAGTTTGTCATTACAGCTCACCTACATTAAAATCTTCATCAATCATGAAGTCACAGCCAAATAAGTCGAAGAATCCCAGTCGGCAGTCCAACTTTGATTTGACTGCCAGGAAGCACTGGGTCATGATCTGCTGCATGCGTTTCTGTGGGGAAGGAATGGAAAGAATATTGGAAAGATAATATTAAAGAGACATTTATATGTACAGTGTGAATACCTTTAAACAAATTGTGTTAATGATAGATGCTACACAGACATTAATCATATTAATATATCAACTCATTTTAGGAACAGGAGGAAGGTAGGGAGTTACCAGTGCAGTATTGTCAATTGCTTTTACCACTAAAGTCCCTTAAAGGTGGGGTTTATAGTTTATGGTCCTTCTTGAGAACATCTGGTGAAGACAATGCAGATTCACCAACTCATGTTCCTTTTAGAGAATGTGAACAGCTATGATAGCCCTGCAGGGACATGCTTTTTTCTACGAACAAACCCAATGGAAATAGTTTTCACATTGGGAGATAAAACAAAATCAATTAAGTTGTCCTACACTTTCAATAATAAAGTGTGTTTCTCCTTCAGCCATGCTTAGTTTGTCCAGTTAAGGGAGCTGTTGAATGGGAATTAATTTAGTGAATGAAAAATACTGTACTTCTGACTATACATCAACAATTTACACCATGGACCCTTAATATAATTCCTAACATTTTAATTTGTTTATTTTTTAATCGAAAACATAAAGTGGTAAATTAATGTATTTATTATTAGATAACTCTCTTATAAAAAGGTCAAATGGTAAAAAATGTATATATTTGCCCCGTGGTCAGAGCTACTCATAAAGCTGTAACCTTGTTTTAACTATATCACACATAACACAAAGAGAATCCTAAAAAAAAACCTTTACAGTGATATTTGTATTAAAACTTATACAGGAATTTTCTTATAACTTTTGTTTGTGACAACTGTTTATAAATACTGGTCCTAATATATAAACCAAACAAGACCTAGTTTGACAGTATACAGCTATAGTGTAAATGATGCAGCTCAAACTGCTAATCTATATCAATGCTAATAATAAATGTACTTCATATATCAAACCGATATGATTTAGCTTTTATTGGTTATGGGTTTCCTCGAGTCATTAGCTATGTATCCTCACAAAGCAGTGAGCTCATCTAAAGCAAACACATCTCAATTAGCCACCTTCCACAAATACAGTGCTAATTGGTCCCAGAGAGCACTCACTGTGAACAGGCCCAGCACCCAGTCCCTGGGCAGGTCCTTGGCAATAGCAAACCTGTCGTTGACGTAGGCGTTAAAGCTCTCCATGGACCACACTGTATCCTCCTTCACCAGGCTGTACAGAGGGTTCTTCTTCTGCATGCACTACAGTGGTAAAGCCAGCAGGGGGAGCAGAGACATGAGGTTAACAGAGTGCAGACAAGAGCAGACTACAGTTGTGTCGAAAACAAGGACAGAGGATTACTCTCAGGCCCTACAGCACACCATCTTACAGTTGTATTTAGTGGTGTTCAGACATTAAGACAAACCGGTCTAAACAGTTTGATTGAATTTACTGTGGTTAGTGAAAGGAAAATTCACATTAACAAAGAGTTTCTTTTCTTCATAAGTTAAATCCAAGAAAGCAACCACAAGACCTTTACAGTAAAAACTGCTGTGTCATGCTGCAAACCTTATTCAAAAATAGAGTGCAGACGAAAGCAGATGCACAGTTAGGATTCAACTGGATTTAGACAACATTTAGAAATGTAGCATAGAATCAGAACATAGGATGAATGAAACCTAAATAAAAATGTGGTGTGTGTTTAGGTGTGACAATATTTGTGAGCTTACTATGATGCAAAAGGTGTTATAAAAACTAAAAAAAATGGAATATAAAATGTAAATTGTGAAAACTAAGGTATTGTTTTTGCAGAGAAGATAATTATATATATATTATTGTGTTTCTGTTCATATGTGAGTAAATACTGAACACAGCACTGACTCATTGTTAACTGCACATTACAGTAACATGAGGGGGAAGTGGAAGTAGTGCTTCTTTACATTGTCCAGTTAAGACAATGGTTTATTTGTATTTGTGTGGATAAGTGATTAGTAACGCAATCCTTATCCCTACTGTCACAGGCATATAATCGGCAGATGAATTGAATACAATACACCAGATACGGTTTCAATTACTTAGAACCTTCCTACTGAATATTTTCTAAGCATAGTGGCTACAGCTGTTGTTAAAGTATATAAGTAAACCTGTTCACATTACGTATGAGGATTTCGTGCAGTGATTATGAATTATTTGGTTTACCTGGTTTGTGAGGTGGGCAGACATGTTGTTGGTGTTGGGGTCATAGAGGTCACAGGTCAGACGCACATAACCATGGCGAAAGAAAACCATGTATGGTGAAGTGCAGGCAATGAGCAGGTAAGAGCGCACGTCAAACTTTCTCCCTTTTAGAAGAAGAGGATTCTGGATGTACCTGTATAAATGATTAAATATTTGGGCTTATATTACAACATAAATCTATTTGATGTAACTGTTTTTAAACCAGAATGAGTCCTCTGTGGAGTAATGTATAACAGAATGGCTGGAGGATGTGTAAACCCACTTTTGGACGATGCGTGCCTGTGGCTGATGGTGGTGTGTTTTCCTGTCGGCCTGACTGTCCTGCAGCTTGTGTCTGAGTGAGGCCATGTCCTCGGGGCTCTTGAGCAGAAAGATCCCTCGGCCCTGGTTCATACCTGTGGGTTTACAGATCCACATGTGGCTCTGGTTGTTGCTCACACCTGGACACAAGTAGAGAAGCAGAAAGATGAGAAAGTCATGACTGTCTACTTTAAAACGTAGAACACAGTACTGGAAAAGTCTGGCAGTATTTCAAACAGTTGTAAGCAAATTGATTGTATTAGGATTGGTTTTTTTTATAAATTAAACTGTTAGAAGTTTCTGTATATAAATAAAAGATCTTGATTAAAGATGACTACGCTGCATTTATATGTTAATTCTTAATTAAGAAGAGAGCTGATGTTAAACCTGACAACCGAAAACTGTTATGCACACTTAATAATAATAATAAGTGACTGCATCATAAGGCAGACCATTACTGATTCATATCACCAAAGCAGTAATGGAGCGGAATGGCTCATTTAACTGAAAAAAGTACCATAAAATTAACAATAAAGCAAACTTCAAGTATAGCTCACCCACTAGCTCTTCTTTGCTTATAAATGTATTGTAAATCAGGAGGACTAGGACACCCTCTATGACAATGATGTCTGTTTGAATCTAAGCCTTACGGGTCAATATAAAACACATTTTAAGTGATTATAAGTCTGTTAGTGTTGTTCTTTCTTATATGTACTGTATGTACATTTTCATTTCATTTCATGCAATAAGAGACAATACTTTTCTAAAATTATATTTGATTGAGCAGATTGTTACAAACCATTACAGTGCCGGGAAGTGAAACTACTGTAAATGTGAAACAGTACATTTTCTTGATGCTGGAAAATACCACGTCATGAGAGAATCTATTCTTCTTTTTAGCCACACTAAACAATTAGTGCTTTCTGTTTCCATACACATGAGCAGAGGTCTCTATTTGACAGTCACAAAAACATAAATATGATAATTGCATAGTGCTCCTCCATATTGTTTTCTTTATGTTTTCATCCATCACACAGCAAAGAACAGTTGTGATTTATTAATTATTATACATTAATGGACTCTATAAAGTGTCTCTTGTTGTGTTGTGCTCAGTCCTGCCCTCTGCTGACTCATCTCTATAGCAACCCCATGTTCCCCTGGTGATTTTATCAGGGCCTCAAGGGAGGTGCATTATTTTCCAACGTCTTGATTAAACAATCTCCAAGGTAACAGAACTTAACAAAGGAGAAGGCGCTCTCTCCATTGTTTGGTGTGTGACAGGTAAAAATTGAGCTTTTATTTTTGAGTCTGACACTGGCTACACAAAACACAAATCCAGTTGGACCAGTGGATACCAGTGTGTTAGAGGTTAATGAAGGTAACGTTGCCAGTTACCTTCATGTTGAGCAAAGAAATCTTCCCGCTCCTCTCTGATGTCCATGCGGAATGTAGTTGGAATAAACTCTTCCATTCTCAGCCTCCTGCAAATAAACACAAAGTGTTTTACTTCTGATAATTCTACTTTTATTCACAATAAAGAAACTAGTGATTATTAAAGGTCTGTACAAGCAGTCTTTATTCTCCATCTACGTCATATCTCAGAACTGACTTGTCTTATTTGACTTTGTATTAATCTTTACTATGTGTTACTAAGACTTAATAATGTGTTGCTAAGGTCACAGTGTTTGCTTTTAATGTTTAAACAGTCTTGACACTGAAAAAACTGAAATCATTTTCATTCTGAGTAATCCCACACACTATGTACCTTGTAGGTTTTGGCATAATGCTATTTGTAAAGATATTTTAGATCATTTATTTGTGAAATTCATCCTTTCAATTTGAGATAAAGCACATGCACGTCACTGTATAACGACACCACAGTTCAGATAGAGTTCTTAGACTGCAGCGTGCATGTGCTATAAAAAAGAGAAGTCTGATATATAGAAACACCATCAAGACTTTTGCCACTAAATGTCAAAAGAAAAAACACACTTGCCACCTTAGTTACCTGCCAGCAAGGACTTGTATTGCAATACAATTTAAGCAGTATATATTGCCCTAATCAGACTAAAGTAGTAGTATTACCTGAGTCCTTGACCGTGCTTGACTTTACTGCTTACTCGCTCGTACTCCCGCAGGCTGCTGAGAAGGCCAATCTTAGTGGTCAGGACATTGTTATTAGGAATCTGGAAGACCAACTGTTCACCTGAGGAAATTACAATACAATTACAATACATGTCAATAGATTGCATTCTCATTTTCACTTTGGTACATTTCACAAACTATGTACTGCTATTAAAATAAATGTGCACCACAAATCCGTATGTCACACTATATGATGTGTCTGTGTAGTAAATTATGTATGGAAACAGTAAAATGAGTCTTTCTGTCAATTCAATTTAAAATGTATCAGATCAAGTTGGTGTGACAGTTGCTACCTTGTCTGAATTTACTGTAGTTGGCTGGTGATTTGGTCTCACACCACTTAAGTTTGAAATCTTCTCTGTGCTTGTTATAGATCCTCTTCCATCCTCTGCTCTCACAGTAACTGCTCACACTAAAGAAAATGACGCACACAGACAAATCACATTAAACACCCTCCATTTGTTTTAACAACTTTAATTTTTTTAGAAATTTGTGACTTACATCTTAGACTTACATCTCAGATCCATTAGCTCCTCCAAAGAAGTAAAAAGGCCCAGGTCCCCGTGGCTCATCCAGCTGCCCTCTCCTGTCTCTGACTGGACAAGAGGTCAAGCTTCTGGCCAAAGATCGCTGCACGTACTGCTCTGCTGCAGAAAAATGAAAAATTTACTTCAGACATCACACATGACGGGAACAAGCTATGAAAGGTGTAGTTTTTTGGCTATATTTAGTGTATATGAACAGCTATGGTAACTCTGCAGGGACATGCTTGAAATAGGTTTAATAGCTATTATACTTAGAAATATGAAACAATTTTAATTTAGTTAAAACTATTTCTTTTGACTGCTCCCTTTAGGGGTTGTTACAGTGGGCTTGGGACTGGCACAAAGCACACCTTGTGGCTGAAGTTGAGGCCTTGGAGAATCAAACCCTGGTCTTCCACATGATAGGCCGGGGTACTAACCACTTCACCAATTTGGAATGGTATAAGTATTCGTTCATTAGCAGTGCTCAGCCTCTGGGCACCTGTAGGAACAGGGCTAGGAAGTGATGGAACTAAAAAAGCTCCTTCGACTGGATTATATTAAGCTTTAAAGGTCTATTGTTACTATATAAATGAGGCCAACATACACAATAACATTTTTTAGTGATTTGTTCCATTTTCTTCAACTATACTGTAATACTGCTGTCTATCAACGTGTGTTTCTAACTGCATCGCAGAGTTGTTTTTATTCTCCTAAACCAACTAGAAAATGGCTTGAGGAATACATATTAGTTTGGACATGAGCATTTATTTGCAAGAGCTGATAGTGTTCCTACTGTATATAATAGTAGTAAAAATTGTACACAGAATCATAACTCCTCCCCAGACACACCTGAGGCTTTGTGTTTCCTCTCAGGACTTAAAGCGGTATGATCAGACCTCCCACTGCTCCTGTGTGCCTCCTCCCTGTGCACCCGCTCCTCCACACCTTGTGACATCACTTCCTGCCCTGCTGGTAGATCAGGTGATAGAGGCTGTCCCGCTGCAGGCTCCTCCTGAAGGGGCTGGTGCGTGTCCTCTCCCCCCTCTGCTGCAGCGTGGCCTGGCTTCCCCTCTGCCTGGCCCTCATTGCACTGCTCCTCACCGCGCTCTGATGACATCACGGCGTCACGGCTCATTACAAGCATTCAGTCAGAAGCGGCCTGTGCTGAGAAATCACACCACACAAAACTTGTTCATGATTGTGAGTCACGCAGATAAAGATCAAGTAAAGAATACATAACAAACACAAACAAGCTATAAAAGGATGACAGGTAAAAACTCTTTATGACTAAGGTTTCCATGTATGTATTAAAAGAATGTCATTGGCTTAAGAAATTGGACAGCAGGTGTGCTTTTTTGCATATTTTAGTCAGGTTAAAAGTGGGGTGTGTAGTTTTCTGTTTTTTCCATACCTCACACTCACACTTATGTAGAAATGCTGTTATCTCGGAACAGACCCAGTTCTTGTCTGTCTGTTTAGTTCATAAAAAGTTCATAAACCAGTAGTTAGCTAAATTAAATCTCTTTAATATGTGCTCATGATGTCACAAAATGTACAGTTTTATGATTGTTAGAGATGTCTGCAGCTGCTGTTCCCCAGTACTGCTAGTACAGTCGTTCATGTTGAAATAAAGAGGTCATAAAATTATGAAAAAGCATGCCATTGCATGCAAATACACTTCTATCCTCTAGGGGGCAGACCTTTTTAATGTTCTCAGTCATTCCCTTTACAAATCAATGTCATTTTTATTGAAAAATTGAAAATTGAAAAAATATATGACAATGTGCTTTTTAAAGAAATGTTGTATACAACAACCAAACAATCCCAGTGTCTAACACATAAACAGACTCAGTCAGACTCTAAAATTAACCACTCACCTCAGTCTTCTTCCAGTAAGTGCACTGAATGCAAAAGTCCACATATAAGGCTAAGACAGGCATAGACTAAAGAACACACTAGACGAGGGGATCTCACTAAAACCAGCTTGAACCACGGCGTAAGTCGGCAAAGCTACTGGACCATTGTAAACAGTCACTGGTTACTAGGGTAATGGGACCCCTAGCAACAGTTGCCTCTTGTAGATTGAATCTTACAACAGCAGCAAGACAAACTGACGACTCAAGATTATGTATCCCACACTGCCCCAGCTCCAAGTTTAGCCTCATTCAATATTAACAGACTGTAAGCCTCTACTGCGTGAAGCCTATAGTAACACAAGACTGCACTGTCAATCAAAACCAATCTGGACAATTTGTCATTTAACAAGTCAATGAAGGTAACAATCTTTTATGTTATCTATGATACATATAAATCTTTTCTTTTTTTTTTTTTTGGTGATTGTGATTAATCATATCGTCTGCTGCCAAATCCATGGCAGGTATGTGGTTGAGCAACATAGCAGTTGTCTGCTTGCATTGGCAAATCCACTAATCACCTTCTGTCTCAGCGCTTTGACTCACGAGGAGCCACCCAAGCCCAGCCACAATTGGCAATTATTCATAATCTCCTGCCTTCCTCCCGACAGCCTGGTAATTGATGGGGCTGGGTGCCTCTTAGGCCCAGCAGAGGTGTAAACGTGTCATTACAAACGCAATAGAGGAAACCGTGAGCAATGTGGGCACTCCAGCAGCATGATTTCATGTACAAAAAACCCAAGTGCATTATACAGTTTAGGGATGCAATAATGTATTTGAGACCTGTCTCTTATCATCTTACACATTAAGAGCCCTAATTTTCTGGCATGACAATTTTTAAATTAGGGATTTAACAATCTAAGGTTGCAAATAGAGGCATATGTAGCACTGGGATCCGCACCTCAGAATTCTTTCCAGTTTGTTTATTATTGAAAGTAGCCTCAAAACTATTTTTATTTTATCTACCCCGTCCTTACACTTTCCATCAGGACGAGGACTCCCAAGACAGACAAGCCGTGACATAGATGCGTCCAGGAGAGTTATATAAAGAACATTATAGTCTATCTTATGCACAGATAAATGAAAAAGAATCAAAGTCCATTTAATATCAACAGGAACAGTTCCATCCAAGTTCCCATTGATTGGGTAAAAAAAGATCCCTATATCAGATAACAACTGACATTCATTCAATACTCTACCATGAGCATGTAGTAACTTTTTAAACACAATTTTTGCAAAATATGTTTTTGTCATACCCTCAATTTCCCTGACAAACTGTGTTTTAGACCTCGGCCACTGAGGAGAGATTGGGCTACACATTTTGACATCCTTTGTTTGTGCAGTGATGCATGTAAACATCAGTGTTGGCATGATTTCTGATCAAATTAAGACTATCTATTGTCTTTAAATAAACAGCTGAATTTAAATACATTTGAGTTGTTTCTCAGGCACCTTTATGAACAATATAATCTACATTCAGCATTTGGGCTGTACGATATTAAGAAGACAAGCTCTTTAATAAATGATAATATGACTTGACTAGTCAAAGTTTTTATGTTTTTTTTCTATCAAATAACAAACAGAGCTCTGTAATAATTTATAATAATAACTTTGATTTAGGTTATCTGAGGTAAATACCACAGCACTGCACTTCAAACCGTAGCAATGCAATACAGATATATATATATATATATATATATATATATATATATATATATATATATATATATATATATATATACAAAAACTTTAAACTTTGTGAAACTAGAATTCATAATGCTTGAATAACCTTTTTGTCGCTTGGTACTGTTTTTCCCACAGTGCTCCTCAAAGGCACAGTGCAGTAAATACATTTATGGAACAGAAAAAATTTGTGTTTAAGTTGTTAGTATTTTTTACAGATGTGTATCTTCATTGGCAATGAAACATTGTCACAAGATATAAGAGTTAAGAAGTTGTTAGTCTTAACTGTAGCACAGCGGTCTTATTCAACACTTAAATGTAAATATAGTAATATATAGTAATAGTAGTAACAACAAAGAAACAATTGGTGTAGACAAGACTTGCCATGGATTAGTCAGAAGTCATGGGTTGCTGACCTCTGCCCTTTCAACAACAGCTATTTCACAAAACAATTTGTGCATTGTTTGTGGTTTAAACATTGTAGATACCAGAATAGCATTGGCAGAGATTTGCCCTTTTATAAAATCCAACTTATTTCGACCATAACCTGAAGAACAAGCAGTTCTAGCTAACCTGAAAATCTGGATGTGCTTGACTCTATCATTTCTATCTCTACAACCCAGAACAAAGAAAAATAACCAACAGGTTCCACTGATCTCACAGCTGTCACAGCAGTGTTGGCCCTATTATGCTGTAAATAATCTTAAGTCTAACACCGAGCAGTAAAAGAGCCTGCTAGAAATGCTACGCGTCTAGTCAGAGCACACCAGTTATTAGCAGCCAGCTTCCTATTCCCCCACGTTTAACAGCTTTGTGTTTCCCAGTGTCAGCCACACCTTGATAAAGAGCAGCCATCTGATAGACACACTGTACAAAGTGCTGCGTAGGTGGACAAAGAGAACGGGCTTGTTTTACAGCCCCATCGACCCCACGGTTCACCATCTGCCAAGAGCCTGCAGTTGTGTGTGTCTATTTGGATATGACAATACATGAGCAAACAGGGGAATGTATATGGTGGCCTATAGCTTTCCTTTTGTACCATATGTTCTAGCGTTTATTTACCTTTTTTTTAAGCAACATTTATGTGTCCAAATCAGATGTGGAATAATGAAAACATAATGAGTAATTGGCAGTGGTTATATTTTCTGAAAAAGCTTCTGATAAAATGAGTACTGGCTGCTCTATGTTGTTCAAAAGCCCATTGCAGGGTATGGTCCATGTCCTGTTGTGTGTCTGTTGCCCCATTACTTCAACTGGAGTCTCCAAACTAATACCTACAGTTGACCCAGCCCTCTCTGTTAGATTTTTTGTTTTGTTTTGTTTTTTTGTATAGTGCAGATTGTAATTTATTCTTTAGGTTTTGGATATTATTATTATTATTATTATTATTATTATTATTATTATTATTATTATATATTAGAAAACACATTATTTTTTATTGTAAAGGCTTCAATGACTATCCTTTGATATTATCAGCAAATGGAGGTTATGCTAATCTAAGGTGAACAATGGTTATGGAGCTAAAATGCTAAAAACCAGGCTAATAACTAGACAGTTTCCCAATTGAGTTCCAACTTGAACTGATGTGCATTTTATTCATAGGAGCTGTTTATCTAAAGTTTGTGAGCCCTGAGGAAAAATGCAGCATTAGCCTTTAAAAGGTTATATCTTGACTTTCTTTTATAATCAAAAATGCAGAGGCTTCAGATTGCACCTTATTTTGCTTATCAATACAAACTTACAACTGGGGTGACTATTGAACCTTAGCTCCATTTCACATTTAAATTTATTGCTAAGGGGGGCAGGCAGAGCATATGCCTAGCACACGGTAGACCAGGGCTTAAGTCTTGGTCGGGTAATTTGCCCAATGTCATTATCCACTCTCTTTCACCCCATCTCGATGTCCAGCTACTGTCATACTATCAATAAAGGCCCCCACCCCACACACACAAAAAAATGTATTGCTAAGTAAAAAGTATGAATAAAGCCTTGATGTCCTCATATTTACATCTTGCCTATTTTTGTATTTACTCAAAACAAACCACAAATATTCCAACCACCATCTCATTTCCTGTGAGCTCAAACATTATCCAAAACAATGCAAGAGGGTTACAAAAAACAGAGCCCCAGTCCCTCTATATACTGTATGTAATAGATGTGATGATTCATATAAATCTATCATTATTCTAAATGTACAGCCTGTGTGTTTTGTTCTGTCTGCCTCACTGTCTCAAGGCGGTGACATGATAAGGTGTGTATCTTTGGAGTCTCGCCCATTCCCATGTCAGCTCAACTGCCTGTTGCACCAGGAAGTACTCAGCAATTACAGGGATGCAGCCTGCAGCAATGGTGTCCCTACACAACCCATTATTTGCCGGGATTCTCCTTGTCAAGGTGTTATATTGGAAGGCCCGGAGTTAAGTTACGATGTAAAGAAAGGCCAGGCTCAGTACGGTCTCTCTGTGTCCCACTATTCATGATTTCCTTACAGAATTACACCGCTGAAGCAGAGGGGGTTGGCTGTAAGGAAGGGGGGTACACTGTGTTCCCAGGGTCTGTATGGACTCATTCCCACTGGTGACAAATGCAAGACAGAAAGTCATCAAATTTCACTAAAACTGACTCTGACACTGGAAACTCAACAATAGCTTACAGGTTAGTAGTCGCTGTTAACCACTGTTAATGGAGTATAATGTAGCTGACCTTGGCCTCTGTGTAAAATTAGAATGCAGCTATTTTGAAGTGCAGTATTTTCCAAGCGATATATACAATTTCAATCACTTCACAGAACACTTTATAATTACAAAAACATTTCTGTATTATTACATTTATGAATATACAATGAATAAAAATTAATAAACATTGAAATATTATCAAGCATCCGTATGACTTTGATACTATACCTTGTAACATTACCTGCATAATAAAAAGTTCTGCTGATGGGACAGCTACACATCTTTCTTTCTTGACATCTTTGGTATGTTGGTTAGCCATTCACCATCTAGCACTGTAAATGAATGAAGAAATTAAGTGAAATTCACTTAATAACATACTCCAAAAACAACTGCTTGAAACTTGGTTATTATAGTAACTGTAAGTTGAAGTGGTCTTGTATAAACCCTATGTGTTGTAGCAGTAGTAGAGTATTTCTTAATTTTAAAATATTTTAAAGTAAAACACTTTTTTGCTTGATGATTAGCCCGCAGTAATCAGTACAGGACCTGTGAACATGGAGACCACATCTCCAGCACTTTTAGAGCTTCTCAAACTCTGGCAAACCAAGCTCTATGTTTAAAACAACTGTCAACGCAACTCCCGCATTTTAAGATTCAGTATTGTCCGCTGAAGTAAAAGCAGTACCAATTGCTGGCGGAGTGCCCGTGGTTGTACCTGGTTATGTAAATAAGCAGGGCTGACGTTACAGGACACACCTGCGCTTGAAGGGCAGGTTAGCCGCTCACTAGCATTATCCTACCTCTAAGGTCAAGTAGCTAGTTAGCTAGGCCTAAGCGTTACTTAATCAACTAACCACTACAACACTAAGTCTGTATACGCTATCTGGCTATCTGCTAGCTAACGAAGCAAATTAATATTACAAAATGAATAATTAATGTCAAACCCAGTCTTTACTCTAAAAAAACAATAACGACTACTTGTTTGGACAACAAGGACGTAAGTTTAACAAAAAATATGTTTTTCTTATTTAATTTTCCCTTACATTTATCGTACTTACTCATTCTGGATTAGCTGGACTGAAGTGGCAACCTTAGATTTTCAATTGTAGGCCTTACAGTTATCGTCAGTGGCGCCCAGCACAAGAGTGTTCGGTGATTAGCTAGCTAGCTTAACTTCCCCTTGTTTTGGGAGGGCCAATAATGTTTCCTTTAAATGTTATGTTTAATTACAAGAATAATTTAAACCTGTTCTTTAATTTTCACCATAAATTACCATTAATACACTATATAGTGACTGATAAGTTATATACAGGTCCAGTTGTACGTCATAGTTTCTAATGTGGAATCATGAGTGGGCTAATGAGTGTGTGCTAATTGTTGAAGTTGACTGTTAGCTAGTTAGGTTAGTAGCTAGGTTAGTTATACTGAAAATCTAGCCACTGTGAATACTTTTGAACTTTCTACTAATCATAAAGTAAAATCATAAGGGTGTGTGCTTTCTTGTTTTAACATTTTTTTCTCTCAACTTGTTGCCAACACATTTGTCTTTATTTTTGTATTTTATTTTTATTTGCAACTTACTGTCCTCAATGGTGGGTGTACAATCTGCAATATTTTGTTTACTTACTGTAAAATGAAGTGAATGTCGTGACAATAATTATATTTCGTTCTTAATACAAGTAGTCTAAGAATAGTCTAATGTTTCTAACTGAGACATCTCTTTTTATGTGACGTTTCCTCAGGCATCTGTACGTCAGCACGTATCCTGTAGAGGAGCTCCTCCACAAGCGGCAGGCCTAGAAGGGTGAGCCTAACATCATCCATCAGAAGCCACCATGGTGCAGGAATCTGGTCCGACTGCACCAAGCATGCACCTACCAGCGCAGGAATCCTCTGCACGCTGTGTGCCAGCCGGGAATGTGAGTCAGCCGCATGACATCACAGAAATAATCCATCTATTCATCATTCACAACATTTCTGTTTGTTAATTATTGCTGTATTTTGTTGACCTTGTCACCTCACATCCTAAGGGATAAAAAAAAAAAAACATACATAACAGGCATACATAATATTGTCCTTCTAGCGTGTTCATATCATTCTATAAATAACTCTACAGGGCTAAACTGTAATAGTGTTTTATTTTAACATACATTTAAGATATATTAGAATAAAAAAAAAACACTTTTCTTTTATAGTGCACCAGACATGTTCACAGCAAACCGACCTCCTGCAAACCTTTAGTTATTCAGTCATAAAACTGGGGTTTCCCAACATTGGGTCAGGATCCAAAAGTAAGTTGTGTAGGATTTTGTTTGGGTCTCAAAATAAATCTTACTCAGTCATTTAAAATCTCAGAAAAATATTTATGTAACTTCATGGGCAAAATCTCCAAAGAAGACCTTATCTATCAATAAAAATCACCAAAATTACACTAAAACATACAATGTTCTTTTGAAACATGAGCCCACTTAAAAAAAAAAAAGAAATAGTTTGGGAAACACTGGTTTAAAACACTGTATAACATCTCATGTGAAAGAGGACACTCCCACCTTAGTTATTCTTTTATATGACTCAGCACATTTTTTGTTTAACAATATAGTTTAATTTAAAGTGAAATGATATTTTAAGTCACCTGAATAACAGTTTTGTTCATATTTAGAAAAAAACCCTCCTAAATTAGACTTTGTCTGTTGGATCATGAGCATGCTTTGATTTTAACATCTTATCCAAATGTCCGCACTCACCTCTTTAAAATGAATGAAAGAGGAATAAAAGGTCTCCCCAGGATCTGAGATCAATGAGGCCTAAGGCTACAACTGCTAAATGGTTTTTGTGTTTTTGTTCCAACTGATAAAATCAGGGCTGCGTTTAACCAGTCAACTGAAGCGCTGAGCTAACAGGCCTAATTAAACACTATGGTCATGCCAGTGCGGGTGTGCACTGCTGGGAGAGAATACAAAGGACAGTGGTGTTAATGAACACAACTACAATGTCATTTAGGTGTGCTTCTGTGAACAGTGCATGGATTGCCACATCACACTGTGTGCACTCCCGGCCAGGCAGAGAAAACATGCCTTGTGCCTCGTGTTATCAAGCTAGCTCACTGCCATAGAGCGGGACACAATGAAGGCTTAGCTGATGGGGGGACCTCATGGGTAAATCAAGGCATTTAAAAAGGAGCTCTGTTCACTGGTAACTTGATCCATACCTGACTGCGGTTTGGCATTCCGGTCTGGCCCAGGGAAGGGTTCAAACTGACCAAAGAAACTGCTGAGAGAGGCCTACAACCAAGCTCTGTAGTCTTATAGTTGGTTTGCAAAAAAACACACAAAAAAAACCCCCTAGTTGTTAAAATTATGTTTTTATTTTGTATTTTAAAAGTATACAAAATGGAATCCTAATGAAATAGAAATATGTGCAAATTGTATATTAACAGAATACACATAATTTGTGTATACACAATGGTCATTAGTATTAAAACATAAATGAGAATTTTAAAATCTGTTTTATTATTCTACAATTGGAAAAAAAAACATACAAAAAACTTTTAACATGCCATTTTATTGAAATTTTATTGAATCATCACAAAACACAATTACATTGAACAATTAACATTCTGCTATAGCGTCTCATGCAAAAGCTATTTGTACAATGAGAAATATTGCTCCACCAAAACAAAAAATTATAATTCTGTACATTTTACATCACACCAGTATTTCGTACTTTGCTGGCACAGATTCTAAAAGGACATGCTACTTAGACCAACACCGTTAGACTTATATCCTGGACTGCTGCTCAAAAGGAGAAACTCTGACTCAAGTCACATGGAAGGCACCCCTAAAATTAATCATCTTCCAGTGCAAGGATCATAGTTCCATAGTCAACATCATTCAGTGCCATCTGCCACGGCAATAAATATGACGATGTGCTTCCCTCAACTGCCCTTTGTCAACACAGAGCTTGTCAAATGCACAAGCGCAAGAGAGGCGGAAGTAAGAGAGCAGAAGGTAATGCCATTTAATGGACGGCATTACCAGACAGTATTAGACACCAGTAATTACATCTAACCATGTCTGGTAAGACGCCTATCAACAGGCAGGAAGGTGACCTCTGAGATTTGACCTGTGCAAGAAGAAGAGACAGGTGGAAACAGGAGAGTGTACCAGAGCCAGGCTGAAATAATGCTGCATTCATGTGGTGTCACATGGTGAAAAAAAGGCAGCATATAACACCTGCGCAAGATAGAACTACTACTAGAAAACTCTGGTTAAAATTCAGTGCCCGATTTTGTGGCTTGATGTGATATTATCATCAAATGAATTACTTTGCATATTAACCCTTTGCTTATATTATTTATATGTAATTACAATTAGTTGTCCACATAAAAAGAAATAGACTAGTCAGTTAGCAAAGTTATTTTCTGACATATTGCTTAATAAAATCATGTATAAGTAAAGCTATCTTTGGGTACTTTTTAGCTTTTAGAGTTAACATGCTCCATAGTAGTATTAAATGTCAGTGAGTAAAAAAATCATGTTGATCTGTTAACAAAAAATGTTAACATTGTGAGAGTTCTAAGTTGAACGCAAAAGAACACACTTCCTCCTCAGAAAGGACCCCATGAATGCTGCATAGGCAAGCCTTGTACATGCCACATTCATTCACACAGTAATGTCACAGCAAGCAGACAGCAGCGTACATGTGAGTACCATAGATGCAAAGTGAGCACTTTGAGTTCTGTTTATTAAAAGCCAAAACACCAAAGGAAAAAAGCTAACTGGGAGAAACAAATCTATGTAATGTTCCTGTCGCTTAGATAAAGGCGCAGGGTGGGCAAATAAAGGCGCGGCTCAATATTTGCGGGGTAATTCTCCCTCCTTAAACAAACACTCAGTTTGTGCTTGCTCCACATCTGTTATTTGCCTTTGTTTGTAATGCCTGTTTAAAGGCTTTAGCCAAATTCACATCTCTGTCCAGACATATACGCAAAACAAATGTAAGTATCAGCTTAGTAGCACTGGGACATGTGCTAGACGTTTGAAGGAGGCTACAGTGTCATTTTTACCAGTACAGCCCTCTCAGGTGATCTTATGTGTCAGTTTCAGGATGTGCCACGCAGGTAAGCTAGTCAGACCAATCACTGCCAAACAACACAAAGAAAACACTAGGGAAGGGAGGGAACAAGGAAATAGCAGCCTGCAAGACCGGTGGAACCATCAACCGACTGCTATTCTTTAACTTGGGTGGGGTGGGGTTTGCTGTATCACTTTGAAAAAGGGAACATGGAGCTAAGTCAACAGGTAGAAACGTAATAGTTGACCTTTTGGACTATTACAGTGTAAATGAACTAATGAAAAGTTTCCATTACTGTCCTTTAACACTTTCAACTTTCTGGTTTGCTGGGTTTAAAATGTAAATGAGACAGTGTCATGAGTACTGCTTTTAAACTCCTTTAGCATGTTTTAAGGACTTTTTTTAGTGACACACTCGACAAGTCTTCTGAAGTTCACAAAGGCAACTTGTAGTTTAACAGCCACTTGACATACCAAGTCTGGAAGTGTTTTTTTATTTTTTTAGTCAGAGCGTAGAATCCACAGCCACCCAGGAAACATCGTTACCAGACAGTGTTAGAACAACAGTAGTACAATCCAGCACTGTCCGGTAAGATGGGTCCGGAGAGCCACTTTTGCTGCTTCTGATGCTCCTGAGTCCTGAGGCTAACCCGAGGCTAAACTAGGAGGTGCTAATGCTAATGGCACTCCAGTGGTTGGCGTGTTTGCAGTCAGGAGATGGCTATCATCATCATTACCAGGCAGTATTAGAGAGAGTTATGATATCCAATGCTGCCTCGTAAGATGGAGATAATCACCCAAATATCATTGAGCTACTAAAACTGATTACCTCAGTACATTTTGTTAATGGGTAGCAGTGTCTTAGCAGGTTTTTAAAGTGAAATAGACCGTGAGCCTAAGCTTTCATACCTTTGTTGGAAAAAAGGGAAACCCTTTGGAAACTGTTCTTCAAAAGATCAAAGCAAATTATGTTCAACTGAAACTATTATGCAGCTTTAAGAGGCTAACTGCTCATTAAAAGTGTTCCTTTGTTGCTAAAAAAAGGCACAGTCAATAAACAACCCTGTTAGGAAAGCATGTCTCCATTGTATATTCTGCTGATCCCCTGTTGTGGTCGAGGTTTTCAGTTTAAACTTGCTGTCACAGAAGACTGGGCCACAGTAGTTGTTAATAATTGCTCAAACCTGTTCCGACTGGTCGAAATCTATGGCACAGCAAAGCTGGGAGGGAGAGTTTTCACACAACACACGCCACTTACTAATTTCAAACATCTACTCAAAGTTGACATCAAGTGGAGGGCCTTGGGGCAGCTGATTCTGTCTATATCTCATCTCATTGTCTGGGATTAGTTTTTTTATGTTTCACCCTAGTTCTGGTTCTTAAAGAATGGTGATCTCGGTCCCATTATAGCCATTTATATAGGATAAAGACATGAAAAGCCATTTTAGCTGTTTTCCGTTGGTGGACCTCTTTCTGTTTGCCAAGTGATGAAAGGACGATGGAATGCTGCTCAGCTCGACCTGAGTCGGAGCTGTATGTGCAGAAGGTCACTGAAACAGCGCTAGCTTACTGAATAACACTGCTCATTCACAGGTAGACAGTGTGAAATACTCTAGAATGCCCTCAGTCACTGGATTGTTTAGCCTTTGCATTATAAATACAACACATAACATGAAATACAATGAAGAGTTCCCATTTCTTTCCACAAAGATACCTTCCTCCCCTAAAGCATTTGAGCCGATATAATTTGTTCTTTTGTTTGTTAAGTCAAATACTAATAGAGAACTTAGAGAACTGTCCTCGAAACTATCAGTCTTTTGGTTAGAAAATGACTTGGCGCCACTTGTCCCGCTAGCACTGTAGAAATAGAGCACAAGAGAGGGGGAGGGTTTGAGAGAGAAAAGAGACTATAAGGGAGGGAAAAGTTCAGGAAAGAAGGTGGAGAAGGAAAACTGAGAATGCACCTGTAACCTTACCGTCATGAAAGGTACCACAAGGAAAGAATGTAACAAAACCAAAGAAAAGTGTTTCAGAGGGAGGGGGCTGACAAAAAAAGAGAAGAAGAAAAAAAAAAGATCTTGAATTTCCAGCCCGCTGCCTGAGAACGCTCCGTCTTCCTCCCAGTCAGTCAGGCCTCATGAAATGAGAAAGCCAAGCAGACCTGCTCTCCCGACTCTATTTAGTTAATCATCAGCATTATAAACCAGTGCTGCAGGCCCTCTGAGGAAGAAAGAGCACAGAAAGGGAGAAAGAAAGGTTGAAAAAAGATTAAGCTAGAAAATTCAAGCAGTTGTAAAATAAGTACCTGATCAAAGCTTTTAGTCCAAAGACCTTTCATCAAACCTTCCTTTCTCGTCCCAGCAATAGGGTTTCCCATTGTAGCTGATGTTACTCTGTGCTGTGAAGTCTACTACTGCCCACTATTAGCCTACTGCAAGTGAGGCGTGATCAGGTAACTCTGCCCCCTGTTCTGGAATGTGACTCCGCTGCGAGGTGAACAACCCGATAGGTAAACTGGCCTGGCCCTTAATCAATAGTTATTGTCTTTGTGAGAAAACAATGGCAGGGAAACCCAAAACCTTAGTTAAGTCCAGACCTGATCTCAGCACCACCTAGCAGGACTGTCAAGTGACCTGCCTGGTTATAAGTTATGACACTTGTTAACATCCGCACAGCTACAGTGTCTACATATGTCAGTGTGATGTTTTAGATTTACTGTATGTCCTTTGAGGCCAGTTGCTCCTCCCTTAGAGTGCACTATACTTTCCATATGCCTTTCTGATTTGAATATTTCAAATTCAAATTAGTGCTAAAATATTCACCAAATTTGGTTATCAAAAGTAAAGTTTGTTTTCTGATATTGCAGGCTTAATACTTTTTGTATTATGCAAACAAATTCCTTTTAAGTGTGGTGTTGAAATATAGTGAACATTTTAAATTTGCTATAAATGTAAAAATCAGTGCTTATTAGCTAGTTAGCTTTTAGCTATATGAAATGGTTTATTTGATTCATTTAAAAGTTAATTTGGGCTACCTACAAAGTAACTTCATCTTAAATAATTACTTCCTATATCAAACAAATCTAAGTTTCTTAAATATTAGCTTAGCATTTCTGTTGTAGCCTTGATAATCAGTGGCATTTATTATAAAGCTAATAAAGCCTTAGCCTAGCCTCTAACCTCTTGAGACCTATTGAACTCATGTATCCTATTATGTCCATGAATCACTTCAACTGACTTTTTTGGGAATAAGAAATTGCCCTTTCTGTTCACAATGCCCTCTGCTCTCTCCTCCATGTTGCCCCTCACCACCAGCAAGCAGCACTCATGTGACACGCTGCTATTCAAGTGTATGAAAGAAATGAGCAAATGTTACCCCGTCCACCAATCACAACCTTCCACCTCGCTCTGCACTCGGCACTGTACAGTATTTTGCATGGACGACATTTTCCCTCCACTTTCCCTTCTTCTTTTCAACGATGTCTTAAAACTGTACCCTCAGAGCAAGCAAAAACAGTATCCTATGTAGCTTTACCGAGAAAACGCAGATAAATCCAACTCTGTCTCAACTCGCAGCCAAACCTGCGAGGCAGGGAAAACTCTGAGCAGCTACTCTATGTCCCATGCTTCACTGTAAGCTTCCTCTATTATAAAACGGACATTCCTCTTTAGCATTTCATTTAAGTTAGAAAGACAAAGTTGTAAAGTTCGCTAAAAGTTAACTAAGCCACTAGGAAAGCATTCCAGATAATATGCTAATGCGAGTTCACCGAGGTTGTGCTGCAACAGGTTGTAAAGAAAAGCTGCTACTACAGTAAGTGCTGATCTCATATGACTTAGCCCTTGATGGCTAATGCTATCAGTAGTAAAGCTGTGTCATACCGTATTTAAGTAGAAGTTCCCAGGTTAAAAACATTTGAACTCGCTAACAGACAGAGTTTGTCTGTGTCTTCATATCTTCTGACAAGTCTGGCAGTTTGCCTTTACCTGCCCCAACTGGTCTATCCAGTTTAGGAATGAGCGTTGGCTGCTATTGTCTCCTCTTCTTTCTCTCGGGTTAAATGGAGTTGGAATTTGATACACATTATTTTCGCTTCCCATCGAAACTAGCTAGACCCTCCTATATCGGAACACAATTGCCGATGGCTTCACAAGGTGACCTAATTTGTTTGCCGAACATTTCCTGAACCTATGAAAAAAATGTCCTTATACCTTTACGGTCGCTGAGCAACAGGTCGTGACGACAAGTCTTAAAGATGGAGACAAAGAAGGGATCACATTTGTGAATTTACCCTGTCGTTTTGCAGGTGTGGTCTTCGAGCCCGAAACCCAAGACAAGAGGCATCATTGTATGCGGGCTCTTGTCGCCGTGTTGGCTAGTCTTCCTCTTTCCTGCTCTTGCTGAAGGACGGTCAACCTCTGAAGTGGCGCTCAAAAAGGAAAAAAAGGCTGTCCCTCTTCAGGTAGATGCAGCCATGAAGCCAAGCCCCGGAACAAACCCGACCAGTTTGAAGCGCGTCACTGCCTTCCCGCTAACCGAGCAGAACTTGTTTTTTGTTTTTTTTCCTCAGCAGCTCTTGCCGCCGCTGTTAGTCGTTTAAGCTCCTCAAGAAGACAGAGGCTGAATTTGTAAAGGGCTTGGTTTACATGTAGTCTGACCCCCCTCACCCTTCTCCCCCCACAGGTGTAATTTTCAGGTTGCAGCCAATCTCCTTAGCCTCTGGCGCTCACAGGTGTGTCCTCCGCGCCGCCTTTAGCCAATAGCGGCCGAGACGAAACCTCCCCCCACACCGGTCCGCTCACCTCCACCCGCCCATCAGCCCTTAGGTACCTTGTTGTGTGTTTTTTATGATGTCAGCTCAAGCTTCTGTGGGAACGACCTCCTCTGTTCCTATTATAACACACACACACAAACAACAGAACAACCACCATCATCTCCAACTGCCGAACACACCCTTCCTGTCCGAGCACAGAGGAAACCATGAGGCCTCCCCAAACTGTGAAGGCCAGATAGTAAAAAGAACACATATCGGCGAACTTTTATTACCTGTGTAAACCTTTACCTACTTTTCAGCTGCAAATGTCTATCATAACCTGAAATACCTGCCCTTTGCTCCTTCGCTTGCCTTGTTTCTGACTCTCTTTGTGTCCACATACCTTCTGTATTCAGCCTTATCTCCCAATCAAATGTAGCTAGGTAGAATTTCCAGCAATGTGGATACATAAACTGTCATTGTTTCATCCCCACATGTCTTTCATTTTATCGGTTGTGGCATTTTATGACAGAACAAAAATGAACATTAGGATAACCTGTGGTTATGTTTATGGAAAATACACAATGGGCTATATTCCATAAAAGACAGTAGAGCAGTCTGTAATATATAAAAAAGATAATTAGCTGGCTTGTGGAAACTGTTTTAAACAAAAATATGCCACACTTTTCTTGAACCAGAAACTTTTCTTTTTCATTACAAAATCTTCCCCTCTTGTATTTAATATCAGAAACACTAATATAACCACATTGTACATCATATGTACATTTTGTCTCGGAACACAAACTTGGGTGACCAATGCGAATGTCATAGACTGGCCTTCTGCTTTATTTCAAACAGCTCATATATCACTAGTTTTCACAACACAAAGAAAAAAATGCCTCAAATATTTTCTAATATACATATACGGTAACATTATTTATTGAACTGGAAATGTAAAATGTTAAAGAAAATTCTCAAGCAGGATGACAGGTGAACAATGTGCAGGCAAGTAAAACTTGTGAGAAAGAGACACCAGCAGTTTGAGGTCAGTTTGATTGCTGTTAGGTGGGGGTGCAGCACTGGGGTCGGCCCCAGAGGCAAACGGGGCCTAATCCAAAGCTTGGCCTGATGCTGTGGCAGGCAGCCACTCTCGTCCCGAGGTGTAATTGTCGGGATTAGGCTCTCCACAATGAGCACAATGCGAGATCCAGATCCTGTTTCAGTAGGGGCGTGGCACAGGGCAATACACAGCTACACCAACAAAGATGGGGCAAGGCCATTGTTGGACATTTCAAGCTGCCAAAGCAGTCTTTAAAAAAACTCAGTAAATGACATGAGTTTTCAGATGGAGACTGTAATATGACCATAAAGGTTTTTCTGTTCCCTGTTTCAGAGTCTCTATATCTATCTATATCTATACTCGTATTCATTTGATCTGCTCTGATATTGGTGTTCAAGTACTACTCCCTGCAGCATGAGCTTCTCTTTCCCTTTTTCTCTAAATATAGCACTGTTCAGAAATATTTTCCTGTAAATAAAGTGTCAAGCAAGTAACTTGATGAATCCCCTGAAAATTCCATCTTATCCATCCCTATTGGTTTCTGAGGCCTCATATCGTAAAATTTTCAGCTTTAAATACTTTTTAAAGCCACTAACCCCTGTTTCAAAAATGAAATAAAGAAGGTTTCGAATTAAGATTTATAATTTTTAGCAAAAGGGGCACCTTCTGATGGTAAATGATAGCATCTGAGATAAAAGTATGTATTTCACCACTATTTGTTTGAGACCCTTAGTAAATTTAAGTTAATATTGCAAAGCAACCCTATTCCGTGTTGTCTGAGGGCACATTATTTCTCATCTCTAGTTTTGGCTAATTTAACATCAACTAATACATTGTTTTATACCACAAAGCATGCACAAGTTTATTCCATCCAAGCCGTCTGTCATTCTTACCCCTAAAATAAACCATTTAGCAATTTAGTTTTTTTGCATGCAGCTTTTTTCTAATTGTATCTAACACTTGACCAGCTTAATAGAAAACTTAAGCTTAACTTTCCTTGGAAGTGAGCGACCAGAGTTAGTTCTGTAAGATCAACGGCATATAAAATTTAACAATCTAGTGCAGTGCATAATACCTAGCTAACAGACCACAACAGCCTCCTTTTAAAGCATTATAGGTGACATATTAGCTGTTTTGTCTTTCCCCATTAGGTTGCTGAGACTCTTCAAAGGGGGCACTTAGTAAATTGCTTTGCTCTCAAAGGTTTGCTTTGTTTTTTCTTCCATTTGCCTACCAAATGAGTTTGAGAGTGAAGAGCAGAGCCCTGACCTGAACTTATTTGGCTACTGATGCCTATCTGGGCAGCCGGTCACGCAAGGCAGGATGTAAGGACATCCATCAGCACCACTGGGCCTCAATGAAGGCTAACACAAATGAGTGGAGACAACACATGCTCACACTGCTGTTGTGTGTTGTAGCTGTTGTAAAGCTGTAGTTGAGCGGTATCATTTACCTGTGCTTTATCATAATATAGGAATGAATGATTTTTACTTGAACTGTAGGGAACTGTTTTGTGACATATGAAGATTGGAGGTATTTCAATGGTTTGATTAGGTAACACTGTTGTACATCTCTTCTGCTTTTATAATATTACGTTGTGTACAGGGTATAGTATACAAAAGTTCAATGCGTCATAAAAACGCTCTGTAAATAATACTTGACACTATGCCAGTTTCCGTTTATAATAGTTCAGTTAGAGCAGTAGCCATGTTGCTTTAGTCTTACATTTTTGGAATTTCTGTATTAAAGAACTGCATTTCTTAAAGGCATAATATGCATGAGGAATAAACCAGCCAATCAGCTGTCATTTTAACTCCCACACTGCCAGCTATTAGCATAGTCCCACTTTAAACAATCCAAGCTTTTTCTTTCTTTCTTTTTTTTTATTATAACAGTGATGATGTTGAAATTAGGCCCCCAGTACCGTAACTATATCAATCAATCAATTAATTCAGGGCTCTTAAATTAAAAAGCCAATTAATTATTGACTTTATCTTCCAGAGTGATTGATTGTACAGTCTTATGGCAGTTTGGAAGAAATAGTTTTTGCCTGCAGCTCACTGATCTCAGACGTCCACTGGCTGCTCTCTCTTGTTCAAAAACCCAGTGCAGGAGATGGCTCATGTTGTTTAGTATAGTATCCATCTTGTTGTGTGTCTGTTGGTCCTCTGCTTCAACCAGTCTCCAAACTAATACCTTTTGCTGAACCACCCCTCTCTGCTTTTTGTTTTCAAAGCGCCTATAGCCACTGTAGTTGCCCCAGTTTGCTACACAAACGATCTCTGAACTTCTGCTATAGTTTGTTTTTACATCAACATTGCAAGCTAGCAATAGTTAAGTTGCAACCATGATGAGATACTGAGACGTTCCTCTTAAGACAGTGGATCACCCCACATTTTGAGTCCACTCCTCTTTGCGGTCACTGTAAAAGTATAACAATATTAGATTTGTTGGAAACCTAGCATATGCTAGATCTGAAAATGTAACCCAGAAATGTTCACATAAAATGCTAGGCCGGGTATTAATGAAAGGATTGAACTTATGAAGAGATCATAGACAAAATGTAAAGCCTACAGCGGCTGTTGTATCACAGGTTTTCCCAAATGAGAGGCCTCCTGGTTCAGAATGAAGCATCTGTCTGTCGAGTGGGTTCTGTTGTTTTTATCCACCTGTCTGCTTGCGCTGCCCTTCTGCTCCAGTGACTATAGGATAATTACAGAGATTCACATTGTCTTACAGGAAATTGGAGGACTTTGCCCAGGTGTAATGTTTAAAGGGCCCTCATTAAGCGTATCAGCACTCAACCACTGATTTCGACCCAGTCTCTCGCCAATTAGCTCCTGCTGCCTCACCACTGGGACTGCATGGCTCAATCACTGCTAAATTGGGGTTGGAAATAAGCTATACATCACTTTTAGGCCTTTTTTTCTTGCATAGACTGAAATCAATCATGTCAATTTTCTCTCTTTTAAGACTGCAAAAAACAGGTGAAAATTGCTCCTGCCCTGAGCTAAAACAACCTTAGAATAACACTAAAAAACAAAACCAGAAACATAATCGAAAATAAGAAAAAAATAATAAACAGTAATAAATTGCATAATAACTTCAGACAATCAGTTAAACCAAAAAGAGAATAGTTGAATCTTCTTAACTTGTTTAATTTGGCAAGACACAATTGAAATGAGTTAAAGTTAATTCACTTTGAGCTTACAAGCGCTTTTAGTCAGATTTAATTGAACATGTCATATTTAATTTAAAACTTACTGCCTTGCTGTATGACCAAAATAACTGCAATATGGTAACTACTTCAGAATTATCTGAACAATTAGCCACAGACTTAAAGGTAATTGCACCACAAAATTAGACAATATATGAAGGCAAAATGAATTTGTTGAGAGTTTTGGTTGAAATTGCAATTCCTCCACAGCGATGTGAAAGACTCATTGCCTGTTATTGCAAACATTTAATTGCAGTTATTGCAGCTGAGTGTGGCACCTTTTCACATTTGGCTAGGTAGGTTGTATAGCTTTTTTCTGTTAATAAATAAAATCATCACTTAAAAACTGCATTTTGTGTTTACTTGAGGTATCTTTGTTTAAAGTTTAAATTTATTTGATGATCTGAAACATGACAAAGCGTGACAAATGTGCAAAAAAAGAAATCAGAAAGGGGGCAACCATTTTTTCATGGCACTGTATATTAGCCATCAGTTCCAAAAATTACTGGTACCAATATACAGGAGAAGGTTTATATTATCAAGTAATAGTCAGTCGGGTTCTAATTTTAAGTTTGACAAATCCAGTTTATACCAAAACAGTGCAGTCCATCTCTTAAATAGATTTCTGCTTAAAGAATAATACCAGTAGACAGTGGTTCAAAATAAACACTTGATTTGTTTTTTTCCCCCTTTTGAACAGGCCATGAGGAAATGCAAGCCTTGTTTCACCGCGGGATAAGCATACATACACCAGCCGCATCTTTGCCACAGCCAAGCTCTGACTTGCCGCCTGCCACCAGCAGCAGGTAATTGGCCCCTCAGGATTTAGGGCGGGATGCTGTGTGTGGACGGCCGGGCACACATCTCCATTGGGCCGGTTACCATAGAGAAACTGAGTGAAGCATACCAATTATTACTGCATCTTATTCCACAACACACCTGTTTGGCTCATCTGCCCAACTGCTCTGTGATCAGTGCCCTAGTCCAAGATAACTAGAGGATAACATCAGCATACACCTGCCAAGAGTCGGTAGATTTTAGGCCTGGAAGTCGCATCATGCTTTTTTCATAGTAAGATTAGATTCATAGTTCAAGTAAAGTTCTCCTTCATACTTCAGAATGGCTCATTAATGCACTAAATTACACTTAGTGATTTTGCAGTTTGTTGATGAAATGAATAATTCTTTATTATCTTAAGCTAATTTTAAGCTTGGATTCTTTACCCAAGTAGCTTCTTTTATTCTGGAAAATTTACGATAATGGACTGACATATTGCCTTCCCTAAAGTAAATTTCCTTTAATAAAAATATATGCGTTTTGTATCTGTCTTATCTAGATGATCATACACAAAAGAAGTGTGGCATAACGCCTCAAAACATTTTGCATCTTTCAAAGCAAAATAGTAACTTTTACTTTTAAATATAGTCTCACATTAAGTAAAACCTACAGTCTAAAAGGCTCCAGATGCTCCAATATGTAACTGAGACTACTTCCCACATCAATTCATTTTAGAAAGGACTTTGAGCCTTATGTCTGTTAAAGAAACTGATGTAAATGTGTCCTTTTGGCGTTTTATGCAGTCTTTTTATCAGCTTATATTATGATAATAAAATATCACGGTATTAGTGGTTTTAATTTCTCAGTTATTGTGACATCTTAAAACCGTAGTACACCTTGAAACCGGTCATTGCTCCATGTCTAGAGCAGAATGGTGCAGACTCTCACAACATGTATTTATTTAACGGAGCAAAGCTTCACCACGCACACCACTATGTAACAGAGATAGTAACAAAATCTTCGTAGTTAGCACTGTGCACCTCTAATTGAAGCAGACCCTCTCCAGAAACTCCACCATGTAACCCTGAGAGGAGCTGGCTATTTCCAAATACTATGTCATTCTTAGTGGAGCAGACTTTTTCAGATACTCCTAAGTTCGAGGGGAACAAATAGTGTTCCTTGTAACTCTGAATGGAACACATCAATAGGTTAGTGTTATATTTATTTGGTTAAACTGAATATTCCCCAAAGGTTCCCATAAAATTCCCCCCACTAATAAAATTCTCAGGAAGCCCAAACAGGAAATATTCAGAAACCCAAATGGAAAAGCTCTTGATTACATCCTGGTTGTAAAAAACAGGTGCAAACAGCTCATGAATATACAAAAGTCCAGTAATAGTTCAGGCCATAAAGGCATTAGGTCAGCCTTTTGAGTCTAAATTCTCTCACGATTTCTTTGAATCACTGTGTGTTCGAGTGGGAGAGCCCTTATGGCGGCGAAACACACCTGCAGCGCGCCGGCTCAGATTTCACTCATTCACTGCCGAGACGTTGGAGTTTGTTTAGGAAATGAGCGTAAATGCTGACCTTAAAGTCCTTCTCCATTGTGGTCCGCTGTTAAAGCGACTTGTCTGCCTCACAGCCAAATATGGCTTTGTGAGCCTTTAAAATGTGCTCTGTTGAGGCTATTATGAAGCACTATGAAATACAGCGTCTCCAAACACACCTGTCTATTTCCTCTAAAAGACTGTCCATTGGTTCTCGTGTAATTAGTTCACTGTTGTTTCATGTGTTTGCTAACGCATTAGCATGAAGGGAATGACAATGAATTTCAAATCAGTCAAAGAGAACAGGCTATATTCATGATGTTGAATGCATGTTCATTTCCAACCAGCCATGAAAATGTTCAATGGCACTAAAGCAGAAGTGGGCGGCCGTTACAGGAAGCTTTTCAGCGCTCACCAATGAAATATTTCAACCGGAGTAGTAGCATAAAGCTGGTGAATACCTAGGCTACACTAAATGATTAAGCTCAAATGAGATATGTAGCAAACAACATTGTGAACCATTAGTTACAATAATTGGCAAAAGGATACATAGCACGATACAAAGCAGCAGTGTACATTATCCTCACAGTATAAATGAAGAAGTTTATGTTGGACACCTGTGGAGTTTTAGTTTAGTTTCACTTGCTGGAGATACAAGTGTGTAGAAAAAAATCAAAGCACATGACTAATTTGCATATATCCTCAAGTCCACTACACAACAAGGCTGTCAATTTCCTGCTGACCTTTCTGTGATTATCACAGTTGTTAAGATACTCTTGGAGCTGCTAGTAAATAAAATTTTGATTTTGCGATATAGCTGTTTTTTTGTTTGTTTTTTTTTTGTTTTGTTTTTTTATATCATTCAAATTTTTAAACACAAATGAATACAGTTTATCTCAGCTGCATCAGTTTCCTACATTTGAAGACCACACTGTTGGAACCAAAAGATAGTGGTACAGTCTGGACTTTCAATCTTTACCATTTAATATGAACCAGCATATCAGATGTGAAAGCACCAGCAGACGGTGGTTCAGACCAAATAGCTTCCCTTTGTGTGGCAGTCCGGTACAAACAGGACCAAGGTGTAGTTTGTTTGTAGTGTGAATGCACATTTTTAGATAGTTGTCAGTTTCCTGTAAAATGTGCCTCTGAACATATTTACCACAGTAAAAGCCACTAAACGGAGGCACACCCCCGTTGTCATGACGGAGTAAACATGGCGTCCGATGGTACACTTTTAAAAAGTGTAGTGTGAAAGCAAAAATTAGCAAACCAAACATTTATGAATTCTTAGTGCGGACCATGATGCGGACTTTCAGGTGAGAAAACGTTATTGTTTCAGAAGTTCATTTACCTTTGATGTATCTCAAACAACACTGATAGTGCTCCAGAATCAGTTATCTTTTTAAGATTCTAAGAGTTAGACTAAATTGGGGTGTGTTGTTATTAGTAAACTTTTAGTTATTATTGCTTTTTCAATCTATATTGTGTGTATATTGTGTGTACATGATGGTAGTAGTAGTAGTAGTAGTAGTTTTTCTATATGCAGTTAATATGTAGTGGTTAAAGGCTGATCTCTCCCACAGAGTGTATCATGTGAGAGCCGGCTACAGGGCAACAGCAGGTCCCTCTAATGATGCAACACATGTTTGTGATGTGGATGGGCCCCAGGGACCAGGTTCAGGTGAACACGCTTGGAGGGTCCTCTGGGACCAGTTACCAAGACATGTTCAGCCTCCTCCACCAGCCACACCTGGTACCTGGCACCTTAGCGTGACTAGGATAAGAGATAGATATCACAGATATCACAGCTTAACATCAACATCATTCAGGTTTTCTGGAGCAGTCCACAATATTTTGAGGCTATGGTTAGACTATTAAAATGTTTCTGATAGAAAATGTAGTTTTCAAGGACAGAGTCTTAAAATAATTTGGAAAAAGCAAAGGGCACTCTGTGGCTTTTTAAAACCTTTAGTTGGACAAACTTTAGGGCTTCCTCACAATTTTTGTTAGCATTTGACTGAAATGGCACTAAACCGCATTTTTATATTGATTGCCAATAAATATCAATAAAGGACTTGTGTCAATGAGGTGATAAATTGTCAATCCACTGTCAACACCCTAACGAACTTCAAAGTGAAGGTGAAACAGTTTTACAGTGTTTCCCCTCGCATTGATATAAACTAATTGGCCCTGCCATAGACCAAAATAGATTATAATGTTAAGACTTTGGATTTAGCAATGGTAAATTGTGTATTATGTCCATATTCAGAGTATGCTGCATTGACCGGGGCCCATTTCTGTTACATGAGTTTTGCTGCTGCTCTGAGAAGAGCTCTGGGCAGACTCTAGAACAGCTGCTTTTGAGGGAGAGCTGCAGTGGGAAGGTTATAAGTAAGAGCAGCTCCATTTGAGACCAACCCTGACACTTTAGCAGTTATTCTCTAAAGTCTAAAAGTAAAGTCTAGGTAAGTGACTCTACTGGTAACTTACTGAAGACATTTACCACAATGATAATATGGAAATGGTAAATGAAACCATGAACTATTTTGTGCTCTCGCTGGATTATCATTATTTAATTCTCTAAATTCCTTATTAATCAAAGAACTTCACTACATTACTACATGGAAAAAAAAAAAAAAGTCTAATGGATCTAATCACAATCAATGAGACCCAGCCCCCGGTTCAAAAGCCTATTATATTTAGGAGTTGTTTGTGTAGACAAAGTTATAAAAGGGATACCTTGACACAACAAAGTGTACAGGTTTTGTTTCATTTTTTTAATAGTACAACTGAATGACCTCCATTTTAGTCATAAAATCATTTGGCATAGCCTTAACTGTCTTTGTTAAAAGTGGCTCATGCTTCCATTCATTCACACAAAACCGTCATAAAGCTTTGTCTCCCATCACTGTCTCTCAGCAGAAATTTATTGTGGAGCAATGTGAGAGTGAGCAATTATGTAAGATTTACAGCTCATAGAAATGTACTGTTCTTTGTTAAGCTCATCTTCACAGCCAAAATATACATCTGACCTCAGCAGCATGTGGGAGAAAGGCTATCAAACCTTGGACTCGGGTTTAATATAGTGTCTCAAATTTCACAGTTTCTCTATTAAGGCAGATTTGCAGCATAAGGCTAAATGGCAAAGCACTAACTCATTGGTCATATTCTGGTAAATGAAAGTGTTGTCTGCTGAGATGACTATGTGAACTTGCTGCTAATCTTATCTGAGCAGATAACATTAATAACTTCAGTTCCATTTGTAGGTTTGAAAAGCTTAGGTTCCTCCTCTTTTAATGAATCATCCAGACATCTAGGAACTGAAGGCCATCTCATACTGTATAATTCACATCATTATTTCCATATTCACAAACCTATTCACTAAGGGTGCTCCGATCAGGATTTTTGAGTCTGATCACCCCTCACCAATCACTGAAATTATTATCGGCCAATACCGATCACCGATCTTGGGTTCTATTTTATTCCTTAATGTACCTTAATGAATTCATTCTTAAAAACACAGAAGCTTGTTTTAAATATTAATTATTAGGGTAAAATTAAAGGGTATTCAACCGACAATGTTTTTTTTTTCTTTTATTTACTTTTTTAGTTTTATCCAGCAAGGAAACAGTACGTTTTGCTCACAAGAACCACACGCAACAAAATGCCTAACAAAAAACAACAACTTGTGCCTTATTATGGCTACATCCAACTATCCTAAGTCACCCCTTAGCTTTACTTCACTGAACTTTATATTAAGGAACAAATAACAGGGACACACTGGAGTGCTACATAAAACGGAAAAGAAAACAGAAGATGCCATACAGTTTGTGACAGCGGCCTCCATGCTGCAGAACGGCTCCACTCGGTCTTAGTGCTAGCTAGCTTATGTAGTATGTTATATAGTATGTTTTTGGGGGGATTTCCTTTTGACAAATGTTGCAAACAGCGAGTTTAATGTCTTGCTGAGACACCTCAAAAAAAAAAAAAGCCAGATTTGTGTATTAAACAGTGAAAGTCTTTTGATCTGACTAGTACATTTTCTTTATTAAACCGTGCTGTAAGAGTATATTACAAATATTCCCATTTACGTTAGTGAATTAGTGAGTATCCTGCAAATTATGTGTAAAGTTTATAACATCACAAGAAAACCTGAAAAGACATCCTTACTAAGAAAATTGATGTAGTTTTTGTTTCAGGACAGTGGAGCCTTTTTATTGTTTAGAAACAAAGAAAAATTTATTGAAGGAAGTATGCTTCAGAAATTCGTTTTTTTAAATTATTTTGGTAAATCTATTCTTTAGCCAATATAAATTGAATCTTTTGGTCTGTAGGTACTTTAATTTTATTTGTTTGCTTAATGTTTTGTGAAAGTTTGGGAAATGACATACATGATAAAATAATCTTGTACAATAAAAACTAGGGCACAGACGGCGTGACCTGAAAGACTGTAGTGAGCGATCTCATAAAGCTCTTACGGGTAAATGATCGGCAGATTTGATTCTTTCATATGAATTCGAAGTGAAAAGGTATCAAAGTCCACTGGCCTAAACATTATCTAAACCTGTGGTGGACACTGTAAGAGAGCTACACATTAACACAACAGCTTTGCCAAAAGCACAGCCTGGCTTTACAACACTCACAAACACACCCTTTTTGAATTAGGGTGCTGCTCTGTAAACACTGAGGCTATAGTCGAGTTAGTTCAACTTGTGATTACAGCCAATCATGAGGAAGCAGCGCTGTCCCGGGGGGAGCCCACGGGAGAACAATGCCCATGGAGACCAGCTGTTCATCGTCATGGCAGATGAGTAGCAGCAGAGTAGGGAAAGGCAAAAGGTATCCTGGTAAGTTTTAATGTTCAGTAAACAGAAATGAGTGAATTATCTTTCAGAATTCAGGAAAAAGCGGGACGTTAAAGATCATTTTAGTTGGAAAAAGATCAGAGTTCAGAAAACGTACAGCATTACAGTTACAAAAAAGCCAATGAAGGTAGTGATGCTAAATTCACAAAGCATTACCATAATGTAGTGTAGACAGTTTTACTAACCAAAATCTGGTAAAGAAGGCTGTGATTGCCAAAGGTGTGGCAGCCACCATTCATCTTTTTCTTTTCCTTCTTGCTTTGCACTACAGCTGGTGCAGTCTTATCTAACAATTTAAAAGGTAGGAAAAAGGTTTCATTGCAATTGTTTTTTCAATTTCTGCAGATTCAACCGTGTTAACCTAAACAACAAAAAACACAATGTGATTATAGGTTTGCACAGGGCTGTGTTTAAAAGTGTCCCCAGTCACTACATATTTAAAGATATATTGATTCCTCTGTTTTCTGTTAGAATCTGAATGTGTAAAAAATGCATAAAGCAGTCTCTGAAATCTGTTGACAATATTTCCACCATTGCAGACGCACAGCAGAGTAATAACATTATTTCGGCAACACATGATGATATTTTTAATGCTTTTGTTTTTCATATGGTAGAAGTGTAAATCTGGTAATGACAGAGAAGAAGCTAGGAGCAAATATCAATAACACTGACAATTTCCTCTACAGACAAATATGATAGTACATTGTTTTGTATTCTGTGACACTTTTGGAATGGGAGTCAATGGCAGCTTCCTTAACTGTCTTCTCAGTTCACTAATCGTCTACTGTTTCTTATGTGCTTGCAGGTACAGACACTCAATAGATGTGGGAACACCTTCAGCTCTAACCCCAACTGACCTACCTCTTGATGAACGTGACCTCTGCCCCAGAAGATCATCCTGGTTGTTCATCTTCTCGAGACAAAACAATCACACATGTCACCTTAGCTCCTGTGCAGTTGAAGTCTGTCCACAGACTGTAACATATCCTCTTTTCATCCATGGCTCTGTTCAAACGTGAGCTGGGAAACACTGAAGGGGAAGACGCTGGTGCATGTGATGTGTGTTGAGAGGAATGCACCGGTGTTATCATTCACTGGGTTATGCAAGAATGGTTTGGTGGAAACCATTGCCTGGTACAGTATTAGGCCCCAGCCTCCTCATGCTTAGGCCCAATACACACTCATACACACACACACAAAGTGAGAGCCAAGCAGACCCGGGCCGAGAGATTTTCTAATTACCCTGAGTGAATGGGAGGCGTCTGGACACACAGTGGGCCGACCGCCTGGGTTATCGCACACATCACAGACTCCCCGCTCTTCTTCCTATTTGACTATTTTTAGCTGCAGCCGTTTCTTTCTTCATCATCAAAGGCCATGAGGTGTATGGGAGGTACGCTGAGGAGAGGCCTTATTCAAGTGTAACTCCAGGGCCTGAGCCAAAATAAGGGCTCTTCGTCAGGCAGTAGCAAGAACTGCCTCCTCATTTCAGAGTAGACGGGTCAACAAGGCCAGTGATAAAGTGGAATAAACCCGATTGTGGGGATTTTAAACTCCGCTCTCCCACATAGAGACATGTTTATACATCACCTCTATGTGGGTTCGTGATTCTGTACTGTAATCTCCCCTTGGCCATAGCAAAAGTCTTGAATCTAAATTGTGTCATCAACTTTTTCAGAATGCATGACAATGATTTTAGGATGTGAGCAATTATTTTGTGTGTAAACTTTACACCCTGAAATAATCTGGCGACCCCGGTGGGGCTCCTGAGGTTGAGAACCACTGGTGTAAAGCACAGAGCATAGTGAGTAGTGAGTACTCTGTCTCAATAGGTGATTAAGAACCCTCACCATATGCACAAACGTCTAATATTAGCTTGATATGTTTCACAGATAAAAATTCTGGACTAATAAATAACTAAACTTAAAACTAAAAACTAATTTGTCATATAAAAAAATCATTGGGCCTCAGAGTTGACAACACGGGAACTCTGAGTTTGGGAAACGCAAAACACTAGCTTTTAGCTTTTTTTTTTTGATACAGCCACATCTGCCACTAGTTAGTCCACTCGTCGTCCTCAATATATGCATAAATAGTGGACCAAAGAACTATGACATCATCCAATGGAACCGTAAATCCTCAACTAAACTATGGTGGAAGTTGGAACCACCACAGTTGGAAAAGGATAACATTGTGAAAAAGATTTGGAAGCATCACAGACATAAAGGAAGCTGACTTTGCTTCAGCCTTTGAATAAGTTGTGGATTACTGCTAGCATGCTAATAAAGCTTGACTTCACAGTAATATAATCATTCCTAGCTAGCTAAATGTGTGTTCCAAGTGTGCTGGCATTTATTCAGTCGGTTTACACCCTTTCCTTCTTGGGTCCTACTTTGTCAGCTTTTTAAATTCTCATAAATTTGCTTCTCCAAAAACAATATAGCAAATAGTCAATAAAATAATCTATATTTAGTAGGATAAAAATCTCTTAAATCTCGAGTTGAATAATGCCACTGCAACATGATAAACAAGACAACAAATAGAAAAGATGGAATAAGTTCTGGTTGAGAGCTGACCTTACAATTTTTATTAGTTTTAAACTGTAGATTCAGCATTTTCTATTCCTTGTGGTTCTTTGTCCTGCCTGTTAAATTTCCCAGAGTGCTACAGCGGTCTCCATGTCGTCCACAGGTTGAACACTTCAGCCCGGGGCCAGAGCTGAGCGCAGTGACAGTGAGCCGAGGAAGAGTCGTATCAGGTGAACACATGAAAGAGGGAGGTGGCTGGATTTGAGGCCTTTTGTCTTTGGACGTTCAAAGGAGACAGCTGTCGACTGCACAAGGCCCCGCTCTATTTATGTGGGGGACCGCAGACAGGGGCCACGCCAACATACACACTCAACACTTCAAAGCAAAGTGTGTGCTGGTGAGTATCACTGTTTGGTAAAATCAT
The DNA here is from genome assembly GCA_036850595.1 of Rhyacichthys aspro. Lineage (NCBI taxonomy): Eukaryota > Metazoa > Chordata > Actinopteri > Gobiiformes > Rhyacichthyidae > Rhyacichthys > Rhyacichthys aspro. The sequence continues at coordinate 3,997,277 of CM072154.1, forward strand.
AATAATACATTCACATTTCCATGACTCTTGTCTGTGTGTAGGTTTAATGTATAGCTAGACCTTTAAAGCATAAGCATAATTGGTATATAGTCCTCCTGGAATTACGAGGTTTTATTTGAGCAGTTTTGTGATACTGACTGAAGTTTTGACTAATTAGCAACAATGACATTTGAGATTAAATCCAAAAATGCATAAAACTTTGAAATTCTTTCTACAATGTTCTACATGAATAACAGGATATCAGTAACTAGATAGAACTGTATACATTATTTATGATGAAATGTACATATTCAAACAGATATCACTGTTTTGGAGTGTTCATTCTGTAACGTGTCTGTTTTTATGTATTTTCTGTTTCTGTCATTTACCTTCTGAACTACCTCCTACTAAGAACATTGTAAGCAAAGATAATTATCACTTTTGTCAAGTTTGAACATGACAGTACAACATTTTCAAGCCTATAGGAATTGCTCTGAAGACTTGTTCTTTGACTATTGATCCACATGCACAACGGTGGCCTTGTGTACTATCCCATATTTACTCTCATAAGGACCTGGCATAATAATCGAATGTGTAGAATCTGTGTTAGATCAACAGTATTGACTGCAGTCACTGAGCTTGGCAGGTGCACAACTAAAAACCAGACGGAAAGTCAAAGTCAAATCTGCACCTCTTTTGCCTGAAGCAGCTTGTCTTTGCAGTCTGCCCTGCGTCATCCACTGTGTGTTCAGTTGCTATTTGCATCAAAGGCAAATTAGCCCGACAGAGACTGTGAGCATTAAACATATGTCCTCTCTAGAAGCAGTGAAAAAAAGTATTTGTCATGATGCAGTTGAACATACAATAATAGCTACACTTTTTGCCAAAGATTTATGATGATGGAGTCACAGTTGAGGTGCCGTAGAAAAGGAACAGGTGACTTCATTTGTGTTTAAATAAACTATCCCCAACTGAAATCTCCACTGGAGCCTCAGAGCCCACTCCCAGAGCCATGTATTTACAATGCAAATAACTTTGCATTGAGAGCGGAAACAGCATTGGCTGCAGGCCACGCAGCCTCTCGGTTGTCCTCATTTGTCCGCAAGACTGAAGGGTAGAATGAAACCAAGAGTCAAGAACCAGACAAGGTTATCCTCCAGCTTTGATAAAGTTTAGTAAGATTAATGTTTATCTAAATAATACAATCTTTCTGCATTTTTCAAAGCAGAAAGAGTTTTTGCTTTTAGGTTAATAAATGAATTGGTGTAAAAAGGTCCCATCTATTCATGATTTAGATTTTTTGGTTGATTATTTTTAACTGTTAGGGCTATAATTCTTAATTAGATAATACATTTTTGTTTATAGTTTTTTCGCTTCAGACAAGTCACTCTTTATGATGTTTTTTTTAATGGAAACAAATGCTGAATGTCACCTGATATTCAATAATTTCGTGAGTTAGAAAATAGTGAGAAACTGCAGACAACTGTTCGTCCCATGCTAGTTGAAAATAATAAGAGAGACGGTGGAATACAATATGCTTAAGCAAGTTTCTGGTTTATATATTTAAACTCTACCTGTCAGAGGTTTGTTAAATGAATTGGTCCAATCTTCTCACAAGGTGTAAAGTGGTGTAGGTATCATCTTGGGTACATCTATGGCTCATGTGGGCGTCTTAATTCCTAATGAACGCATTTCCCATCCATTTAACCCATCTGCCTTGTGGGCTCCCTCCACATATGGGCCTTATTCTCTTGTAGGACTAATAATGAGCACCTTCCCAACAAATCCCCAGCGAACACAGGCTCAGGCTCAGGATCAGATGCAGCAAGCTGACGACATTGTGGGCCTGGGTGGAGGGGGAGGGGAGCAGGTCGTGGTGTAGGTGGGCTATTGAGGTGTTAAACACTGAGGTGGGGTCAGTCTTGAGGGAGTTAACCAGACCCCTGCATTAAACCCAGAGACAGTTAAGAGGACTGGAGTAATAAACAGCTTTACCATAGAACAGAAACCAGTGTATATTTGGAAAGCATGATATCATGTTATCAAGATAGTTTTTGCTGATGTTAATGGCAATACTACAGTGTGCTACAGAATTTAAAGAAGAATTTAAATTTATTTTCAGTACATTGTCATTTCTATAGCCCAATAACACAACAATAGTGGCCTCAAAGGGCTTTAAAACCTACTGTACTTTTACACTTCTATCCTTAGGCTCCAACATCAGTGTAGATGAAGCAGGTCCCTTAAAATGTAAAGCTTTTGGATAAAGTCGGTATCTCAGCCTCCATCTAATGTAAAGTGGTAACAGGAGAATTGATGTGTAGATGTCTACACAGTCTGTATTTCCATTGAGAGCAACTGAAAGTTCTTACACCGTCTTGAAAACACAGCATTAGCATTAGTCTGTACTTTCCTGAGGAAGTTATACTATTACTGAACATCTTAACTTTATTTAGTTACAATGATGAGAATGCTCAAACAGGCCAATTTATCAATAGACTTGACTTAAGTGCAATATAAAAATACCAATCAGGATTGAGTTACAAAGTATTTTTAATATTTTTCAATTTGTTAAAACTACAAAGAAATTAATGTTACACACAGTGCACAGCTTTGGTTATTAAGATGCATGCAAGGATTTAAACAACAGGACAGTAATACTGCACCATATTAGAAAAACGTGATATACGATAACCATTTTGAATATTGCAATATGAGCTTCGATATCTGAATGCTTTTTAATACAATTTGATTTTAAAAATATAACGAAATACAATGCCCTGGACTATCTTCCACTCATCAAAACAGGAGCTAAATCAACATTAAAGCCTGAATTAGGACTAAATCAAGACTAAACAAATGTAAACTAGGAATAAAGGTACCATGAACCAGGTCTAATTCAGGACTTTTTGATTTAGACGCACCACAGTTTGATTTAATGCAATGAAAGTCATTTTTGGAAAACACATTGTGCAGCCCTACTGGACAGTCCCTTATAAAACTACACATATGGCCAGTTTAGCTGCTGTTTGTTCTATTTGTCGTATTAAAACTAAATTAAAGAGACTAGAACTGGGAAAGAATCAACAAAATCTTGTATCTTTTTGAGGCTGTCTCCTTACAAATCAGCATGGTTGATTACATGGATGTTTGTACAGTAGGTTGCAATAGTGCTGGTAACATTGTTGGAGCGGTATTCCAGTTGATTGTGAGTAAGCATGAATACAGTACTGCTGCTGCTGTTTACCTTTAATCTACTGTTCTCATTATTTTTGCCATGAATCCAACTTTTTATTTAAACAAGTGCTGCAGATTAGCACAGAGTAAACATCATTCGGACACAGGTCTAAGTTCTGAGTGAAGTACTGCAAGCACAAACACTTGGTCTAAAATAAGTCTGTATGTTTCCAGAGAGTTGGAGTTGGCTCCTGTTGCATCATTGGGATCTCATCGTAGCAACCGCAGCCTTATACCTTCGAGGAGAGCTGAGGAGTAAAAGAAAAACAAGGTAAATACTCCCATCATGACAGTCATTACATTTAGGTACCATATTCTCAAATGCACATATACAGTATACCTATATAGATAAAATATGAATGCAGTACTCCTTTGTAACCAAATTAGTTAAACTTTGCGTAGCCACTTTTGACAATGAGCATGAGCTTTGTGTATATTTTGGCACAAAGAAAGTTAAATAGACTGCACTATGTTTGTTTTTTTTGTTTAAAGAGCACTGGCCACCAAAAATAGCAATTTCTACATAATTTCAACTGCAGCCTCAGGGCTATGCAAAACTATGTGAAGGTTATAGCTTGTTAGTATTTTAACTTCTCTAGCCATAACCCTTAACAATACCACAGCCAACGTACATGATCTTTGAAGAAAAAGCAGCAAAAAATGTAATATTGTCGGAGAGTACTGTGTCTGCTCCGGCTAATGCTGCATTTAAGTGTCCGTAGTATTTGACATCATTAAGCCTTTGATAAAAAAGAGAAAAGAAGCTAATATTAAACATCTCTTAATAAAAATCAACGGGAACACACTGACTTTGCAGGTTAAAGACACACAAACACAACAAAGTAAGAACGTGTTGATTACTCCGCAACTGTACTCTCCGAAAGCACATGAACACATCACAAATTACAGTAGATTAGCTTGTTCTTTAAAATGGTTTACCACAAACAGGATAGACAGTGGCAGCATGACACTATATTTCGAAAAATGAATGAGTATGTCTCTAAACACTGCTCTTCATGTTTTTCTTTTGTGTTTATGTCTTACTCTGTGTGTCTGTCCCACTCTGGAGCATGCAGCAGTCGCAGTAATGCAGTAATCCAACAGCAGTAATCTGACAATGAATTACATTATCCACCTGTCTTTGAGAAATTCAAATGACTGTCCCTCCAATCTGAGTATTTCAAAAACTCTGATTAAAATTGGATTAAGGCAGTAATTAGATTTTCTCTACCTGCATGTAAACGTACTGAGTGACAGCTGTGGAGGAGTGTGTGAATTTCAGTGTGTTTTAGTGATGTTTTCAAGTGTACCTCATTGTCATTTTGCATTTCTGTGACAAATGCAACAGAAAACAGTAACGGCTGTATTTGTTTTGTCGGACTTTCCCAAACTCGTCTGGAGGCAGCTCTGTTGTGACGACATCTGCTTTGTGTCTGTTTTGGAGCTGAGTAAGATGAACCTTAAGGGAATGCTGAGCTTTCACCAAACAATGGGACGACATCAGCACCTCCTCCACCCAAATATCCCACAATGCACCTCTGCGATGGCAGCCCGCGCATGTCCGAGCCCACTGTGATTTTCTGCGTAGCGTCTGAAGGCAGTGCCACTTGTTGATGGAACAACAGGTGTTTGGTGACAGTTTAAACAAAGCCCAAACCCGGACATTCTGGTTTGGTTCCTGCTGCAGGGTCCATTCACTAAAAGATACGTCGTCCAAAAATCCAAACCGTTTACAGACAATCCTCTTGTCATGGCCACTTTGACAGTCTGGCAAAAACATCACTTCAGCTGGAGGACACTCCCACTTAACCTTAGGTACTTCTAAATTTGTTTCCTTAAATCAAACTCACTCTCATTTCCTCATCTTCTCTTTCCGCTTACATATTTCATTTTGGTTTGACTCATTCCCAACCCAACTGAGAATTGAAACTGAATGGGAAACAGAATTAGAGATAATAATGACTCATCTTTGGCTTTTAGAGAAATTAAATCTTGGTTCACAGGTTCCTTTTAACGTCACACATATATTGTATGTATGTTCATATGTTTCTAATTGTAATTATTGTCTTAATTTTACACAATATTAGATAGACTGACAAACATAAGGATGACACAAAAATAAGATAGTAAAGGGAAAAAAAATAGGTCTGACTGACACTGTCCGGAAAAGAACAAAAAAACAGTCAGTCCTAAATATTACTTTAGATACACGACATGTTAAATTTTTTAATCCAGAGCAGACAATTATTTATATAACCCAAACTGGGCTGTGGTTCATTCATACATTTTTTAAGATGTTTAATAAAGCTGACCCATTTTTTTATTTTAATTTCACATCCCTATTGTGTTTTTTGGCAACATCATTTAATAGTTAATTGTGAAATGATGTTGATGTCAGAGGCTTACACACTAGGCAAGTGCGATTTTAAATTTTCTTTGGGAGCTTGACGTTTCACAAACAGTGAAAGCACCCTAAATCTGTATTTGCAAAACATGACTTTTCTCTTTTAATAAATAGTCTAATCAATAGACTTTCCCACAGACCTTTTCTTTTAAAACATTGCTTTTATATTTCAAGGTAATATTCTTCAGTTTTAATGGACTATGCTTATAAACCTGAAAGTAGTGTGTTGCATTAGTGAAATCATTTCATTATTTTATTAACTTGATGCAAGGTGACAACTTGTAAAATTACCAAATGGCTGCCTGAATAGTGCACCAGGTGTAAATAAGGCACATGGGAATCATAGCATGATGTAACCTCTGGTCTATGAGACAAAATCAGGACGTGACACTATGGCAACCCAGTTACGTATGATACATACTCTTGATCATTCAACCAAAAACAAAGTGCAGTTTTGTGATGGTTTTTTTGAGTTATTATTAGTTTCCATCCTTACCATTTAAGTTAATCTAGACTGGATTTGTCTGACATTTACATACTTTGAGGTCAGGTTAATTTGAATGCAGAACAAACAGTGCTGATAGTACTCTTTCTAAAGATACATCCTAAACCTTAAGATGGATTAATATTATTGTGTAGGACTATATTTAAAGGCACGTTCATAACAATCTGATTAGAGCAACATCTCGCAGCTCACACAACACGCTCCTCTCTCGGGGGACACAAGGTCGCTGGGCTACAGCTGTGGGACACGCAGTAGTTAGTGAACAATAGGAAACAGAGATTTAAAGATCAAACCGTTTTTACAAGAGTAGAGCTTGTGGAAAGTTTCAAGTGTCATGTGATCTATAGGTTTGAGTATAAGAAGCAATAAGTATAAAAAAAAATATACTGCAGAAAATGATTTGACCAATGACAGCATAACATCAAACAACAACAAAAGACCTACTGGACTATCCCCACAGCGTGAGTTTACAATATGGCCGCAGAAGGACCCATAGTTTTGTGTTTAAAATCATTTGAACAAATGTTTTCTATCAAATATGTCCAATATACCTATAACTAATATTTTACTGCAGTGCTTCTCAAAGTACCACTGGTGGTTTTCTGGGCTCGGGAATTCTCGGGAAATCTCTTTTAATTAATTTTATGATGAAATAACCATTAAAGGGATAACTATAAGATGTAGGACTATTGTTTTTTGCTACAGCTTTTTTATAATATACTTTATTATACAGCTAACTGTACTCTGGACTCTTAAAAAGCTGAGGGGTTCAAAATGGGGTTTCAGGCATGTCGAATAAAAAATATCCTGACTTAGTAGCAGCACAGCAAACATAATTCATTTCATACATTCATGTAGGTAGGTAAGTATCACAGTCAGGTAAGTAAAACTAAAACTGGCATAGACTTAGACATAGACATAGACTGTATTTGTATACTGGCATCAAAGCAGTCATGAAAGATAGATATTTTGTGGGGTGGTACTTTGAGAACCATTGTTGTACGAATATGTTTCTACTTATTGGTTGGAAAATGGAAACTGCTGACTGCGTAAAGGTGAAGTTTCCCAAGTTGGAGTTGATTTAGAAGTTTCCATTTTACTTTGTAGGCCAAAACCACACCAAACAAGCCAAAAAACTGTTACATGTTACTATTTTTATAAATATGTGTTTATGTCCCCATTTATTGTCCCCGAGCCACATAAAACATAAAAACTATAAGACAAAAATAATGACAAAATGTTCATCATTCAACAATAAGTCATGAACAATATTCAATTCAACTTTATTAATCACTGAGATGAAATTCAGTTGTTAGGTCTCTTCAGTTGAATTGATTCAGTCTTCATCTTCCACAGACTGATTGATTGTACAGTCTTCCAAACTTCCAAGACATCTGTCCTGTTGTGTGTCTGTTGCTCCACTGCTTCAGATAGTCTCCAGTTTAATTCTTGATATGATGAGGAGGGCATCAGTCCAGCTCTTGGTTAATTATAATCATTACCACTGCCAACAGCTCCACATCCTGACTACTGTAACACTGAATATGCTGGCATTTAAACCTGGAAGTAAAAGTGGACTAAACTTTTTTTTTCTGAATCTGATCAACCCTGCAGGTGGAAGTGTCTGAACCCCATTGGTTTTGCCTGTTCACATGACTGGCATGAATTAGTCTGACCTCATCAGATTTTAATTTGGACAAGTTTGTGTCCAGTGTTACTGTGGCTGTACTGGATGTATGAACAGTAAAGGTGTTTAAGAAGAAGGTATAGACACTTATTTCAAAGACGTATTCTGGCCCATAAAGGGTAAGACTGCAGTGGAGGAATAAGTGCTTTAAGATTGACGCAAGTGTACTTTTATACTTGTCCTGTCTTCATTAACTTTATGAATAAATTCTCAATTAGACGAGTGTATCAAGCACTGTAATTCTACAAAAATAATACATTTACTCATTTCAGAGTTGATACTATTCACCAAATAGAGTCTAGCAAATCAGGCCTGGTAGACACTTAACAGTCAGTCACTAGCACCTGAGGCCCTCTAACGGTCTGCTCCAGGACTGCACCTGAATTTACCTCCATTTCTCCATGTCACCTGTTTGTATGGTAAATGGATGTAGAAATAGAGGACTTAGATGTATTAAAAGTTACACATAGTTAGACATGTAAACTTCATTTGGATTAGCATCAGTCACTAACTTCTGTCTCTTTTTGTATTTATTCTACAGTAAACCTCTACAGATAAGTGTGAACCTGCAGACAAAGGCCCTCATGAGGTACAACTGTAGTACAACTGTGGATGTTTGAGGAGAAGCCTGAGCGCCCCCTGCTGTAAGTCTTAAAACACACCCCGTGCCTATAAACATGGAATTTCTAATAAGTAAGATATTTATGCTGATGCATTAGTGCCTAGTTTTGAATGAATGCTCCTTCTGTCAGTTCACAGGACACATTAATGAGGTGAGATGTGTGTGAAAATGGTCCAATCCAGTGATAACAAAAGATACAGATTTTCTTCATGACACCACTAGATGGTGCTGTAGATATATATGTATATTGTATTTTTTGTGCACAGTCACACATCCCTAACGACAGTGAAAAAGGTACCCCCAAATATCAACTTAAAATAGTCTCAGAGCCACACTTGGGCCAAAGGGTTAAGTTAATATCTTTTTCTCAACTGATTTGTAAATACCACTCTAGACCTAGCCTAGCCTGTAGCCTGTAATGACTCAATAAATATCCATGGAGTGGCACAAAATGATACAACAGGCTTTTTACAGGCAATTTTCTATACTCTACACTTTTATCTCTAAACACTATGTTGTTCCAAAAATGTTTAAGATTAAATAAGAGTACTTTTGAAAATGTGTTTATTTTATAATTCTTGTGTCTTAAAAGGAGGTTTGTTTACTTCCAGTGTAGATGTCTCTAACAAGGGCCTAATTCCTATTGTTAGTGTTCATTCATTATTCACATGTGTGAAGTGTAACTAAATGTGTTTTTATACAAGTGAACAAAATAATTGACCAAAGTACAAATACCATAATAAAAGGGTTATAATTTTGAGACAGTGATACTACAGACTGCTTTAAAGTTAAAAGGTTGTCCTACCCCTGCCCCAGTTCTGAGAGGATACCCTGGAGTTTCCTACCTGGAAGTCAAACTTTTTTTTCCCCTTTACTGAAAAGGTTTTTTATTTTTAAGTTCACGCACATGTGTCTCTTTAACTGGAAAAGCCACATATTAATGGCATAATGCTGCATTCATTATCAACTCCATAAAACCCACCACTATTAGTTTTCATACACATTTATTTACCACTTACCATTGAATCTTTTAAACAAAAAGGCCTCAAAACGCCACACACTTTGTCAATCAAACGACAAAACATTGGATAAATGGCCCATATGCTGAACATTAAGAATCAGAATTTAAGCTACTCTGAGGTGGAGAGGATAGTACATTTGTTTTGGGTGTGGAAGATTGGGGGCTCGAATCCTCTGGGGAGAAACTCCAGCCAGTCTCAACCTGGGTAAATGGAGAAGGTTGCATCAAGAAGTGTGTCTGGTGCAGAGTAGCAGAGTGGTTAGCCCTCCTGCTTCACAGCAAGAAGGTCATGAGTTCAAATCCCGGCTGACTCAAAACATCATCAGCTGTGAGGAGTCTGAATGTCATTTTAGGCCTATTTGATTCCTTAGACCCTAATTCAATCTTTCACTGGAGATTTTATTTATTATTTTATTCCAGCATGAAAAAAGAATAGGAAAGAGTACGCAAAGAAGAGTAGGTTCTGGTAGTACCTACAGATAGATCTACATCTGTAGATAATGTAGCCAATGCAGCCTGCTGTAAGTTTGGACCTGTTCTGTACACCATGCACTTTACACCAAAGGACTATATCTTAAGAGTGGTACTACAGAGATCCTTGTTTTTCTAAATATAATAGACTCATAAACAACAACTGTACTGAAACCATAGGCCACTTTGTTTTTACACTTATTCTTAGCTTTGAATGTTATTTTATGAATTTGTCTGCAGTAGACCAAGTTTTAATGGGGCCCCATTGATCCACCTCTGTATTTAGACAAACTCCAAGGTTTAACTCATGAATTTCCATGATTTACCTTGTTTATTCTCTCTCATAATGTTTGGCTTAATGAAGTTACTTCTGAGTGGGGTTTTTTTTTTTTAAACTAAACAGGATCACATGAACAGTGAGAGGGAAAAAGGCATCACCTCACCACTTTAGAGACAGTACCTTCAGCTCACAGCCCCATGATCTTCACTAATGTGATGATGTGAGGTAATGGGACATTTACAGAACAGGTTTGCTCTTTTCAACTCACTGTTTTATGTTGTTGTGCAAAGTGAGAGCCTTCGATGAAAGGACTGCTGTCTTTGTATAAAGGTTACACTGGGGTACGCCATGGAACCGCGAACTTCAGTCCTTTATTTCATTTCCTCTTAATCAATGAACCTGACAAAAAACACACTAAAATCATGCAAAAGACTTAAATATAGCACAATAAAACCAAGCCAAAAATTCAAAGACACTGCAAAAACTAATCAAATTTAAAGTATTCATCACAATAGCACTCGAAGAAAAAAAAATCACACACTCCTAGATATGACAAGCCCCTGCCCCTTTTGTCACAAAATGTGCTCTCCCCCTCTTTGGTCTTAGTAAATTATTATTATTATTATTAAAATCAGTGACTGTTAGTACCATTTCCACAAAAAATAATATTAAAATCATGAAATAAAATATCATTGGCGCTGTTATTAGATCTGTGCACGAAACAGATTTTTGCACTCTCCTGTGTGGACTTATGTGTAATTGTGGCAGTACCATTTTCCGTCACAAGGTGGCAGCACCCCTGTGAGCCGGTCTGTGTGCTCCTCCTGACCCGCAATGTCAGAGCGACAGATGCAGCAAAGAGCAGAAACTCAGACCTTCACCTCTCCATTTGTTCTTTTTCTTGTCACCAAATTCACAGTATAAGAGTCCTTGTTCTGTAACATTGTTGCTTATGACAATTAATGAGTAGAAAAAGCTTTTTAAAAAGTACTATTATTATTATTATTATATATTTTTGACATTGAGGGTAGAATTGCTTTGTTATTAGCATTAGCATATTTGGCGCGCTACCTTAGTAGTCCTCATTTACTGTCTGTATTTTGTTTTGTTCCCTCAGTCTTAATGATGTTGTGTTTAAAGTTTCCTAAGTACTATCTAATAGCTAAAAATATATTGTTTGTCCTGTTAACACTGCCTGTTTCTAATGGAGTTCTCCATTGTATTGAATTAGCTAAAGAGCAGAATATGAAAGAAGAATGTTATTTGATTGATTTAAGTTTGAGGTATATAAAGACGTATGAATGATTTAAGCACATTAACAGTGGATTGAACTATTCTGACATTATTTTTGTGTTTGATACCATCAAAGTCAGTCCAGCACATACAACAACTGATCCTATGTTTCTCATTTTGTTCGTTTTAGATTTGAATTTAAGGATATAACATTGATTAAAAACTTGAGAGTGGGTTTGACAGTGCAGGCTCTAAGTCTGCAGCTTCATATTATTGGCTAGAGTATAGACTGGAGCCTGGACACAGGCCACATTCTGAACCCGTCCACACGCTCTGTCACCTCAGCCTTTTTTACTCAGGACATTTGCTCTGGTTGAGCTGTGCAGTTTAAGGGAAGAGGCAATGAATGAGCATGAAAGGGATGCATTGGAAAATGGAGAGGACTGTCTTCGCACATTATCTAGTGCTTCGCGGCTCACAGGTCACAGCAGTCTAAGTTGTTCATGTTTTGATTTGGAATAGAATGTGCAGTGTTTCCAATGCTTTTGAGTGTTTGAAAATAAAAGCTATTATAAGGATTTCGAGCTTTACTCACTTTTTTTAAACACACTATTTAAACATACTGTTATGAACACAACTGTATGTTTCCATGTTTCAAGGAACCTCATCATGTAAACTGTAAGTCATTAGTGGTGGCTGTCAATTCAAACTTCCAGATTTATTTTGATTTACATGATTAAGGTAAAACCAATTAAGTAAAATTTTAAATTTCACCACTTGGTTGCATTTTAGGTGCTGTGTGAGCTGTGCCCACTTCTGGATCAAGTCAGGCAAAGATGGGAGGAGTTCTGTTCCTGGAAGGAAAAAGGTTACGTTTTTATAAAATTGTGTTTTGTGGGGCGAATTCTGTCAGATTCATTTATGAAACTAAGGATCAGAGGTGAGATTTTTAAAACGTAGGGTTAAAGTTGTATATAGTTACGCCCAGAGTTATGCTGTATTAGTAGATTTGGAACCAAAATCATGTGAATTAAAGCAGTTTTGAGTAAAATTTAAATTAAAGTGCTTGCAGCAAAGTAATAACCAATTATAACACCTATGAATCAAGTTGGTTACATATGGTAAATCATCATTTTAACAAATGTTATTCTGCTAAAGTATGTCATATTGCAGGATTTGCACTGCTTCTGACCCACACACAAACATAGGCTCATCACAGTTGCTCAACACACAGCCATGACACTAAATTAATAAAAGGAAAACCTTGCTTCCTAATTGACGATAAAAAGTATTCCTTTGAGGATATACAGTCACACTTTAACCATGATGCATTGGACAATCATTTAAGACCATGTGATGGAATCAACAGAAGGAGCATGCAGATTGATCTAGACTTTGTAAATTCTGCTATTCTGGGTTTTCTTTATTCCCTTTTGACGTTAGGAGCTGTCCAGTGTTTATTAGTACAAGAATGGACAATGGCAGTGAGCTCAAACAGTCATGGGGCTGTTTGAGCTCACTTGTGATGTTAAGGATACAGCTATTCATTTTGGAAATCTTGGAGGTTAATGAACTCATCATTGAACTGACAGAGATTGTACAGACAGCATTTGTTCCTGTTCTTTCTGTCTAAGTGAAATATCCTCATTAAAAATCATTTGAATCATTGGAAGGAGCTTTTTCCAGACCACAACAATCCATCTAAACAGCATTATACAATTCACTTACCATCACAGATCAATTCTCTGGCTCCAATGGTAAGACACATGTTGGAGCCATAATGCACTTGGGTTATAGTTTTATTTTGGTGGTGGTTTGTTCAGATTAGCTAGGGTTAGCTAGAGTGGGTTAGGTTTAGAGTAAGAGTCAAGCTCCAGTTTTATTTCTGTCACCAACACCTGCACTCGTTTTTGCTCATTTATTATTCAGTAAAAAATAAAACATCATATAAAATGTTATTATTTAGTGACAGTGACCCTACAGACAGCCTCAGAGCGAAATGCGTGTAATGTTTATGTATTGAAGTGTGTTTGAATGTGTAGTGGGTGCTGTCCTGACAGAAGCAGACGTCACAGCTAAAGCGCTGAGTCATAAGTCAAACCCATCAGAGCCTAAGAGCATTAAGTGGCACACACTCAGACACAGACAGGGCACCAGCTGCTGCACCAACAGTTAAACATATCTGCTCTTACATTGTTTTTACCAACTCTGTTTTTATTATTAAGAAATGTGAGCCTTGACACCAAGTTCTTAGAAAACTTTTATATTTTATTGCAAAATATTTTTGTACAGAATACAACTGAAAAAACATGAACAGAGGAGGAATGGACAGTAAGGCCAACATCTGAACTCCAAGAGCTGAACTGTACAAACACCAAGAGTAACATCTGCTGCTGTGATAGTGTAGAGTAGTTGTCCCTCTACAGCGCCCTCTTCAGGCGGAGAAAAGACCTCAAACATTATTGCCTTTGCTAGTAAACCCAGGAATACCCACGGACAATCCTGAAAATGCAGAATTCCTGTAAGAAACGTTTCCCATGATTAATAATATTTCACAAAATAGAATATACCAGTACAAAGCTCCAACTCAAAAGAGAATGATTAGTGTGAAACGCTGCAGACTGGTGCTTCACTACAGCTCCAGTCGGGTCAGAGGCTAACATTAGCATTAGCACAGAGTGGGTTCACTGTAGACTGCACAAACTAATCAGGTCTATGTCTAGTTGACTTCACACTGCTGGAGATGGCCCCTGGGTCCGGGGTGAGCGTAGTGCGACTACATAGGTTGATACTTGGGGCGTGCATGCCCATGCACATCCTCATGCGATTTGGCACTGATGAAAAGTACTTTCCTCAAAGTAAAACCTTGCAGTAAACACATCTCAGACTCTCTCCATGGTTTCTGTAGAAGTTCCACGTCACAAGGCAGAGTGAGACAGGATACAAGCCCCGACATTCAAATGTACATCGAAACATTGGCTCTCCCAAAACATGGGATCGAACAACGACAACAAAACCTCCTGTCTCTGGAAGTTTCTCATATAAAATTAACATTAAATAAAGATTCCAAAAGATCTGATTTATATTTGCATAAGCCCTTTTAAGAAAATGTAACTAAACATTAGAAACAGATGATGTACAATCCAGATGTCCAGAGGACGGTCTGAAATGACCACTACACATAAAACAAACATACAGAATATGTTCTGAGTAAATCAAAGAGTCCTCTGTCAGTGCCCAGGCCTCACACACATCAGCGTCATGCTTCAGATCAAACACAGCTGATGGCAGTGAGGTGGCGGGAGCTCCTCTGCTCTCATTCACACATTCATGTCACTGATCAGACCAAATCTGGGGGCTTTAGCCAATTTGATTCTGTCATTTGTGCAACTAATGAGCTTTTCTTTCATTGGACCTAATCCTCTGTAGAATTATTAAAGTGTTCTGGGGAGAGCACTGACCTTTTATGGATATCACAAGTGCTTGAATGGTTGGATACCCTGAGTAGAGGACATAGGCTTGGGTGAGTTTTCAGTAGAAACAAGCAAATACTAACATAAAAACATGACTAATTAATACCACCTTTCACACATAAATAAATATCTGTACTTATGGGTACATTATAAACCACAAATGTAACCAGAGGGAAATAAAAGCACATGGACGACAGAGTCATTTAAGCTTTACAATATGCATATGCTCATGCATATATAGTGGGATTCCCTTCTGTGTTAATGGGACAAATATCCCAGAATCTCTGTGTAAAAGGGGGTTGAAAACTTGCTCTCTCCCTCAATCAAACCATAAAAAATACGAAGCGGTAACATTGCCCCAGTTGGGTTTCACCTCCAGGCGGTAAACTGAACTCAAATTAGCGACAGCGGACAAGTTCTTGTTTGAAATGTAACAGTGGACTGAGCGTCTGGTCTGGGACCACCGGTGCCGGGCCTCTCTCCATGAGTCTCTGTGACCGGGGCTCACACGAACAGCTGGATGCGCTCGCGGATGGTCTGCCGGCAGATGGGGCAGGTCTTGAGCGCGGCGCTGCACTCGATGCAGGAGGCGTGTCCGCACTGGAACACCAGCTTGATGTGGTTGTCGATGCAGATGGGGCACGTGATGCGCTCCTCCATCTGTCTGTAGCGGGACTGCAGCTGCTCCAGGAGGTTGTGCTGCTCCGAGTTTTCCGTCCCGGGACTGCAGTCCACCTCGGTTTGGTCTGGGACAAGAGGCCAGGAAGGAAAACAGCAGTGAGGTGAATGTTCTTTTGTTTAAACATGATAAAAAACAGTCATGTGTGAGCGTGCTCTTACCTTGTCTGATTTTCTTGGTAATTGTGACTTGACATTTGATGCATTTCTTCATTCGATGGGCACACTCTGATAAAACAACACAGATCACAATCAATCTACTTTAGTTTGAATATTATGAGAGCCTACAAGATTTATTTGTTTTGTTTTTGTTTGTTGTTTTTTTTATTTATTTTCAATCACATTTCTAAAACATCTATCTTTAACTTTCCCAGTGCTGTGGGTTACAAAGAAGAAGTTTGTGCTGTCATCTGCTGGGCAAATCACAATAAAACTACAGGACAAGCTTTAAAAGGATTAGGAAGTGAACACAGGCAAAATCATTTAATATAATGACATATTTCAACCTTTAACTGTATTTTTTATAATATTTCTTTTTCAATTGGTGTCATTTGATTGCAAAAGAATACACAGCTTTATGTACTGGAAGCAAAACTTAAACATACAGCCTGTGTCTCACTTAATCTTCTCCCAAACTTCACCCAAAGTCATTCCAACACCGATCATGCATTTTAATAACATATTATGTTATGTTAAATAGAGAAGCTGTTGTAATTGTGTAATTTATTACTTTCTGGTCTTGTCCTAAACTAACTTCTTAAAACTATAAACCATGAAATTGGTCATTGTCCCATGCCTTCTGTGCTCACTTACTATTTGTCTTTTTGAACAAAGAATGACATGGCTACGGTAAAGTGTACTTGGCATGTGAAATGCCAAGTAAGAATACAGTAAATCTAAACAACAAATAAAGGTTGAGTTTAGCATTTAGCACTAGAGGAGAGGATGGTAGCATTGTGTGGTTGTTCTGGACTGGTAATAATAATGCCATATGTTGACTGTTGATGATATGAGTGTCTGATGCACATGTCAGTACCTTCACAGGCCACACTGTGCTGGCAGGGGCAGAAGAGCACCAGCAGAGCCAGTTCAGAGCAGATGAGACATTCGCTGGGCCCCGGAGGCGTGGGCAGAACCAGGTTGGTCATGGTGTTGGGCGTGGTGTGCACTCTTCTCAGACTGGCACTGCTCAGACCCTGACCACAGGTGATGGCCTGCAGACGCTGCAGCCTGGACACAACAAAACAGTCAGCCAGTCAGGATCAACTCAATTATGTTCAACTTAACTTTTAATTCAACAGAAACTACAAACAATATTTGTAGACAGCATCGGAGCCATTTACCTATGTTTCTCAGAGAAACTCTTGATGAGCTGCAGCACGGTGGTGTCTGCCACCAGGTCCAGAGGACTCTTGCCTTTGTGGTTGGCGTAGTTTATGTCAGCGCCCTCCTGAGCCAGGAAGCAGGCGATGGCTGCCCCCACACTCAGCTCGGTGTTACCCAGCAGACCTGACGCACTCAGCTGTGGGAGGGGAAGAGAACACAGGCAAAAGTCAGTGACATAACATGAAGGCATTTACATTTATAAATCATTCGAATCAAGACAAAGCTACATTTCTGAATTTTTTACACCATCGACTCACAAATTGTTCCTTTAGAAATTATTGGTTTCAGTCTTTGTTCTGAAGCGTTTCAGATTTTGGGGTTTACTTCAATTAGCAAGTTTCTTTCCAAAAAAAATGGGGAAAAAATTTAAAAAAGCAATTCAATTTTGACAAAACTTTGAGTAATAATAATATAATTGTATTATATTATAATAATTATAATTAGGGCTGTGCAAGTAATCAATTTTTTTAATTTCGATTATGTCTCCCAACGATCAAAAAAAACCTATGTAATTGAGAAAAGCAATTATATCATTTATTTTAAGAAGAATTCACTGTTTTGTTCAATAAATCCAACATATTTCCAAAGTCAATGAGTAATCGTGTAAAATAATAATTCAATAATTATTTAAATAACGACCAAATAATAGTGATTATGATTTTTTTCCATAATTGAGCAGCCATAATTCTCATTATATAATGCACTCACAACTCACACTCACCTGACTTTATGAAGCCAGAAGTGATTATTAAAATTGGAATAAGTGAAACAGAAAGTTAGTAATGCTAATAGTCACTTATACGAGGTGTATGCTATTTTTAATGCATGTGAAAAAAGAACTGTTTAATCTCCTAACAGCATACTATGACAGGACTCATCTGTAAAAAAACAAGACTATAAGACGTCATGTAGGCTTTATTATGAAGGATTTTAATAGAATGTCCTGGAAAAAGGAACGTTCTCATTGGTCTACACAACTTGTCAACAAGGAAGTAACTGCTACTGATAAAACAGAGAAAGTCTATATTCAGCACCGAATATGTCTTTTTTACAGATAAACAGAGCAAAAATGAAAAAAAAAGCAATAAATGTATGACAATTCAATCACGTAATGTTCAACAAGGCAGAGATAATTGCCGTACTGATGCTGAAGTTGGAGCTAAATGTAAACTCTAAACTTCAGTTTGGTGTAATGTATTAGTATGTTGTGGAGAAAAAATGTTGGTCTGTTATTCTATATTATTATATCTCAAAATGTACAGATGGACCTAAAAAAACATAACAGTATGAATATTTAGACAAATGAAAAATATTATCTACTGAATGACTTGATGATAGCATTACAGCATGACCTCTTTTTTGACCTACTCTTACTCGACTAATATTCTTCAACTGTATATTGTACAAACTGAAAGTGTACAATACATGGGCTGCTGTACAGACCGAACATAACTGAGTATCTCCACTCCACAATCATAACCTATCACAAATCTATCCACCTGAATGGAGGCTCTATGTGGAGTGAAGCAGCAAAATTTATGTGTGGGAATCACATTTAGTCAAGGACACAGCTGAGAGACGGTAATTGAAGTGAATCCAGAGCACTCCAGCTAAAGAGGAGCGGGTGTCTAATCAGTGAAGAAGAATCCCCTGTAACTCATCGGTCGACAGTGGCCCATTCTGCCCCCAGCTCTTAAACCGGCCACCTCCAGCCACTCCGGGGTGAACCTGTGTGAGTGTGAGACTGGCACCAGGCCAGAACAGAGCGGGGCTGCAGCGTTTGCGGTCATGTTGTCGACTGAGAAGGACGTTCTTTACTGGTGCAGTAATACAACAGTGACCGACAGAACAGCAATAAAAGTGTTCTTATAAAAGGGAGAGCGCTGTGAGCTGAACATGAGAAGGTCAGAACGCTACTTTCAGAGCACTTATGAAATATGAAAGACATAAAAAAATATAAAATAAAATATTTCAATTGAATTAGTATTAAGTAGTGGTAGAATTAAGCTTGTTCTACTGCAAGCTATTTTTATTTCTACACATCTATTTTGTACTTCTCTTTGTCCAGTAAAATCTTCAGTAGATTTAGAACAGATGCATATCACCGCTGTGGTTGTGCTTGTGTTGAAAGGATCGTGTGACCAAAGTCAAAGTGTGGGTACACAATCATGCGCTTCTGCCTAATGTGGCATAAATGTCCCTTACAATGCAATGAATTTTGAACTAATACATACACCTGTATCCCATACCACTACCCACATTTACTGTTATTTGACTTATAAAATAGACTAAACACCAGCCGCTGGATACTAAAGGGTTGGGCTCGTAATGAACTGATTGTCAACATAATGCAGGAATTCGTTAATTATAGAAATAATTAAATATCTCAAGAACTTAGTGTAGGCTCTAATACTTACTGTTCCTAATGATACAAACTGAAAACACAGCTAGAGAAGTACTTTCATGTTCCTTTTTTAACACACATTTTTTCATCAAGTCTTTTTTTCATAAGTTCTTCCTGAATTTCTTTAAACTCTTAAGCCACCAATTTTCACTGGGTTTGTTCGAGGATAAAACCTTGTCCCTCCAGGGCTACCGTAGTAATAAAGTGAAAAGTGAAAGTGCAGTCTGCAATGCCACCACCAGATGCCATCAAAGCGTTACACACTCACTGCACCTTTAAATCCAGATAGCTTATCTTAAGACAGACTCAGAAGACTGTCTTTAGACACTTTTGAAGCAGAGGGAAACATGGTCAGTCCATTTATTCTGGATGGACCCTCAGAAAAAATAATTACATGAGTGTGCTTGTGTTCAATACAGCAAAAGCAAACCACTTCAGCCCAACTGATGTGTGACAGTGCCTCAACAACCCACAACAACAGACAAGAAGGCCAGAGCTCCCCAGTGTAAGCTTTCTTGAGCCCAGATTCCTCAGATCCATGAACCGCTGAACTCTGTCTAAACTGTTTGTTTACACGGCCTGTTTACACTGCAGCTAAATTTAACTCAGACATCTAGGCTCAGTCTCTTTGCCAAATCTGTGTAAGACTACACTCAAGAGTTCAGAGCTTTTTGCACTTCCTTTTCACTTTGTTGTACTATAAATAAGTCCTTGTCTCTGCTGTGAGGCTCAAGTCCCAGACTCAATAATCTTTTTAGGTAAACACTGCTTCTACAGCTTTATTTCACTTAAACATGGAGCCTGGCAGTTGATGAAAATAGTCATTGTAGATGGATGCTATACTGAACGACATGGACCGTGCGCTACATTGGGCTTTTGAACAACAGTGGACGTCTAAGTTCTTGTGACAGAAAACCACAAGAACTCCTTCTTCTCGACTGCCATAAGACTGTACCAATCAGTATCAAGATGAATGGAGGGACAATACAGTATATTGTATTGCTTTTATAGCATTATAGTATCATATTACTCCCATGATACATCATTGTGATACAGATATCATGATACTTGTTAAAAAGGCATTTTGACTAGAAAAGATGTGGGGGTGATGTGAGGGACTAAGCAAAAACTAAAAACATATGATAGAGATATTACTATGATTACATATTATTACCAATAACATTAAAGTAAAATGCAAAATTGTTGTGTGCAAAATCGCTATATCGTGATTACTGTGATTGTGGACAGTGTAATTTAAATTGTACGTGTGGTTCTATGTTATTATCATGACGATCCTCTTAGCCATGTCATTGCTTTTAAAAGTCAGCATGACAATACATTATCCAACTGTGCTGCCCTAAGAATTATAAATATATAAAATCTGTCAGTGAACTAAAAAGGGCAACAACAACAACAACGAAATAACTGTTTATCAGTTTTAATAAGTGTAAAATGAGTTGATGATGTCCACTGTGTTTTCTTGACATGGCTGCTCTGCCTCGGGACAAGCACCTAAGCCCTTTGTCCTCACTTAACCTCATCTGTTCAATTCATTTACATGTCCTCAGTATTTAGTCTTATCCCTCTGTGTGTGCTTACACCTCAGGTCTATTTTTAACTCACTACGACTCCATATTTAGCTCCTTTATCCATGTGTTTATACTTGTCCACGCCGACTTACTCCCATTCATTCTATCTATATCTTCTTCTTTGAATAATTCACCTGGAACAAGTCTTCAGTCTTAATTTTCTCAAGCTGCCAAGAATTGTATTTAACCTTTATTATGTGAGCACCTTTTTCACATGTCCTCACACACTTCTACCACATAACTGTTTCTACAAAGTTAGAGCCTTTTTACTATTGATGAATTGATAATCAGTATAAGGCTGTCACGGTTATTAATAGCAACACTGTAAAAACAGAAATAGTACTTAGGAATTAACAATAAACATAAAAATAACTTTAGGGGAACAAGAATTGTAACTTTTCACCATAAAAAATACACAATTCCTGTATGTATTTTACACTAAAGTTTTCCCTCAGTTTTGTGATAAATTTTAGAATACTTTTGTTTTTGGAAGTTATATTTAGATTCTGTAAAAAAAAGGGTTCTCTTCCATTATAAAATATTGCCTTTATTTCATTTTTTATTTAAACTAATTGCACCGTCAATGTTGCACGTAGAAACAAAATTGTACCAGATTTTAAATAATATATGTATTTTAACTTTTTTTTTTTTAACATGTTTTACTTTGCTACTGCACTGTAAACACCCTTTATTGATGGCTCTCTGACATTTTTTAAATTATTTTACAACTTAAGCTATTTTTACTGTGAAAGTTGCTGAAAAAAACCCTAAAATCACTATATTCTTTTTTTAAATTTGTAGTTAAAATTTCAGAATTTTCTTAAAGTTTTCAATAAATAAGTAAGTAATAAGCTAAATATTTTCTACTTTTTAAAAAAAAAACATTTAAAAACAAAATTCTACTGCATTTAAATTGCACATTTTAATTTGAGAATTGTATAATGGTTTTAACGTACGTTTAAAGTAGGTTTTTAAGCTACAGGGTTTAATTGCGTATTCAAATGTTTATGTGCTGTTTCCTGAATCATCATTTCTCCCTCCTTTAACGTTAAAGGGCTTCTTATTTGGGGTTGCATGTTTTGGAGTTCAGTTGTGGATTGTACTGACCTTGCAGTAGAGAGAGGACCCACAGCTGTCACCACTCTCCTCGGTGCTGCTGGTGCCCACAGTGGGACTGAGCATGGTGTTGGCCAGCTGAGGCCGGAGCAGAGCCACATGCATGGCCGTATCTCCATCCTCGTCCTCCATGTTGACGTCGGCGCCCTCGGACACCAGCAGCTGCACCAGTTCCGTGTGGCCCTGCGTGACGGCCAGCTGTAGCGGCGTCTGGTTGCGGTTGTTACGAATGTTGATGTCACAGCGTCCCTGAAAGAACACACAAATACACTTTGGAATTCAAGAACTAAGATACCCATAATTCAATCTCAACTTCTTTTGCTTATCACTTTAATATAAATTATATTTTATGGTAAGTTATTGTTTCTTGTAATATAGGCCCTGATTTGAATGACCCCTGATAATGGTCTTTGCACCGGTTTATCAGGTTCTTTTATTTCCCTGCTTTTAGAGATCTTTTCATTATCAAGTTGATCAGTGTCTTAGTTTTATATCAATGAATTCCTCATTCATTTATATCAAGCACAGGCTTAAGAGCCACTTAACAGTTGGCAGAAAAAATAAATATTCAAATATTCTACCCCCCATCTCCTGCACCCAAGTCTATAATTGTGACATGGATTTTAATTTATTGTAGGTTTTGGGGATTGTGATGTTTATACTAATCTCATCAGGCAAAAATTCAGTTTAACAGTCTTTGATGAGGAAGCACAGGTCCTAAAACCATTCACCTCTAAGTCAGGTGCCTCCATGTAGTGTTATTCAACTTTCTGTCCAAGTTCAGTAGTACAATCCTGAGAATCCAGTGATTATTAGCTTGTGGCCTTTAGTTGTTGTACCCTAAAAGCCCAAATATAAAGCAGCTAAATAACGAAAACCATGTATGTATGTTCTCTACCCACTCACTGACAGCACACACCTGTAGTCAGTTACATTCTGACTTTACAGGTCATGGGGCTGCTGGTGAAGTAGTAAATGACTCTACTCCTTCATGCAGCTTAAAGTGCTATTCATGTTGCATAATAAAAAATAAAGAGCTTGTGTATGTTACTATTACATATTCATGCTACTTGTTTAGTCAGGCACATGAAAGTCAATTTTATAGTACTTTCAATCAATTGACTTTTAAGGTTTTGGTGCTGTTTTTTCTCTGAGCATTCCCGACCTCCTTAATGAGGATCTCGGCGACGTCCCGATGGTTATTGAGGGCTGCCAGGTGAAGCGCCGAAAAACCATCCTCCTTCTTCACGTCCACCAGCTGCCGCGCTCGAGCCAGGATCTTCTCTGTGGCCCTAGAGAGCACGGACACAGGAAAGGTTAGCTACTCACTCAGATCTACAGTGGGGATTTGACTAACCGAGGGTTAGCAGATGATACCATTCAAGTGAGGTCCAGCCACAGAGGAGAATAGTATTTTTGTGGTCCGTGCAGCCGTGTGAGACTACTGCTCCGTAGCTGCTTTATGACGTGTGAAATTAAAGCCAACGGTGAAAACCAAGGAAGCATTCTGCCACAGAGGCTAAGCACCTCTACCATTTGGAGATTCATGTCCACAGATAATGGCTTGCATTGTTCTATTATGTTTTGCCTTTTGATTGAAGCTACAAAGTCAGATCCTCCTTACTTCTTCTTATAAAAAAAAATTTAAAATCTATCAATACCACTATAAAGCAACAAGTCCCAATAATCCTTTGACTTTTTGCCTTTAGCAAGTGTGGCCTCAATACTGATAAAGAGAGCAACCCAATATCGAGCCACTTGCTTATGTTCTCACTGACAGCTCACAAATAGTCAGTAGGTTACAATTTGCCAAAATCATCTTGGTTTTGTACAGTATATACTATTGCGTGTCATGTAATTTGTTTGTTTTGGAAAAAAAGCAGTACATAAATTGAATGTAATATTTAAATACCAAACATATTTGAGTATTTTCTGGTCATCTTTGAAAAAGTTGAGGCCTGAAGTGATTATAGTCCATATATTGTGTAGTGCAAAGCTATTTTACCCAGGGAAACAAGAGCCATTAAGAGATTTGAATGGCAAATATACTATCTGCAGAGTCAAGATTGTATAAAGGCTTTCAAATTACACATTTTCCGGAACTGCAACCTTTCTTGACTGAAACAGAATATTAAAGTGGATTGTGACATGTTTTATCTTACTGTAAAATGGCTCCACTGAAGATGGACTGAGATAAAACTTCTGAACTGTATCCAACTGGCAAACAAAAAAGCTATTATGCACCTTAAATTAAATGAACATCAAGAAAAGCCTTGCTCTTGCTCCCTCAATCACCATGATTATAATAACCTTGAAGAATGAATAGTTAGTATACCGAGTATACCTCTTCTTGTTTGTTAACATGTCATATCAGATATTTTAATGTAAATCTATTTTATTGTATAAATGTTCCATAGCCTCACAATGAAGGGAAATTGGATTATTTTTTCATCAAAGTGACAGTGTGAGCTTTAATGAAGATAACTGCCTCATTAGGAAGCCTTAGTCTGATTAGAGGCAGCCTCCTTCACGGTAACAGCATTAGTGCCGTTCGTGTACAGAGCATGTGGGTGGCGTCATTAGGACGGAGGCCGGTGGGTGACACCGTTGGAGGTCACTGCGAGCTGCAATACACCAGTGTGGGCTCACAGTCATCGCGTCTCCACATCTTTAGAGCGGTGCCCCCTGAGGACGAACAAGCTCACCCCCAGAGAGCTCAGCAGCCTCCTGATTGGATAACCGCCGTGTCTTCTGTGTGACCTTTGTACCCACAATGCCTCAGCTCAACACGATTTGCATAATCCATCTTCGCTGTGTTCATGAATATTCACCTGAGCTTCATGTTCTGGATGCCACTGTCCACACAACAGTCAGGGGAAATCATAGGCTTTGAAATGTTAAGTGTTTTTAATGTCAGGATAATCATGTGTCACCACAGTTCAGCCAAAGCAAAACCACACAAGGCTCTATCAGCATTATGTATTTACTTTCCCCTAGTGTTTTCATTAATAAACATAAAAGAAAGCACAAAGAACACAATAAACTGCAATGCAACCAATCAGATAAATGAAGCATTACATAAAGCCTCACGTTTTATAGGTATACTTTTTCAATTGGTCTAACAGGATTTTCACCGAGTAGAAATAACTCATTTTGCAGAGATGAAAAAATGTCTGGTAAGTAAATGAATATGACAGGCCAGACCAGAGATGAGATGTTAGCCTTCAGTAACACACCTGATATTTCCACAGAAAGAATTGCAGTTAATGTAGCTTTCATAGGTTTACTTATGGATCAGGAGATGATAAAGTAAAGATGAGTCATTACGTAATTGTGAGATGCATCCATCAAAACCACACAAGTGAAGTCCTGCAGCTGAGACAGGACTGACTTTGTAACATATAATCAAGCATACTTATTATGTACTGTGAATTACTAGGCTTTGCTGTTATAACCTGAATGTTCAGATGAGATAAATTTAATCCTTTGTTGGAGATGAGTAATGCTTTTAACAAAAAAAGTTCATTCTAAAATCAAAATAATAGATTTTTTCATTTTGTGTTGAATCATACTGTTTTGTATGGCATCATATTGTGTGTCTTATTGTTGTATTGTACCATATTGCATCATATCAAGTATTCATATCATATTGTGTTCTATTTTATTATATTGTGGGGTTATCATACATATTTGTTATACTAGTGTGAGCAAAATGAAAGGAAATGATTTAGTGCAGAACAATTGGACGTCCATGTGTTTGTCTTGTGGTAATGAACCCAGACATTTCCATTAGTGTCTTATGTCTAGTTAATACGCTCCGGAGTAATCCTGGCTGCTTGCCTTGTCATCTCTTTCCCAGAAGTCTTGAGCTCTCTTTTTCCAGTCCCTAATAATAAATAAAACATCCCCATCTTTATGTCACAGTTCAGTCAAGTCCAGGAACTGTTGATCACAGCAATTCAACTTGAAAGAGCGTAGTAGTTACTCTCTGTCAGTGGTTAATAGGGCAGCACTGATAGGAAAACAGTATCAGAGGCCGTGTATAGGTGAGCTGAACATACAGGTGGAGGAGCGGTTAACCCAGAAGACATCACTGGAAGGCACTCGAGCACAGCAGCTAATGTCAGGCTACATAAAGTCTAGGCTAACTCTACACCTTACACAACCAGAACAATATGGATAAACTGCAACTTCTCTTCTATTTATTAGTTCTTACAGACATGCAAACACAATCACAGAAGTAAAACGCAGCAAGACAACAGAGATGGCTGCTGTTGTCTGACTAGCCAGAATTTTAGAGCATGTCAATTGCACTAAAAGCTCAAAGATTACACCATGACACATAAAACCCAGTGCTAGCCAGCGGAGACAAAACCTAACAATTAGAATAATTACTAAATACTATGTCCTATCCCTAGTATTTACTGTGATATATGCAATTGAAGGAGCACTGTATAAAATGTTGTAGTAGGCAACTGAATAAAATGGAAAGTTCACTTCATGTATTTAATAATAATTTAAGTAGTTTGAAAGAAACATCAAAAAAGTTATTGAAAAATAGTATTAAAGCTCCTCTTTTTGAGCACATATTTTTGAATAAAGATTTAGTAGATTTAAAAACTAAATAGATTTTCTTTTTTTTCTTTTTTTTTGAGTAGAACTGTAATCTAGTCTATT
Source organism: Rhyacichthys aspro (assembly GCA_036850595.1). Classification (NCBI taxonomy): domain Eukaryota; kingdom Metazoa; phylum Chordata; class Actinopteri; order Gobiiformes; family Rhyacichthyidae; genus Rhyacichthys; species Rhyacichthys aspro. The sequence goes on from CM072154.1 coordinate 4,024,039, forward strand.
GTGTCATATCATATTACACTTTTCATAATGTGATGTATCATACTGTTTTTAACATATAATTGTGTGATTTATCATAATGTTGTATTGTATCACTTCTTATATCATGATAATGTGATGTATTATGTATTACTATGTTGTATCGTATCATATTGTGTTGTATAGATTGTTGTATTGTGTCATATTCTTGTATTGTTCTATATGAGTTGAATAATATTGCATATTGCATTGCATCATATTGAGTCGTATCACATCATAATGTATTGTATTGTTGTATTGTAATTTTGAGTCATACCAGATCGCATTGTATCTCACTGTGTTGTATCATATTGTGCCGCTATGTACTGTGTTGTATTATATTTTTATCTTCTTGTATTCTATACTATTCTATAAGCTTTGTTCCTAAAATCCACAAAACACTCAATGTTACACAACCACATAATGTTTGGATGTGGAAGACTGGCTTGGATGTTTATGTCTTTATTTCCACCACAAGTGTAAATGCAACATGGGCTCTTTCCCTTAAGGTGTGAATGAATTATGGTCATTTTTTTAAAGGCTAAAATCATTCACGGTGATATTAACAGAGCCCCATCTGTTTAGAATGTAACTTTCCACTCTTCTCCATCACATTAACAGTCTTTACAAGCCTCTTAGTGAAACCTTGAATCAAGTGGCACTGCTTCATGGGAAAAAAAAATGTTGCCACGAGGGTGCTGTTTTTCATTCTTGGCACCTCTTTAAAAAACAGCCACGGACAATTTTTTCCATGACATGCTGTTGTTATACAATAAGAAAAAGTTCACCTGAGGTTATATGAAACACTGTTGCAAGGCCTTAGAGACAAAAAGTTACCCAATAAACAATACAGACATCTACATTTGTGAATGAATTGAGGCTGTGGTGAAGAAACAGACAAAAAAAAAAAAAAAAGCTCAGATGAAGAAACGAAATACAAAGTGGTGGTGAGGTAAATATAGACCGAAGGAGTGAGAATGTAGCGAGACTAAACGCTGAAGCGGGGAGTGCTGGAAAGTTAGATAAACACTGAGAGAGGCAACAGAGAGGCACAAGGACAGACTTATCTGCCGAGTGACCAGGCCACGAGTCTGTTGTGTTCCCTTCAACGGTAACAGGAGAGAAAATAACTCTACCGGACTAGAGGAGATTAGAAAAGAAATGGCTCCGGATCGAGACACAGAGGACGAAGTATGGAGATAGTCTTACAGATGTACAACATTATGGAACTCATGATAAGCCATTGTTTGGGCTGACAAATGTGCAAGCCCAAAAATAAAGGGGCACAGATGTCTGACAATCAAAATAACCACACAAAATGTCTCATGCATTTTGGAATTCAATGTGGCACTGTTGCATGAGAATAATGAAGCTCTACAGACCAGGCTCATCTGTTGTAGCAAGCTGTCCACATTATTATTTTAATGTAAACTTGCCATTGGGTTCTAGGTATTCAGACACCAGCAGTGCACAGTGAACAGTGCACTTTGTAGTTTCAATGCACATAAAGCCAAAACTATTGCAGTCATTTTCCATGATACCTGTTTCTTCCAAATGAAAGGAAAATAAACATTCATTTTGACGAGGCATTCGAGTCAGAAAAGTTCAGTCTGGGTCAGCGGACTGGATAAAGACTATGACTGGGTTTGTAACACAAATCCTTATGATTGTAAGAAGCCACGTGCACATTTCTGCTGGCCTGGTCAGTGCAGCCTGTGATTAAGCACTTCATGTGTCAACTGGCCTCTGCCCAACCCCGTCAGCACACAATGAGCTCTCTGTGACAGTTGTCGGGGAGACTGCTTTAACGTCTAAGAGAGGTCAGGTTTCATCAGGAGGAGCATTCCAGACATTTAGTAAGGAATATAATATGCTAATACAGCTTATTTTAAACTTCCAACTCGGAGTTCAGTGTCGTACCAATGAGATCCCACCATTATCTCCACCTCGTTAAACATCGTGTGAATGTATTACAAATATTCATCAGCATTTCACTTTTTTTTTAAATATGTATGTCTTGTTTTTGGGTTTTTTTACGCTGTTTCACTGAGTAAGCAGATGTTTTCAGTGCTGGAATAGACTTTTTCTCTGAATTATCAATGGTCACTACTTCCCTGTTGACATTGAGGAGTATGCTTAATTCAAAAGCCCTTTCTATGTGAGCACATGATACTTACTGAAATTCTCATCGATTTAAAATCGTTAGTGTACTTGTGTCTCGTCTCACGGATTCCAATTACAACATGCTATTAGATCATTAAACAGTTTTCTTTAACATACAGGAAAAAAAGGCAATTTGTCTTTAAGTTCAGCAGCGGCATTCAAACTCTAACAATTATATTTATGATATACAAAAATATACAGCAAATCAAATTCTTAAATGCTGCAGAAATGATAAGAAAATACTTAAAATGGCTAAAACTGCTGAAAAAGGCATTAAAAACTGTACAACCCTATACAAAACTACAAAAAATTTTGAAACATTGCAAAAATACTCCAAATACTCCGATATCCCAGCTCTAATACTATACTGATCTTAATCTAATAGAACATAAACTGTTCAAAGTGCAGTGTTTTAATTTAATCGACCATTTTTTCTCCCAATTCCATGACTTCCCCATGACTAAAAGCTCATCTAAAGGTGCTAGTTCAAAATACTAAAATGGTTGAAAGTGATGTGAAATGTCGGAAACAGAAAAGGGAAGAAAGAGGTGTTGCTACATTTGTGTGAGTCTGTGAATGGCAGTTTGCTGACAGAAGCAGAGGCTGCGTGGGAGAAGAGCTCTTAGTCTGGAACAGATAGTGTTGAGATGTGACCTCTGAGTCTTTGTTTAGACAGACAGAGATACCCACTCACACACATCAGCATCTCACACGTCAGACTGATGTCTAAGAACAGCTCCTACAGACGGACTGCTCAGTTTTTTGGGCTGAACTGACAGCGAGTTCTTTTCAATAAGTACCGCAAAGTCACACAACTCCAAACAGCACTATCTCTTTAAGTAGAGACGCATATGAGAGCACAACATTTGTCATCACTAACTATCAAACAAGTAACTGTAAATGACAACACACTTTTGGAGTTTTCTAATAGATGTGTGGCTGTGGATGTGCCGCTTCCTGAACCAGCTAAATCATAAAATGGAGGCACTATTTGCTCCTTTTGTGAGTCACAAATCAGGTTGTGTGATCCATTTAAACACTATGCTGTACAGTTGTAACTCCCACACACGATTGGCAATGAGGCCAGTTGCCACCTTTTAGTAAAATCTGAAGCTCTATTTCTGAACCAAATTTGATTTTGTGACGTGTAAACCTGAGTAAATCTGCCCTCTTGACATCATTTTCCAGGAATATATCAATACTTGACTTAATATCTCTAAAAAGGGCTCACAATAATCCTAAAAAGGACTGACCAACAAGAAAGGGCAAATAGCATAAAACATATCAAGAACATAGGGACTAGAAATGTCCTGATATCACCTTTTGTTGTGAGTACTTAATTACAATTAAGTACTTGCTGATGCAGAGTATTTAAGTGTCTTGTTATTCTTGCAGTTGTTATTAAGTGACTTCTCAAGACTATTTTTATTCCTACTGACCCTTAAGCAGTGTTATTTGCAAAATAGATTATACTGTTACAGAAGTAAAAAAACAGTAAGTTTCAGCATTATTTAGTTCCCAGGACGACACTTAGTTAGATTTTTCTTCCACTTTCCAAAAGAAATATATTCTAGGATTTGAAGAATGTGTTGGAGCGCTGCCAGGATTGAGTACTAATGTTTCTATTTCTGTCTCTCACTTTAAGAGTTCATTCTACATCTACATCTCTGTATTAGATGTAACCTGGAGATTAACCGGTCGCTGAGCTAATGCTGCCCGTAAACACTGAATGGTACTCACAGCTTGTTGCCTTTGAGTGCTGCGTGGTGCAGCAGGTTGAAGCCTCTGTTGTTCTGTTGGGTGAAATCAATGCTGGGCACCACCACCAGGATCTCAATGATGTTCCGGAAATCCTTAGCAATGGCATCGTGGAGCGGCGTGTCTCCATATGAATCCTGGCAGAATGAATGCAGAAATCCATAAAGATGCCAAAACAAACATGTATTGAGCTTCTGGTCGTTTTTGAGACGGAGCATAGATAAATAATATTACAATGTTGTGTTGATGTGTCAATATTACTTCCTTAAAAATAAAATGTGAGCCTCAATCATTTGTAAGTTTGATTTTACCTTCACCTATCCCTGACAAAGATTGTTATTGGATTCCAATTACAAGACATATAAACAATTTCCATCTGTTATTCCATGTTTTAACTGAGTAGCCAGTCTGTTCAAGCAGAAAATGTGTTGTCAGTTTGTTCAGGGCTGAGTTACAGGGATGTGAGACCGTCTGGAAAATGCCTCAGGAGTTCCTCAAGTGCCTTAATGAAACTGTTAGCTGTTAGTGAAGCACACACTTCATCAGCAGAAATGTTGTACTTAATACATGGTTCCTGTTATTATAACTGGCCTTTTAGCTACATTAGGTTTTTTTTTATCCATAATATATTTTTTAATTGTGTACATAAAACCTAAATTAAAATTTCCCCCTAACAAGGCACAGACAAGACTGAGACTTAACGAAATGTTAGAGCGGATAGTGGTTTGTCAGGACAATATGAACAAAATTCCCTCTAAAAAAGGTAAAAAAGTTCTTAAGCAAATGTGTCCCCACCTATTTTTTTTTTAAACAAACTGTATTCTTTAGTTTTTACGTTTAAATTTCTATGTGCTTTGATAGCTTTTACTGGCTAAGAGCAGCACAACTAAAATATCTCATACACGTACCGTATTTTCCGGACTATAGAGCGCACCTAAATATAAGCCGCACCCACTAAAATTTAAAAGAAATATATATTTTGTCACATATAAGCCGCACCGGACTATAAGCCGCCGATATCCAGGCTGAGAAATAAGATATTCCATTATGAGGGGGTGAGGATGTAAAAATATTACCGTATTTTGCTGTTGTGCGTCTTGGGTTGCATGTGCTAAGAATAAAAACTGGCGCTTTCTTGTTTGCACTGGCTACCGCTGCTTGTCTCGTTTTTGCACTTCCTGCTAGAGCGCCCCCCTGAGGGCTGAAGAAAAATTCATAGAAAAGCCGCATCTCTGTATAAGCCGCATGGTTCAAAGCGTGGGAAAAAAGTAGCGGCTTATAGTCCGGAAAATACGGTAGTTTAAATGTACACTATATGTCTAACATCACACATGTATGTTTTAATGTTTAGTCAGAATGTGCTGTGAGGCGGGGGGGTTCACCTGGAGATTGACGTCGGCCGAGTGCTCTGTCAACACTCGTACCACGTCGGTGAAGCCCTTGTTGACGGCGATGTGGAGCGCCGTGCACATGGAGTTGTTCAGGAGGTTGACATTGGCCCCCTTACTCAACAGCAGCCGCGCCACCTCGGCCTGATTACTAAAACCAAACACACAACAGAACACAGCTTAAAATATTACTCCTCAGTGTTGTTCAGAAGAGTGAGTCAAGTCTATATTTGGAAGTTCATTTATGGGGCTCTTCATTTGATGGATTCTCACATGTTTAGAGGCCCATGGGAGCCGTGCTAACTCGAAAATACTGCTTTTTATATCCTGTCAGTTGGTCTGTGTTTGTACTGCTGTTGCAAGTCACCACCAAGTTATTTTAAGAAAGAGCCCTTTACAAAAAAAGGATCTGATCCGATGCAGATATGAGGGTAAAGAGGAAGTGCCATGTCATAACGCAACATTACAGTGTGTGTCTTCAATCATTACCCAGAAATAGAGAGAGATTTTTGTCTACTACTATTCAGAACAGTCTTGTTGGGTACATATGTGAAAAAATTGAAAATGGCAGAGCTGGAATATGAGGCACAGCTGAAGGAAAAGTACTATGCTAGGACTAAGTATTCCAATAAGATCAGGTAAAATAGATACAGTACAATGCAAGTAAAAGATCCTCCAATCCATTTTTATCAAATATTCTCACAGTCATGTAAATAAGTAATCACCCCCTTTGAATTCAATGTTGTTGTGTAACTCCATGAAAAAAAACATATTTGGTAAATACAACCTAAAATTATTAAAAACTTTCTTCTTTTTTTTTTTTAACATGACATTATTTCAAACACAAGGAAAAAAATAAGAGCCCTAGCTTAGATACACATTTTGCAGCAAAAATTTGGTCTTTATTTTTTTTGTTTGGCACAGCTCATAAGATATATATTGTGGTTACTTTGAGGGTGTATTGACCTAATAATAAGAAGGGCTATAATCAGATTTTTAAATTATGTTTTAAGACGGAAAAAACATAGAATCCATCTAATAATTATAGAGTGACAGAATGAATTATGGCAAAGTCCAGAAAAGTATGGAACAAATACATAGTTATTATATGTTATATTATACATATTATAGTGTCTGCCCTGACAACATTTTGTCAGCTGGTAATTGTCTAAATAAGTGGTAGATTTTGGTAGCTCTAATGTGGTGAAGAGGTTAGTGGGTAAAATAGAGAGGGTTGCATCAGGATGGGCATGCACTGTAAAAATATTGCTAAGTACTTTGCTGTGGCAATCCTCTGGAAAATATACTTTTTTTTTTTAATACTCCACTAAATTAAAAATATTAAGGCAAGGTGTCCAATAAGTATGATCAAGACCTCCCATCTTATTTCTTTTTTTATTCTATACAAAGAATTACTTTGGTTTCTGTGGATTTATGTTGGATTTTCAGGGGGCAGTACCAACGGACACATAATTACCTGCCTCTGGACAATATTGAATAGACATCAAACCAATCAGGGAAACAAAACAAACCAATAAAGCCCTCCACATTTTTGATAAACCATCAAGATTGGTCTGACATAATTTCTACCATCACGAGAATGATTTCAAGAAGAGGGTGTTTTAAATTGAATGGGCATGGCTGGACAGACTACTAAGCCATGGAATAAGGTAACGACAGCTATTTTGGCTAGTTGTTTGAGGTCAGTGAGACAGCTCAAGGGTGGAAGTTCTGGCAATATGTAACTATAAAACTGAATGAACAGCCACCATATTTCAAACTTTTTCCATGTAAATACCTACAAATGAACAAAAACTTGTGTGGCTGTGCTTCGTTCTGAATGACATCACAACCAGAAAATGGCATAAGTCCCCTATATTTAACAACAATAATGTGTCTATTGCTTGTAAGGTTTTTACCCAAAGGCAGTGTAGTGCAGGGCCGTGTCTCCGTCCTCATCCTTGACTTCGATGGAGCTGTTGGCCTGGAGCAGGGCCTTCACTACCTCCATGTGGCCTTGGTGAGCCGCCACCTGCAGTGCCGTCTTACCCTGGTTCTTGATATCGACCTGCCAGGTACACAAACAGCAGCGAGAGACATTCATTATCAGACCTGGTACTCCTCAACACTGACACACCGCTAATAACTATAACTAATCTGAGCATAGACAGATATGACAGCGGAAACATCAAGCGCTTATCCATAATCCACTGTAGTCACATGGAGCGGATGTGCTCAGGAGGAAGAAACTGTATTATCTATCTTATCTTTCCAACAGATTTTTGTCTTGATACGAGGAAAACAAAATCGGTAAACAGCAAATTTCCTGATTAGTAGGAAATTACCCCTTTTTATTGGGCAGGAGGGATTGAGTCTCTAAGCACCTGGGGTAAATTGTGGGTAAATTCAACTGCCCAGATAGCCACCGCTGTGTGGGACAGAGATGGAAGCACTTCCCCCAGACTCACAGTGCTCTGCCTGAACACACTTTACTATAGCACTAGCTACCAACAAAGCAAGGCTCACAATAGCTACATACAGTATTATATGTATTTTTTTATTTTTTTTTAAAATAAACATAAAAACTACATCAGCACTTGTTTTTCATTTTCCAATGCATATTATAAAACATAAAATAAAGAGAGGGTCATTTTTTTCTATTTTTTCCTGTCAAAACAAAAAGTACTGCTGACCATAAAGTACACAGACCATTTATAAGGTGTTAGCATTATTAATTTATTATTTTTTTGTCTATTTTAATTTAGTTTCTTTACCTATAACCTGTTCTTTGTTAACTTGCATAACTTTTTGCACTTTTGAACAGTTTTTATGCCAGATCTATTACTATAATGAACAATGAACACAAAGGTCACAACAAAAACCAGTGAGTGTAGCAATGAAACTATGACAATTTCTCTGAAGAAAACAGCAGTATAATCAAAATGGCAGACTGCAAATCTCAAAATCAAGTCAATGTGAAAAGCACTACAGGAAAGAATTAAAATGGTTCTTGTCTCCTGTTGTGTTTTTTGGACTCTTGGGGAATTCTTCATAGTTTGCTTACATTAAAATCATTAGACTTCACTGTACATGTCTGATCAATACCTGGCTGTCTGTGCCTCTGTGGACTGTCTAGACTATGGCTTAGGACAGCCTCCAACATAAACACCAGCTCTTAGCATGTCAATGTTCCAATTTTGTGTTTATATTTCAAGCAGTGGTTATGCTCAGTTTGCATATACAGGCAGCTTAAAACGACACTGCTCTCACACTATGAAGTGTCTGCTACTCTATCCTTTTAGGACTACTGAAAATGCCATGGACATCATTTTACTTTGAAAACAATGCTGTCTTTCTGATTTGCTGGCCATCATAGAAAAATCATTATCATTCCTAATTATATGACCTTTTTTTTTGTAGAGGTAGTCTCGTCTTAGTTCTTTCAAATATTGTTTGGCTTTTACCTTGTGGTAGTCCTTCATTGTCTTTTTTTATTTATTGCTTTAATCTATTATTCTTATTTGATTTTTGCTTGTTTTTTTTTATTTTAACGAAAACGTGGACATAATCACTACTATGCATGTTCTCAGTTAATTTGATCAGTTTCATAATTGAGTACAGAACTGACATGTGTGTTTACTCTGTCTTATCTTCGGCTCTAAAACCCCCACCCCCCCGGTCTTCAGCTCTGCTCTGGTGGAGTGAGCTCTTGGAACGGCCAGTGGACTGCAGCAGCAGAGAGAAGCGAGTGAGTGCTGCACTCACCTTGTCAGGGTACTTCTGCAACAGCTCCCGCACTTTGCTGGCACTGCCGTGTGCTGCCTCGATGACCAGGCGGCTGGGATTGTCCTGCTCTGTGGACTGGGACAGAAGCTTCTCCAGCACTGAGATTACCGTACCTGGACAGACACACAAGAGACAAAATGGATTAATTAGTGTGTCTAAGTCGAACGTTAACGACTGCTAAGAAATGTGGTCACAAAGAATGGAAGAGGACAAGGCAAAGACATGCTTGGTATTAGATTTGGATCCGATAGAGCAAAAGAAATGAGTAAAATGTTGCACAAACAAAAAGATGGCAGATTTCTTTCGGTTAACACATGCAAAGTGGATGTAGTCATGATTTAAGAGACCAAAAAACAAAATCATCACATGCAATACTGTAGAGTCTAAAATGCAAACTAAATCCACACATTCCTGAAAAGTGCACAAGATGGAAAAAAACAGAGTTAGAAAGCTGGAATGAAGCAGGGAGGCAATGTAAGAATCAGTGTGGGAATAAAGGCTGGAGCTGTCGGTTTCTAGCTGAGCCCTGGCCTGGCGAGAGGCCTTACTTCCAGATTCACTGGGATTCTCAGCCGTCATGAGGTTAGCGTCCACCTCCACAGGCTGCGCCAAGAGGCACGCCGGGTTGAACGTCCACGTCTGGCCCCCAAACGCCACGCGAAGGTCGCCGTCTGCATACACTTTCAGCACCTTCCCGACCTGCCCAAGGACCTGCAGGAAAGGAAGAGACAGGCAGATGTTTAAAGAGGTCTGTTGAAGGAAGTGCCTCCAGCTCAACCACTTCTGGATGTGCACCAAATACTTGAAATAGGGCACTTTTAATTCAGAGAGGTGTGCGCCAGATAAAGGCTTTGGCTTCAGGAAGTGGGACAGAGAACACAGAAGACTGAAAAGACAAGTGCAGCATACTTTTCAAAGGTTTGTAAACATTCATTGAACTGTAATGTGTCTGAATAATCTTTTTTTTATATATTTATCGATATTTCTGCATCAAAATCTGACTAAAGGGTACTGTGACAATAAATTTCTGAGTTGTGTTAATGTCCAATGCAATATTAGACAGAGTTTAGAAATTAGTTAGGTCTCCAATGTTTGCTTTTAAAGTACAGTGCATTTTGTTTGACGCATTCAAGAGCAAGTCAAATCCATGCCCATGTTACTAAAGTAATAAAACCAATTGTAAAATTCATCCATTTCATTACGTGCCATATTTAACATCCACCTCCAGCTTTTACAGATAACTTACAACTTCTGCTTAAAAATACATAACATTCTCTATAGAACATTATATGTTTTTTCAAAGACCACTACTATTTCAACATAAATCTAAATCTAAATGGATTCAATATGATGGAAAGATATAAGATGACATCATAGGCTATGGTCCTGGTCTTAGGACTCTATATGATTGACGTGCAGCAGTTTATCACCAGGCTGAATGATCATACAGGAGCCATGCTGTCTGTCCATTCTCCATGTCCTGCCTGCAGTCTCTTCACACTGTCCATGTCCTCCAGGACTCTGACCAGCTCACCTACTCCAAATGTGTTCACCTTAAGAAAACAGAGAAAGACAGACAAAGACATGTTTGCTTATAGTATGTACTGGAAGTGTTTAAGTCAAACCAATAATTGAGTAAGAAACTAAAAACACTTAATAGAGGAAGATGTAAGTGACATTTTTTTTTTTTTAATTAAAACTATAACTATGTAGAATATGACCTACAATATTTGAATGGCCCTTTTGCCACAGAAATGTTTCAATTACATTTAAGTTTATAAAGAAATAAATGACACTAGACCAACTTCTACTGGTCAAAACTGGAGCTAAATGAAAAGATAAACCAAGACTTTTTGAACTTTTTTACTTAATCACAATAAAGGCTCTGATTTGTGAATCTCTGTCACATGGAAGACAGTAACATTGTGATTAAAACAGTTCCTTACAATATGGATATTATATTACGATATGGTTTACTGTATATAAAGAGATGTCACTGTTGCAGAAGTCCCTCTGCGTTTTAACGACAACAATGTGAGCCTACCTTGGTGAGTGCACCAGGATGAAACGTCCAGCGGATGTTGTTGCTGTACTGGACTCTGACATCTCCGCGGTCAGTGATTCTGTGAACCGTCCCAATCCGGCAAATGTACTGTGAACACAAATAGAGTATAGATGTAACCCACAGCATACCACTGACCTTAATGTTCTTTTAACAGCTGGGATTTCTGAACTGTATGCTCTGTTTCCTCTCACTCCGTCGTCCATCTGAGCCGCTTACATAAACATTCTGTATGCCATAAAGCTCCGAGATACAAGGCTCTCGTCAGTAATTCAACATGATATAAAATCGGTGTGTCTGTTGTAAACCGCTGGCATGATATGTGTTTGAAGGCTGTAATACCTCTGCCATTTTGGGGTTCCAGCCTCCGTGCCCCTCCTGCATCTGTCGCAGGATGTCCACCTCTAACAGACATTTGACCTTGTCACCCTGCTGGAACGAGTGGCCGTCAGCACTCTCCTGTCGCTGCAGCTCGGCGTGTTCTCCTGAAGAGACATGGGCTCGCATTAATAAGACAAACGCCGATCTGGGATCTGCTTTGAGATATATGTGGAAACATTTAAAGAATATTCTTGTACATATACTTGTGGAGAGATCATCTATTACCTATTAGATTTCTGTTAGCACAATCACAGTCACAATCACAATCTTAGCCAGCTCAATGCTTCAAACTGCTTATTTATGTGTTGCATGGCCATATAAAAAACTAATTTTAAATAATAGCATACCTAAACAAATAAATATGCAACAATGTGAACATTGGACAAGTTGAAGTGTTGCTGCATTAAAAGAGTTGTTTTGCATACAGCTCCACATCACTAAAAAAACAGTCTGTGGTTATTTTTCAGCATGGCATGTTATTTAAGAAAAAAGTTTGTACTCCTATTAAATGTAAAGCAGATTTAAAGCAAAATTCTGCAATACTGCAAAAAGAAAAAGATGTGTTACCACTATGTGTTTTCACAAACCTGAGGTGAGTGTTAACTTTTTTTAAATCAACACCACCACCTTACATTGAAAAGAAAGTTTGCTTGCTCAGTTTTAACAAGATTTTAAGACAAATGACAAAACTATTCTCATTTGCCCAGTGTTAAAGACAGCTTAGTTTCTGCACCCAAAATGGAAGAAGTAACTTTGATTTGCATCTGTGATTAGCCAAAGTTTCTAAATAGTTTATGAAGGTCGGTGGCATCACTAGATATCAACTAACAAACTAACTTTTCTTACCGTTATGCTTTACACTACCATTGCTTTTTAAAATATCATAATAAAGTCTGGCTCCATTTGCTCATTTTCCATGGCTTTATTTGTTCAATATTTTTTACTATCTGCTTCCAAATTAGCTTAAATCTCTGTTGTGTCTTACCCAGTTTCGGAAGGTGGTCCTTGTAATAGAAGCCCCCCTGGCCGTCCGACACGTATTTGAGGTCTACCTTGCCCTTGTGGCCCATGCGGTAGACATTGGTGGTGCCGTTAGACCAGGTGACACTGGCCACGCTGCGACCGGACTCTGTGTCCCAGCCTCGAATGTCCACTACTTTCCCAACCTTACCCTCCCCACCTATGTACATAAGCGCACACAGAGAAAACACAGGCCACAGATTATATCACATTAGATTTCACTGAACATGAAAGTGAGAGCAGTTTGAGATGGAAAAAGCAGCATATGCATGAGACAAGTCAAATGTTATCTTCCATATCCTCCAAATACCTAAAACCTAAGGAAAAGATGTGTGAAAAGAAATGGAGACACGGACAAAACCCCATACAATATTCTATTCATGCACTTTTAAGGTTACTTTTGAAAGACATAATATTCATTTTAAATTTGTAAACACCAGTAGAAACATTCAAGGGCAATCATGTGACCACGACTTGTACCTGCAATAGTTTGATAGTGAAGGATTAAAGTAAAGCCTGTGATGCAAAAAGGACATTCTAATTTGAGTTTTGTTGCAGCTAGGAAAAGGGACAGTGGCTATTCTCAGAGACAATAATCAGGATAGTGTGACGATGTATTAGAGTCATAATGAATAATGAATCATGCAGCTCTACTTTGGACTAAAGCCTACTCTCCTCATTAATTAATTTCATATTTATTTTCTGTTTATGTCTTGTTTTCTGTAATATTTGAACTTTCTCTTTTAATGTGGCCTAAAAACATTACCAGATTTAAGATCACAAATATTTTTTTTCAAGGGAGTCTATTGTACATGTTTTTCAGTAAAGAGGAAAAGACAAAAGCAAAACTGAAACTAAAAGACCCAGTCTGAGGGCCTTGCCTTTTTCCAGTTCCTACTTAGAACAGCAAGAAGTACACATCTGAAATGAAGAAAAGAATTCCGAAATGCAATCATATTAAGGACTGTCACAGTTTATGACACTACACAATGATGGAAACAGAGCAGTGTAAGTAAACAGGGACACACACGGACATGGCACATCTGTGCAGCAGACTCTGATGACTCACGCCAATATAAAAGCCCAGAATGGCTTTAACACTACAGTGAGACTCCAAGTTAAAGTGCTCTTTCAGCCTGTGAATGGAGAGACACAGGAGATGGGTCAGTGAGGTGAAGGTTCTAAAGCACTCACCGTCTTGGTTTCCCCAGTCCCAGTCGGGTCCTCGAACCACTTTGACCCCCTGGAAGATTCCTTTGAGGATGATCCGTGGGAGATTCTGCCTCGGTGCCAAGCTCACTCTGTGATAAAAGCACAGACCGTCAACGTGTGAACAGCTTCAAGACCTGCTGCGGCCGTCTGGTCCGACAACAAGTTACATCTGTGCAGCCACATAGCACTCATCAGGTTAAGGTGTTCAGAAGCCGTATGTGCAAGAAAATACAATGTTTCTAGCATGATCAGAAAGTGATGAAAAGACAAGGATTACAGGATGAAACATGTACAACTAGCGCTTTAGTCCTGTAAAACTGGTCGGTGCACTCTAATCACAATTGAAGTAAAAAGTCACACTTGATTTGCGGCCTTTTGGAACAAAATGCTTTGTTGATGGGAAAAAAGTAAAACATTATGGTTCCTTGAAATGAAGTATTCAAAAGACATATCATACCCAAACTAATGCTATATTTACAGCTTGTCCTAGTCTCTCCTAAATAAAAACTAAGTAGGTACAAACAGATGCATTGATGAGCTGACACTGAATTAAACAGGACAGAATATATTTTTTGTGTACTATAATATACTATAAATGGTCATTTTAATTTTCTTTCTCAAACTTCCTCAGATAGACTAATCTCAGTTCACAAAACACAGAACTCACAAAGTATGATGCAGTAATAGTTAGTCATACTGAAATTGAAAAAAATCTAAATATAGCAAGAATAAGAAAGCAATGGTGCAACACTCAGTGGTGAAGGTCGGATTTCTACAAGACTATTTGGTTGGTTGCTGGGGAAATAAATAACTGAAATCCTCCATACATGGTCCAATCCTATGTTTAAAGAACATGAAATACCTATAACACATAGAAGTGCCTGGACTTTTTAAAACTGTAAAACACACTGGCTCAAGAACAAAGCCTGGGTTGTATCTCATGGTTTATGTTGAGCAGCCCTGTGTATCTGACTCAATCACTAACTGGTTGCACCTTACAATTAGCTTCAACTTATCAAGGATTTATAAATTGGTTATTGATATGGTGTAAAAAGTTTGTGGATCAATAATAAGCTTTTTAGAAAAAGAGAAGGGTGACCAGTTTAACATGTCAAACCTGGGAGTCAAATTCAGACTTTTGCACGTTTTTTTTCCTGATCTGACGATTCATCTCGGGTGTTCATATGTTAAGATATTTGTAACTAGTAATAGCTTATAGATAGAATCAAAATGGAAAACCAAAATGAAACAACACTGATTCAATTGTAGTATTCTAAAGGTTCAAAAGGACATTCATTTATTTTTCTGTCATCTACACTGTCTGAGCTGACATACCTGATAGTAAAGATTTGATCAGACCTCGGCGCAAAGGAGCTCCCAATTCCCATACTTTAACTCGCTCGAGCTCACCATCTGTTCGAGTCCTTCCATGAATGCCTGACTTTAGCTTTTTTCAGCTTCATATCTTGTTGCTGGTCGGATCTACACTGAGCTGAGCTCTTACCTGTGATACTGTGCGTCTCACTGTGGGGCTGTCTGAGCTCAGAATGGTGTGCCACTGAAAAACACAGCTTTAAGGCTAATCCCTGGACAGCAGCGCATTAGAAAGCAGGCCACTTCAGGGCAAAGTTGATCCATGAGATGTTACCAAATCTTTCCAAATTTTACAATTGCAACAGGAAAAACTATATGTAATGTTTGTGGGAAGCAAAAAACAGTATAAATGAAAACTGAGTTGGCGGTTCTATGAGTATTTATTTACCTGAATGATTACAGAGGTGATGAGCACAAAATGTATAAATTCTTTATCTTTATTATCTTAAAAAATGCTACATATCAATTTTTCTGATAAAAACACAGTGACAGAGTGTGACATGTGACAAAAGGATCAACAGTTTAATCCTTCCCAGGTCAAATGTGGCGCTTCCCAGACGACCCACACCTACTGACACCATCACTCTGTCAACAACCCAGTCAGTCAAGGGATACTTTAACTCCTGCACCAGACAGGTGACCCCAATAAAGGGGCTGGTACCAAAAAGTGTCAAAAAGGGTCTATGTCTGTTGTTGTATTTAAAGCTAGATTAGGCAGAATTCAAAAGCACACTTTGTGTGAATGTGAATGAAATTGAACTTAACAACAAAGCAGTGGTGTCAAACTCATTTCTACTGTGGACCCAACCACTTAAAAAGAATACTGTTTATGGAGTGCCTTGGTGGCATACCACTCAGGAGACCCTGGTTTGATTCTGGCTCAATTAACATGCTCAATGTCATTTCTCACAGTCTCACCTTGTTTCCTGTCTGTCTACATTGGCCCCAAAATAATATTCACAATAAGAAATTATATTGTTAAAGACAAAAAATAAAAAATAAAAAAGAGTTACATTAAGTCAAAGGTTAGGTTGAATTAGTCTGTTTTGATATATCATTACAGCAGCCAGTGTCTCTTACTTAAAAACATTATTAGGTAAATAAAGACATCACAAGCTATTTTTATAAAGCATTAAGGGGTAGAGAAGCTTGATGATTCCAGAAATGCGCCTAGTAACTTTAACTTTAGCCTAACAAAATTATTTGTGGAATAATGCCGGCATTATTCTAAAAATACTACAGTAGCTTTAATGTCGGCATAATGCCCAAGGCACTCTTGTATTGCATGGTTATTTTTAGTCTTCCTTGAATTCAGCCACAAATGTTTGACTTGGAATTTACTTCATTTTTTTTACTAAGGGCTGCTTGGTCAATAAGAATCTGATTTTTTTTTTTTACTGGAAAAATGTGAACTGATTTAATGATTGTGTTATGTGTTTGTGTTGTGTGAGTGTTATCACTTAATTTGGAAAATGATGTTTCCTACTCCAACGCTAAGACTAATAAATACTAAAAGAAATTGCACAGAATTTTTAATTGATTAATTATTACTCACATATTTCTGGGTAAAATTATTGGACTAGATCATAAGCATCAAACAACATAATGAATTTCCTTCTGCTTCATTGAATTCTTCATTCACTAAATTGTATTATTTTACAGCAACCAAAGTTTTTATTTGGGTCATATAAAAATGGCTTTTTCGTTTTTGATGTTTGTTCAGTCTTGAAACATTGGAAAAACAGGGTTGATGTACCATTTTTTATTACATTTTATTGGAAACTAAAAGTATTGGTTTATTTTTAGCCTTGATTGATGCGTAAAGGTCAAAGCTGGTCAGTATGCAATGACGCTAGACAAGATGTTTTCGTGTCATGAGGCAGTGTGAAGACTTGAGGAGACCAGGTGGGGCTGTACGAGGTGGTGCGAAGCAGCAGGATTAAAGAGTGTGTTGACCTAATAGGAAGTGAGCGTGTGCGTGTTGTTTGTGTTTCTGCAGAGCTGATTAACCGACTGCATACCAGGCTACGCTCGTAAACATATGGCCCTCACATATGCCGCTCTGTCAGCAGGCACACCATGTCCTATTAAACTGGGGACAGTGTACGCCAGTGAAGAGTTTAGCCTACGCAGATCAACACAGGATTCAACACAATGACACATTTCTATTGATTTGTATTGATTCGGAAATTTATCCATTACAGATTAAATCCCTGAATTTGTATGTCAGACTGCTGATCGAAGTAGAATATAAAGAAATCAACCAATAAATAATGGTTTGGATTTGTTTCAAAAGTTGATAGAAAGTCGATGAGACAATTTACACTGGCCCCAAGAGCAGGGTCTCTTTGCACTGTTCAAAAAGAAACAGGTTTCTAAACTATTTCTTACAAACAACACATCAAAGAGCACAGTCCACCAAGCAGTTGACAACAAAATTATAATTATATGTGGGTACATTTTTGAAAATAAGAGCAGAAGAACACAGATCTGATCATAGATGGCCAGATAGATGGAGTATTTTAAGTGGGGTGTGAGATAAAGTAAAATTTATTTGCTTTCCAAAAATGTATGGAACTTGTATGATGCCATTTCTCGTTATGATACAAACATATATTACACAGGTATACATTTTACTCTTGTTCTTATGCCTTTGTCTCAGATTTGTCAGAGGAATATGTAATTTCATCATCCTACACTAGTACATGTTAATCATATATTGCTCGAGTTGAGTAACTTGAGTTTATAAAAAAAACAACTGTGCAGTGATAAAAAAAGAGTTAACGGCTATACAGCAGATGATTTCTGGTGTCCACAGTCAGGCCATGGCCCAGACTGGTGCAATATTAATTATCAAAAGCTGTGTAAGGCCCAAAACCAGGATTCTAAGGAATTGCATCTAAAATTATTTTTAAGTTTGGTAAATTGCATCACAAAAAAGGATTAAAAAAAACAAGAAGGGTAATATTAAAAAAAAGAATAAAAAAATAAAAAAGAATAGAAAGAAAGAATAGAGCAGAAATGAGGAAAAAAAAGACAGGTTGTTTATGTTTGTTTTGTTTTTGTTTGTTTTTTTTTGTTTTTGTAGTTTAAAAAAAATTGCTATGAAATTTAAAGTGTTCATAATGATTGGGAATGCAAAATCAAAATGAGAATTACATTTGCTTATGGAAATGTGACAATTTAAAAGAATGTGTAGTTTTATCAATCAAGAATGTGAGATCCAATCCCATGTGGACACCGATGCATGCGAGTATGAATACATGTTGAGCTGAGAATCTGAGACTATAAGGCACAAAAACTCATCAAAATGCAAGGTCTGAAGAGGGTATCTAAAGCCCTATGGAAGAATTTGGTCTAATACTGTTGTATATTGTTGTTGTTGTTCATTCACTCATTCATCTTCCCAGTATGAAGTCAGCTGAAGCTTAGGCACATATTACCACACCTTGCTTTGTCTGTCTAGGAAGTTGAAGATGTTAGCATGTTAATCCGTACAGCTGCGGATCTTAGCATGCTAATCCCGTTCAATCTGCTGTAATTACAAAGGAACACACACGTACAGTACATCCGGCTCAGGTCTCACTGCACGCTCGCCCCAGGACTCGCTCGGTGTCGGCCTCCTGCACCACTTCCTATTGTTCCCCCGGGGACAGCTGTAAAGTGAGTGTCTATAAACCCCAAATAGATCTGCCGCCATTAAAGCCCTCTCACATATGTTGGGTCCACATGAAACGACACCCACTAACTGCTGCTCCCGCAACCAGTCTCCTCTCATAAATCACAGCTGCAGAGTCCATTATGCAACTGAGGCTAAATATGTCTTCTCAGGCAAAATATGAGTATGTCCCATGACTGGCAGACTACAAATGAGCACTCACAAATTCTTTCAGTGAAATATGGGTCAGGTTGAGCTGTGGAGAATGGCGTACTGTGTGTTTGGCACCACATATAGTACTCATTCATGGGCCGGGAGAAGCAGTGACTTTCATGTGATGACCCTCAGTACACTGGGTCACAACTGTTTCTGAGAAAACACTGATGCCTCAGTGATAAAAGGTAAAAAAACAAAAAAAAACAAAAAAAAACCAAGGTTAATATGACAAATGTATCATCTTGAGAAAAGAAATTGCAAAAGCTCTTGTATTCTAAAAAACAGAGAACTCATTTTGCAAACCTATCTTCAAAATCTGCATTTCCCAGAAATGTATCAAAACATGTTTTTGAAATAACTGAATGCCTTATTATCAAATTCACAAGGTCTTCAAAGGTTTTGTTAAAGAATGTTAAAAACCATGAACAGATGTATAAGGTAAAAAAAAAATATTATTAAAGTATTAAAATAATAATCAAGTAAAATAATAAAATGTGAGGTGAGCTTTGTATTAGAAATATGAATTATTAAAAAAATGTAATTAATATAGGGCTGAGCAATATGATCTCAAACCAGTATGACAATTAGTAGACAATTTTTACCTCAATTAAGAAAAGACAGTAATGAAAAAAAAAAAAAAGATATCTGGTGTCCACAGTGAGGCCATGGTCCAGACTGGTGCATGGAAACAAAACTGGGACATGGCATACCATGACATTTACAGCATTTCAAACTGTTTTTGCCAATTTTAATTGATGGTGATACAGCGATGAATTTTATATATGTTGTACAACCATATTTATTAAAGGAACCTTACTAAAAGGCAGATTAAGGTTGGGCGTTATCAGGGAATAACGTAATCTCTTGCCATATGCCACCATCCAGGTCACAGGAAAATTATAACGGAGGTTTCTGTCCAGGGTATTGTGTCAGTGAGATAGGCATGATTCTACTGATCTTACGTCTAAGAACCATGAAAATGATTTTGAGAATATGTATTTTTGGGCTAAAAGTTACGTTGTGCTACTTTAAGCTTATTAGCTGGATAAAAATGCTACTTCAGACTGTCTCAAAATGAAATTTTGTACTTTACTGCAAGTACATAGGTGCAGCATGAGCAGGTGTCCCAGGGTTTGAAAGGTACATTTAACCAAAACAGTCGCTTAATAAAGGATACTGCTGAGTTTAATAGAATAGGGCCTCAATGACAAATCAATATCTGTGACCTGAAAGGAGAGATGAAATGAGATCCTGAGCTCTTTTTCAATGTTCAAGTATCCCTGCACTGCTCATCTTTTTAGCAGAGGTCAGCTTTCACTTATATTCCAGACTTATACATTCACCCTAGTTTGCATCCAGGCTATAGCCACTTCCTCCAGTGAAAAGGGGTAAAAGGGTATTAGGACAGACTCCTTTATTTGCTACCTGGATCAATTATTTCTTGACAGACAGACTACAGTGAGTCAGTTGTACCTACAGTTATCAATATGGGAGTTCCACAAGGGTCTGTTCTTGTTCCATTCCTATTCCTGTAGTTTTTTAAATTTTAGAGGCTTGTGGGTTCTTGCTCCATTCCTTTTCGAAGGCTCACAATCTTTTTAAAACACCTTTTTCAGGACTTTTTCTTCATAATTTAGAAGTGCATTGTCTCATTAACACCCACAAAATTTCAAGAGACCTCACCTCTAGAAATAGCCAATAGAGTGCGAAACAATTTGTTGCATTGATTATCTGAAGTCAGCTGAGTTTTAATATGCCCAAGTTTGTCAATAAAATGTTGAAAAAGGAGCAAGAAGATGCTGGGGTCGATCCTGGCTGGCTGGTTCTCTGCCTTTCTGTGAGGAGTGTGCATGTCCTCCTCGTGTTACTGTGGGTTCTCTACAGATGCTCCAGCTTCCTCCCACCGTCCAAAAACATGCATGTAAAGGTGAATTGGTGACTCTAAAGTGCCCCTAGTGGATGAATGTGAGAGTGAATGGTTGTCTGTCAGTGTCACAAGTGTCTAAATGTCAGCCCTGCGATTAACTGTCCATTGTCCAGGGTGTACCCCGCTGCTGGGATAGGCTCCAGCCACCTGTGTCCCCCAATGGGACCAAGCGGTAGAAAATGAATGAATGACTATATATACTTTAAGTGCATTTAGTATTGATGTCTAGGTAATTTCCAGGATTTCCAGGATGTGTGGAAACACTGCTATTTTACTTTATTTACTACTTTATACACTATGAAAATTCAACAACTGAATTGAACTGTGTATGAAGGAAAACAGCAACAACATATATGATACTGAAAATAACACTTATCTGGGTCTTTTAAATGAAATCATAATCTATAATTGGTTTACTGCACAAAAGGAAAACAGTCTCGAGCCTGGTCTAAGCTATAGAAGATATGTGGGTCATACATTTCAGCTCATTAGAACGAGTAGGGCCGTGCAGCTGACATTCAGACAGAGCCTGCAGCAGTTTGGGAGCTGTACTGTGAACTGATGCAGAAGAGTGGATTCGGAAGCACATCCAGATACAGCCGGGACACTCTGGATCAGCTCGCTAAACATTTATTTTCAGGGGCCGAGTGTGGCCTCAGATGACTGGGAACAGTCAACATCATACAGTATGTGTATGTGACAATCAAGGAATTGTTTTTCAGCTTCATTTTTCACTGCACCACCAATAACATATTTTTCACTCTTATTTTTTTCACAGTACTTTCTTTCTGATTTTCTGATAAAATTTTGATTATGCCCTCAGGGATCAATAAAGCGTTTCAGCTGAATGTAACCATGATTTCCTTCACTAACTTTGGGAAAGCTCATAAGATGTCTCGCGGTCAAAGTGACTTTAAAGTAAACAACTACTGGATTTACTGAGAATAAAAATGAAAAGCCTGAGGAAGAGCTTCAAGTGCCTTTTACTTTGAATGAGATAAGAGCAGCATGGCTTTAAAGAGATATTCCAGGGTTTTGGAAGAAAGATTGAACTTGTCGATAGACTATTTTCTTTTGTATTTTGAATCAATAAAGTAAAAATAATCATAAATTATTATACTGGGAAACCATATCTACTACTATTTTAATTTTTAAGTGTGGTTTAATTTTTTTCTGTCTGGATCAAACATCTGAAAAAATCTCCAGGCTTCAAAGCTAAATGGTGCAAGAATTGCATTTCTGGTGCTTCAGTGTTGGCACAAAATAGTTCCAAAAATGAATGTTTTCAATAACATGACTTAAAACAATGTAATGTACAAGTGGGTGCATATTGATTTGTTTGAGTCTGAACTGGTTTATTAATTGTTCAAAATACATCCATACAGCCCAGAGTTATCTAAATAGGCTGCCTGAAGCTCCAGTTGGGCTTTCCACCTGTTTTCCAAACTGGGACCACACTGACTAGAATGTAGCACAGCTTACAGCAAGGTATCTGTCTACAAGTCACTCATGAATCTCTACACAAAATCCCTTTCAATTCCATTGATGTGTATTGCTTGTACTAACACAGCATTCATTGGATGTGCTTATATTTGGTGACAACTAATTTTCTGATTGTAATAATAGCTTTGTTGCATATACTAAACTTCTAATAGTAACTAATGAACATGATAATGTGGGCTGCTCAAGACTGTTTGAAGGGCATACTGTACAGAGTAACCTGCTTTAGTTGTCAGATTTCTCATTGCAGAAACTAGCTTGTATGATGTTATGAGCGTGTATTGATGAAGAAAACAACCTCTACAGTGCACTATACACTTTGTACAAAGCTCATTTATTTCTTGGCTGGACTGGATGGGGTGCTGGTGTTGTCCAATAAATGCCATTCACAATACATTCCAAACACACAGAGGTTAGATAACAACAGAGACTAATGAAGGATAATTGAGGGCTACAAACTAGAGGTGTCTATCCTTCTTAAGGTTAAGAAGAACACGCTTATGTGGACAGCGGCGTAATGGAAACAATAATGAGCGGGATGTCAGTGAAGTACTCACGGCTGGGAGTGTGCCGTCTCGTAGCGCTCAAAGGCATGGCTCAGGTCGTGCTTGTTGTTCATGTAACACTGCGTGCACAGGTCGTAGTCGAAGCACACCTTACACTTCCATCGCATTCCCATGATGCCGTGCTTCTTACAGCTGTCGCAGATGATGTTCGAGTGACGGACTCCTGAAGAAAGAACAGTGGAATGAATGATGTTTTTATTATTACTATTTTTTTTTTTTTTTTTGAGAAAGCTAATACAGATCAGCACAGATGTTTATTGTGTTCCATATGGACTTCAATTAGGCATTTTAAAACACATCTTACAAAGCAATTTATCACCAAGATTAATATTATTTGAAGGAAAGAAGTGAGCCACAAAAAACATGACAAAAATACCCCTCCCCGTTCGTCGCTCTCCTCTTTTTCCTCTTTTGCTTCATTAAATGAAGGGCAAGCTTTTGAGGCAGAAAAATGTCACTCTAAATGGAGCAAAATGCTAATGAATGTGTGTGTCATTCTGCTCCAAAACAGAGCTGGGAGACTGATGAGGAGAAATGAGTTTCACTGTAACCAACGAAAAAGCCTGTATGGGCCACTGCAGCCATAAAAACAATCCATTAGACCAGACATTACACCTTTACAACAATAATTAATGAGCTTTACATCTAATAAATAATCTCTTAATATATTCCCTGCTGGATTTTCTTTTTACTTTAGACTAGATTATGGGTGTTACAATCCTTGGAGAGTTCCTTTTAAATTTTTAACTATTGGCTTTTGTTGACTGAGTAGACAGTATTAAAAGGATTAAATGTTGTAAAGGGAGATGTAGATCAGAGTAAATGGCCAAAGCTAATGCAATATGCAATGCAATATGCACTCTACCAGGACAGTGACTGAGGTGATGCAGATGACAACACTTTGGTGATAACTTTCAAACTACTTGGCACCTTGTAGCATGGTTCTTGTTTACTAATTAAAGTCGCATTGTGGCAATTTTGTAATTTGCAGATGAACAAAGTACTGTATATACACATTTACATTCCACAATAGACAGGTAAATCTCAATCAAACCCAGATTAAAATTACTTAATGACACTTCACTTTGTTTCTATTTTGTTTTAGGTAAACTCATCATATGACCTGTTTCTACTGGGTTTGTTTATAGACAACAGCGTATCCCTGCAGGGCTACAATAAGACTAGTACCAGAAGAGTATAGTAATATGGTATAGTAGTAGTATATTATGGTAGAGTATAGTATTGTGTGGTATTGCAATCTGCTTAAGTCCATTCACGAGAAAATACGTTTCCAAAGCCTAAAAAGACATACCCTTGGAGTGGAATAAAATTGGAAGATGGAAGAGTTTAGTGTTTTCTCAATAGAAGTTGAGCCGTGTTTGTAGTGTTGCCTGTGGTTGTTATATGGCAAAGCCTATTTCAGATTTCTCATGTTTCTTAATCTGCATAAAACATTACAAAAACATTGGGGATGCCTTAGTGGTTTACCTTGAAGAAGCATTCTACATTTGCAAGTCGTCATGCTCTGTTCGTGACCTTTCTCTCCCATGTCTAGCTACTGTGTGTCTGAGCAGTGTTCATTTTGTTGACAAATAATTTTTTCATAGTTCGTCAACAACATATTTTTGCGCCGGAAACAAAAAAAAAAGAAATAAAAAGTAATTAATGACATCAAAAACAGAGACAAAATCCAATCAAATGGAAGAGGAGACGGGAGGAGTTGAGAAGAGATCCAATCAGAACTTATGTTTTTGAGCATCGCGGAAGTGATGACAAACATTTGTTAGAGCTGTGGGCAGACAACAGGCGATAAAAAGAGAACGGCTTTTAAAATATCAAACTATATTAACAAACAATGACTGATGTTGTTAAACCTATTATTAAAGTAATTTACAGTATTCAGTTTGTTAAAAAAAAATGTTTCATATTCAGGGAAAGCAGACATCTCCCACTCATTTTATTATTATTGAGATGCTCTTTTATTTAAAAAATTTAAATAAAGATACATTTGTGTTTGGAACAACTAGAGTGAAATCTGTGTGTGCTGCACATTCAGACCTCAATACCAGCCCTAACAGGTTAGTAGCAGTTTAATTTATTTCAGGTAGAAATTATTACTACAGATAAAAACATACAAAAAACAAACACAATACCCTTTATAATTTAGTGACTAGATCTATTGTAGATATAGTCGACTAAATTCTTATATTTAGTCGCAGACTAAAACTAATAAGGATTAGATGACCAAATTACTAAAACTAAATTGCACTTTTAGTCAAAAGACTAAAACTAAAACTAAATTAAAATTTATTGTCAAAATTAACACTGCTGCTGAGTAATCTAAAATTAAAGGAACTGCCAAAACCAAAGCACTAAAACTCCTATGCATGTATGTGATTTTTTTCCTCTAAAAAATAGATGTGATGTGGTTCTAAGTAAACTATCACTGATGTCTTACCTATCTGAGCGTTGTCATACAGCAGCAGGTCGTACGCGCCCTGGTAGCCCGTCCTGTAGTTGGTCCTCGTGCCACTGTCCCACTGCACCACCACAGTCTTGTCTGGTGTGGTGGTGCTGCCCTGGCGGCCAATCTCCACCACCGTACCCACATGGCCCTCGCCGTCGTCCTGGTTTCCCCATTTCCAGTCGTGGCCTCGCACCACGCGCATGCCAACCTCCATGCTGCCTCTGCTGGGGACGGGCCTGGAGCGCACGGGCCGGGGCCTGGCGGCACTCTCACTACCGCCGCTGCACCTCCTGGGCTTCTGAGGGCCCGGGACGGCTCGAGTAGATGAGATCGCAGGAAGAGAGGGCACCAGGGGGGTCTCAGGGAACAGATCAGGGGTCACTGCAGAGAAACAACACAAAAAATAACTTTAGTACAGACACACACCACCTTAATGCTCACCTAAAAGTATCCCTGCTTTGAGCTGGTTTCTAAAGCCTTGTTTCCACTTGAGTAACACAATATGGGTGGCTCAGCATAAGTTTACTGTAGCATCCTAATTCAGTAATACTCTGCCTTTAGTTCCATCAGTATGGTCCACTTTCCAAAAGACAGAGCTAAACGTTGTAGTTTGTTGATCAGACTGCAGAATTGTAATTTGGATAGAATACAAGAATGAAAACAACAGTGTTTGCTCAAACAAAGTTTGTTTTGTTCTGGTGATAAACAGTCACATTCCAAGAACAAGGACTGCTAAATAAAAAGAAAGCTAGCAGCAACAACTGTTTTTGGCTTTAGTCAGTGTAGTATCGCTTCCTAATATTCACTATCTATATTAATTTCATTAAGCATAAACAAAACTTGTGACACAAAATAGTTAGTCGCTAAAATGTTGAAAACTAAAGTAGCTTTCTCAATTTAATGTTCAAAAAACAGTGAATAAACCAGGAAACAATCTACTGTTTGTTGCAGCAGTTTACCTGCAGTTTCTCATATCACTACAAAGTGGGACTTACACTTAATCTAATCAAAGACAACAAACAAAAAGCTTTTATCAGAAATAAAAACACAATTTGCACGTCACTTGTTTGTCAACCACGTTCATGTAGCAGACACCGCAGGCCTGCATACAGAGCCCTAAACACAGCCTCTTCAGAGATGACCTGTACTGTAATGGGCCATACCAACTCAACCTATACCGTGCCACTAGGAAACGTGCCTTAAGTGTCCCTATTTTGCTAGCAAGAACAGGTCAAATACTCTGGTGTGTTACAGTGTTACAAGTCGGACCTGTAGTATTTAAATACAGGCCTTTACCCTCATATCCTCTAGAGCTCTAGTTGAAGAGGACTGGGAGAGGATCTGTTGCTTACAGGAAGCAAAAGAATGTTTCAGCTTTTACATGAAGGCTGCATCTTTTGATCTTCTACTCAAATCTATTGATACATTTCAACAATCAAAGCTTGGACACACTTGGCCCACACCATCTAATTCTGGATTTGGGCTAGTCCCGTGAAGAAAACTCAAGACAAACATTTCCCAATGTGCATGTAAGCATATAATTTTGTGCATTCCATGAGCAGTGTGATAAGACTTTGTAACAATGCCTTATCATGGTTTCTGACAGCTGCTGACTACCCACACAGGTTTCAGCAAGGAAGCGTTACCATAGGATACATCAAAATGCTCAAAGCAGTCACAGGACTGCACAGTCACAGCTACACTATAACTTTAGAAAAACAAATGCACAGCCACAAATTCATCAAAATATATAGCTTCAGAGTTGTTCTGATGGTTCCCTTGATTTGTACTGATAGATGTCTGTGTCAGTTATTATGGGACTTAAACACAGCATGCCTTATGTCTCATTAATTATGGAGCGGAGCTTTCAGGTTCAGTGGTGGATTATTCCCTTGGAGCCTTGCTGTGTCATGGCACACTTCTGGAGAGAGCAGCTGGACACAGCTGCTACGCCCTGCTGCACACAAACACACACCTGTGTCTCCATCTTCTGTTGGACGGTGCCATGTGCCTTAAGTATCAACAAAATCAGAGATGAACCAGATGATTACAAACCATTAACCCTCATATAATAAAGATACTTGTGTAATTTTATTAAGTCTACATATTTGTGTAGGCAGTTATTCATTGGGAACAAAAGACAATATCATGATTGGTTTTAAAAACTGTTGACTTTATAGGGCTATTTTCTTGAATGATTTTATAATATTTAATGGTATTCTGACTCAACTTCCTAGACTGATAAGTGTAAATCATACATTAATATGAAAATAATAAAAAATAAATAAATCTTGTGAGATTATGGGAGATTACTAGAGACACTCTAGAATAAATATATATGTTTATAGAGGCTTTTTATGAGACAAAAAAAAAAAAATCAGCAAGACTAAAAGGCATATTTGAAACTTTTGTGACAATTCCTTGAGCTGCGATAAATGTTGTCATTTTATTTGCAGTGCTTTGGACATATATATAATATATTTTGGATAAAAGGTTTTAAGGTTGAACATTTCAGATCCAATGTAAAACATGCACTAAAACCACTTAAGTTTGCTTAAAGAATCATTATTGCATTATGGGAATTCCACAGACCTTAAGACCTTAACACCACTTTAAAACTTTTTTTATGACTCAAGTACAAAAAATAGATACCAGAAAGACAAAAAAGAGCTATGAGATTTAAGCTAGAGACAATGTTCCCTCTTTAAAGACCATCAACAGAGCAGAAATAGAGATGTTTGTTCAGTCGACTGCAGACACACAGCAAATGGCGGGTGCATGGGAAGTTCAGTTTCACATCTACATTAAACTAAAAGGAGGAGAATACCCAATGAACCCAATGATTTACCTTTATTCCAGATATTTACTAACCACCATGGAACTCAAAACACCGTACGAAAATCTAGCCATTTGCAAAGCCTGGCATTTAACATCCTGTCTTATAATCAAGCTAATTTTCACAGATTTAAAAGTGTAAATTGGCTCCTAACAGCATTAGGATGTCAATAATTTTTTTCCCAAGGACAGTTTTACAAAGGCTGGCTCACGATGACTTGACTGATGACTCTAGCATTTTGAATTTGTGCTGCTGGAAACAGGAACTAATAGAGGGAGCAGCATTTATGTGGAAGCTTGAGTCAGCAATATATTGTTCACAGAGGAGCATGAAGATCAGCAGTCAGCTATTCAGATCTATTCATCACCAGAGGCACATCGGAAATATTATTTTATTCATTCTGTAAGCAGAGACAACAGCGGGCCTTAGACACACTAGTTATATATCACACAGTTTGCACAAACGGAGGCCAGAAAAAAAAAAAAAACATTTGCAGAGCACATTAGACCTGTGTCAAACTGTAGGAAATAATATGGCAGCTAACATGATTAAACTACTCTATATGCATATTTTTTAAACTTGCTTGACATTTTTGTTCCTGACATTTCGGTGTGAAAAATAGTTACGGTGGTGCTCTGCTAATTGCTTTCAAAGCTATAGGTCTTTCAATCAAGAGTCTGACCTTTATGAGTAATTTTAAATGGTAATAGAACAAAATGGGTACAAAAATGAGACGAGATTATGTCTCAACATTCTCATTCTGAATGAAGACAGAAACACAAAAACGACCATGTGACCTCACTGACCCCTGAGCCTATAATGGAATGAAAGCTACTGGGACATGTATGAGCTGGTCAGCCAGGATTCCATTCCATTTTTAACAGAGTGGGAAAGTTACCTAAACTTTCACACACTTTTCATGTGAGTTGCTATGGTAACTTGAAATAGAAGTTTCGAGGGTTGACTAACTGAGAGATTTAGCAAGTGGTGTTGTGTCATTACTTTGACAGTCACCCTTCAACTAGCGTAAATATATTTTCTGTACTATCACTATATTATTTCCTTTTATTGGTGGTTGGTTGTTTTTTGACAATAGGGCTGGAAAATATGGACCTTTTTAAGAGGACACAATATTACAAGATAAAACTTAATAATGCTGGCAGTTTGAGGAATATTCTGCAGGGGTGTAGTCAGTCAGCTACTCTTCTACATTTTGTGTCTTAAAACATTTAAATAACCACTCTTCACCCAACAACAGTTGTTTAAGAGCAGTAACAACCATCCCACTCACAGCCTCTGCCAACACAACCTGACACTGGTGTAGATAAAGATTCAGCTTTTATGGACTATTGCTTTTGGATAATTGAGCTTCTTGTGGTGCATCGCCTTTCTATATGCCACAGACAAAACAGACAACTGCAAATAAATAGAAACACTTGCTCCACGCAGCAGACATCAGTGACACACGGATTGTGTTTGAGTGGATTTGACTGCATTGTACATAAAATGCAAGTTTGTAATGCTCGGGGCTCTAGCTGGTTCACTTTGTGAGTTAAACAAAGAGAATATAAGCAAGCGTTCAGCGTAAAGTAAAGATGGGAGTGTTCAGTGCAGCCAACAGAAGTAGAGCAGACAGGAGAACAAGCAGTAATAGGTTTGGTACAAATAAGACGCGCAACTATTCGATTCGATCATATTTTAATATTGGATTTTAGACAGCTGTGACCTCAAAAAATTCTAAGTATACATAAAATAAAGACCAAAAACTAGTCTTTTTTTTAGGGTTGGGAATCACAGAGTATGTTATAATACAATCCATGATATTTTGCACATGATAATGAATAATTTATATTGTAATATCATAATGATCCATAATATGAAGCAGAAAAAAACATCTCCCTCTTGTCGTTTCTACAAAAAAAAATCTGTACAATATACTGTCCTTTGTGCCCGAGAAAAAAGTAGGGCTGCACGCTGTTACAAAAACATGTGACGATAACTATTAGAATATTGCAATAATAATAATATGAGCTGCCATATTTGATTGCTATTTGACAAAGTAATAAATGTTTAATTCATTTGATAGAGAAAATATAAAGAAATACAAGGCTCTGGAGTCTGGACTAACTACCACTTGAATTGACCAGAACTGAATCAAGACTAAACAGGTCTAAACTCGGACTTTAGAGTTAATGCTCCGTTTGGACAATGATTTTGAGGCAAAGAGTAAATGTCCATCACATAAAAGACCAGAGTGTCAAATCATTCTTTGCGATACGATAATATTGCGATAATGATACATTTGCAATATACTGTGCAGCCCTAGTAAAAAGAGCTCACTATTTACTATAACAGAATTGACACTGCAATATGATATCACCCAGCCGGAGTTGATAGTGTACACAGTTTGGTTTTCCAGTCCTTGAAAATAAGCTTGACAGCTGTCAGTAACGCAGCACAGATTACACTGGCACACTAGTGAGATTACAGTGTTGTTTTGGCTGCAAAGGCGTGTGCTTAGACATGAAAACATATGGGATGTAGAGGATCAGAGTGGGGAACACAGGCTGCTTATGTCCCATTTTCTGTCCAAACACGCAGCTTAGCCTCTTTATGCACCGGAATAATATCCCAGTCAAACACTTTCAGAATGCAAAGAAAGGACACATCCCCCCACACTGGACTATGGTGTGAGTGGGGATGGGTTTAGGAAATGCCTGGACAACTGACTGATCATATCTTTTCATTCTCTAGCCTAGAACAAAAATAGACAAAGCATTAATGAAAATAGAACCATAAATAATTTACCGCCTACATTATACCACACAACCCTTAATGTCTCCCATACAAGATGTTCGAGAAAAATATGTATCAACGTCTTATCATCATTAAATAACCTGCTCTAAACAACGGGGCTGTAGTTCTTATTGTGGATAATACTATCTAAATCCAAATAATAAGTGAATTCTTAATTTCTCTTAATTTAAATAAAATATAATGACAAATTATATATAGTTGTTCATAGTAACTATTAATCAAGATGTATCCAAGTGTGTAAGAGACAAAAACAACTCCCCCACTGTTCTTGTCTAAACCCTCTGCACTATAACTTCTGTTTACCCTTCTATGTTGACTTGAGTTCCATTTACTGTACATTGCATTATATAATCTGAAATAGTCACCGCCGGGCCAAGTTCCAGTCCAAAAAGGTTGTTTACTTAGTCACTGAAGAGGGTGAACAATGAGGTGTAAAAGAAAAAACACAATGTTGGCAATGGCAATGTTTTGTGTTTAAATGAAGCATGTCTTGTTCTTGTGATAACTTTAACTATATTCCCTGAAGAGAAAACTGGCACAGCTCTCTGAATGTTAGAAGTTTTGAAAACTAGGAACAAACTACAGCTAATCACAGTGGTATAGAGCTATATTCTTGCACTGCTACTTTATTATTATTATTATAC
Source organism: Rhyacichthys aspro (assembly GCA_036850595.1). Lineage (NCBI taxonomy): Eukaryota > Metazoa > Chordata > Actinopteri > Gobiiformes > Rhyacichthyidae > Rhyacichthys > Rhyacichthys aspro. The sequence continues at coordinate 4,055,829 of CM072154.1, forward strand.
ATTAAGTCTTTTAAAAAGGAGTAAAAATCTATTTATATCAATTTCCTGCCACTTCGCTAAACCAAAGCATTTCAGTGGTAATATGAAATGGTTTTAAATTCAAATTCTAATGAATCAATTTTTATTTAATTCGATTTTATCGTCTTTTATCATCTACGCTATGCCACACCAAACCATACCCCTCAGTGCCTACTGTGACAGACTATTGAAACAAACACAAAGAGCTATTTACAACAAGCTATCTCACACTGTGATTGTGGCTCTGGTGATTAAGTGTGTTGCAAATGCCCAAAGCACAGATTGCAAAAAACCCAGGCTTTGTTCAGATATTTTACAAAAACTGTGCGACTAGCTCAAGTGGACAATGACAATTTCAAAAAACATGCCCTACCTAGACTAATTTTATAGCACCACAAACCAGGAACTAAACCAAAAAACTGACTTAACCAATGCTGGGCACAGAGGCATGGCATTAAGTGTTTATTGTCTATTGATGAATAATGAAGAGAACACGTCATATGGTCTGATACAGTATAATAACCATGACGGGTACACAGTAACGTCAAACATGACTATAATGTACTTAAGCTCAAGAGGCTTAAAGGATAATTGTCAATAACAATAATGGCATCCTATTTAAGATAATATGATTAGTGAATCAAGCGATTTGACGTGTGTATATATATGTTACATAATAAAATGCAAAGGTTCTTATAGTAGTTGTAACATGAAAACAGAGCAGAAGTGCCTCCTGCTGCGCTGTGCGTTGTAAACAATCATCAAAGCTCTTGGTGTTAAACAGGCCCAGGGGCTGCTCGGTATGGAGTGGCCTGTAAAATGTACTGTAAGGCATACATACCACATGACTTCACACATGTGCTCTCCTGCACTTGGCAAGTCACCACAGAACAACATATGTAATCAAGGCTTTACACCGTAGCGCTGGTACACTGTGGATGATCAGGCATCCACAAGATTAGAGTCTCCACAGAGGTGGGGGCAGGGCGGTGCTGAAGGAACCTCATCTGAACCCAAACACCTTCCCTTTGGAGAAATATGTATCTTGATTTTTATGGGATTGTGTCTTAGTAAGACTTTTTAAAAAAGAAAAAAAAATCTGGATTTTCACTGAATCAGGATCTTCACTCTTTGCTGGAGCTCATTTTCAAAGAATTTTTCCAGAGAATTATCACTGATGATGCGCTTGCTATAACTAACTGCAGAATTTTCTTCCTTAAGAAAATCTGAAATAGAATCAACTAAAAGTGAGTAACAAAGATACGATTCAAGACTAAAAGGAGCAAAGCAATGCTAAATGTATTTTATCCAAAGAGAATAGAACCAGACAAAATCGTAACTAGCAACTGGATTAAATTATTTTCCAGAAAGGCAAAAATTGAGACTCTGAAAAACTAAAATCTTGTTACACTTGTGTAATATGATGGATACCATATTGAAGAACACTGACCATCCTCTACATCAGGGGTGGGCAAACTTTTTGGTTCACGGGCCGGACCACTAAACTATTATTATTAAATAACTATTATTACTTGGGCCCAAAAATTCTTTTTTTTTTTTCCCCCCCCCACATTCTTTTTTTTTTTTTTTTTTTTTTTCTTCGTTTTTCCCCCTCCCCCCCCTTTCTCCCCCCTTTCCCCCCCCTCCCCCCCCCCCCCCTTTTTTTTTTTTTTTTTTTTTTTTTTTTTTTTTTTTTTTTTTTTTTTTTTTGTGGGGGGTTGGGGTTTTTTCTTTTTCCCCCCCCTTTTTTTCCCCCCCCCCCCCGCCCCCCCCCCCCGGGGGGGCCGCCCCCCCCCCGGGCGGGGGCGGCCGGCCGGCCCCCCCCCCCCGCCGCCGGGGCGTGAATAAAAAAATGAACTATTATTACTAGTATTAATTACATTAGAAAACCTGTACCATTTCTTTCACAGTTTCTTGGCAAATAAGACTTATGGTACTCACTGGACTTCAGTCAATAATCTCTGTCAAATATCTCTGTCCACTCCATATTAAAAACTTGTGTGAATGGAAGTTTTCTGTTTGTAGATTTGATGGTAGCTTTAGCAAAAGCACAAGGCATTTAAGGAAAATGGCCAAATATGTGCTGTTTTATATTAAATTATAAATACTTTGAAAATGCTTGGCGGGCCGCATAACACAGCTCAACGGGCCGCATGTGGCCCCTGGGCCTTAGTTTGCCCACCACTGCTCTACATGCTGCCATTAAAACCTAGGATCCATATACTGTGGGACCAAGTGTCCAGGGCCTTATTCCTCAATAAAATGTTTAGGTTCAGGTTTCTTTACTCGTACCCGTAGGTAAATTAGAATTGTTATAGGATCTACTAAAAAATAACAAAATTAGGAAACAAAAGAACAAATTTTAGAATTTTTCTGAACAAAGGATGAGAAAATGCTAAATCAAAATCCCAAAAGACAATGAAATTGTACTTTTTATTTATAATCCAGGTTTTTCTGGTTTCCAAACATTCAAGAACTCAGTGAACTGACAATCCATCTTGTCTTAAAATGGTTTTAGTAGACAGATCATATTTTTCATTCTTTGCCTAAAGCAGAAGAAGAGCCATTTCAGCTGGCAGTATCAAAATGGAAAATGGGGGCCTATTGAGGCAGCATGTCCCAGGACACGTGGCCTGCCTGGCTTCTGTCCTCTCTCTAATGTCTTAAAGAGGCTGGCTTTTTGCCGTGTCATTTTGATATCACTTCCACTGGAGCTTAGACCTTTGTAACTGCCATCTCCACACGGGCTGTAACAGTACATTTATGATATATCAGCATTAGTGTCAGAATGGAGCCCACTGGAACTGGCTGGTGTCAGACACAACTGGTGACCAGAGGCTTTCAGAAAAATCAATACACAGCCTGAGTAAATAACACATTTACTAAGAATTTCCTCTGCTAAAGTGACACGACCCAAATAAAGCATCCATCTATCTTCTCTACAGTATCCATCCAAGCCTCTTCTCTATGATTCATTTTACAAATCTTTAACGGATATAAGAAGCATTAGAGAAGAACATTTTAAGCACATCCTACAATAAAAGGTTTCAAAAGTTAAAATGTCAAAGTTTTGTTCCTCATCCAAGGGACTTCATTTCGTCAATTGTAATTTATACGACTTCTACCTTTAAACCTGACACCAGATGCCTTCTTTTAAACCTTTTATTAAATATGTCCTGGCTGACTGAAAATCTCCACAGACAAGTATTTGCCACCTTAAAAATCTAAAATAGCCAAACTGCAAAATGATTAAAAAGTTAAATAGATAAAATGCCAAATCACAAGAAAGCTAGAATGCTAAATTGTCAGAATTCTAAAATACTAAATAAATGTGAGGTGTCTATATGTTAAAATGTTTAAATTGCTAAAATGGTGAAATGTAAAGTCACGAATTTCCAAAATGTGTAACTACTGCATACTGTATAAACAAAGCACTGCTAATATGTACTCACTCATGGGTTAGTTTAACAGACCTGAAAAAAATTAGGCACATAGTACATACATTTAACAGCAACACTATAAACCTGAAAAACACTATTCATTACCACTTGTTATACTGTGAGTCAAACATTAAAGACCCACTCCATGAATAAGAAAAAGCTGAATAATATCAAATTTTCAGGATTTAATAGTTTTTCTGCCAATTCACATTTTAAAAAAGCATCTTAAACAACGAATACAAAGTGAAACTAAATTAATGATACCAAACCAGAACTTACCCTACTTATTTTATTTTCTCCTAAAACATTTAACAACTAGAATACTGGTCAACAACTTTTGAGGTTTCCCAGAATTACTAGAACACTCCATTCCCCAAACCTACCCGAGACAACATCATTTGGGTCAAACATCTTAGTCATACTCACTGCCCATAATCTTCAGGCCATTTTTGAACATGTCTGCCAGCTGTTGGGTGAGCAGCACTCCGCCGCTCTTCCACCACTGTAGTCCCGGGTTGAGAGCAGCTATCGGATCAACACCTGAATGCACAGTGGCACCAATGAGGTCTCTGTGCCTGACTGGAATTATTTGGTTTGCTGTGAACTTTGCTCTCTGTTTTGGAACATACAGGCTTCGGTCTGGGGTTGTTTTTCTTTTTTGCCTTATCTGGTTCCTGAGAGAGAGCAAGAGAGCTGGCCTAGAAGTGAAAACATACATTTGAATACTAATAGGTCTACTGTTATGACGTAATCAGCCTGAGTGGAGAAGCGACTGATGGGTTCATGTGATAGCTAAGCTGAGGCCACAATTACATAATATGTCATAGATTTACACACAATGCTCCAATTCATTTTCAATTTGAAAATTACATTCTGTTTCCAAACTTAAAATATTTAGACTTTACATTGACTTATTTTTTTAGAAGGGTTATTTCCCCTTTCTACAATGAAAGTGTTTCCACTGAAAATTTCTGGAGAAGAGCTAGTGGTATATTTTGAAGATACATCTGAAGTTGCATATTCACAACAAAATGAATGATTGAATAAATAAATAGACATGTAAATACAGACCAATATGAAATGTACTTTTCACGCCAGTATAGCTAAATTTTATGAAACTTCTCAAGCCAAATTGACCTGAAACCAATCACTTTTTTAATGAGTCACATCTCAGCTGTGACCTAATCATTATTCCACAACAGCTTTTTAAAAAGGTGATAATTAATGTACCCAACCCTTTAAATTAGTCACACACCTCCAGGGATTTTTCAGGATAAGTTAGCATAATGTCATATTTCTAGACAGATGTACTATTTAAAGGGGCGATGTCTATTATTTACAGAAAAACAGTGGCTTTGTTAAAATTAAAATGTCCTGACTTTCAATAAAAGCTTGCTTACAGTCAATAATTAGAAAGTATCCTATTTATTTGAAGTGATTATAATATTAATTTTCTAGCACAAACATATTCAATTTCTACAGCAGCTCCTTATGCAGCGAATTTGAGACAAATGTAGCATGTGTTTGATCCTTAGTAGCCTGTTACACCAACACAGATCGTGGCCAGGCCAACCAGATGCCTGCCTGTATGCTTAGCGCGTCTGCTAGCTTGACTCCAGATTGCAGTGACATGTGGTTCATTATAACAGAATAGACAGTTTTATGCTGACTGTATGTGTTTTGTAAAATATGACTATACAGAGAGTTGTGTGCAATAGAGACAGGAATGGTAAAAAAACAAGAAATGTTTCCATTAATCAAAATGTTTTCACTATTCTTACAGATGCATTACTCAAAATTTTCTTCCTTCCAGAACACAAATCCCAACTTTCACCCCAAACAACAGGATTATATTTGCACCTTTAATTTAAAAAAATGGACCAATTTGCCACTAATACATTACACCAAACAAAAATTCAGAGCCTACCTTAAATTTCAAACTCTGAGTTCAGCATTTGACTGATGCGCTAAAGTTTGCATGAGGTATTACCAGAATTTCACTTTGCTTATCTTTTCTTTATTTATATCTTTCTTTTGTGGTCTATTTCTCTGTGTAAGCAAATGTAGACAGTGCTCGAGTAAACATATTCACTATATTATCCTAAGTCATTACTTTCTTGTTGATCAGTATCGACCAATATACAGCACACAGGACTGGACCATGGTTCACTGTGGACTAGATAACACACCTGATATATTTACTGGGATGAGACAATTAGGCTATGATCAAAGGCAACCTGATATCTTTGTCATCAGTGGGATGCTAGCAGCACTGACACTATCAAGTTAACGGGCTGCAGCTAGCCCTATTGCTAAAGACAGACCTTTTCAACTTCAATACAGGAACGTGAGCCCTGGATAAGTTGGCAGTTCTGACCAACTTGTGGTATTCAGCTGTCAAGACGTAGCTAACATTGCAAACCAAAGATGCCATTTCTTCTTCATTTAGATGCTGACATGTAAATTTCCTTTCTTAGGCAATAATACAGTACCTCTTTTAATAAATGATGCAGCAAAGAAAAAGAGTAATGTTAGTATGCTTAACCCTGCGACTAAAGGATGAGCATTAAAAAATAACAGAATAACATCTTCATGAGAAAATCAAGTTATCACAAGTTATGATGATGCAATATTCAACTAATGTATCACTTACATTTTTCAGCATATAGTTTGTTGACTGAAGCACTATGTAGGCTCACACTACATTTCACAAAAAATAACTGAATACTGTGAAACAAGCTAAACTCCATTTGCTTTTAACAACATTAGTGACACAGCAGCATACAATAGGTGTAAATGTCTGACCAGAAAAAATGAGTAGACAGTCGAGACAGCCATCAAAGCAGAAGCTAAAACTGGCCCTGAACTGGTTTACCTGTGCAGAGGAGCCACCAGAGAGCACCCTATATGAACATGATGGGACGGGGTGGAAGCAGCTTGTTAGCCGTTTCCCAGCAGCTTCCGATGGGGGAGACTACAGGATGATGCTCTCTGAATGAACCGGACGCCAAGGAGGAGGAGGAAGAGAGGGGGAGGAGAAGGCAGCCGGGCCGGTCTGCGTGTGGATGTGAGCAGAGACCGGCTCACAGCAGAGGCTCAGAAGTGGAGGAGGAGGATGGAGCCGGCATGTGTCCCTTAATGCATCATGTCAGCCCAGATTATGTCCAGAAAGACTGCCTATAGACGAATTCACCTCCACAATGTTATATTTCTCTGGAAAAACCGGCCACTGGGTTGAGCTCCACGCACCGCTCCACTGATGCCATACTCCATCACCGAAACGACGTGAAGCTGGAGGCTGCGCGGACCCCCCGACTCACTGTGATCAATACATACGAGCACATGCACAGTCAGCGCCACACAACACCCTACAGCCCTGCGCTCACAGCCGGCGGGGACACCATTCGCTCTGCTGCCAAAGAACAGACAGAGACAGGCAGAGGACAGAGGGGAGGGGCTCGGCGTTTCAGGGGGAGGGTCTCGCTCTTCTGATTAAGGATTTTTGAGGGGGTTTGAGGCTCCTCGGGGAAAAGGAGGAGAGGTGATTTTGATGAATGGGCACCTGCCTCAGTGCCTTTTTTCAATTCGTAACCAGTTTATGCAACCTCTGCTGGTGCTGCCAATATGAGCCCACTGTTTCCTAGAGGCACACACAGCACAGCGATGAGTTAGATGTGCTCTGCTTTCAGCCCAGGGAGTGCACTCTAATGTGGCCACAGCTGTAAGAGACAACAACAATATGGTTCCAAAAAAACAGCCAAACGGCAACATGCTGGAGCTGGCTCACGCAGGACTCCACAGCTGGCATTGTGGCCAGGGAATGAATATGGCCTTCGGAAACAATTCAGACCGAGTCCTCTAATCGAGTTTATTAGTCCACTTTCCCATCCTGTAAACAAAGCTGCTGCTGTCCATGTAACAGACTCATTATAAAAGAAGCATTCATTGACAAGCTGCTCTCCTATACAAGGTCATGTGCAAACATGGCACTGCACAGAGTGGAAGGACCGCTCAAAGATTGTCACAGGACAATAAGTCACTTGATATTAGGCACTATCAATGGGAGCAACTGAATATATTTAAAACCAATCAGGGAAGGAAAGCTTTGTATAAAGTCCGCTGCATTTTAGATAAGCTGTTACAATTGGTCTGACAGGATTTCTACCGGAGAGGAAATTGTTGTTGATGCAAGGGACTTCATACCCACTTTAGAAAGTCACCGGGTATAGCTGGCCAGGCTATAAAATGTAAGAAAGTAAGTTCCAGGTTGGGCTGGACGTTAAATGAAGTGAGCATAAAAAGAAATGAAATATATGAATTAACTAAATAAATTTTTTAAAGGTAATATTTGTAAACTTTTTAATTTGGTCACATCAAAATATTGTCTGTAACCCATAAAGGGACTAGCTCCATCTATATATACATGATTATTTTGCAGTGTACAATCATCTGGTTAACAATGATAATTCTAGCAGCAGCATTTCTTGTTACTGGTAGATATAGTGATCTCAGAACTCACAATGCAATTCATAACACACTCATCATAATACAAAGATTTTGCATTACTCTTCAGCGTTGCAGAATCTTAGCTTGGTTCCCCTTAGTCCCTCTTTTAACTCATCACTTTACAACACACCAATGTCTAATGAAGATTTCCATGCCTCAATCACAAAAGTGCGAAGTAAAATGTCACTAACAGGTCCAACAAGTAAAAGTGACACAGACACGCTTCATAAAGCAATAATTCAGTTACAGCAAAATGCCTCACACCGACATCAATGAAATGAAGCACACCATATACAGAATGGGAGACCAGCCAAAGATACATCAAACACAGCAACAAATATCATACCTACCTCGACAATGGCCACGCAATATTTTCATTTCAGTACTATAACATGAGACGTGTGGAGGGAACAGGGACAAAAACAGAGCAACTGGGTGAAACTTTGTGTGGAGTAGGTGTGGCTGAGGCAGGCTGCGGCTGTGGTATGTCCAGTTGTAGCTCCAGTGTGGCAGCTGCGACATGCTCCTTCTGTACTTACGGCAACAGAGACATGACAGGTGTGCGGCACAGGGGTTGCGTTCAAGATTTCAAAGTGGTTCAATAGGGCTAACAAAGACAATGGCTGCACCAAGATAAATTAAGTGAGATGGAATTGTTTAATAAGTATTCTTTGAGCATGACCCCCAGGTGCAGACAGTCAATTTTCAGACGCCAGATGAAGTTAATTTTAATCTGAGAACTTGTTACAGACTACTTTAACTCTAAGCCTTGATATGTGATAAAATGTTGATCACTAAAAATCCTTATCGGCTTTGTCATATGACTCAATTTTAAATGCTAGTCCTTATGACTTTACTCAACTAGTGAGTAAAAATGACATAACATCGAAGCTAGCTATCTTTCTAAAGAAGGCTAAGGTGTTTTAATGTAAACAATTAACTGCTGAAATGTTTAATCCTGCAGTAATGGCTAATTTGTGTTTTATACTGCAGTCTGTTGGGGGCAGTCTCAGAAAAAACTAATAGAGAGTACTGGTTCAACTATAGGTACTAGTTTGGAGACTGGTTGAAGCTGTGGAGCAACACACACACAACAGGAGAGATAGTATACTTAACAACATAGACCATCCCCTGCATTGGGCTTTTGAACAACAGAGAGACAGCCAGTGGGCGTCTAAGATCATTGTTCTGCAACATGGAACGAGAATGAGAATTGGTGAATGGTGAAAAATGATAAATGGTAAAGCCCTAACATTCAATTTAAAATACACTTGTATCTCAATGAAATATAGTATTAAATGGTTTAATAAAAAATAAGAATCTATTGTATTATTCTGCTAAAAATAGTTGCTGTTTCCTTCCTCAATCAAAGGCAAAAGCAGACAAAGGCTCCACTAGATCTAACTTTACACATATTTGGATCATTTAGCCATTGGGTAGTTACTGTATATCATGAGGGTCATATCCTCCAAGCCCCAGTGTAGGCTTATTTTAGGACATCATGCAGTCATATTTTAAGCTCCAGGCTGGTTGCTATTCCTCCCTGCACCAGCAAAGACCCTTGTGCTAATGCTGACAGGTAGGCTTCAGCACTAGCAGGGCACCCCGCTGGGCAGAGGGCTGAGTGGATTTCATTGATCCTGTCCATCCTCAGCTCTCCCAAACCCTGATCAAAATCTATTCACTTGCCATTGTTTTGGCGAATAGACCTACCTGTCACAACCAATTGCACCTTCTTAAAGCAAAGCCAATTTCAGCAAAAGGGAATGTCAGGTGGACAGTCAGTCTCACAAATACTCATACAAACACATTCATATATAACACTGCTATTGGATAATATTATTGGCTATTAATAGGCTAACAACACTTAGCGTCGCTCAGTGATAACCGTGTTGTGATTTTTGAATATGAAACCAAATAGACAAATTGCTAGGTTAGATACGACGTTTTATTTTGGCTGTATGGCAAGGTTTGTAAAATGTCACAAAATAGAGGAACACAGTGTTTCAAACGAATAAATAATAACGATGAAATAAATAGAAATACGGTTTGAATTCAGTGACTGTATCCAGGCTGTGTGGTGCGTTTGTGTGTACCTAGCTTGTCCGACGCTGACGCTAGCTAGCTAACTCATGTATGGCCATCCTTTATTGGCAAAAAATAACACATTTCATGATTTAGCGACTTACCCGGCCCAGGTCAGGGATGATTACTTCGGGATAAAATGTAATTCCATATTGCCGTCCACCAATAGCAGTGACATGGCTGGTATTAGGACAAATAAGTATTTACTATGCCGATAGGTTTGGCTGCTCAGAGCCATGTCAACACGCCCATACATTGCGTCACTGCCAACGCTGCCTTCACATGCTCTGGATATTCACCTCAAATTTTTCTGTAAATTCAGCTGGAGAGGAATGTGTGTGCAAATTATATGGATTTTGTGTGCTATCAGTCTGTTGTCTTGATCCTTTTGTGCAGTCACTAGCTATTGGTTGTATAATTAAAACAAAATACAACCATGTGGCTATTCGTACGCTTTTAGTGGCTGGTTTTACTCTGCTCTTCAGAATGTAAAATATGTATAGTGGAGTAATAAGACATTAGACAGCAATCAGCAATATTTTTGAATGTAAATGAAAGCTGTAAATATCAAGATAAATGATTAGTATATAGATCTTTTTATAAATAAATATATGAACATTGTCGTCAAGTGAAGGAGAAGAATAAATCAGTGAATCATTTGCTTTGCTGTCATAGTTTAATCAAAAGTAGGCATATAAATCAGAGGGGGCAGAAGAGACATGACCACTCTTTATCAGTGTTATCCCCCTCAGTTACTATTTATCTTACTTAAACTTATTTTAATTGCTAAATATGTTCTTTGTGATTCACCCAGTGACACATGCACAAATGTACTGTAAAGTTTTTGGTGGCATATTTAATATTATACGCAGTAATCTCAATGTGTGGAAGAAATGCTTATGTAAAATGATAAATACCTTAACATCGTAACAAAGGCCAACTTATTAATTGTATTGGATTAGTGACTAATTAATTAATTTAGTTAAATTTTAGTTATATTAATTTCTTGGAGTAAGAAAATGCAGCTACAGACTTCACAAAGTATTTGTTCTGGGGGGTTTTTGCATGTGTATTTTGAACAGGTTCAGTCAGTGGAGATCAGCCTCCAGCCCCATCCATGATGTTGTCTCTGCTGCCATCTGGTGTACAACTCTGGGACTGCACTGCCTTTTCCTGTACAAGGCAGAATCGCAAAAAAAAAAAAAAAACACCATGACAATAGGCATGTCCTCTTAAGAGTTTTATTAAAATCCAAATACTATTTGGCTCTTCCAAAAAAGAAAAAAAAACAACAACAAATTAACAATGCGTACCTTACAGAAAGACTGAGTTTGTTGATATTAGAGCAGTGTCAGAACAAACTAGATATAAATGGCAATTGTTTCTGGCCATTGTAACAAACGTCCTTCTTTTTGCCTCTACAAAAACAACATCAACAACCTTTCTTTAGAAACACATAACTGGCCTTAATACTGAAAAAACTGTTCTCCTTAGTGTGGCAGAAGAGCAACTAATCTATATTTTTCTCCAAATTAATGTAGGTATAAATTAGACAATAATTTAAAGCCAGTAGAATTCCTTGTACAAATACAGGAATGCATATAAACTAGCTTGTATTAAACAGAAAAAAATGCTGAAATAAGAAAGCTAACAGATCACAGTAATGGCAAGCTTCCATGAGGAGCAAGAATGATGCCGAAGACGTAGAAAAGTCCCATGAGGAGGTTTAGCTTGGCTGTCTTCTGCGGTATCTTGGCGTAGTTCCGGCTGCGGAACTGCTTCTCCAGGGGGAATGCCATGGGCAGCGTCAGCAGCGGCAGAGCCATGCTGATGGTGTAGCGCGTGGCCAGGATGCAGAACAGCACATACGGGACAAAGAGCAGGAGGTTGTAGAGGACGTAGGAGAGCGTGGGACCGACTAGAATGGCCAGCGTGACGATGCCGGCTTGTTTGTCAGAGTCCATGTCTCTGGTGTTGTTGCTGTGGAGGATGGCTTCGGTGTTGAGTGCCAATGGGACGGCGTAGACCAGCGGGAGCACTGACAGGTAGCCCACCTGCACGGCGTGGGCAAACATGACCGCCAGAGGGCCAAAGGTGATCAGGATCACCACGTCTCCCAGGGCCACATACTTCAGACCAATGCCTGAGGAACAGTAAACACACGCTGAGTAAAATATGACATATGGTTGTATATCTAAAGGCTGGTAAATTATTTTGACATGTAAACGTTGAATGTCTGTCACATGGAACATCATAATATTATTGCAACACACCCAGTCATTCAAGGCATATTATTATTGTGACCCATATTTTATTTGACTTTGTTTTGTTTTTTCCTCAAAATAACAAATAGATGCTCTTGTGACATGAAAAAGTAGTATGTTTAAAAGCGGCATTTAGCTAGAATTCTATGATGGACAATATTTTGATTACAACAAATTTTGTTGATCACACTGACTACAATTTAGTAAATGTAAAAATGTCAGCTATTTTACACAGATTTCTACACTTCTACATTCTACATCAGGCTGTAGAAAGTGCCCGTTGGTCTGATAACATGCCATGGTTTAGTTACAAATACAGCAATACTATGCAGCCTTCATGGCAATATCTGAATCTCTGTATTGTAATACTGGTGTAGTGTGTGTTTTGTAAATTCTTTCTATAAAACATCTCAATTACCTAATCCTGAGTGCTAACAAAACAAAGTATTGTATGTATAAAATTGAAAAGTGTTATAAAGGGGATCTTTAATTCTGTTGAGCCAAATCTTTGACACTGATTATTTAAAGCTGATTAAAACTTTGCCTTAATAAAAACATGATGAAATCATATTTGTTCAATAGCACTGCACACACTCAACATATAGCTGTGTCACAAAGATATTATTTTTACTTGTCTAGTTTTTAAGATTCTGCTATGGCATCTGAAGTATTTCCCAATGTTTGCAGACTTAGGCTCTCTTAAACAATGTATCAACTTAAAGGGTAATATGTAAATACCAGGTTAAGCAGAAGAATAGTTGTATACTGTGCAAACTTTGATATTGCTATCAGTGTATTCATGAAAGTGTTACTATGCAAACTGAGCCACAAAGAAGAAAGGTAATATATGATGCTTTCACAAATAGGCAGTTTTATAGAGCAGCTAATAGTTACAGTTCTCTCATCTTTTACACTTGCTAGAATTTTACATTAATTAATAAAATAATTAATTAATTACATAATTTTATGTGCTTTAGACAATATAAAAGCAGGGGCTAAATCACTATTAAAGACAGAACCAGGACTAAAAAAGGACTAAATAGATCTAAACTTGGACTAAATGTAGGAATTAACCTGGTCTAAACCAGGACAATTTCATTTAGACAAACCACAGTTTGCTTTAATCCTCTGTTTGGATGATGATTTTACAGCAAAAAGTAAATGTCCATAACATTATTGTGATACAAGTCAGTCTTTACAATACAGACACTGTGATCGATAATATTGCAATAACAATACATTTGTGATATACTGTGCAGCCCTAATTTTCATATCGTTACAGATTGAAGGTTAGCATCTTACTATTTTCACTTGTAAGGCGTGAATGCCTGGTGAATGGAATACCATTCACCGGAACACCAACATTTTTGCAGTTTAATCAGTCACAATGCAGATATTTCACATGTGGATATTGTGAGAAAGTTTTGCATCCATATTCCATTTAAACCCAAAATAACTATCAAGAAGTTTTTTCATTAATGTATAAAAAAGATCATTTCTAATGAGGTGTAAGGGTGGGGGTGTAATTGTGCATTTATCCGAATAATAAAGCAGCACTACCTCAGCACAGATCCATGTTAATCTTTCACTTACCTCCTGTGTATAAAAATGAACTGGAGAGTCCACCAAAGTATATAAGGGCGAGGTGCTCCAGTCTGAGCGTGGACAGAAAGTAGAGCAGAGTGGCACACAAGCACCCCAAAGAGTACAGCAGCGCTCCAAACATGACCACGTCCTGAGGTGCCAAGATCTCATCCACCAGAGTCCTGTCATCACTCTTCTTGTGGTCAATCCCTTTGGAGAAGTCGTAATAGGTGTTCACAAGGTTACCCGCCCCATGTACCACGAGTACAGCCACCGCACACACCAACAGAATGATCAAGTCCACCGAGCCCTCTAGTTTGTAGGCCAAAGCACTGCCGAGGGCCACCGGTGTGAGAGAGGCACTGAAGCTCCACGGTCTCAGCGCTAGAACATACGCTGCACATTTCGACTTCAGATCTGAGGTCACTCGGGCCATCCTGGACCTACGCTGAGGGCCCGGAGGGTGACTCTGAACCATGTTATTCATACCAGTCAGATGCTGTTGGCCATTGTGACCATTGGATCCAGCAAAAACAAATGTTTCTGCTCGACTTGGTTTATGTTCTTTGGCCATTCCTCAGCGACTGTCACCTTCACCAGCGTTATGCTTAAATGCCAGTCTTTTGTACCTAAGATAACAAAAAGAAGAGTTAATTTATATAGCCACTGTGAATATAACATTAACACAAAAAGCAATGTAGTAGTAAATATATAATAAACCTAGCGAGTAACATTTGATTTCACACAAATGAAAATATTTTCTTAATTTATTTCATTTTATACTTTATTGTAAAGTTTCCCGCAAGCATTATTAACTCAATTGAATAATTCAATAATCATATATTCAGTGATAACATATTTACTCATAATATGCATCAAACCTAAAAGCATGTGGCTGATTACACTAATACTTTCAGGCTTCTTTCTTAAATGAACGGTTCAGGATAAATGAAGAAAACGTATGCTTACTTTAAATTATAAATTTCACTTCCCATGAAAAACGTTGCCCCTTTGCCCGATTCCAGCTCCAAGTGTATTGGGAAGAGAGTACTGTACTGCATTAAGGGCAATGGATACACCCACTGAAATTAGCTTTAGTAGCACTTTCCTGGGTGAGCCTCAAAGGCAAGGATTCAGTGAACTTCACGAATAATGCCGGCTTTAACTAAACTGTGGTAAAAAGCATTTTTCAGCGTTGCCCAGCTTCAAATTAAACGGTACTTGTAACAGTTAAGATAGGACAAAAGAGAGGGCAAACAAGCCGAGACTAACTACAGATTATAGGATTAGAGCTAACCGGTTAGCCTGGGAGCTAAAACTGAGAGCACAGGGACAGGGCAAATGTCTGCCGCAGCTTTACCTTTTATGTTTGCACCATCCGAGACACACGTAGCCTTCTGCCGCTTACAAACATCTCTAAGTGTCCGCTGAGCCCGCTACGGCTGAGGGCATTGACAGAGCTTACGTGTCAACTTGGAGGGTACTTGAGTGGTTGGCCACTGTGGAGCCTGCCGCAGCTGACGGCCGCCATTTCCTCCGCCGTCAGTGTAGCACGCGCACAGGACAGAGGAAACTCTACCAGAAACATGGTTCCGAGAGGATTTTGGGTTCCAAAAACACTCACTGATGTATTTATTACGCATTGTCTTGGAGAAATATATAAAATTAAATTAAATGATCATTTAGGAACGTTAGGTATGAGCAATGTACGCTTATATATAATATATATGCATATACATGAATAACCAACAGTTATGTTGCTCATTATCATTATTCTCTAAAGTCAGAAAAGACAACTGCAAGGGGGAGTCTACAAATTAAAAAAAGTTTTAAGTTTTAACTCATAGTATAGTTATGAGCTTTTGTCTTAAGCATAAAGTTGTGTGTAGCTAATAAAGCGTGTGATTGAAGTGGTCCACACACGGAGCTGTGTGTGGTTTTCATTAACTCGTCTCGCCGCTGACCCATTGCCCATCTGCAGTAATGTGAAACCAGAGTTCTGGCAGCGCACTGCGTAGAGCAGATGCAGTCTGGAGCAGATACAGTCTGCTCTTAGCAGAGCCGCTCTGCAGCGCGACACTGACTGTTCTCCAGCAGCAGCATCCCGAACGCGCCATGGACAAGTAGCCCGTGCCCACATCGTGCACACTGAAGCTGTGTGGCTCCAGAGGGACTATAGCGGTGTGTGGAGGAGTTGTGTCGGCCATGGTGTGTCCGGAGACGGACAGGCGGTCACGCAGAGCGGAGCGCGCCTCGGTGCTGGCCGCGCTGCTCAGTCTGCTGTGCGCCGGGACGCACGGAGCAGCTGTACCCTCCTGGACCAGCGAGGTATGTGAGCAGTCTATACAGACTTATACGTTTGAGCAGTCATATGTAACTTAACTTCATGCACACCTGACATTTTCTCAATACACGTTCAAAACCCAAGCGGAAAAAAGTTACTTTACCGACTGATGTGTAGCCAGCTTCAGAATAAGCTGACTGACTGTAATATTCGGGTGTGTTCTTAATATTTTGAGAAAACTTGAAAACAATTGGATTGTTGCACGTGTATCTGTCATATGCATATATAGGCTATAAAAAACTGGTTTAAATGTGACAAAGTGGATAGATGTGTTGCTCCGCATCCTTCACTCTGTGTCATCTGCTCAGCCACATCTCTGCACGTGTCTGTGATCTTAAACACGGCTAATAACGTTCATATGACCCATTTTTTTAAAAAAAGACCAAAAAAACCCCAAAACAAAACACTGCTGTATTAGCCTGCCACAGTTTTTTTAAACAACAAGAAACCTTTAGTGATTTCTGTTTGGAAAATGTTGCAATGAGTTATTATAACAATTGACAATAACAATATCTGCTCCATATTGACTTCTTTTTATTTTATTTCTGATTGGGGGCCTATGGAGTCCCCAGACAGGGCATAACTTCAGCTCTTTCTAGTATTTGATTGATCTGAATGTCTCAGAGACAAACTGGACCCAGATTGCTCAGTGCTGGGACTTGTTATAAACCAGTCCAGTTTTTGTAACACTAAAGCTCAGGATGATAATCCCTGCTGAATAGTCCTTGGAAGAGAGTTTTGAAAAGCAGTTGCACTGTTGCAGACTCCTCTGGCTCCTGTGGGATTTGTTTTCACATATTCTGCCCTTGGCCCAAGCGCTCAGATGCTGGCTCCGCTGTGGCCTGCTTGTTTTATGCTTTATCTCTGTCTGTGCCAAAGTGTGAGGCTGGATTTGTAGCAAGTATAACAAGACACAACACAGAAGGAACTACACTGGCTGTAGTACATTCAGCACCTCATGAATCACTAAAGGGAAGAATCCACCATTGTCAGCCCGGCTCAGGAAGCCCCTTTTTAACAGAGCAGTGACCCCTGATGATAATGCAAAACACAAACACAATCTTCTGCGGCAGTATGGGGCCTGGTGCCTACACTATTTGCATAAGGAAGTGTAGGAAGGGCAGCATTGATTGGGCTAGACTGGCTGAAGCTGAAACAGGAAGCAGAGGATGGGCGTAGAACACTATTCACTGGAGTTCATGTTTACTCCTCCAAGTCCAGTTACAACAACTTACCAGCTTCTCTAACTGAAGTTTTATCATGAACCGTTAGTTTAAAACATTAAGTCACCCATACATGCGTCCACTGGTGCTCTACCCTATACTCAAGTAGTCAACAGCTAAGGGGACTTTAAAGGTGCAGTGTGTAACCTTTTCTAATATTCAGTTAAACAAAGAGCACACAGCAGTCAGAACTGTGTTCAACAGCAAAAAAGTGTCTTAAAATAAGTTGCTGCTTCTGTCTATTTTGAAACAATAGACATTTAATGCCCCATAGAACCCAGTGGAAGGAGAGTGAGAAAAAAATAGAAAATATTAAAGTAATTTATTATAAAATTTTGTGAATATAAATGAATATATGAGTTGGTTCTAGACAGTAATTTCCAGTAATATGTATGTGCCAGTAAAAAGCAACGCCACCAATAGCAGCTGGTCAATAAGGGTTGCTGGGAATTGTGGGATGTAGGGGAGAAGCATGACCCACATAAACTAAAATAAACTAAACAAAACTAAAATAATGTAATTGTTTCATATTATGTGTCTGGTGGCATCTTCTCAGTTTCAAATAATAAATAAAAAAAAATAGTCAAACAAGTTTTGTTTTTGTTTTTTTCTGATAATAGTGCACTTCTTGGTTGTGGGTTGCTGGACT
This sequence comes from Rhyacichthys aspro, assembly GCA_036850595.1. Lineage (NCBI taxonomy): Eukaryota > Metazoa > Chordata > Actinopteri > Gobiiformes > Rhyacichthyidae > Rhyacichthys > Rhyacichthys aspro. The sequence continues at coordinate 4,073,942 of CM072154.1, forward strand.
GATGGATGTCATTGGGACAGACAATACTTTTGACAAACAGGTGACCCGAAGACGGTATCTTTTTGAAGTTAAGCCAGGGGACGCTGAGAGCTTCGATCCTGGCTAATCAGAGCATTTGATCATGTCTTTATATGTGATTGTGTCAAATTCAAGTGAAACAGTTGAGACACGGAGAGATTTGGTTTATTTCTACCATTTAACAAAGTGTTTACTTGAAGAGAAGAAGTGGCGGGTGACAGCAGACAGCATGGTGAAGGTCATTTAGTTGGAAGCAATGGGAAAAACATCCATAATGCTGCACTGAAAAGCCATGCCAGATGTAAGACTGGAGTGTTAGAAAGTGTATTAACATAAAAAGTGCGGCAGGTGTTAAGGTTAAATAATGATTTTTATCACATTATTGCAGATAAAATATGAAAATGCAAAATGGTGGCGTTCCCGTTTTATTTCCAAGTTTATCAATGTGGCCTATATAAAAATTGTCTGGCAAATGAGCAACTGTGGCTTGTATTTCTGAATTGGTAAGAACAAATTATGATTGCAACATAAATAACATATTGTTCATGGTAGCTAGTTTGACCGTTGCTACCAAAATGAGAGGCAGTTATTCATTTTCCGCAGTTATATTGACAATAAATGTATCCTTATGCTAAACAGAACTAATCTTTGCTAACTATTCCTCTTTCCTTAGTCTCATTTAACCATAAGCATATTTTCCTGGCTCTTGGAGGAGCTGTCTGAGAAGGTCTGGCTCTCTAAATCATTATTCTCTTTTATGTAACGTTGTTCAAGTCATTCATGATTGTCAGAGTCTGTTTCACAAAAACACCTGGACACGAGCCCGTAATTCTGCTGCAGGAAAGACGTTCCAGATGCACTATGATGTAAGACTACTCTGCATTGAGATACAGAGTGTGCACATGTGCCACTGAACCCTGTACATAAGACACATCTCCAGATTATATAGTCATAGTTTATGATATATACTGAATTCATTCCACAGCTGGAGGATTTATGGAACTACAGCAAAGCCCATGCTTATTATATTATTACTTATTTACAAAAACCAGTGCTATAGAAATGGAACAAGATGACACAATACAAATCTGTATTAAGGAAGGACTGGACATCATAATTAATTGTTGATTAATTGAGCACATGTTATGATAAATGTAATAATCTTGTATTGTTTAGCACTTAACCAACTGAAGATAGAATTCAGCCTATTGAGTTATGGTTTTTGATTTAAACATGAAGTAGTCTCTTGGGGGCAAAAGTCTAGATTAGAATCCTAGAAATCACACTCCTTCTGAAACATTTCAACAGCTATGGTAGCCCTTCAGGGACATGCTACTGTCTATGGACAAATAGTTAATTTCTCTTTAAAAAAAATTTCTATTTTTCCAAGATAGATAGATAATGCAAAGATAGATATAGTCAGTATGGTATCAATAAAATCATCACTAGAAACCATCATATAAAAATCATCAGCTGAAACCCATTATTGTTTGGGTATTACTGATGTTGATGACAGTCAGTCCTCCGAGCTCAGTGGCATAGTTCCTTACCCCTCTTCCATTGCTCTGAGGAAATGTTGGTCTTGATCTTTGGTTCTTTTGTCTGTTTCTTGTTTGAAAGCACACTCTTGGACTAATATTAGACCTAGGACTAGGCAATGCTGCTGCTCAAATAATGTCCGTTGTAACTGCAGACACCAATATTCACCAGAGATAAGATTCATATTACTTCTGTGATGCCTTGATTTTGTACAGTGGTAGGAAAGTGATAAACAGGGACAGAGAAGCATATGTGCAGTGCACTTTCTTGATTTATGCAAATTAGCCATGTTCCTCTTAGCACTTCTTGCATTTTTTAACAACTTTCATGTAAAATATATTACACCTGGTCAATGGAGACAGAGATGCATTAAACTTAAAGGTATCCACCCTAAACTGCTTTACTTTCAGAGTGTTGGTAAGGCCAGTTCTGCTTTGTTATTGTTGTTTTTTGTTGGCAGTGGGCAGAAAAGGAAATGAAATATTTCAATTAAAAAAAAATCCAGTATGTGCCTCCAGGGCTACTGTAGGTGCCATAGGCTCTAAAGGGACAGAGGGAACAGAAAAGAGAGACATATACAGAAGGAGAGTTAGAGTGGCTCAGTGCAAGTGGATAGCCTAAGACAGCCCTAAATTTAAGCTTTATTAAAAATAGGTTTTAAGACTAATCTTGAATGTAGAGTTGGTGTCTTTGTGCTGGATCTGAAATGAGAACAAGGTTCCACAATGTGAGTGATTAATTCAAAGTTTTTCTTTGTCCAAGGAAGAACCTTACACCACGGCGCTGCTCATCGGGATCCGCAAAGAGGCCCGTTCACAAGTGCTCCATCTGTCCAGGAACAAGCGCTATACCCTCACGCCGGAGCAGCTCAAGTGGGACAAGTTAAAGCTCACATACAAGTAAGATTTATGCCTCTTTTCCACATGCATTTTTACTTTTATATATTTGCCACAAATTGCGATTGCTCATTCCTTACATATATGGACTTGTCAATCTCTCAAAGAAAAGTATTGAAAAGAGCCAGAGTATAGTATGCATGGTACTTAGCATTGCTCTACAAACACAAATTGCTTATTAATAAAGGAAAAAAGATGGATGTAATAGAAAAGAAACATGTATATTTATATAACCTCAGTAATTAAAAGTGTTTCATACTATTGAATTTCCAGGGCCTTGTCTGGTGACTGTTTGTTCTCATGTTGGAACAGAACACTCAGAGCCACTATTCGTTAGTTCACAGACATTTGGATGATTGTGCAGAATGTTTGGGGAACATTCATGTGATTAATTGAACCACAGCGTTTGGGGACAGTCTAAACCTCTTTAGTTAAATAAAACTGTCTCTCTGATGTCTTTCATATGAAGCATGGAAGTTGTCAAGTGGGGTCTTTCTCACAAAGAATGACTAACAGTATTCATTAGACTTCAGCCGTAAATATAACTATTGTTCAAAGTTGTTTCACTTGACTATGGGTCATTTGAGTTTTTGAATAAAGAAAAATGGCATCCAGGCTAACACCATTTAAGCTAGTAATAATAATATATAACAGCACTTTAAAGTCAACTTTATACAGAGCGTCAAATTATTGTTTGTAGTACATCAAACCATGAGATTTTAGACATTCTCTAACATTTTCTCGAGGACCATCACAGCAATAATATATATTTGCTGTGTTATATATAGCAAAATATAGCAACACAAATATATACATCACAGTCCCCCAAACCAGCTGAATGTTTCCCCCAGTGGATGTGGCCTTTAATTTAGGAAAAAAATTGTAAATGGTAAAAAGCCATGTAAGAATAACAACAACAGTTCAATGTGTCAAAGGAAGGTAAAGATATAATGTAGCAAACCTTTTTTTTGCAATCAGGATCATTCACTTAAACCTAAAAAAAAAACTCTAATAGCATCCTTGTTACTGAATGTTTCCAGAAAAGTATTCCTTATATTGCTCTCTCATAAAGAACATTAGCTAACCTCAAATTGAACCATTTCGCCTTCTAGCATCAAACTTAGCAACTTAGCAAACTAGCATCATAACTAATGGTCAATATCGGATATGAGTATGAACATATGTTAGTTTCATTATGTTACTCTCTCCCTGTTGTCAGGATTAGCTTTGTTGTTTTATATTATTTTGACATTTTAGAAACAGTTACAGACTCCATGTAATGTTAGCATCAGTATTAGCGTAGTTGGCACGTGTTTTGGTTCTCTCGATTGGCCAAAGGCAACAGAAAACAGAATAAATTGGAGAGCTAGACTTAGAACTGCACTCTTTTTTTTATCGGCAAGCTGTCTTTTTAACACTTGTTTAGAGACCACTAAACTGATTAGACTTGTTAAGGCTAAGCTAATGTGACTTTAGCCTGAGTCGTCCTAGAGGTAAGTCAGCTAATGTTTTCTGGCATATGGGGTCTGTCTTTTACTGTGGTATGGTTTAGATAGATCTTTAACAACGTGAAATGGGCTCCTGGTGTGTTTGTGATGTTACCACTGCTAGTATCCTCTCCATCTGAGGAGCGACAGACCTGCAGGCCTCAGTAATGGAGTTGTACTTGCAGTGCTTGTGGGATTTCTGGTGTCTGAACAGTAGCCATTGCGTTTTGGCAGAGCGCCGTGCTGTGGAGGAATGTGTGTCTCCAGAGCCGTACTAACCACATAATGCTCTGTTTCGGACCAGGTTGCTCTCCTTCCCCACGAACTTGATAAATGCCAGCGACACGCGCCGAGGCATTGCCAGGGCTTTTGGCATGTGGAGTGACGTGTCGCCGTTCACCTTCAGGGAGGTGCCAGCGGACCAGGACGCAGACATCAAGATCGGTGGGTCCTCAGTCTCCAACAGATGTTCCCTGGCTTTGAGCATCAGACGTTTAGCTTTGTCATCCGCTCAATGTCTTTTCCTTTATGATTTGTTGTTGACTTGACCTTTAGGGCCACCATAGAAATGCCATGTAACATTGAAGCCAAAAAGCTGTATGTCTTTCGTCTGGGTGAATGTATATTTTATCATTTACGACTGAAATCCAAGTTCCTTACTCCCATGGTTCTAACTCATTGATATTACCAATCTTATATTCAGCATGATTCATAATTGTAAGTTAAAAAAAGTTAATCTATCAACCTTCATACATGTCAGCCCTGAGTGAGGCGCTCTAAATAATGCTTTATCTGTCCCGGTGGGTGCAGACGCCAGGGTTCTGTTCATAAATTGTTTGAGACAGTGGAGGAATGGCTGAGGAGTGGGATGTGTCTGTTGTAATCCATCATAAGCCTGCTGTGGCCTACACACAGCTCATATAATCAACTGTCTGTGTCCGTCTGACTCTTGGCAGGCTTCTACCCCGTCAACCACACAGACTGTCTGCAGTCCCACTTGCACCATTGTTTCGACGGCATCACGGGAGAACTGGCTCACGCCTTCTTCCCGCCGACAGGAGAGATCCACTTTGACGACCACGAATACTGGATTCTGGGAAACATGCGCTTCAGCTGGAAGAAAGGCAGGTTCCTGCACTGAGTTTGTTGAAAGTGGGACAAGTGGGACTAGCAATGTAACTATGAGCTATGCAGACTGTTTATACAAAGAGCATGGCCTTGATTCCATGATTGTGAAGGATAAAATGTAAAAAAAAAAAAGATTAATAAATCAACAAAAATTGCACAAAAGTACTTTCTTTGAAGCATACACATACTACTAAACCCTGTTTTATTTAAATATGTGCGTTTAAAAGAATTATTGTATAATGAGCCTATAACATTAAGAAAGAACAAAAAACAAATAAAAACTCTCAAGGAGTCTGAAAAAATGGCACAAAATACACTAAAAATCTATTAGAAATCTTTTGTCATTTGTCCAGTTTTAAATGGAGAAGCACAATAAATGTTTCATAACAGCACTTAAACATAGTGTCCTGTCACTCCTCATTTTGACCAGAATTAAAATGGTCTTAAGTTTTATATTCACCTCAGTACTGATGGTCTGGACCTCAGAGAACCCGTTGGAAATACCATCCACCACTCAATGGAACAAATATTAAAACACAAATATATATATTGTTGTTTCTTTTGACTCAGGAATTCAAAAGATATTGTAATTGATGTGCAGTGTTAAAGATATATTATGGTCTGTGTTTTGTAAAACATATAAGTTATACTGAAGAGTAAACTCTGGGTTGATGGCCACAGCAGATAATAATATAGAGGACAGTTCTTGGGAGTCCTGTGTTTCAGTGGGTCTAAATCAAACCATGTCTTGATCTGTTTTAGGGGTCTGGTTGACCGACCTGGTCCATGTAGCAACTCATGAAATTGGACATGTGCTGGGCCTCATGCACTCCATGGACCCCAAGGCCATAATGCACCTGAACGCAACACTGACAGGGCGCAAACTCATCACCCAGGACGAGGTGTGGGGTCTGCACCGCCTCTATGGTACGTCAGTGGCAGATGTGTGAACTTACAGACATGGACAGGATGTTTCCAATGGCAGTGACAGTACTTTAGAGTATTTAGGTGGAAATAAACATTTAGGTGAAAGCCAAAAAATGTTCAGTAATGCTCAGTTATTGTTAATGTGTGTTTATCCCTAAGTTGTTTGTCACATTGAGACAGATCTATTAAGCTGCACAATGTTGCCCAGGATGTTAATTTACAACAAAATTAGCAAATCCAAAACATGTAATTAAAATATGGGCATCATCTTCTCTTATGTGCATGATCATAGCTATTATAATAGATTATTGTATTAGATTTGTGATTATTTTTGTTATGAAAACATGCATTTTAAGGGTTTTAAGATTACTTGATATTATCATTTTCCACAACAAATCATTATTAATATTTCACATATTTAATTTGGCAAAGTATTCATGCCAGATGCCCTTCCAGGTGTAACCCTCTCCGGGATCGACATGTAGGCTATCAGCAAAACTCAGATCAGAGGAGACTTCGCATTGCACCACGGCTCAGTGACATTTAAAAAGGACATCTTCCAATTCAAATGTAATTGCTGATATATATCCCTCTTAACTATTACAAAATGTAAACCTATGAGCCAGTCTAAGCCAGGCTCCTTGCGGAGGAGAACAAGAGTTATTGACTTTGGAGAGCCACCAACAGAGCTTAGAGTCCAGTTCACATAACAGACAGCTGGCACCAAAAGCCCACGTGGCAATAATGAAGACAGTTTAAACTCCTCCTGAGTCATCATTAGTCTGAGTATGGTGAGTCATTCTCACTAGAACCAAATTCCTCCTCTCCTCAAACTCCTCTCATGTGTGCCCCCTCAGGATGTCTGGACCGCTTATTTATCTGCACGGCCTGGGCTCGCAAAGGATACTGCGACAGCAAGCGCGGGCTGATGCAGAAGCACTGCCCCTCCAGCTGTGATTTCTGTTACGGTAAGACACCAGTATTCCAGAGAAAAGGGAAAAAAATGTTTTCTCTCGACTGAGCTGCGCTGGGAGCTGCTGTGAACCGTTTGCCAATGGAGCAACGGGAGCCAGCAGGTCCAGCCACGCAACCCTGCTCTGTGGACTCAGCAAAAGAGTGAGGACGGACTTCACTGCTCCTTATTCAGACTCAGTGTGGTTTAGGTTTACAATTATTACTTACTACTGTACTATTATTACAGAGAGTAGGTTTAGATGACACAGGGTTTGTCATAATCATATTGTATGACACGAAATTGCTTTTAAAAAACTGGTAATAACATAAAGTATTAGACATAAAGTTTAAGACTATGTAACCTTTTACCAGAAAATCCAAAGCAATAAAATCATTACAATATGTAGCCTCAAAGTAGGGCTGTGCAATTAATCAAATTTTCAATTTCAACTCCCAACAATCACAAAACCTATGTAATCGAGATTTTTTTATTTTATTTATTACTTGTTTTCCACAAGATTGTGGAAGAACACTACATTGTTCTTATTTATTTATCTTGATTATTATTTCTGTTCATTTTTTTAACTATTTATTTATAGATTTGAATATATTGAATTCAATAAATCCAACATTTTTCCAGTTCAATGAGTAATCGTGTAAAATAATCATGATTTCAATAAGGACCAAAATAACTGTGATTATAATTTTTTCCATAATTGAGCAGCCCTACCTCAAAGTCATGTTGATAATAAATAACCCTCTATGATAGAGATCACACCTGCCCCAACAGATACTCCACTCTCTTCTCCTACATTTTCTGGCATCACACATGATTCAGAGGGAAATCCATCACCTGAGCTCCAATACAGTGGTCCTCTGTCACATTGTAAAATAATACATACACTTGCATTGCAATTGCTTATATTATACATATATATACATATATATTAGATATTTTATGCAAAATATAAAAAACAAATAAAAAGGACTGCGAGCCTGCCCTCTGGAGTGAGACCCCTATGGGACATTCCAAAAGTTGTTCAAGGTTTTGTAGATGGCAGCTTTGGGCACAAAGGTTTTGTGTTTTGTCATCAAACTCCTAAGTGTTACACGTACTTTGTCTGATTTGAATTGTTTTTAACAGTTCCCAGCCCAAACACATTAATATTGAAAATGGCGCCCTCTGCAGAACGAAAAAAGCTGTTGTATGGGACCAAAAATCAACTTTGTCATAGACAAATGAAACTGGTCACACATCCAAGTATCAGGATGTCGGCCATTTTGGATGTGACCCCATGCACAACAAACTCAACCAAACAACCTCATAATTGGTTGACACGGTCTAGAAAGGTGTCACATTAAAAGTTGTTGCAGGTTTTGTAAAATCTTGAACTGTGTTGGGGGGTATTTGGGGTTTTGTTTGTCATAGGGCCCCTTCTTCTTTTCTTTTTTTAAGATTATTTTTTTGGCCTTTCTTGCCTTTATTTGATAGGATAGTGGACAAACAGGGAGCAGGGTGAGAGGGGAGTGACATTGGGTGCATGACCCAAGCAGGGATTGAGCCCAGATCTACCAGGTGTATGGTATGTGCCCCACCGGGTGAACCACCGAGGCACCCCAAAGGGCCCCTTCTTAAATTACAACACAGTTCAGCCTGTGCCCCTTCTTTCATTAATTTCTAAGACAGGATGTAATTGACAGTATAGATCTTGTGAGTACGATGAACTTAAGTAGAGTAAGGTCAAGTCATTCACCTGACACTCAATGCTTCCATTTTACATCAAAAGGAATTTAATAGTTTTTGAATGAATCAAAATGATTAACAAGTGAAATTCACACCTGTTTTACTCCACTACTCTTGACTACTAAGTCTGTAAGTTCACTCGACGAGCTGAGGTCTCACGTTGCACAACAATGAACCATCACAGTGTCTCTGCAATTTTTGTCAGCAACAAGGGACAGTGTGGAGACAGGCAAGAGGATACAACTCCTGGCGCGCAGTAATCTGTTCCTCATTGTTGATTGGGAGACGTAGTACGGCTGTGGAAAATTCCTGAGTGACTCCAAACCGCTGGAATTTCAGACTGTGGCTTGAGGGTTAGAGACACACAAGGTCAATTTGGATTTTTGCAGCATTAACCAAAGGGGCTGTTTCTGAGCCCACTTCCACTTGATCTGTTGTGTTTGTCAGGAGCCAGATGGGACACATTAACCCCATGAGATAAAGACCATAATTAAATCTGCCATATATTCATTTGTTTTATCAGTAGTACAGATTATGGGAATTTATTCTTGCATGTGCTGCTGACTAATACTGATTTTAAAACATGCATCCTGCTGTGTCGCTCTACAACGTCACCAAGAGTCTCCTGCTTTCTTCTTTATTTCTTAAAAATAGAATGACAGTAGTGACAGTTTTATTCAGGCATCCCCAGGTCACAGTTGTTCTATAACAGAATGTAGAGGACGGACCATGTTGTTTTGAATAGCATCCATCATCCTATCATTTAGCCCCCAACTAGACCACTTTACCCAAACTTCCAGTTATCAAAATCTTTTCAATTTAATTCTGGTTTTCCAGAGTTACTTATTGGTACCATAGTATTTTATACACCTCTCTGTTCATGTAGAAGGAACAGTAAATGTTTTCTGCTGCTTAGAAAAAGTAAAGACAAAACTTAATGCAACTGCAGTAGGCTAGAGGTCAAGAGAAAGCTTGCTGGATGGATTTTACAAATAGTAAGTGTGCAGTTGATAGATAACAGTTATACTAATCAAAATATAAAATGTGGGTGGTTTCTCCTTGTGACTCTATTACAGCATGTAAAGGATGGACCAAGTTGTTTTGTATAGCATCCATTCCGCTCTGTGTTGCTTTACCACCCACAGTGTATCATAAAACTATTTCAATTTCAAGTCTGTTGTTTTCCGTGGTTTGCTCTTGGTACTATTCTATTTTCTGGTACAAATAGTACATCACTTTGTTCAAATCAGTAACATATGTTCTAGTCTTTTTGAGCCATGTTTAAAACATGTTTTTCTTTTGATCCATTTTAGAGTTTCCTTTTCCAACAGTGGCACCCACTCCAGCGCGTCCTAGGACTAAACAAAAGCTGGTCGTAGAGGGCAAGAAGCTGACATTCCGCTGTGGGAAGAAAATTGCATCAAAGAAAGGCAAAGTATAGTAAGTGTCTGCACACATCACTTTAAAATGGAGTCTGATTCCACCTCTGTCAAAGCCACTTTAAATATTCACTAACTGCCTCAATAAAATGTTTAAATCCTGATCTTGTCAAGCCCAACGTTTTACTGTGTCCAATGAACAGATGTAACATATGATGTCTGTTTTCTTTAGTCTCTGTGAAAGCTGCATATTCACTAGCTGATAAGAGTTTTCAAATATCTTACTTGTTCCTACTGTCTTATGAATAGCCTAAATTGCACACCAAGACTTTAATGTTGAGTTTTTATGTCACAATTCGTAATGAAATGCATTCCACAAGATAACTTCAATTTGTTGTCACAATTTAACATATCTTTAAGTTCAAATGTTGAGTTAGAGCTGTTGTATACTCTTAATATTTGGAGTATCATCATTTTCAACTACAGTCATTAAGTATTTCATGTGTGTGTAGGAAAGAAGGGACCCCAAACGTTACTTGAATGAATAAAATAATGAATAAAAATCACAGTTTGGCCATGGTCTGATGAGAAAAAATTGAGTCAAGTGAAAATGATAAGTTACTAAAGCACATTTTCTGTTTCTGAGTAAAATTTTTAAATTAAGTTCAAATTTTATAAGTAGTTACATAATCATTTTGTGGACACTAAAGTTGGTTAAGCTAAATTTAAATGACCAAGTTCTTATTTTGAGAAGGTTTTGTGATATTTTGATTAACTGCACGTATTTGCGAGACAATGGTGGAAACAGTCAGATAATTCTTGTAATGTTTACCTGTATCTCAGCTGGTACAAGGACGAGGAGCTGCTGGAGTACTCTCATCCCAACTACATCTCTCTGGAGGACGACCACATCACTATAGTGGCCAACGCCATCAACGAGGGCTTATACACCTGTGTGGTCAGAAAAAAGAACAAAATCCTCACTACGTACTCGTGGAGGGTACGTGTGCGCTTCTGAACAGAGAACACTTCTTTCAATAGGGCACATCTTTCTGTATAAAAGTATATCTGCCAAACACAGCCGTTTTTATTACTGATCACTTGTAAAGGCATTTCACTTGGTGCAAATAATAAATGTATTTTTGTGGGAATTCTACCTGAGTGTGAGAAGTACTTCTTGACAGATGTGGTCTGCTTTTTATTTGGTGAAGAAATGTGTGTGCAGCGTTTGTAATTTGGGCAATTTAAGTTGCTTGGATTTACAGTTTTTCTCTTTCACTTTGGCTCACTTCTTGGAGAAAAGCAAAGAACATTTAGCTCAAGTGTCTGAACAGTTAGCGAGGCTCACAACAATTTAGTGTTTCCAATTATTTTAGACAAATGTCTTGTGTAAGAGGAGACAATTCTCTACAGATCTGTGCAGAAATCATGCATAATTCACTGAACTTTATTTAAACTCTGATTCTCAGTGTGGTTAGTAAAATATCTCAATCTATATCTGTTTTTTCACTTTCGCCTCATCAGGCACCTTTGAATGAATAGATTTAGCTGTAAATACAAAATAGCTTTTTCAGAAGAATATGATTTGGTGGGAAATACACTGTGACTCTAACAGGGAAGATGTGTCTATATTTTGTCCACTGTGGTTCAAACTACTTAGTGTCTCTCTACCGGCTTTTGAAACTAGAGTACCATTGAACTATTGTGACAAATGTACTGACAACTGTACTAGCTACGATAATGTTTCAAAAAAGGTGGATAACTTGATAAATTTACAGAAGTGTAAGGCTGCTAAATATTGCCATGACATTGTGATTTATTTAATAAAATCAATAGTGCTTTGAGTAACCTAAACTTTCCTCAGTCACACTAACATTTTCATTTAGTTGTCCCACATGTGCTTTAAGGCTTTAATCCAAAAAAGTTATTGCAGTTCAGGCAGCCTTTCTGATAAGGATATGGCACATATCAAAATTCCAATAATAAAAGATTAGGGATAAATTGTGCAAACCTACTGCCTGGTTTGTGATAATCTACACATAGCTCTGGCAAAACTGTGATGCCAAAATACCTCTAATGTGTTATAAGAAGAGTTTTTAAAGCCTTTGCTTATTTCAATATTTTACACACAGACCAAAGTATGCCATAAAAGCCAATATAAGCAATGTTGTCTGCAGCTTTTTGGAACGACAAGGAGCTTAAACGGCATATGGAACACCTCAGACGTCTAGCACACTTTACTAGACTCAGTGAAGCCAGCCGTCTGCCTCCAGAGACCGGCGAGCAGTCCGTTCCACTGGCGGCTCTCCTTCCAAAGATTATTCAACACATCAGGTGTAATAATCTGCACAGGGGCTTGGCTCAGGGGTCCGGGGGTGTGTGGGGGAGAAGAGGGGAGAGATAAAACTGATTAATGAGCATTTCCATCAACTCATGGGTCCCAGGGAGGAGGGATTTTTTTTTTTAGTCTCTTCCAGTGAAAGCAGCAAGGAGTCTGGCAAGAGCAGAGCGGTGTTTATTTAGCCTCGGATCAGAATCAAAGAATTTATTGGTTTAATTCTGAAGGAGTTTTAAAAAAAGACAAAAAAAGAGAAAGTTCTGAGACAAAGTGTGCACTGCAAAAAATGACTTCACTTTTTGGACAGCCACTTCAAGTTGGGCTCAAGGCTGATTTTTTTTAAGATCGACTTGCCTGCATTTTTTTTGGTCTCTGGCAACATGCGTCTGTGTTTGCATAGCTTGGACAGGGTTTATAAATACAGAAAGAAAAGCAGACAAAACAGAATCTGAAACTTTATTTCTAGGAAAAACACAGTCGCCATCATCGGGTGTGCTGACAGTTCAAAGTAACTCTCTAACAGTGATCCGGATCGAGCGCTCGGCCAGTGCTGCGTCATTATACAGTAGCTCCGGCAGCCAGGAAATACCAACCATTTAGAAAAGCCCGCTCCTCTCCCGCCGAGTAGAAAAAAAAGGAAAATAAAACAAACACCAGAGCTAAACTTTTAATAGATTTATGGCCTCTCTTTTCTTTAAGAGCTGAAAAAAAAAATTGCCACATGTGAAATTCCTTGCAGCTGAAATGTGGATGTGCGTGTATGAGCCGCCAGTCTTTGCTGTGAGACAGTCCTGACCGTTTGGGAACAGTTTAGAAACCACACACATCCAGTTACAAAAGGAACCCTTCAGTCCCTCCTCGGTGTCTCGGTGTCCTCAGACTAACTCCAGCTGTGGACTCAAAACTTCAGGCTGAACCCGGGGCCCACTGCTGAGGCTCCCTGGTTACTGGTCGTCAGGTGGAAGCCGGTGTCCTTCAGGTCGTCATCTCCCTGGAGCAGAGAGAAAAATGTGAGTCATGGAACCGACTAAATGACAAAATTCAGGATTAACAATGAGTGCAAAGAGCTATATGGACATTCTTTGTCTTACCTATGTTAACCCTTTTAAAGCATTGGAATTGAGTGTGTGGTTAAAAATGAATGGGCTGATTTGTGTGAATGGAAGTATATCATTTTAACTTGTTCTAATCTAATCTTAAACCAACACAATCTCAATCCAAGCGATAATATAGTGGTGATGTCATAGGCTTGTGTATGCATACTCAAACAGCTAGGATGTCTCAGAAATAAAAAAACTGATTCATTATCTACTTATGACATTTATCATCAGCAGATGGCAGTAATATTTTTTTTGTAAATTCAATCCAAACAGTTTTGAATTATTCCTTGGGAATAGCTGCCATTTCACACAAATGTGTAAAAGTACTAACAAATCCTGGAGCAAATAATGCCCACTATTTGAAGAAGACTGAGCTCAATACTCCACCTAGTGGTACATGAAGATACAAGAGGCTGCCCGCCTACCGACCTGAGTTATTTTGTCAAAATAGGGTTTTTTTTCTAACACATTGCATTTTTATGAAAGTTGAATGGTGCTAAATTGAGTTCACTTCAAGTGATAGCACAGACCCTGCGCCTGGCAAAATGTCAAGTTATTTCTAAACAGAACCAGACTGAGCAGCTTACAATAACCAATTCAAATCTGAGAACTGTTATAAGAAACATCAAATAAAAAAGGATTATTATGAAAGAATTCATATTCAATAATCACGCTGACTAAAATTCCTGACAAAAAAGTTGAACCATATGTTAATAAAAAAAAAAAAAAATCCCTTCTGATAGTGGAAATTCATTACATGCACAAAGCCTACTAAGCTGAGTTAAAGGCTCTGACATATTATTTGAGAACGGATAGAATAGTTTAATGTGCTCTAATGGGAAAAACTGCAACTGTATACATCATAAACAACGATGCAAAGCTGGGTTTATTTGACATTCGTTAATCCTTCTGGATGATTTTTAAAGCCTCGTTTACTTGAAAAGCTTTTTCAGTCCAGACTAAACAGATATCTGGCATAAAACTAAATATTACTGGGAGTACAACTCATTTCTTCGACACTAACTTCGACTGTGAGTCTTTAAAGAGTGCTTCTCGGTGGGGAGGTGCGCTGGTGAACACATTAAGAACTTAAGGGCGCTCATCATGGAAAACACGAGGAGGAACTGCGGCGACACACAGCAGAGGGCTGTAGGTCTGTAATGTCTTTAACACAGAGCTGGTAGCAGTGTGTAATGGAGAAAGTGCAGCCTAATGTCCTTACCAGTTGACTGTAACCCAGGCCTCCCTCTGGGGGCCGAGGGCTGGTGCCTCTCTTCACCCTCTGCTGCTCACTCTTGGCGGGCCAGGTGGGGAACATGGATGGGTCGATGGGCAGCGGAGTCTCCCGGAAGTACTCGTGCTTCAGAGCCTCATCCGACGTGATCCTCTTACTGGGGCAGTAGGTGAGGAACCTGTGTGGTGACAAAAGGCCTTGAATGATTCCAATGACCTAAAGCTCAGTTTGGCCACATGTGCTATGCGGCTGGCACTATAAGTGGAGTGCACAGAGCACAGAAGGTTCATACTGACAACAGCTTGTACATTATTTTCTAATATTTGTTGCTATTATGTTGCTCATATGTAGTATTTATGTAAGCCCTTTGATTGCCATCACTGCAAAAGAGTTAGCTTATTTTTGTGGCTGCTTTGTGTTGTAACCCACTCTGTTAATTAAGCATCATACTCTATCCACCCCACATAGTTAAAACTCCAGACTATCTCTTAACACATGTGAACACATATCCTGCAAACATCCTCCAGACTTTTGAAACACATGTGGACGAAGCAGTAAGTCTGGAGGATCATTTCCAGAAAACCTCCAGAGATGTGTGAAAAGTGCTTTAGGAGACATACATATCAATCTGAATTTTTAAAATATTTGAAGCTAGGATTTTCTAGCTGTCATTCTAAACAATAAATCTAGTTAATTAGAGCAGTGCGCTGCTGAAATGCTTAAGCAGCATCACTTATATTGTGTCATGACAGAATTCTGTACTAATCAAAATGATGACAACATAATATATAAAGAATATACATAAGAATAATGTCAAAGCAGTGGTTCAGTTTAATAGCAGGACCACACAGTCGAAGTGTATGGCACCTTGAGGTATCAAGACTTCTTCAGTTCACCAAGTTCAACAAAAATGTGTTCTGTTGTTCTTGGAAATGGTTTATACTAAATAGGTGACAGAAAAATAATCTTTAAATGCAGTCCTTCTTTCTCAACATTTCCTGATTTGTCAGCATTTGGGTTCCTTTAAAAAACCCACTTAAAAGATGGTGCTCCTGTAAATGTAAGTGCTGTGCCATTAAAACTCATGACTCATGAAATTTGAAGGTCATAAAAGCCGGTCCAAAGAGTTCACCACAGAAACCACTGGGTTAGTACTAATTCCTCATGACAGCATCAGCATTGTACAGCTGTGCTGTTTAATTGTGCTAATTGGGCTTTTAATTGGAATAGAGGTGGCAAATAGTCATCATTCAGACATTATGTTCATATCCGTAATTCTGAGTGAAATGTATTTAATGTATTTTTTTCTGACAGCAGCTCCCCAGGTTTGGTCCATCAGTGAAGGGGCCAATGTTAACTTGTATCCAAGCACCCAGACTTCTAGGAATTTCAACAATGTGCCTCTTTGTGCACCTGTGAGTCACTCTTGTGTCAGATACCAAGAGCACCACACTTTCTTCTCACTTATAATTTCTGAGATTAGACACAATCATATTCTAAATGATCTCAAATGAGTCTCTTTCCTTCTGTTTCAACTGTCCTGATAAATTGCCATCATCAACAAGCCAAGGTGCCCCGACTGTGTCAGAATGGACGGAAATAATTCATGACATCCATACTATGGGGCGGCGAACATTCTCCTTTAGACATGCCTCTGCAAAATGTGAAGTATATTGGAAAAAATGGCATTGTTTCTATTGGTCCTAGCTAATCTCTTTTTATTTATTCTGGTCTCCCCATGGCAGAATTATTTGTGTGTTGTGCAACTATGACTGCGAACTGTCTAATACTACCCCTTGTTTTATTGGTCTTTTATTTTGTTGTCTGTTTTTCATTTTTGTTATTGAGTACTGTACTATGTAAAAAAAATAAACAAAAAAAACAGTCATGGTGCCACCGGCCAGGGCAAAACAGGCACAGAATTACATTTAAAGTATCAATACACATTCTTGTTGTAGAAATATAATAAGTTTGTATTTGAATTTTAAGCAGCTTATTAGTTTTCGGTTGGCCTTAAAACTGCCTGGTCTCAGGTTGTTTGGCTGGGAGCCTCCGTCTACACAGGGGAGTGTGATATTCCAAACTGCTCTGTGATCTATACCTGTGCAGATTTTCACACAGAATCCCTTCAACCAGACCTTCGTTAAAGCAGCACAAGGCAGGCCAAGATTTCATCGAACCGCAGTAATAATCCAGCTACACACTGTACAGCTGTAAGGTTTAATCATTTCAGTTTGTGGCAATGCTGAGGCAATGTGTGAATGATTTTTCACAAACATTTTCCTGTCGTGCGGAGCATCTCTTGGTGAGTCTGTCAGTGAAACATGGGAAAGGAATGGGTCTGAACCACGTTGATGAATTACCAGTGCGCTTCCCTTGTCATGTTTCAGGTCAGCTTGCCAAAGATGTAGAGCTTGATGGGTGTGTGAGTCTGAGTAATGCATTTTACTATGAAGGACATGCTGGTTGTTAGTCATTTTACCTTGTAAGTACACACAATGTACGTAGACATGTTATATGGCTCGGTTTAGGGAGAAACTATAGAGACTACCAAATATGCACTGTAAGAGGTGAGAGTTGGGCTGGTTGAGGGAGCAAACAATTACATGTGGTTTTATTTTTGTGAGGAAGATTTTTGATTTAAAAAATGAAGCAGAAGTAGTGGTGCAACCGACACACAACAGGATGGATGCTGTACTGAACAACATCCCCTGCATTGGGTTTTTTGAACAAGAGACAGCAGCCAGTAAACGTCTGAGAGTGAGCTGCCAGACGGAACACCACAAGAACTACTTCTTCGACTGCAATAAGACTGTACAATCAATCAGTCTGTGGAAGATCAAGTCTGAAGAAATTAATTTGCTTTTTCATTTATTTGAAGAGACCTTAGATCTGAATTTCCCTTTGGGGATTAATAAAAGTTAAATTGAACCGAATTTTGAATTGAGACAGTAGCTAGACGGGAAACAGGGAAGAAAAAAATAGGACGACATGGAAGAAACAGACATGAACTGGGAGTCAAACTCGGGTCTCTCTGATTATGTGGTACGTGCTCTACCAAGTGACCTAATGAGGCACCCTTTCTTACTAAATTCTAAACTTTAAAAGTTCCTATGGTCCTGTAAATATCAACTCTGTTCCAGCAGAGCCTATTTTAAACAAGAGTAAAGGGTAAAGAATATATGAATCGAAACAATTCATGTACACGCTAGGACTGCAGCGAGGCATGTGAGTTTGTTCTGTAGTGTGAGTGTAAAGAGGCAGACAGTAACGTACTTGTTCATGAGGTCAAAGCCTTGGTCGGAGAGCAGTGCTCCGAAACGCTTTCGCAGGTTGTTGTAGGGATACTCTGTGAAAGACATCTTTTTCACAGCAGGCAGCTCGTTGTAGCCGGGCCAGATCTTCTCACTGGGTGACCCCAGATCCTGCAAAGGACAGACAAAACGCAGCAGACAGGCGACGCTTAGAGAGGGGAGAGGGATATGAGATATTCCCATTAGAACTCAAGTATCCATCACTAACAGACATGTGGCAGCAGCCCAGTCCTAAGTACATTTCAATCCTGGAAGTCATCAGCGCTAAGGACTGTGGCTGACACAGCTTTTTGAATGACACACACAAAAACAAGAAACTAATGTGAGCATGTGGGCTTTAGGACTAATTTATCAGCCGACATTTTCCAGGCCTTTTCCACAACATTATCAGTCATGAGTTACCTGCTATGGTAACCAAACAGTAACACATAATGCAACAAGAGAGAATGAAAAATTACAATAAAAAGGTAGAAAAGTTCACCATTAATAAAAAAAAAAGACAAAAATAAATAAATAAAAGGAAAGAAACTTCTATGACTGCACCAAAAAACTGCATGTAATAATCCATGTATTTATATGACAGGCTCACACTCATTATTTTTCATAATTCTGTTTTATGTCAATTGTTATTAATGCTGGACACATACTATAATTCTTGTGATGCATGCTCACGAAAATAAATACACTATAAAGAGTGTGTAGTTCTGTTTAAAGAGTTAAAATAACTAGTATCTATTAAACTCATGTGGCAGCAGGTGGACCGTGTCCCTGAGGTTATTTGTTAGAGAATATTTGAATTTTGACATCTCAGATTCAATTCTATTAAAAAGCCCAGTAGACAGATCCCTGAAGTCCAGTTAGACCATGGTCCAGGAAGGTGGCTGTTTCAAATGAAGGCAATTTTCTCTGTTGCTGTTGAAGGCAGTCCAAACACCAGGCCACATGGCAACATGGCTGCATAGCCCCACTACTGCATGCAACCACTGGATCTTCATTTTTATGTCTGCGGGAAAGCCATTCAGGCTCACAGTGCTATTATTACAAAGAACAATGGACAGCCAACCGCTAACAATTCAAGCTGCACAATATTAGCTGAGATACCTGAGATATCCTGTAACAATGTTGAAACTGTGATAACAATATGACTTTTAATATTCAAATGTCTCTCTTGGCATAGTTGGCTCAAGTTAAATCAAAATTGAAAATAGAAAAATACAAGCTACTAAACTTATTACTGCTTATACCACTTACAATTATTAAATAATTGTATTTAAAGCTTAATCTGTATCTGTTACATGAAAGACTATCCTACCACTGTGATATAAGTAGATCTTTGTGATATGCATACTGAGCTTGTTGACACTGCAAGTTTTTTGCAGCCCCACCAACAATGACAGTTAATGATACAGCTTTTTGTTATCGATAATCAAAGGGGCTAATGTACAATCAAGAGCAAACTTTTACCACTCTGCCACAGAAAGTGTGCAGCTGCATTAAGGTCAAAGAGCAGTTGCATTCAATGACATTCTATGAAATCAGTCACACCCAGAACACCACCTGTTCCACCTGCTGCCCTCACAATAATGTTATTACAACGCTTGATTTCCTACTGATGGAATGATCTGGTAGTGTTGACATGATGTGCCACCAAACTGCAAAAACCAACATCAGTAACCACCTTTCCCCCAACCTTCAAGTCAAAAGGTGGACCAGGATTAAAAGGAAATTTTTAAAGCGTATCAACTAAAAAGTGGTTTTGGTTGTTGTCTCCTAACAGTTCACTGAGGTTTATGTTCTCCAGAATGAGTGGGAGGCCTGAGCTGGGTTGCCATCTGCCAACAGCTCCATCCTGTGGTGCTTTACACAACTGCATGCTGCTCTCTGACAGGCAGCACGCTCTGGGGATTTACAGCCTGTATACATGAGGACTTTACACATTCTGGTAAGGGGTGCTTACACTTTTATAAGGGCAGATGGGGGCACTTACCTTGAAGATCTTGTTAATTTGGTCAATTTCAGACTTTCCAGGGAACAGAGGTTTCTGAGTGAGGAGCTCGCCAAATATGCAGCCCACTGACCACATGTCTACAGCTGTGGAGTACTCCTGCGGAGAGAAGGATAAACAGTGGCAGCGTATGGAGGAATAACAGTCTAATGGCATGGGCTCTCCTGGGTCTGGTGTGAGAATGGATATGGTCTGGCAGACTCCTGGACTGCTTCTCTGAGCATAAATCACCTACTGTAAGTGGAGTGCAGTCCAGCTCTGTTTAGTGATGTGTTATAAAAGCCAAACACTACACAGATGCCCTACACAAGTTAATCTTATGACAAAAAGTTGGTGTATTAACTAAAGCTATTCCGTCACTGACAAGTTTTTTTAATGCAACAAAAGAACTGTTTACTGTTTCATTTCTTCAGGCCTAGAGCGGGGGCTGGAAAGTGACAATGGTTTCATTATGTGGCCAGTAATGTTTGTTCAACATCAGCCTGAAGTTCTAGAGAAAAAGAGGTGATTAAAGAAGCTGAGCTCATGCCTATGTGTAGTGCTGGCTGTCCTAAACCTTTGTCAGCTGGACCACATGCACAGCAACACGATGGCTCAGATTGACAAACTAAGCAGTAAGTATGTGATTTGTTGAGTTTGTCCTTAGCAGTAACTCTACATAAAGCCACAGTTTTATTTAGTGCAAAAGATCAGCTTTTAATATTCACTGTCGTTAGCTAATGTATCAATCATTCAGGTGTAGCTTACATTAGAATTCACCATCATACAATAATAAATTCATTTTATTTCACATGTATGTGCACTGCTGTCATTAAAAAACAGTGTTTGTGCCAAAGCTGTGTCTTTGCAATTTCTCAAGACAGCAAATGTTGACAGCGGCTCACTGACTCTCTACATTTTCCTCTATAACAGCATCATGAGTTTGTGTCATAGGTTTTAGTCTGCTCTAGACCATTTTGGGCAGTCCACCACAATTTTTGGTATAAGTTAAGAAAGAAAAAGTAAAATGATGGGTAATAGCAGGACAAACATTTCAAGACCTCTTCCAAAACAAAGAAAAATGACAGTTACCCTCCGCGTCGAAATCTAATCACGATTAGATCACTTTTGCATTAAATGCCTTAGCCTAAACAGTTATTGTGAGCACAGACTACATTTACCTGGCTCCTGTGGTATCTGTTACAGTGAGTGAGTGGTTTTTACCTTGGCACCCAGGAGCAGATCAGGAGACCTGTACCACAGTGTCACCACTACAGGAGTGTAGGGCTTCAGAGGAGTGCCGTACTCACGGGCCAAACCAAAGTCACCAATCTACAACAAAGAGACACATTTCAGATGTTTATTTAGACAACAAATCACGTCAGACCAAAGATATATTTAGGTCCACTTCTCTTTCACAGACCTGATTTCTAGTGGTCTAAAGATGAAGACAAATTACTACATACAGCTAATTTACCACAACATTAAAACAGAATTGTAGTCGGGTTTTTTTTAAAAGATATATGCATCATGTACCTACCACACTATCATATTCGTACCTTCAGGATACCCTTGTGGCTCAGCAGCAGGTTAGAGGTCTTCAGATCTCGGTGCAGAATCCAGTTATCGTGTAGATGACGCACACCTCTCAGCAGCTGGATCATCAGAGTCTTCACTTCACCTGCAAGAAACAGCCAAGTGCTAACTCTGAAACACTACCACCTATAACAAAATCAATGGGCTCTACCAATAAAAATCTCTTCTCACCTGGAAGGAATGGCTGTTTCATGGTTTCCATCAAACTCTTCAGATCATGTTCCACGTAATTCATCACAATGTAGATCTTGTCCATATTGCTGCCAACAACTATTTCCTAAAACAGGCAATATGTAACCTTTTTTATTTAACTTGTACCTTTATGTATTTTCTATAATTGACATCCTTTTTGACGTAGGTGTATTCTTCTTACCCTCACAGTGACGATGTTTGGGTGCTGAGCTTTAAGGATGGTGTTGATTTCTCGCAAAGATGTGATAGGGAAACCTTCCTTCTCCTTCTCCATCTTTAGTCTTTTCAAGGCCACAATTTCATCTGCAAACATGACAAATATTTCACCAACGCATCGACTTATAAACTTGTCGATGATGCCACCAAAAGTCATGTAACCTCAACTGATCTTCAAATCGCTCTTTATTGGGACTGAATTCAGGTCTTCTGTCTTTCTCTGCCAATAGTATACACCACTGCTTTTCTACAAACATATTTTTGTGTGAGTTAAGAGCAGCCAAGGCAGTGCACACCCAGGCAATGTACAGTCACCAATGACACCAATAATTCTGTATTAATGAGTGTTCTGTGGTGATGCCTCTTTCTGGATCACTTTACAAGCTAAAATTCATCAAGAAGTCTATTTATTAAAGGTGGAGCATGTGTCAACAGCACATACCCTCACTTTGGTGCACATGTCTAATATTTATCAACAGCTTGTTGTTGTACTAACAGTAAATGGTCAGTATTGTTAGTAGAGCCGTTCAGAGGGGAACACTGATATGAACACATTCAAAACTGAAGCTGTGGTGCATTCACTCACAGTAGCACCAACTGTAATAACTTCACAAAAGGTCCTGCATGTGATTATTTGACCAATGAGATTTCAACTGAGACCTAATTGTCCTCATTAGTCATCTGGCCAACCAGGAGCAATCATCCCCATGTCTTCATTTAAATCATACATCCATAAATCCATACCTGTCTTTTTATCTTTAGCTCTGTACACAACACCATAGGTCCCCTCCTCTATCCGGTTCAGACACTGGAACTCCTCAACACTCCGACAGCCCTGAAAAACAGCACACTTCTGTTTAAACACTAAACATGGCTTTAGTGGATTGGACGGAAACATTTTGAAATGTTTCAGACCTGTAGAGCGGGCAGGTATTTGGGCAGCTCCTTCTTCAGTTCTACAGGAGACATCGGTGGTGAGTCGGGGATGTAGTTCTCTTCAGGAGTGGCAGAGCGAGAGTGAGTCTGAGACTGAGGAGTGGGGTCCCCGTCACCTGCATCCTCCTCCTCCTCTTCCTCCTCCATGTCCTCACCGCTTTCTTCAGAGTTGTGGTCAAAACGAGACTCTGGTACTGAGGGAACAGATGGAAAGATCAAACATAAAACCTTCTGGACATAACTAAACTAAAACCAAATGTGTTTTCATGCCTTCATTTACATTTGAACATAATACTGAGTGTAAACAGAGGAAGGGGCCTCATAAAGTTTAGCTCTGCACTGCTAAGACCTCTGTAACTCTTTCTTTATATAATCATAGTTCAGGAGCACTTGAATTCTTGGCATTTGTAGCATGATTCTTAAGCACCACATAATGGTAGGACAGAAATCTCAAACTCAGGTTTTCTTGATAATGTAAATACTTTTAATGCAGTCAAACTTTTACTGTATTTCCTGAGTAAGCTTGGCTTTTACCTACAAGCACTAAATAAGTTGAGGACAGCCTTTCTGGCCTATGAACAGAAACAGTACAGTACTCTGTTTTCTGTTGGTGTGGTGCTGAGGATATTTAATAGAGTTGACTCAATACTGTAACTGCCCCTGTCCCTCTTTTAAGACAAATATAAACAGCCGTTACAGGACAATCATCACACAGGATTATCACTATCATCGACATACAGAACTAACTGAAACAGTACAGACTTAGAACTTCTGCTACATTGTACTATGCAGCATCAGATAACAGTTTTTGGAACAACATCTGTAGTGCTCTGGTGATGTGGGCATTGAATCACATTACATACTTTCAATTTTGCTGACTGAGAAGTGAACTTATTTCACTCAACACTACAAAGACAACTGTCCTCATGTTTTCAGTACTGACCTGCAGGTATGTGGTTTCCATTTTCCCTCTCATCGTCAGACTCTTCCTCAGACTGCTCATCCTCGCTCACGTCCTCTGAAAGAGACAGCACAGTAATCATTCATGATCATGTCAAATTATACACCTTCAGTGTAATAAAGGACAGACCCCACAGTTACCTGCACTCTGCTCAGACCTGGCCGAGCCTGAGGCTGACTCTTCCTCTTCTTCACCCTCTCCCTCGCTTTGGCTGCTGGACTCCTCCTCTTCCTCCTCATCATCTTCTTCCTCTTCAGAGCCTGAGCCAGATGCTACACAAAAACAAATAATAGGAATAAACATTGACTCCACAAGAGTACTAAATTAAGACAATACAAACAACACATATTCTGTTTACAGCTCTAAAAATGACATACATTTGGAGGGATGTAACTATTAATGTAAAAAATAGATCCTAAAGTGTGGTCTACACGAAAAGACCGCTCCCATTATTTGATTTAGAATTAATGTCAACTTTACTTTGAGGAAGCCCTGCACATTCTTGCCCAGCATGTTTATTCTAATAGATTAAATGGGCATTACCTGATTTTTTGGCTTATTCAACAGTTTTATCACCTAATAGCATATTATAATTAGAATAATTTATGAAAAAGTAAGATCAAAAGATGTCATCTGGGGTTTTAATCGATGAGTATGTTCAGCACATACTGGAGGCTTTGTCCAATCACATGCTCACATGTTGCAAGGTCTAGACTCATGGACAGTAACACTGGTCTACACTGAAGTAATGGCTATCAATAGAACAGATAAGTGTTTAATTTAGCGCAGGGTGCATCTACTTACACAACAAAACAAAAAGAAAGCAAAAACAAAAAGAGGGTAACCAAAGTAAAATGGGGACAAATACCGACAGTATCACATTAAGTTGCTGCTAAACTCTGAGCTAGAAGTTGAAGGTCACCTCTAAGCTTTGGTTTGATGTTAGGGTTTAGTATATTGTGCTGGCATGCTGGTCCAGTTTTACTTTTTTCAACAATAGGAAAGCAAGAAAGGCAGCTTTGGTGGGTGGGGTAAAAACAGGCAGTAAGACAAAAAGAAAAATACCTGTGGAGATTATGTAGAAGTTTTAGCCGTCATCTAAAGAACTTGTTACATATTACTTGGCTATGATTCATTTTGCACTCTGATCTGTTGATGAGTGGCCAGCCACTGTAACTGTTTTTATATTTAATACAAAGATTTTTGCATTTGGGTTGGATTTCTTGGTGGCAGAACACAGGGATGCAGATGAAACTAACTCTAAAACTAGCTAATGCAACCAACCAAAGAAACAAAGCATCACATAAAGTACTCCCCATTTTAGATGAACAGTTACAATTAATCTGACAGGGCTCCTATCGAGGAGAGTTGTTATCAATCAAATGGATGAGTGAATAGGTCTGACTGACCAGGCTAGACAAGACCAGGCAGTCTTGTTTTAATTAAATATCTTAATTAAAGACAACTCAGGCCTGTGTTATTTAATGTACTGTATTATGTTATTGTGTGTTCATTAAGAGAAAAATCTTTGCCTTCTCATCCATTCAATACCTATGGAGGATTCTGCAGTGCTGGTCTTTCGCTCATTGTCGCTGATGTCCTGGAGGTCTGCCAGCAGGTCTTTTATGTCTGGCTTGTCTTCCTTTAGTGCTGCACATTTAAACTCAGTGTTACTCTGGCATATAAGTAATCATTTTCTCTGAGGTCATTTAACTGAAGGAAATTGTTTTCACTGATACTGTCTGAACTCACGAGCAGTTTTCCTTGTTTCACTGGGTTCAGACCTCTCTCTTGGAGCCCAAACAGGACTGCGGCTGCGGTGTCTCTGTTTTGGTTTGTCGTCATAGTCATCGGGCAGAGGACGATGGTGAGACGGCCCTGCTGGTAAAGAAATTGTTGTATTGTAGTCACAAATCAGAGTATATATTCAAATTGTCATGGTCTAAACACACCCTAAGATCTGCAGATGTCCTTTATCTGGCATTTAACTGAAACTCAGTGATGAAAAACAGGCTTGTGAAGTAGCTCTGACCTTGGCGCCAGTCTCCTCGCTCTTTGCGTCTCTCCTCAGCTCTCCTCTCACGCTCCTTTAGCTCGCGCTGCTCCTTCAGTTCTCTCTGTTCCTTCAGTTCTCGCTGCTCCTTCAGCTCACGTTGCTCTTTCTGCTGTTCACGTAGCTTCCGGTCTCGTTCTCGCTGACGCTCCAGCTGCTCCAACCGATCACTGTGGACCAAGCACAAAACAGACAAAACACTATTATTCCACTGGCCATTTTTTATTGTACCTTTAATGCAAGTCCTTGAAGTTGTCTAAAAAAAGCATAAGTGTTTAGCACATGTAAAAAAGGCAGTTTAAGTTTGTCTAAATGTTTAAGTACCAGACATTTCTTCTGTACTGACAACAAGGTAAGGTTTTTCAGTGGACATTTTAAGTTCAACAGTTCATTAACAGTAAAAGTCACAAGAAGTTATTTTGTTAAATGTCAAAAAGCTCTTTGAAGATTTCACATGATGGTCTACAGTGGTATCTTTATAATGAATCTGTTAAAGCTATCGACTGTGATGCAACATGTACCGCGTTGGGGACGAGTTCAACATTGTATTTTGACAATGAGATGCTGACCGCTCTCTTCGAGAATGAGCTCTGGCTTGTTCTCTGCGTTTTTGCCGCTCCCAGTCTCGCCGGGCCTTATCCTCCTCCCAGTGTCGCTTCCTGCGGTCGCTCTCTCGCTCTTTTTCTTTCTCTTTCGGTCGCACATGTTTCCCTGAAGATAAAGCATGAGGCATAAATGGGTGTACTTCAGCAAAAGTGCTAAGTAGATCAAACTAAGCCCTCCGCACCTCCTTCAGCAGAGTGACTGCGATGCCGTCTCTTGTCTTTTCTCTTCTCCTCTTTTCTGTGGTGAGATTTGTCTTTTCTTGCTATTTGCTGTGGAGGCTTGATCGCTAGTGATTCATCTTCTTCTCCCCTTAACAGACCCATACCATTCACATTTATAAAATCATAGTTACATCAATGTTTAACCACAACTGTTATTGGATATTTTTATATACCTGTCCTCAGTGGAGTCCTCCCGAGTGTATGGAGAATTACGAATTGTTATTTCCATTTTCTGATCCCGTAATTCTCCTTCCTCCGGAGTGTCGCGTTTGGATTCCCGATCATCCGCCTGTGAAACTGGGTCCTGTGTGAACTGTACACAGGAAGAAGAGAATGTATGTCAACCTACACTCATCTGTCAGGTAAAGTTTACAATAAATATTATATTAAAAGTGTATTATATATTATGTATATAAGTGAAGTATGTGGATATGAGAGATATTATAAGGCATTACATTTTTTTGGCGCTTGGGGTCGGTCCTTTCTTCTAATTCTCTTCTGCGTTTTTTCTCCAGTAGGATTTCATCAAGAGTTTTTACTTTCCAGGTGTCCTTTTCGTCCCCCATCAGCATCCAATCTTCGCCTGCACAGCACAGGAATCATTTTACATGTCACACACAGCTTCTTAAAGGCATAAGCACAATGCACAGACTGTGCCCACACTAAATAAAAATCTGTTTACCAGAGTAATTTGTCTACTACTTTGGCTTTACTTTTATAATAAGGTAATGGTAGCATAGTAATTAGGTTAGTTACTATCATCGTGTTACGAAATACATTTTAGAGAAGGCTGAAGAGCGGCAGTAGTTAAGACTATTACCTAAGTTGTAATGCTTTTAGAAGCGTTTATACGAGCTTTTAAATTTTATTGCTACAATACTGCGACAGCTTTTCAAGTTGAAGTAATAAAAACACACGAGGTTGGTGGTTGCTCACATACACAGTGAATAATGGGATAAATGTATATCTTAGCGTAAACTGGGTCTGATCTTTGGTTTCTAAATTGCGATCTACAGCCCAGCCCACTACTTGGAAACGTCTGCTGCGTTTGCCTATGTTGTTGTTTAGCGGGAATGCTAAGAAGAGCTAGCGTTAGCGTTAGCAAAGTAGCATAAGTGATTGGCGCTAAAGTCATTTTATAATGAACTACAGCACTAGAGCCAACAGCGGTTATACAGGTAAAAGAATTTATCCTAACTATGCAATTGCTGAGTTTATTACGCTGTTACTCGATGCCTTGTAGTAGTAATTAGGAAGACAAAAACGAGCAGTAAAACGTTAAACAAACCTGAAATACGCGTAGCGGTTTTATGGCACACCGGAAGAGCTCAACGTGGTGCAAACGCAAACTGAGTATAATTTCCGGTGGAAACAAATACTTCCTCCTATAAGATTAGCATACCCCAAACAAAATTATTGCTAAATTTGAGTAATAAAATAATAACGTCCTCGATTCTTATTGGTAATTTTCATCTAATTTAAATGAATTAATTCCAATCCCTTTCTGTTCATCCCTTCCAAATTAATGCATAATAAAAGCATACAAACATTTTATTTTATAATTATTTTTATTTATATAAAAGTACAGCACAGTAAAATAAAAATGTTGCTTTGAAAATCACACTACAGTTGTAGTACCCTTTAGTTTCACCTTACAGATTGTTGAAAAAAAAAAGAATGGTTGTCATATCTTATGTCATATGTTATGGCCCAGAAAAGTGGGGAAAATTCTCACTGTGTACATTATAACAGTTCAACACAACAAGGTGGAGAATAGTACAGCAGTATGCTGTGCATTTGTTTTTGGAACAACAGAGGATGAAATGCACAAGAACTCACAACTTATTCACAACTACCATAAGACTGTACAATCAATCAGTCTATGGAAGCAAAAGTTGGACTCAATTAATTATCTTTTTCATTAATTGAAGGAGACCTAACAAATGAATTAAAGTTGAATTAAATTGAAATGACAAGGAATCTCATGCGTGACTTTAGAGTGTTCAATAGTGTGTGTGTGTGTGTGTGTGTGTGTGTGTGTGTGTGTGTGTGTGTGTGTGTGTGTGTGTGTGTGTGTGTGTGTGTGTGTGTGTGTGTGTGTGTGTGCGTGTGTGCGTGAGAGAGAGTAAGTAAGTAAGTAAACCATCATCTTTACAATACAACAATCAATAACATATTAATGTCACTGTATAATCTTGTGAATTCAACCACAAACAGCTTCACATAACTCTGCAA
Organism: Rhyacichthys aspro; assembly: GCA_036850595.1. Lineage (NCBI taxonomy): Eukaryota > Metazoa > Chordata > Actinopteri > Gobiiformes > Rhyacichthyidae > Rhyacichthys > Rhyacichthys aspro. The sequence goes on from CM072154.1 coordinate 4,103,000, forward strand.
TCGGTGCCATGTGCTATCAGCAGAGGAAGTGTAGAAACTGGAGATTAAGTTAAGCACCCAGGGCCTGAACTGACCTTTATCACAGAGTCATAAGAAGGTGGAACAAAAACTTTACGACTGAACTATGACCAAGGCCTTCTAGTAATCAGAAGGCAGCTCTGTTGGTTCACTGCAGCTTTTAAATGCGTTGGAGGTAAGAGCTTCTAACATTGGTTCATGGTCAGTCAGGTAAGACGATTAGGTTACTTAATCAAATCATAGTTAATGTAGCACGTGGAATCAAAGCCATTTTGTATAAGTTAGGTTTTCCTTGCAGCAGTGTGAGACATTCATTAGCTTCTCTGGTTTTTTCAGGACTGAAAAGCAGTGAAGGGCATTTTCTGCTGTCCCCTCTTCCAAATGGAGTCTAGCAGTGGTGCCAGAGTGCAGTATGACCGCTGGAACGAGGACAACATCAACATGGATGTGGAGGCTAGCCAGTCCACTCTGATGAGGTGAGGCTTACACACACCTGTCTGTAACCCAGTTAAGAATGAGACTGATGCGGAGCTGTCCTTAGGATCTATAGCAGAATGTGTGTGGGCAGTGCGGGGATCGCTGTGAAGGCCGCCGGGGCTCTGGCTGCTCTGGTGTCTCTGTACATCTTGGGATATGTGACTGGATTCTACGTCCACAGGTGTAGCGGAGCCTGAGAGACAAAGACCAGACGCAACATGTAAACAACAAACTCTACAAACAAAGTCATGTCCATGTATATAACATTATTACTTAGGCCTATTTAATCAATATACAATAGAATTGATATTTACTCTGTAGAAAAGTCCATTCTAAATCTCTATGAATGCCTTTATGTTAATGTATATGGTACTGTAAAATAAAAAGAAGCTATGTGTAATATGTATTTTTAATATCTATGCTGTCTGGAGTAGGCTGTGTTCAATGGTTCAATGCTAAACAGCTATCTAACATGGCTCCAATAAACATGCGTTCTTGACACGTTTTATTTAAGAATTTCACTTTTTTTCTCAGAATGGGTATTGGCAAATAGAAACAAAAATCATAAGGGAAAACAAAATGTATCTTTTTATTATTATTATTAATAATAATAATAATAATAATAATAATAATAATAATAATAATAATTGTTGTTATTATTATTATTATTATTATTATTATTAATTTAGCTGCTCAATACAGCACACTAGCAATGCTGCTACATTCAGTTTCAATATAACAACAAAATGAGAAATAAAAGCTGATACTCTTGTACGAGTAACAATTATCATAATAACAACAAAATATTATCAATTAAACGGATTAATTGTCCTAGGTGACAAAGTCTAAGATAAATACAAGGCACTACGAATGAGAGCCATGTTTCTTTTCCAAGTGGCACAAAGACACTATTACTGAACAACCACAAGGCACTGAACAACTGCATTAGTTCATAACATGTGTCCTTTTCCATTTGAATGCAGATTGAGTTATCAAGGGTCAAGGCCACGTTTACAACAACAATTGCTGCCCAAAGTGCTTTACAGGTTTTAATTTAAAATAAAATCAATAAATAAACCAAGATAAAAGAGAAGAAGAGCGATGTAAAACTCAAGACATTCCAAATTAAAGCAGGTAAAATAAATACAACCAATAGTCAAAGGCACAGCTGAAACTGGTGCAAAGAGAAGGTTTTTTTTGTTTGTTTGTTTTTGTTTTTTTATAGGCTACATCAGGTCTTTAACAGCATTTTTACCTCATATACTTACAGTACATGAGGATGTCAATGTAATGATGACTTTAGGAAATGGAGTTCTTTGCAGTGGTAATACTGCAGATTAACTTTGTCTATAACCCTCTCCTTCTGGTTTACGAAATGTAACATCACTGAAAATGTCCTGCTATAAAGACAGCATTGACCCAATAAAAATCATCACAGAGACTGAAGAAATAAAGAAGTAAACATGTCCTGGAAGACAGTGCGGTGCTGCCCTCATGTGGAGAGATGGCTCTTACTGCTCATGTGGCAAAAGAGAAGTTATATCACTTCATCTATAATTTAACATGTACATGCAAAAATACTGCTTTTATGTACACTATAGTTTGAATTTTGTAATCATTATATAATTGCCTACCTCTGAGTACAATTATGTGCAAAGGTTTTATTGGAATTTTATTTTTAGTATAACTTTTGCATCAGTATTTGTGTATAAACTTTTTATGGGCTGTGCATTATTTTTCAGAACAAGGAATGAATTATGAATTGTTTTTTTCTCTTTTTTATAAGTTCTTTTTAAGGCACCTGGTCCCTTAAATCTCTAAGATAAATTTGTCAATTTTCCAAATCAGTATCTAGTAAACTGTCAGGCAATTTGCTGGGAAGATTGTGATATGCATTGTGTGTAGTGAATGTATATCCAGATTTACCTTCTCCTTTATTGCCAGTTTAGATACTTACATTCATTACCCCATTATCCCAACAAATCATCAGCCTCAGACATTCCCAGTATTGCCAGGTCAATTGTGAACAGGAAGGCGTGGGAATGCTGTGGGATTGAGGGACACTGTAATTTACAAGAGATGCTGGGAATTGACTGTAACTTTGTGAGAAAAGGCTCTTTTGAGAACAGTGTAAATAAAGCAAAGGATACATGAATGCTACCATACAAGCTTTGTATTTTTGTGCATTGCAATGTTTTTATCCGGAGCCAGTGAGACTATTTAGACAATGCAATGTACTTTATGTTTATCACTTAGCAGTATTGATGTTTTAAGACCATCATTTGCATCCATACTTAAAATCTACATTTTAAAGGGCAGCCTTGCTCTGGGACAGCCGTGCTCCGGTCTAAGGGAAATCCGTCAGTGTGACGTCAGAGAGCGTAGACCCACCCCGGGGAGGCGGGTGTGAAGAGGCCCGGCCCCGCCCCCAGCCCTCAGCCCGCAGCGTGTCTGCGCCTGATCGAGCAACATGAAACATGGATGAGGAGGTCGCCGAAAGTTGGGAGGAAGCGGCTGATAGTGGGGTAAATGATAAAAGCGCAACAAATGTTCAAGTTACAGTGAAACATGTTTTAGTCGCTATGTTATATTTTGATAGAAAGGAGAAGATGATCTCCCTGCGCTCTTCCTATACACGGCTTCCTCAGGCCAACAATGTGGCTAAAGCTAACGTTAGCTTCAGGAAACTTGGTCAGCTAATCTGAGGTAGCAAGCAAAATTAAATATGGCCAGACACTGGAGTTTTATTTTTACTGAGTTAACATTCAAAGTATCATATCCGAAATGCATTTTCTAGTCCTAAAGTGCTTAGGTAGTGGCTGCACACTGTGGGTAATCTTTATAATTTGATAAGTGTATCTGAAGTTTCAGTTGAGTGCTATTGCTAGTTGACGTTAGCACGCACAGTTAGCATGAACTTAGCTGGGGCTAACAGTTTCAGCTAGAGGTCTCAGTTTTAACATCGGGTCGCTTCTGCACAGAGAAACACGTCCCACACACTGTGATTAAAGTCTGTTAGTCTTAAATTCTAGTTGTTTATATTGGAGATAGTTGTAATTTATCAGCATTAAATAGTGTTTTCACTTTCAGCTCACGACAGGTTAATTAACTCACTAAAGACTACTGTCCACCCAAACCAGTGTATTATTGCATATAACACTTTGATAGTTTCTTTAAACACGGGTGATTGTCTCTTTCCTACGTTTACTTTTACACCAACCATGAAATGTATTTTATTACAGCAGATGTGAAATGAATTCTTACTAACGTCTAACTTACCTAGCTTCTTTTGTAAGCTGCTAACAAGGGCTAGCCGTGTGCCAGTGGAATGTTAAGGCAAACTAACAACTTAATGATTTTCTGTATTCTACCGCGTTTTCACATAGTGGTCAGCTGTGTGGTGGTTAGAATGGACAGGTTGGAATTAAATATGTTAAATATGGGAAGGTGAAAACGAAGTAAAATGATTGAGAAGTAATACCTTAAGCATAATTTAGGTGAAGTTTGTATGTCCTCTGAAGGTATTTCTTGTGGTAAAAATGTTTTGGTTATTAAGTGACACTACAATGGAACACATATAAAAATCACTCTTGAATGTCTATTACAGTCCAACCTGTCTATTCTTACCTGTTAGTTTTTTGACAGAGAATCACTTTTCCAGCACTAACTCTATTAATGCACTCCATGTTATCATTTAGCCTAAATAAAATACACAAAGTTCAGCTGAAAAAAACCTTGTCAACAGTTTTCTGCAGCCGTAAGATGTCAACGTCACACGGCTAATGTTAGCGAAGTGACTGTGTTATGACTTGGCAGCTGTCCCGCACATGTATATAAATAGCCTGAAACAGAATCCAGCCCCCGATCCACTCATGCACTTGCTTAATAACCTGCTGCACTTGCCTTGTTTTTAATTTAGCTTTTTAACAAATTTAATTATGCTCATTATAGAAATGTTGTGCCTTTTCTTCCTTGTAGGAAATGGAAAGACGGTTAGAGGAGAAGCTGAGGATCACCCAGAGAGAAAAGTAAGGACCTGACACGCAGGAAACACGTGTGTCCTATATTTAAATAGTTGATTGCAACATTGTCCTCTTTAAACACACAAGCTAATCAATACCTGTAATAACAAATTATTTCAAAAGGATAAATGTCTGTAAATGTTTTATTACCACTGGCTGATTTTTCTGAGCAAATCTGTATAATGTCTTCTGTTGTGTCAGAGAGTCCAGTAACAACTCTTCGCGGTCCCCACTAAAGACGGCCATGGTGATCCAGGACGACTCTCAGCCAGCGGCGCCTCCTCCTCAGATCCGCATCCTAAAGAGGCCTGCCAGCAATGGCTCCTTAGGGTCGCCCCTGAACCAGAACCGGCCCACCCCGCAGGTAAAGTCTCTGGCCCAGCGCGAGGCAGAATACGCCGAGGCCAGAAAGAGAATACTGGGGAGCGCCTGCCCCGAAGAGACCCCTCAGGACAAGGCCAACACTGAACGGTATGAACAGACTCAAATAGATTTTTAAAATCTTGGATTTTTCAAGTACTAGATTGAATATTTCAGTAGTGCTTAACAGGTTTATTGCCTAATATCTTCAGGCACTGGGGTTTGCTAAAATGCGTTCCCCTGTTGCCAATGCATGCTGAAATTCTTATAAAGTGCATGTGAACAAGGTCTTTCATTGAACCATAATTGGTTTTCAAAAGTGGTTCGTATTTCCTTTTTTTTGGCATCCGCCCATTGGGACCATAACAGTAAAGTCATGGCTTTAAAGTAATGAAATGAAAACAGCAGTCTGTTGATTGAATTACACAAGAATTGAGAGAAACTAATTTTAATGATAATTCTGTCCAGTGTTTGTTGAAACAGGACAGACAGCTCATTTATAATCTCTGACAACAGTACACAGGAAATTTTATTCACTCACTTATTCATTTTTGTAAGAGGAGGTCTATGAAATACTTTGTTATAATAAATTATTCCCTACAGTAGGCAATAGTCAGCACGTCTTCAGTTTGGAGAAACAGAATGGTACATGCTTTGTGTTTGTATGGCTGCTAATACAGCCAGTGAATTTTTTAAAATTTTCATTTTTATTATGAGTTACAAGGCTTCTAAAACAGCTCTTTGTGTGTGATAACATATGATAGTTTATGTTTATCGAGCCCCAGAAAAGCACTCATAATACAAGTTCCTCAGTGTGTCTATTCGAACCAAAATTTGAGACAGATCTCAGCAATAAACATTAAAGATATATCCTATATAGATTGGCCCCATTTAGTCTCTGTGCTTTGTTTCCTTAAACTGTTTACTGTACAGAATTAGTCAACTATTGAAAAGTATATCCTTTGTGTATGACATTACACTGACATTTAAAGGTTTGATTAAAACAAACTTTATGACTCATTTAAAATCATATGATTTGGTTGTGTGATGGTATCACTTTTATGAGGCTAATGATATCATTGCCACCTGCTATTACTGAACTGATCCATACTGCTCAAGGAAACTGGGCTTAACTTAGCTTCCAAGTAGGGCTAATGTTACGGTGAGGGTATGGCTAAAAGATTTCATAATCAATTTAGGGTTTTAGGCTCCTTGTTAGTCTAGTGGGGAGCCTGTCATGCGGGAGACCTGGGTTTAATAAGCCAGTGTACCTTTGTGCCCCTGGGGATTTTCAGGGTCTTTAGCATCTGTACACTCACAGCCATTATGTCATCTGCTCTGTGTAAAGAAACTGGAAAAAGAAACTTAAAAGTGTTCAGTTTGATTCACAATGGAGATATTTTTTACATAATCAAATGAAGTAGATTTATTGCCCAGCCTTATTTCAATAAAACACATTTTTCCAAGCTTAGATACCAGTGTTGTTATTGGTGAAAAAAAAGACCACTGCGTGTTATTGATCCTCATTTGCTTTCTCCGAGCAGGCCAGGGCGCAACAACTTGACATCGCCTTCAGAGGACGCCCGATCGAACAATCACGCGGTCCGCCAGCCAGTCGGCCCAGACGGCACCCAGGGATTCAGACAGCACAGATAAACGGGGCCAAGGGGGCGCCATACGGGAGAGGAAACAAAGAACCACCCCAGAGTAAAGACTGTGTGTTCCACCCCCCACCCCCCTTCCCTTGAGTTCGGGCAAAAGGGGTCCCCCTTTTTTCTTCTTCCTCCCCATTTTCAAGTCTGTGAACACTGTGATTAAGGACATCTGCTGGACTCACTGTGACGACCTTGATGATGTTCCCTTTAAGAGGTGCCCTGCGTCTTCCTTCAGTCCACTTCCAGATGACAAGCAAAGACTTTTGAAGTAAGGTCGACTGAAAAGGAGCCGTGGGGCAAAAAATGAGATGAGCTGGTGCTTGTACAGCAGCTTCTCCTCAGCAATAATATCACATCAACTTTTGACTTTCTCGATTTATTTTTCGTTTGTTTTTTTTTTTGTGCAGATGTTGGTTTGTTTGTCTCGCTTCTTCAAAAACTCTATACTAGGGATGCACTGATACTTTTTGTTTTGCAATATTCTTAAGTCTATCAGCAGTATTTTTTATTTTTTTCTGAAATTTCTACCAAGTACTGACTGGTTCATTTGCAAATAGCGTCATCAGTGCACCCCTAATATGCGCAATGCCATTTCGTTTGTTTTTCTTTTAATCAAAGGTGAGGGTTGTGTGTCAAGTTGTATATTTGTCACGTTTTGTTTACGTTTTTTTTAAAAGCTTTTTTTAACGGTCTTCCCCAGACTTTTAATTTCAACTCTATTTACAGTAAAAAGGAGTTTTAAAGTAGCTTTTCTGCCTTTTTGTATGAATGACGTCACAGGTATTTTAATCAAACGAACCAAAACCTGTTTTAAATGTACATACGTCAGTTATAAATCGGATTATTTAAAGGCGGCAAAGTCAAAAGTAGGGTCGGGAATGAATTTACTGCTGTTTGTCTTTATCATCTTCGTCCGAGGTGTGCTCCGTTCATGTCCCTCACTGATGTACGCAGGAACTCAGGTACAAGTGAATGAGACTGAATGAATGAAATGAACCAAGATTGTATTTTTTGCCTGTGGGCTCTTAACAAGTCCGTGTTTAAAGCTGGAATCGGCACTTTGCCAGAAAGTTCTACACAGAAAGTCTGACGTGTATCAGCCTCCATATTGGAAAAAAATGTCTAACTGCCAGCCTTTTTGTCTTGCTTGCGTTTAACTGCATCTGGTGTTTGTGCTGCTGGACTTAGGTTTTAAAGCATTTTAGTTCAGAGTAGAATTTTAAAAGCCATACTGAGTGGTGCACATTGTCAGTAGAAACAATAATTGTAACGGTTGTTTTCAGCTCGTGCCTCCCGTGTCACATCTCTACTTCCTGGTTGTTTTTATTTTTTGCAGTAGTCAAACTTAATGAATATCAGAACTCAGATTACCGGCAGGTTTCCAAACGGCAGGAGATGAGCTCTGAGTGAGGACATAAACTGCCTGTAAATACTGATTTAATAAAATGATTTACAACAAATGCAAGGTGTCATACTCGTGAACTAATATTTTACCTCAAATCTTGTGCTTTTACTATGCCTCAGAAAAACACAGGGTTCCCAGTCCTTTGAAGAAATAATTTTCCCATTATTTTCTTAACTGTTCAGGATTTTCTAATTATTTACTACAGTTAGATTTAGTCCTTGGTTTTCCTATTATGAAGGGTTGAAGCACTGTAATTGTTCTGTTACTCACTGCTTCCATTAAACTTCACAAACTACAGTGGCCTCAGAGGGTCAAACCTTTAGCACAGTTTTGAATTAAAGTTGCACAAACGTTTGCAAACAAAGAGTCCAAAATATAGTTCACGTTTTTTTAAGACATCCAGGTTACTTCAATGACTGGACAACTATTGTGAATTTACAGTTTTATGGATGGTTCAAAACCAAACATTTCAGACTTTTATGTAGAGTAAAAAAGTTCTTGTGGAGCTACCTTAATTCTGTTTTTCTGTTGCAGATACCATATAGCATTTTGAGTAATGGTCAATTACACCATCCGGTCAAACAAAATGTAAGAACATAGATTTAAGAAAGATTTGGTATTGAATTTTAAGTGAAAGTGAATCTAGAGTAATTTTGACAGGAATTCTTCCCTTGGCACTGAAAGCTGAACATTTTATAAATATATTTGGAGCTGTAATAATGATAGACAATGATGGTTTGCTTTAAATTCTTCAATCAATAAAGGCCTGGAAAGCTTAAATTTGCAAAGTTAGATGTGAGAGGCCACATTTAACCAGTTTTTGATCCTGATTTTGACTATAAAGAAACAGGAATTGTAAACTTTGTGTGGTGTGAAAAACACTCATCAGCTCTATAATGTAACTAATGCCTTTCATATTGTGAGGCATTTTAGGAGGCATTATCTGTGTACATCACAAAAAAAAGAATGTAGCAACACAGACAATGGAGTTCCTCACTGTTTTTTTTTCTTCATTGAACGGAAAGGCCAAGCATTTTAAGTGGTTTGAATAAAATAGGAAGATCCACTGGTTTACCATTTGGAAAAAAAAGTCGTTTAAACCTGCTTGTAATAAAATCGACCACATGCCCCTTTACATAAAAATAATTTTATTTATAGAATTTTACAGGAATTTGCATTGCTCTTGTGTCTGGTTGACAACAGTCTGACAGAGGGCAGGTGTGTGCTAGCTCAGGTAGATGACTGTGTTGTCTGTGGGGAACAGTGTCTGGTTCAGGGGCGGCCATGACGGTGACTCTGACAGCTGAGAGTCCAGCCGTTTGTACTGCTTCTTTGACGGACGTCTCCCTCGAAGCAGGCGCAGGCAGTTCAGGAGACCTAGGTCTATGAGCATCTGAAAGAACAACAGCAGCACTCTGTAAAAACTGTCACTGGATGCGTTCACATTGGGGGCTTTCACATCTGAGCTGTTTGGTCCAAACCAAACTCTCAGACTGTGATTTGGACCAAACAGCTGCTCTAATGTCTCGGTCCGGACCAAAATGAACCAAGGTATGGTTTGTTTGTAGAGTGAAAGTATGTGTACCAAAATGGACCAAATACAGGAAGAACAGATGGAAGCAGACAAAAGGGAAACATATCTTTTGGGTTTAAAAATACACTAGACTCACAGATGTTTTATGATTTGTATGACACTTTTTTCATCTCACATTTAACAAGTTAAATTTAGTGCAGACCTTGGTAGCAGATTTTTATGTGTGAAAAGGAAAGGGAAAAGTTCCTGGCTGTTCAAATATGTCAGATTAGTGTTGATCCTGGTGCTGAGGTGCCCATGAGCATATCATCAGTCACAATCCCAAAGTAATCAAGTTAACACAAATCTGAGCTTTAACTGTACATTTAATACTACTTAAAATGAACACAGCATTAAAACAATAATATGATCCTCTAGCCTCACAAACACAGCTGTGTATGTTCATATTTATAGAGAGTTTCAGTCTAAGGGGAAGTTACACAAATGTCACTCGAATTATTTGAATCATGAAGTTTGATCTATTCACACTGACATAAACAAATTAGATCTGGCCAAAGATGAATGGAATATGTGGCTCTTTCCTAATAAGGTATTTGTGGGAGACAAAACTAAGCTAAAGTGCTTATTAATATAGACTTGTAAATGCTGATATTATGTGACATTCTTACAGGCATACTCACCTCCACTACTAAACAAGTGAAGAAGTTGACAGCAGCCACAGCGACAAGCAGAAGCTTGAAACCCATGTCGTCGATAGTGTAGAGTTTAAGAAATATCCGAATGAAAGACAAAGGATACACCACCAGCCACGTCATGAGTCCAAAGAAGACCAGCAGCAGCAGGAGGAACAGCACTGTATAGACACAAGCAACCAGATTCAGATCATGTACTATAGTAATTACTTGTTTCTATAGTTGACTGTCATTCATAAGCACAAGCTGTGAATTCCGGCCTTTAGTTGTTCTCTTTATATCAAGATGAATAGAATACATCCAGCTGGACAATTTAACATAAAGACTTTGTGTTAGGGTTTCATATAAAAAAATATATGGAACATCTAGTGTGCTCTGTATTTAATCTTCAGGGTCACTAAGTATAAGGAATGGGACAAAATAAACCAGCAGTAATGACTCACCATTATAGTAGAGTGGTTTCTTGTGAGGAAAGCCCTTGGTGACCACTACAGCCATGAAGATATACTGGAAACCAGTCACAGCAAACATGCTAGTGTCCTCCATGTTGGGCCAGTTGTCTTCTCCAGGTATCGTTGCATTGAGGGGAACATACCTACGTGGGACAAATTACATAATTTATGATTAATATAACTGAGTGTAGGAATATTTGACTTTAGAGGGTTTTATTATATCTATTGTTACTATAATAAGATGTCAGTGTGTTGTGCACAGACAAAAGTGCTAAACCTGCTGTCTCACCACCTACTACACAGTCCTGAACTAGTAGTAAAGGTTGTTCTGTGTAAAATCAATGTTGATAGTGTCATACACTGGCAAATTAAGGTTGTGTGAACTCATCTTCCATATTTAATGTCAAACAACCAAAAAAAATCAGAACTCAAGGGGAAATTCAAGACCTGTTGTCTTAAGATATGGAAACTTTATTTTGAAATTTATAAAGAGCTTCACACAAAAATATAAAAAAACAAAAAACAAACCTGGCTGAGGAGTCTGCAGTCCTGTCACCGGTTCTCCCGACTCCGCTCTCCCCACCCCCAAAGACAGCAGTATAGGTGAATGGTGACCTAAAGTGCCTAGTGGATGAATGTGAGGAATGGTTGTCTGTCAATACGTAAGGTCACCCGACGAACGGCCACGTCAGTACCCTAGCCCAAAGATGCTGGGATAGGCTCCAGCCACCCGCGACCCCACAAAGTGGGATAAGCGGTAGAAGATGAATGAATGCATTTATACATTTACAGTTTTTGTAAAATGGACAGTCTTTACTTCAATGACAACTAAAACAAACTGGGTCACATCAGGACTGGAGTCATCCAAAATGTCTTTCTCAGGTTTTTCTCAGTTTGGATCATGCACAGATGAAGTAAAGTGTACTTTTTAAGCAGACTGTACTGTTCTGTTTTGGGTTTAGTGTCATCCAGTACAAGTTAAGTCAAAATATTTTTTTTGTGTATCTATTGTTCTGTCTTACTATTTTTGTATTGTTTGTTTTTTTTATTTTTATTAACAGAGAATCTGAAAATAAAGTTAAAATGAACAAAGAATGATTTTACTGTGGTTATTTTGTGCTATAAACCTGTCACTGATGGCTGTATTAAAAAAGCATCACCCTGACCTCTCTGACTTTGACATCTGTTTTATTCACCAAAAAGAGGAACCAGAAATCAAAGCAGTGCAATGTTCACTTTTTCTACTTCTCCCTCTGCAGGTGTTGCATAACGTTTGGTTTACTGACCAGTCCTGCGACGTGGTGAGTATCTCTGCGCATATCTGGGCCACTACTATCAAACAGGAATGGATGATGAGGCTGCCTAGAACCGGGATAGACCAAAGACTGGCTGGCGGTCTGGTTTTATGCAGGTCATGGCTCGGGCCTCCTTTCCCCATCACGATGGCAAGCGCTGTGACGAGGACCAAGTCACAAAACAGGAACTGCAGGTCGGCAAAGTTTGTCTTCATCTGGAGGCATACAGTAAAAAGAAACACATTCATTCAACCAAGACAAAAATTCCATTGTTATTTATAGAAGCAGCAAGCAGCAAGATTTCTGGTACCATCATCATCATCATTACATCAGTAATAACATTTCTGCATTTAAATACCAACTAAAACTGTTTAAGACAACCAGAAATCTGCTTTCACAGATAGATGTGACAGATGGAGTCCACTGCTTCTACAGATAAATATATGATCTGGAAATCTCAAAAAAACCAAAAAACAAAACAAAAAACAGGTTAGACATTATTGCTATCTCTTGAGTCATGAGTTTAGGTTGAACTTCCTTTTGCATGCCTGTCTCCTTCTGAGTGTGCACACCTCTAAATAAAATGCAAATGATGCCACACAGGCATCCAGGAAGATATTAGTGTAATCTTCAAATTTACACATCCATTTTGAATAAACCTAGTTGTAAATAAACTATTGTTAAAATGGTCATAATAGAACCTCCATGTTGTTTCTGTGATAGATCTGAAGCCTGTGAAGTAAAAGATGCAACTTGATCAAACTGGACCCATATTCACCCTCCTCTTTATACAAAACCACAATTAAAAAATATACTTTAAGGGTTACAAAAGATAATGTTCAGGTTGTGATGGCAATCTTTGTCCAATCACATGCTCACGTACGATTGCTTCCATTTAGTAAATGAAGGGCACTCCCATTGGCTGTTGTTCTACATACTGAATCAATGGCCCAGAGTCAATTAAGACTAGTCTTAACACTATCCCAGTCCAGCACTGGTACCATCTGCTCACACAGCAAACAAACCAGAAAAGGAACAAAAATTGGAAATACACATATACACATACAAAGCATTCGTGAGCTGAAAATAACTGCCAGATCACATTGGTCTAAGCCAGGTGTCATTAACTAAATCTGCTTAAGGGCCAGCTTGTAAAAATAGTTTAAGGTTTGATTTGTAAATATATATTGATTTTGGCTAAATTAGCTCAATTTGTGTCATTTTTCAGTCATTTTAATAGCCATATTTATGTTTTGACTCCACCTATTTTTCCCCTCATGTTCTCTGATTTTGGCCGGATGGAAAGCTGTGGGGGGCCTGATGTGGCCTGCTTGATGATCACTGGTCTAAACTTATAGGTAGAAGTTTGAGGTCAGTTTGGTGTAATGTATTAATGTGTAGATGTGGTCAAATGGCTTGGTTTTCCCTTTAAAAAGTATAAAAACAGGTGTCTGTTGATGTGGGGAGGAGGGTTAAGGAGGGGTAAAATATAAATGTTATAGGTGCAATATGTGATTGTTTAATGTGTACTATTAAGGAGCTGTGCAAGGCTATGCATATTTGTATTAGTATACAAAGGTTTACACCAGTCATTTATGGTCTAATTGTTCAAAATAATAGATTTAAAATGTAATTATGTTAATAGAATCATTTTGGTGTCTCATTGTCTCCTATTGATCATACAGTAAATCAATACAATTGAAATACAAATACATTTATGAAGTAGAGCCCTCCTTACAGTGTAGAGAATGAGCACAGCGGAGAACTGAATGATGCTGTACAGAGCCATGTATCTGAAGAGACTGAAGGACGTGACCAGAGAACAGCGACCCTCTCTGAACAGAAACACAAATACACAGCGGTTAGTGCTGCTGCCACTAAATTATTCATGTAACCCTCGCTCTGTGTAGATTATTATTAGTATTCAAATGGTAATGTTTTCTACCTGATGAGCAGAGGAACACAGCTGATGTTTTGAGTCTTGGAGGTGAAAGGTGAAGCTACAGATGCCTCTGCTTCAGACAGAGAGATGCCCACGTCGGCAGCTCTCAGCGCCCCGCAGTCGTTGGCCCCGTCTCCACACATGCCCACTCTGTAACTGTTCAGAGAAAAGGAGCTCACTAAGATTACACTTCATTATATTCTTAATCCAACCATTCATTAGTATATAACAGGTAATATATTTCAGATTTCAACAAACAGTGCTTAATTTTGTCTAACATTTGTTGTCCTGTTCTTCTTTATAGTCTTAAGTAACATGAAAGTGGGGCTTTATGATGTGACCGCAACAAAATTTTACATTTAAGTTACATTGATTTAGCTTTTTTAGTTTGTAACGTAGATGTGCTTAAGTTGGTGATACATAATCCATTCAAAGAGGATTGTAGAGTGTTTTTATCAGTCTGAAATAATTCATCACATCATTCACCCCCACCAAATAATCCAATGTGCTGTACAGCATAATGCACAAGATTGCACTAATAAGAGATTGTGATTTTTGGTTTGTGTTTTACACAGACAATACATTCTAAATTGTTTAGTTCCTTCTGTGGCCTAGACTCACTTCAGTTTCTGTAGTTCCTTCACCAGCTGAGTTTTTTGGTCCGGAGCCATACGTGCAAATACCGTAGTCCGCATCAACACCTGTGAAATTAACAAATAGGAGAAGTTGTAAAATGCTTGTAAAATGCAACAAATAACAATTGTTAGACAAGGTGTGCATCTAACAAATGTGTCCTTGGGGTCAAAGCTTGATGTTACAATGTAATGTTTTTTTTTCTGTGGTGGACCTTACCTTTGGCAGATACTCTGGAAAGTAGTCACAGAGAGCAGCGAATGACTTGCCATTGATAGCCAAGTGATAGCTATAGCCGCTCTGGTACAAGCCCTGAGAACAGAGAGAGACACAAGAGGTTTAACTCCACATACACTTTATTTATTATACTATGTGTTTTTTTATTTCTAATTATTCTTCAAAATTTGTCATGCCTGAATTAATTTGTATATAAAAAGTATAGAGCCGTGGTTTAGATGTCTTTAAATTAATCTGTTTTACAGTGAAAACATCACAAGCTAGGAATATCAGATGAAATATGAACATTTCTAGTCTATGTGAGAGTGAAACGGATGGTGCCTGATGAATGGGACAGATTTTTTTTCCTTTTTTCACATGAATTTTACACACATTTAGCTTTTTCACAGAAATATAATTGACAGTGGGTACACAATTCCTTTGCCAGCTTTGGACCCTTTGAACTGCAAAATTCAAGCGTTTAAATTCAGGCTTAACAATTATTTATTTAGAATGGCTCTCAACATTTTTTGCAGGACAGCAAACCCTTCTGACTTTGCTTATTTTGTTGTAATTCTATCATCTTACAATTTAAATGTATGCCTTTTTATTCTAATGTCTTTTATTTGTTTATACTTGATGTAAAGAACTAGTCTGTAAATACTTGAGGGATTTCTTGATACATTTTGATTGAGAAGATCAATTTTTATAAAGATAAATGTTCCTTTGAGAGTTGAGTTACCTGAGTGATGACCTCTATGGCGTCCTGTGCAGCAGCTGCATCCACATCCCCCAGACCAAACCTCAGAGTGGGCAAAGACTGGGCTGAGTTGGGGGAAGCTTTGACAAATATCACTCTCTCATCAGATCCCACCATACCACAGTTTTTGGCAACATTAACTGCTGTTAAGATATTGTCCCCTATAAGCAAAAAAATACAGTTATTCATTTTAGGATTGTAAACATATGATATAAAACTGATATGAAAAAGGATAAAATACAATCAGCATACCTGTTACCATGATGGTGCGAATGTTAGCTAGTCTAAGCATGTTGATCACTTTTGGACTCTCTGGTTTGACCAGGTTCTTCATCATCAACAAGCCCAGGAAGTTCATCTCTTTCTCTACTTCCCCTCTTTATAAAAACACATTACTGAATTAATATATTTGTAAAGAATTACTTATACTAGATATTATGGATTTTTTGTGGTTCTAGTGACTGACCGTTCAATGGTCTTTAAGTCTGTGTCTGGATCTATTGGTTTATAGCCTAGTGCAAGAACCCTCAACCCCTCCTGGGAGAAATTAGACAAAGTGGTGGTAAACTGCGCCGGCACTAAAAAAAAGGAAATAAAAATTATTTCAGCAAGTACAGTAAAGATTACTGGAAAAATGTAAGATTTATCCAAGTCAAGAAATAGCACAGATTAAATCTAGTTATTCAGTGTTCAGATTTGTTTTATTTGCTTTTGTCTTTTCTTATTAAGCTACACACATATATTGTAGATTGTTTATGCTGTATATAAAAACTAAAATAAGATTGTTTAGAGAAATTGATGTTAAACACATATATTGATATGGTTCTGACCAGTTTCCTCTTTGCAAAGGCTAGCCACCATCTCTGGGGATCCTTTGATAAAAGCTAAAGCCGACTGTCCCCCAGGAGACACAGTGACCACACTCATCCTTTGAAGGGCCGAGCTGAAAGGAAAGCGTCGAATGATGGCCACTGCCTGTCTGGTGCTCTGACATGTATAAAATACAGATGAAAAATCACTACCTGATCAAAAGTTTCTGAAAGGTTGTTATTCTGAATACAAAGGTCTAGTAATAAGTGTGGAAGGACACACTCACAGGTGCAGATGTGTGCTGCTCTGTGGGAGGTTTCATAACAGCCAGCACTCTGTGACCTCCAAACTCTGAATCCAGTGTTCTGCCATCGCCTGTTGGCTCATGTAGAGTCTGCAGAACAGATACATAGATGACACACATACAAGATGGCCATTTAGACCCCCATTATCAGAATACAAATATAAAGAAACTGGTAATCTCATAATATAGGATACCACTTACAACAATTATAATACAGTGGGCTCTTGGGCATAGTTTTAAAACTTGATATTTCTCAGTTTAGGATTCAAAGTCTAAACGGTGTGGTTGTTGTCTTTTTTTTTCATGATGTAAATGAATGAACCTTCAGAAGCCTTCAGAATCAGAATGTAAAACATGCTGCTAATATGATAGTAAACTATTACATGTGGTGTACCATCTGCATAACAATGCAAGGATATTTTTAAGCCAAATATAGACGAATTATTACTCTTCCTCCAAATATAGACTTACAGTACTGGAGCAAGACTGTGGCCCTCTGTGCTGACATTCAGTGAGAAATAAACTGTAATTATTTAGAAATGTTTTTGGGTAAGAACAACATATTTACATTTCACAGGTAAGAACCTTACCCAACGAGTGGACTCGGACATCTTCAGCTCAAGAGGGTCTCCCAGAGGCTCTCCATGTAGCAGCGTCAGAGTGTGGCAGCAGGCCAGTCCCGACAGCATGGGCCCTGGTCTCAGAAGACTGGGATCTGACACCAGTTCAGAAAACCCTGCACGACCCCCTTCCATCACACCCCACACATCCAGCCCGTCCTCTGTCAGAGTCCCTGTCTGGGCCACAGAATCTCTGAGTAACTCTTACTGTATATAGACTGGAATTTCTGAGCTCCTGGTTTGCCTTTACCTTGTCAAAGCAGAAGACAGACACCTTTCCACTGACATTAATACGCGGTGGACTGATGCAAAACACCCCTGACTTCTTGAGCCGCTGTTGGGCGTATATGGTGGCTGTGGTGATGGCAGCAGGCAGGGCAGGGGGCACCACGATGGTCACAATGTCAAAGGACCGCACAATAATATCCTTCACAGATGCCTGGGCAAAACAAATGACAAATTCAGTGATATAACAGACTTAATATGGCTTTGGGCACTGTTTACACTGTAGCTGACACTTACATGGTATCTTATGAAGAGCACAATACTGTAAATTGTTCCCATAATTGCTAAAAAGAGAAGGCATCAAAAAAGCATCAAACATTATGTCATTTATTATGATTTGGCAAACTAATAAACATTACACATTGAATACTGCCGTATTCATGTGCTCCTTTGATGTTCCCAGTTAATAAACTGAAGGTTGCTTATGTGTGTTTAAGTTGTTTCATCTTGGAATGTTGGATTATTGGATTGATTATTGGATTGAATACAATATTTCTTATTTTGTAACATTTAACAAAAATAGCCTATTTGAAAGTTAACTGTATTTTTAATCAAACCCAAATACAACTTCAGCCAAAGTACCTGAATGATTTGAATAAAAGTCCAGGTCTCTAGCATGGGTGACAAGTGATTATCTGATAAACAGTATTTAGGCAATGAGTTGTCATGCAAAATGCAAATTAATACCAGTGATTTGATTTTACCAAGGACCACATGAAAGCAGCAAAGGAACAATGTAAAAATGCAAAAGGATATGAACAGACTCTTTAAACTAACAAAATAATGTGATAATCCACCCATGAAAGATAACTACACTCATGAAGCTCTTACCTATGGCACCCAGAAAGAGCAGGAACTTAGCAGCGTCTTGATAGAAACGAAAGTTAGATGGCTGAGGATACAAAATTGAGCTGACCAGACTACCTTTGGCAGTGAAAAATCCTACAATAACACAAAGATCACAGTTAATTTACCCATTAGCAGACATTATATGTAGAATTCTAACAGGTTTCATAGTATAATCATTTACCAGTGCTGGTAACGACAGCTACAGCGTGGCTGCCCTCTGGCCCTCCTCCTTTGGCCTGAATGACCTGAGTGCCACAGAAGAGAGTGTGTCTCCGCTCAGTTTCAGAGCTGTACGTCCCGTCTCCAGCTGGAAGAGGAGTTTTCAACACAGGGACGCTTTCACCTGATAACATTTGGAGAAAAAACATCACAGTTTCATAATAATGTTCAGGTCTAGAGAACAATGAGGCAAAAAATAACTCTGTGTGACCACAATGCAAATAAATCCACAAGTTTACGAGAGTATCATGTTGGGCTTTTGCTGAATTAAATAACTGTTTCATGTTTCATTCATCCATGAAAAACAGTTTCAGCTACACTCTCTACAATCTTTCAATTCATGCTAAGGATTGGTCAAAAGCAGTTGTACAGCGTTATCTCAAACAGGTAATACAGGGAAATTGGTTATTCCATTGTAAAATATGTCTTATTATATGGTAAAACAGCTCAAAAAAGCAAAAAAGTGCAGCAAATTAAACACTGATAAATGATGGGAATGCTTTCACGTAATGTTTAACAAGGCACAGATAATTCCAACAGTAAACTCAACGCTAGAAGTTCAAGATAAGCTCTAAACTTTGGCTTAATGTAATGTATTAGTATTTTGTGGTGGAAAAATTGGTTTGGTTTGACCGTTTTTTAATAAAAGAAGCAGGACAGGTTACTACGCTGCTGTTGGGGGTTAGTGGTCTGAAACAGGGACGGCAAAAATTAAATCAGGTAGTCAGGTACCTGTGAGCATGCTCTCGTTGACCAGACACTCCCCAGAGATCAGTGCAGCGTCACAGGGCAGAAGCAGGCCTTCCTGGGGGATGAGGAGACAGTCTCCAGGAACCAGGTCCACTGAGCTCATGTACTGCTCCTCTGAGACAACACACAGCTGGAAACAAATGTGCTTGGCCCAAACTCCCAATACTATATAAGAACTTTATACAATCTTCATCAAAGACCACCTCAAGCCTCAATTTGACCATGTTCTCCTTCTGCCAGTGGATGGTGTAAAGTTATTTTTTATCCCTTTATCCCTCCCTTTGATCCCTCTTGAATACTTGTATTTTATAAACCAATGTAGACTAATTTCTCAGTATCTGACGTGCCTTTTTGAACTATCATCATCTCTGTATTAGTTATGTCTTGTTTTATATTATTTAAGGACACACCTGGATACAATTTCTCAGCTTGTGATCTCTTTCTTCCTTACCTCTGGAGTTTCTGCGGACCTTGACATCCACAACCAACTGAGCCATATTGTGAAGAGTAACACTTTGCTGTAAAGTCACACAACAGAAAAGTATTTAATGGAAATGTGTACGCAGAATCAAAACAAAATAGGTAGACTGTATTTAATGCACTCCTACCTTACGGGTCTCATAAAGTGAAACAATGATGGAGATGAGGGAGATCACAAATATACATATGGCATAATAATAATAATTATCTGTTGTCCACAGGATGATGCTGGCCAGTTGGAAAATGTAGAATGGGTTAAGAACCTTAAAAGGGAAAGCGAAAAAAAACAAACCAAGTTAACTCATCAAAATGCTTAGAGTATACTGCAATTCACAACTGCAAAATCGCACTGCGAATTCATAAAACCTCTGTATGAACTTCATAACATGTGTTCTGCAAGTCAAGACACACGGCAAATGGCCAACAACACCTACCCCACCTACAAATGTAGAAAAACACTGCATCCAGTTTACAACACATGCTTGTCAAACGTACAAAACAGGCTGCATTAAGAAGGAAGCGCTGCAAATACAACTGCTCTGAGCTTTCTCGGCCATCGTAGTATATACAGTAGCACTTTTATCTTTCTATCTTACCTCTTCAAAGAGGAGTGTAATGTAAGGCTTTACAGGCACATCTATAAGATTAGGACCATATACACGCCCCCTGAAAGAAAAGAAAAAAAGTTATAGGTGTTCTACTTATTGTTTTCTTAACTCCAGTCATTGGAGTTTTTTCTTTCTATTTTACACATGTAACAAACCTGTAAGCACAATTTCACGATTCTCACTCAAGACTACAACTTGAACATTAAACTTTAAATAGATTAAATTATATTAATGATATGTCCTAAATATTGCCTATTACATGTTATATTTTCACCTCAGTGTCACTCAGGGACACTCTTGATTTACTTAAAACAAGCCATCAAACCTGTGTGAGTGCAGACTAGTCTTCATTGAACCGCAAACTCTGGGGTTTTCTAATTGGAGTGCAGTATTGCAAATGTCACAGTGAAAATCTATCAAATATGAATAATTTTGATGTGATAGGGCAAAAATGTTTATGCTCTGTACGACATGAACATTTGACATGTCTGAGGTTTGGTGTTTTTTTGGTTTTGTTTGAGAACATTTTGAGCTGATCTTCAGAGGTTCAAATTGAAAAAGTTCTAGAAATGTGTGTACATTGTATATATTACCTTATGCTCTGCTCCTGGAGACTCAGGCCTTTTTGGAACCCATGCAGGTCACTGCAGGTCCAGTCCTCATTGAGGATACTGTGAGCAAGAGAAGTATTCTAATTTTTCTGATTGCAGGCTATATTAGGCTGATTAATTAGCCTACAATCCTCCAAGTTTACATATAGGGCATTGAGCTACTGAGTCTGCAATGATACATTTATTAGGTCTTAGTATGTATTAGCATTTGACTTTGCTAAACTTCTTTCTTGCTTTATATGCAGTAACTAATCACTGAGTTAAAATCTAAATTCAAACAACTTTTTGACTTGAAATTAAATGTGAAGCAACATAGTCAGAAAAAAAACTTCTTATTGTGAAAACTAGAACAATCCAAGAGAGCATGACTGCAGCATAAACATGAAAGTTTTTTTCATATTATGAGACTAAGACAACAAACAAGGCATAAATAATTAAGGCATAAATGTGTACAGCAAAAGGTCCTTCAGTACCTAACGCGAAAGAAAGCTCCCTTCCGATCCAGCCACACGTAACGCAGTCCTTCATACAGGTAGTAGCGCAGGAACGTTTTCTGTAACACAAAAGTGGAAAACAGATTAGTTCACAGCTTTAATAACAAACTGCCAATGATTTCTTGACTTTCCTTTTTGTACCTCTTCTTTATACAGTTGTATAGTGTCTCTTGATTCATTTTCATCCAACTCTCCTAGCATCTCCCAACTGAAGGAAAGAAACACAACACTGTATGTTCGCAAGCAGTAAAGTTTCAGTCTGATGTTTTTAAGTAAACAGTGAGACATGCAGCCTACCTGCCCTCCTCCATCTCTTCTGAGAGCACCTCTGCCACATGCTGCTGGCCAAAACTGTCCTGAGAAAACACACATTTTAGCAAAACTCCCAACTGTTACAACAAAAGCCTACAAAAAGAAAAGCATTGGATGAAAATATCCACTTATCATCTGAACTCAACAACCAAACCTTGTGGTGATTAGAGTCATCTATCAGCAGTTTAACTGTGACAT
Organism: Rhyacichthys aspro; assembly: GCA_036850595.1. Lineage (NCBI taxonomy): Eukaryota > Metazoa > Chordata > Actinopteri > Gobiiformes > Rhyacichthyidae > Rhyacichthys > Rhyacichthys aspro. Next base: position 4,125,001 of record CM072154.1, read on the forward strand.
TTAGAGAAAAAGGGAGGGGGGAGTAACAGGAGATGGCCAAACAACACAAGAGGGAGTTAAGAAGCTGCAGTACCACTGGTTGCCATGTATTGGTATCAGTATTTGGACAGTCCTAGTTACACACTCCCCAAGGCACTGCACAATGAAGCTGGATTGGGGGGTTAACAAAGAAACTTAGGGGTTTACACTGGGTTTTCAATATCACAAAGCTTGTTCCCTTTCTATTAAGGTAAATCTCTAAGGAAACCTATGCTGAACAGCTAACCAAAGAAATCTCAGCTTTTTTTCATCAAATTTGAACTCTCCCAATTTAACTTTTTCAGCTTTGCAGACGCATGTAATAATTTTTATGGGTGCCTCGGTGGATAACTAGGCACCTGACCACATATCCCCTCTCTCTGACCCTGTTTCTTGTCTATCTTCACTGGCTCTATATAATACAGTCTAAACAGGCTAAAAAATATTTTTAAATTAAAATTACATTTCATGACCTTTTGTCTTCTAAATGTAACACAATACCTAGAGGCAGTGTTTCTCAAAGTGTTGGGTGTGCCCCACTTGTGGGGAACAGAGGTATGACGTAACAGACGGCAGGCTGTGCATTAATACATTAATAAAGTTCATACACTGAAAGCAACCACTCTTGTTACTTGCCCAAATTCAAAATTCTGGGTATTTTTGTGCATTATATTACATATTTCCTTTGGATTTGCACTTCTGCCCTATTAGAGTTGCTCTCTGCGGCTGAAACTGTGTCACGGTAAGACACACTATGTGTAAGGCTCCTTCTTTGTTTGTATCAGCACAGTCTATAGTAGATGTTGGCAACCTGAGGTGCTTGGGTTGTTGTTGGCATGCAGTGTTTTAATCTTCAGCATGTGCAGGGCAAAAGCAGTACCATCTCAGAATCACATCAGTTCACCTGCATGTCTCTCAACCACACCTCATGCTGCAGAGGGCAAGCTCAGGGCTGTGTGAACCACTACCAGCCCTGAATGCACACATTGTAATGGGAAGCACAAACAACACAAACAGCACTGGTCAAAATACATACTTACAGACAGCTATAGTACAAACTCTTTGTAAAAATGCATTTGAGAGTTCCTCAGCGACAGCATGAGATGTGTTTGATTTTGTCACTGGCCTTACAGCTTATTAGTTTGAGTCTCTTCAATTGAAACACAAAACCTATTTAAGCTACAACATAGCAGTAACACTGCACTACAATTTAACACCAAGAACCACGTCCTAACAGTTTGGCATTGGTTGAATCAGGTTTGGGACAAAAAGGCCCGCGGACAGGATGAACGCTGCAGCGTTATGAAAGCATCACAGGAGACTTTGAGTATGTTACATATTCACATAATAAACTAATGACTGTGAACAGAAATAGTAATATCAACTGATACACATATGACAGGTTGTGGGGTCCTTTATAGCATTATCTAGTTTTGTCTGCTTGACTTGAAAGTCCACCCCCTTCTAAAGTGGGGAATGGCTGAAAAAGTTTGAGAACCACTGCCCTAAGGGACCGGAAACACGTCTATTGGAATTGATAACACCGAATAATGTTGGGCAATGCAAAATGTTTAATTTTCTCTGTGAAAATATGTTTTTGTCTTACTCTAATGAGGAGAACATCTGCCAGAGCCAGGGGACAGGGGCAGCAGCGGGCCAGGACACCCAGACGTGGGCGCCAGTAAAACACCATCAGCAGTAGACCCGCTGTCAGCACAGCCAGTACACGACACAACCAGACACGCCATGGCACCCACTTGTAGCCCTTCACATCCTACGTGGGACGACACAGCAGACAGACTTTTGTATTGAAACATTGCATTGGTCACAAGATACCAACATGCTTTTTCTAGTGAAAATATTTGAAACCTGCCATGGAAGTCTATCACCTGGCTAAAAAATGAAAGTAAGAGACTTTCTTGTTTTGGATTTTGCATTGATGATGTAATTAGGCCATTAAACAATGCAGTGATGGTGACTAGTAGCTCATTTACCTCAAACAATTTTAACAAAGCATCATTAAAAAGGCCCACCAACACCAGTACACTCTGAGGAGACTCAGCTCTCACATCCTTATAGCCTTTAATCTGTATGAGGTGGAGAGCAGAGAATCATCCTCCATCACTGTAGGGTATGAATACTATGGGAGTTGTTCTGCTGCTGGAGTATTACCAAAAAGTAAATATTATTTTGGTATTTCAAACATAAAGCATCTCATCAAAAGAAACATTAGACAGGCTTTATTGATCCCACCATGGGGAAATTCAATAGCGCAATCAAGAGTAAGTTGCATCCTGCATAAATCTTATTGACTTGACAGACAGTAATCAAAATATTTAGTGTTGTAATATCCTGGTTGACAAAGACAAATCCTTAACATTTAAAAACTTTGAAATAGCACTTTAAATTTACATTAGTTTTCTAGGTTTATCATGGACAGATGTCCTGTCCTGAGCAACTAGGACAGCCATGGTAATGAACACATTTCAAAAAGATAAAATAACCAATAAACATATGATTTAAAAATGTTTACATAGGTGATTAAATTTTACAAAAACTAAAGCCACTAAAGTGGCATCAAATGTGACTTAAAATGGCAAGTACTTGGTTAGGTTACTAGGTAGCAGCACAGCAGAGAAGATAAAGGCCAACAATACATTTTTAATATATTTATATAGCAATAAAAAAGGTGGACTTCTGTATTTTACCTAAATAGCCAAATATTTTCTGAGGAGGTGCTTAGTCTAAAATGTTTGAAACAATGCTCTGAAGCAGTGAGGTGTTGTTGTAAGTAAGTTGTAAGTTGTTGTAGGTGTTTGTATAACATCACATTCAATGCCACATTCTGTGGTTGTGGACCTTTATTTCCTGTCCTGTAACAAGTAAATAGAACAACTGAGATGGCAGAGACAACAAAAAACTATGTTAAAGACTGCCAAACCAAGCCATATCATAGTCACAGAAATGTTGTCTAAAGCATTATCGACTGATGTTGATTTGATATTGCTTGAACACTGGATGAAAATGACTCCCATGTTTTATATAACATTGAAAGTAAAAGTATTTCACAAGAAAAGATATCTCAAGGCACTAGGTATGAACATGCAGCCTTAAGAAACACGTCAGTAAATCAGAAAAAGATCTTAGCAAAGAATGGAGGCAACTCTGGGTGGAAATTAATGTGATACTGAGCAGTGTATAATCAAGATGCAAGTTTCCAGGTGCTACTTTTTTGCCTTTCTTTATGATGGACTGTATGTCTTGTGTTAATGCTGACAGACCTACCATGTGTGAGTCGGGACAGAGAAGAGGGCAGTGAGCGCAGGGTGTCGGGGGTTCGCTCTGGGGCTCCCCTCGGCTGCCTACAAAACAGGTTCAACATCAGCGTTTACAGCCTCTTCTCAGAAAACAAGGACACAGGACAAATACACACACCTTTAAAATCAACAAAGTTTGTTTCTCTCAAATAAATGACTCAAATAGAAAGAAAAGAAGGTAACTGCCTAGCATAATATCAGTGATGAAACACCATTAAATTAAATTCTAGATCCACAAGGACATCGGACCAAAATATGTAGAAACAAACTTGTTACCACCCACTTTTGGTTAATAAAACTGGAAAAATATGTTTCTAGCTGACTGTCAAACCTGAGACCACAGGGGATTTAAAAGAAAAGATAGCTGCTGCCTACTTGGGGTTAGGCTATTTTGAGATGTGTGTATAGGGACTGAATCACTTGTTAAACTTAGGTAATGCTGTAGTTTACATTCAATACAAAAATTCCATTAAAAAACACACAACCCCAGCACAATTTTAATAACACTCTGTGACAGAAAAAGGCCCAAGAATCCACACAAAATATCAAAGTTACAGGCCCAGAGGCAAAATTTTACTCTTTGCAAACTTTTATCCAGCCATAAAATGCATAGGAGAGTTTACTGTAACTCTGGAATAAACACTAGCCAATAGCACATTTGCCAGTTTGGTTAAGAAAAAAGCACAGAAGCAAATTTGACACCCCCAAATACATTCTAGTTAACATCCTTGTACTCTAAGCAATGAAAGGTAATAGGAAGTGACAATAGGAAAGAATTAAAGTAGGAAGGAACAAAATGAAATAACCTGTTAGGCTTTATACTACACTTCTACACTTTAGCCACACATAGTCATTTTAAATAACACTTCCAAAACTATTTGGTTAGAAAAATGTGTAAAGCTAAAAGTTTTGCTAAATAATAAAACTCCAGACAAAATTTGTAAAGCATCAGAAGGTAAACATAGATAAGACAACACCCTTATCGAACCATTTAAACATTTATGGGGATAGTAAAACTTGCTGGGGTCGTTAAGTCGTGACGAGTCTTAAATCGCATAAACCAGAAAGTACAAAGAAGCGGCTCGAGCGACGTTTCCGCATCCACAAACCTGAACACACTGGAAAATACACTCAAGTCGTTCGTTTACAGGGTAATGCTGTTAATTAAAAACTTCATTTCAAATTTTAGTGCGTTAAGGTGGCGTAGAAACAGAAAAGCGAAGCCAAATCGCACCTGTTGCGTGTTCCTCCGCAGCAGTGCACTTCCGCCGCTGTGACACAGGAGGGTCTGTCTGTCTCTACCTGTTCAACCGGCTTTACGCTTAGCTTTGCTTTCGTGTCTTTTTATTTGGTCTAATAAAGAGAGGCGGTACACCAGCATCAACGATTTCATAGGCTACAGATGTTTCAGTGCAAAACAATAGCTTTCCAATTACGACCCAGAGCAGCCAGATCGCCATTTAACTTTGCTTTTGTTATGCTATTATCTCATGTTTTGAATGAATAGTCTTATCTTGTGAGCTACAAAATACTTTATACTACACACTACTTCGCTCATTTATTCCAGAAAAAAGGAAATGAAAATTCTTATAAAATACTGTGGTGTTGAAGAGTCGTTACAGAATAAGTCAAGAGATCTGAGTGTGTAATTCCAGCAACCAACAACAATATGAACATGAGGTTAAAAACAAAAACAGCAATAAAATACCTCACAAGAAACTGCAAATGTGATGTTGTCTCTGTGTGTTCTCAAACATGTCCAGTGAAGCCAAGTGTTAGGTAAAAGACAATTAAAGAGGCTGAAATGTTCTTTAAACTGTCAGAAACAGTGAGCAGCCACCGAGCAGCACCTCTACAACCAGCTTGAAAGGTGTTTTTCAAATCTGGCACCCAGAGAATAACCCACCGGGACACAGCAGAGGTGATTTACAGTTTCTCAATTGATTAAGCAGTACTCTGGCCTCGACTCACTGTAGACACCTGTAAGCAGCTGTTAGCTTTCAGCAACTAACCTGATATTTCCAAAGACCCAGAAGACCCAGAAGAGACAGGAACTCTACGTTAGTCAAAGATGCAAAAGTACTGAAATATCTTTGGTAAAGAGATTGTGTTTTATATGACTTGCTGTTGTAAGCCCAATTTCCGCACCAGAAAGTACCTCATTTTATTCAATAATTAAGTCAAAAACAATAAAAAATCCTCAATCAGGAGTTTCAAAGGCACAATTTTCCCACTGCACAAAAAAGCAAAGTCACCACTTTCACCAAGATGCACATGATTGCAAGATAATCACGTGAAAGCTGCTTGGCACTGACAATACATGATACTTCTGACAAACAAGTTCAGAAACAACAGTAGAGAAAATCTTTTGAAATACTTCTATCCATAACACACTGCGGCAGCCTTCCCTACATTCCTTGTATTTGATTTCAGCAGGTTTCAGGTAACAGCTCAGTAATATAGGCTAGTATATGGAGTTTCTCTTCTGAAAGAGACAACCACAAAACAGTCACAGTCATTAGAGTAAACACTGTGATCATTGTTACAGGTCACTAATATCAGAGGGTAACTTTAAACTAGGTTTCACTTTCAACATCACAATCTGTTACAAGGGGAAATGAGTCTGCAGTAATGAGTAGACGAGCACAAGACAAATCAGCTGAATTCCACATTTTGGCCAAAACAAATTAGAGCAGCAAATAACACTGGTGTGACTGAAAACCAAAGTATTCATAAAAAGGGAATACAATATTTTCTGGCGGCTCACAGCTCTGGTTTGTCCAAAGGATATTGTTATAGAATCATTGTAATTATATATAGAAGAAGTTGAGGTGCAATACAATTCTTACAATGAGATTTATTTGTGCATAAACCAGCCTATCAGATCCACAAATAAAACTTAATCTAATCTTGTACAAATAGAGACACAATGTTCAGAGTTGACCAAAGATACATAGAGCATAGATGCAGAAAACAAAATGATAGCTGTATAGGTACACTGGATTTTTTCAAATATTCATTCTTTAATTTTTTGGTTCATTTTTTTACGAATTACTATTAATGAGGCTTTTAATTCAATATCAGACCATTCATTGCTATGTTCTGTACAGAATATATCCGCCAATGGACTTGAATATGTCTTCAAGAAATATGTCTGCAGTCTTTCTACATAAATTATTAGCCTTTCGTCAACAAACCCCGTTATCCAGACAAACGTGTAGCCTCGACCCTCCTGAAGCTAACAGTTAGCAAATTCAGTGTACAGTGTGTGCCTCGGGTCCCAGCCGTGTCTGTCTTTCTCTGCTCTCTATAAGCGTTCAAACATACTTACCACGCCTGTCCATCCTGGTGGATACGCCGACAGCCTTCACATTAGCTTCTTTCACGGCATACTCTATTAAATGACAGCTGCACTAACAGCTTTAAAGCGTAGACAGTAAAGACAGGCGCTTTCAAAACATCCACCGAACCAGGAGAGTACGGGAAGTCACGTGGTCCAAAAATGATGGCCTAATACTTGGACCGCAAATAGAAAGATAGAGGTAAAAAGTACGTCAGACTGCAAATAATGCCACTAATTTTTGTTTTTCTGAAAATAAAAAATGAAAATAAAAAAAAGTTTGACAGGAACACACTACACGCCACTGGCCTACATCAAATTATATACATTTTTAAAGTAACCTATGAAAGTATTCACTTTACTTTTACTTTACTTCGTAATTGGCAATGCTAACGGAAAACAACCACTGGCCGTTCAGAACTGGTGTTGCAGACATGAGCTACCTGACTAATCTACTTTTAGATGGTATAACTGTATTTTTTTTTTTTTTTTTTACATTTAGGTCTGTATAAATCAAAATACTGGCAGTTGAAAGGAAAACGTTGTTATAACCATTGAAGCATATAGACTCTTGACAAATTAGGCTTAAGTACCCTCTCCAGAGTGTTAGGGCGCCCAGTATCACTACCTCTACCACTAACCACCTCTGCAAACAATAGTATAAACTATAACTCAAAAATAACATGAGCATCATAACTGTGAACAAATATTTTATTAATATTTAGTCAGTCATATTCTTCTTTTCATAAGTAGGCCCCTACTTGCATAAAAGGCCAAAAAAAGGCAACAGTCAGATAGTGTTAACAAAGTCTAACAGGCCTAAAACGTCCTATTAAACACTAAAGTACAAGTGTTGTTGTGAAAAGGTATGTAATCATGTGAAAGGGGTCTGGTTGGATTATAATCTGTTAAACAGGCCAGTCAAGAATGAATGTCATTTATATTATACCTATAGGCTCAAATATGTTATTTATATGTGTTTATGGATAGGTTTAAAGAAAATGTGTTCTCCACAGTGTTTTTCTTGCATTACATTTTTGAAATGGCCCCCACATTATATCTTGTACCTCAAAACCAGTTTATTTAATTCCTGACTATTATCTTAAACAGCATTACAATCCAATCACCCCTTTCTTACCTGTTGATATAGCCTATAGATCTTCTCATGCGACAACATTGCATTTAGGAGACCATCACATTTTTTTTTTTTTACCTTTTAGCCTTTATTTGAGACAGTGTAGATAGACAGGAAACAGGGTTAGAGAATTGAATGCAGATCTGTCAAGTGTGTGGTATGTGCTCTACCAGGTGAGCCACTCAGGCACCCCAGAGACAATCACTTTTTGGTCCAACAACAGCTACCCTTTTGCCACTTTTTTGTAGTGTGTATGAAATATCAAATATAGAGAATATTTATAGCAAATTATAGTGCAATACAGCCCTCTGCTGGACTACCATTACAGCTGCTACCAATCCTTGGCTTACTTATTAATACCCTTTAAACTGATCTCTTCTGATAAAGGGTGCTTATTACACACCTGCTCTCTCTACCCACCTTCCTCCATTAAACAATACATTTGTGTATTTGTACCTTATACCACCGCATTTTCACACACACACTTTCATTTACAGCCAAAACAAAGTAACTGTAGTCATGGATAAACATTGGGGGTGTTGGACAGGGCACAATAACCTTTATAACCTTTATATGGTGGTTCTTGTGCTATAATATGCATTTTTTTCCTCCAAAATGCAAACTGAATAGAACTTAATTATTCCCTCTATTCTATGATCTGATTTAGCTTTTTTGATGTAAAAAGTGCAATAAAAATATGAGATGAGGGTGAAATCTACTTTTATTGAATATTTATGAAGGTCTGTAAGTTCTATTTGATGTGATAATCTGTCAAATAAAACTTAAATGTGTTTCTCCAAGTACCACCTACTCTTCTGTGTGATGTTACTTTTCATATACCATAAGAAGTTTGATAGAATAATATAGAAAATGGTTAGAAGTGTAGATTAAATGTAGAGTTGTTTGAACTGGACCATTTGTATAACTATATAATTTTTTTTTTTCACTGTTGTCGACAGAACAAAGCCAGAGCTAAATATTATTGTTAAGATAATGGTTCAGAGAAAAAAATAGTTCCTGAATGTATTTTTTCATTGCAGTCTAAAAAATAAAACTTCTGAGACCACTCAGGAAAGCCAAAGTACCACCAGTGACACAGATTGGAAACTACTGTTCTGGAGAATGATGAAAGTGTCTTTTAAAAAAAGAAGATCAACTTGATAAACTTAATTCTGAGGTATGTATTATGCTGCCAGGTGATGGCTTCACTGGAGCTGCTTCACTTTAACCTTTTTTTGCTTCATTGCTGTACCTTGGATCATTATGACCACATAGTGGCAACCACATTTAAAATGTTTATTCAGCTAAACGAAATATTAAAGTACAAAGGCTCTGTTTCAGTTGCCCAGGTTGAGAGGGGTAAACACTAAGATCAGGCTTAAACTCTAATATTTAACCTGCTGCTGGAAACAGGGACAATAAACTCTCTCTTGAGTGTCCAAAATAATAGTCTTTGTGGAGGAATGAGGAATGAGGAATTTGTGTTTGTTGTCCAAATTGTAATTGTGCACTTCAATGATTCAGCATCGGTCCAAGTTTTGTTTTTTGTTTTTTTAAAATAGGAGAGGATTGTCCAGAACAGCCACTCCTGCTGCTACTCCTCCATCTGCATGCACTGAACTTTTAGTCCTCAGCAGATGTCCTACCTGCTCATTCATCACCATGTCTTTGCCCTGTCTGTAAAAAAAACAGATTTGACATAAGCTTTCGATGAATATGTACAAAAGTACAGATAATCGATTCTCTTGTGCTTTACCTGACGTATGCTCCAAACACTCCCATCTCACTCAAACAGTTACTGACGGTCAGTGGGCTGTCTCGTCTCAGGAGGTAGTTGTGTGAAGGAGTAGGTCTGATTTTATCCATCAGAATGTAGGCTGTTCTCTCTGAGCCCTTTGCTTCCTGTAGTAGCTTGCAGATTTCAGACCCGTAAATGTTGTTACCTATAAAAATGAGGTATCAAGGTAAAAAAAAACAGATAATGACTGGAGTAAATGATCAGAGACAAAACCCAAAAAAGAGGAGGAAAGAGGTGATGTATGTCACTCAACCTATCCCTGTCCCTGTGATGACAGAGGGCAGCCTTTTTGAATGACACAGTAATATTATTATATAAAAGTCATAATATATCAAGAATAAAGTTGTGTTTGTCGATAAAAGCATGTGCTTTGTTGAGGATAACAGTCTGTTGCTCTTAACTAATATTGAAAAATACTTATAGACCATTTCTAGACCATTTCTAGATTCTATAATGTCAATGTTAAGACAGTAATTGTAAAATAATGGCATACATTTATTCTCATACGTTCAACCCGTTACCTTTAGAATTGTTGCCTTTCTGTTGATGTGGCTCTAAACCTATATCATTCAATTAGAACCGTCTATTTACAGAAGCACAGCAAACAATTAACGGAAGGTAAGCTCAAGTAAATGCTAGGTAGACCTTAGTGAAAAGGGACATTAATCATTGTATTTTTAGGTATCTCTTCATACCTTTAGTGAATTCATTTGAGAGTTTTCTGAAGTGACTGGCTACAGTAAAACAAGCTAATGTTAGGGTTAGAGTTATAACTAGCTTAAGTGTTTCTCTGTGAGCTTCCCTCAGAGGGAACTCTTTTGCCTTCCTGCAAATGCCACATGACTGAAAACTATGGATATAAACAACTGTTTAAGAGAGTATTCCTCAATTTCATTTTAAGACAGCATTTTCATAATGTAGTGTATTATGATTACAATGTCGAAGGTTTAGAAACCTACAATGTTCAGTCAATTTATTGTGCTGTATGTGTGTTGGATCCAAACTAACAAAAACAGAATAATGTAGTATTAGATCTAAAAACTCATGACTGATATAAACTAAAATGACCATTTGCCTAAAACTATTACAAAACGCAAAACTGTTGTGAACTCAACTCTGACTGTAGTGAAATTTGTACTTAATGTTTTGAGAAATGCTTTTCTCATTCAAGAACAGAACCAAGGTGAATGAGAAAAACTGTAAATCACAATCACTATCAAGTGTCTGGCAGTTTGCTACTTTTGATGCCACCATGTAAAATGCGGTGAAAGAAGAGGATCTGGTTTAGCAATTAGCAGAAAATGGAATGTGTGATTGTGTTATGTGATTTACAAGTAAAGGTTTCTAAAGGTCATTTCTTCACCGTACCTCCTCCTTCTCGCTGAGGCTTCAGGACAAACCGCTCTGGAGCGTTCAATGCCATTTTAACTGTTTTGTCTCCCTCTGGGCCCTGAAGATGACAAAAAGAAGTTCAGAAAAAAGACTTTTAGAATCTTGACGGTATCAAATGCCATTCTTGTGCAGCTTGCATACAACTGTGTGTCACATTTGCTGCAGTGTAGTATGTACTGAGCTCACAATGTCCAGAGTGTAGAGGCCAGCGAAGGTTGCTCTGATCTGCTCCACTACTTGGGGTTGGTCAGGAAAGAATCTCTCCAGGACACCAGGCCGGGCCAGCACCTGCTGGACTTTCTTGGTTCCAGCCAGATGAGTGCCGATATCTGGACATTTTACAGCCTGTGAGCGCTCCATCATTAGCCTGGCATCCCAGTCCTACAAACCAAACACTGTTCATCAACTCCTTCTGCCTTTATGATACTTAAAAAAATAGATTTGTGACACTTGTGACTTATTTTATGAGGGAACTGAATTCGTGACAGAATTTTTGTCGATGTGCATTGTCGGTTGGAATCCTTGAAAAAACAGCAGCCTCATCAGGCAGCAATGCATGATTAAGTTTGTTTTTCTTTGACGTGAGAGGGACAGAGGCATGTGACCCCAGACTCATCACACTGACTAAGGGCTTAACACTCAGTCACGCCACTAGGAAGAATAGAGGAGATTTAATACACTTCATCGTATTTTATAAAAGCCTATTGTGTAAAATTTAAATCCCAAATGTTAAACTCAACTCTACTATAAGTTATATATAAAATATAAACATAACGTGCTTTTGTTTAGCACTAACGGTACATTTACAACTATTAATAATTTAACATAGGTTGAAAAAATAACTCCTTTTTGCAGTATTAATTATCAAAAACCTGTAGTACAAAGAGTGCAGTCTTTTATTTCTTTATACGCAATAAAACAGTGTTGAAATGGGACAGTGTCATTAAAAGGCGTAGAGCATTGATTGGGCTTTAAATCAGCCGATCATTGTTGTATTGTTATAAGTTTCCATGTTAATTAAGATTTTCCTTTGCCTCATATTTGCACAAACAACAGGAGTATGTTGTCCAACAACAGTTTCCGCATATTCTTTTAAATGGGCTTTTTTTACACTCTAGAGTAATTCCGATTGAACCACTAAATAAATTCATTTGCATTTTCTCTTACTTGGATTTCGCACACTCTGGAGAAAACGCCACATTTTACATGTTCATTAAGGCACAAAATCAGACCCCTAACTAACCCCGCTGATCACTGGTCACTGAAAGTAAATAGTGTATGCTACAAATTTTTTGCATGGGCTGTTCGCATAGCGTCAGTTCAGTACCCACAACCCTTTGGTAAATCTGACCCATGTATCCCTCTTTTACTACTTGTTAATTGGAGTTGCAGAATAAATAACCCCAATAGGGATCTAGTCCTATGCAAGATGTAATACATGCAATATATGTATTTCAGGCCGACTACAACCACACAGCCTTTATTACATTAGCAAGAGTAAAAAAAAGATGATGCAAGGGTGTACATGATTTCTATCTCCAAGAGTTTGATTTTTGAAAACCAAATAAAAATATGTCTCGCCAAATGTCACCTGTTCTATCACAGGATATCGATTAAATATGTTTTAAGACCTGTTCAGAGGTGTAGTTCTGGGGGGCATAGCCATTCCTGAAGTACACCACGGCAATTTCCTTGCCATCACTGAAAAGACAAAGCCAAGAATAGTAAGAATCCTAGATGACTGGAGTAACATTTCGATGTAAGATTTTTGGTATAGGACAGATTAAATGACGGCTTAATAAGACAAAATATGGGAGAAATGCACATTGCCAAGCGCCCTGATTTTACACTGCCTTACCAAAAAAAAAGTCGCCACCTAGATTTAACTGAACAAATAGGCAAGAGCCTCCCATTGAATAATTACTGCGTGGATGAACATGCTTCAGCTGGCAACAAACTTGATGCCAGCTAAAGCCAGCTGATGCAGAGAGTAGTTTCTCATTTCTTTTACAACCATGCCAGATGATTCATCCTGTGGTTGTTGAAAAAATGGTAATCTGTCTCATTGGGCTCAAATTGTGAAAGAGTGGTTCAGGAGCATTACACATCATTTTTATACATGGATTGGCCACAACAAAGTCCTTAATCCCACTGAGAATCTTTGGGATGTGCTTGGCGAAAAATTCATGCAACTCTGGACGGGAATAAATGTTGTGACATGCAATGTTATTCCCGTCAAGAAGCATGTTCATCCATGCAGCAATTATTCAATGTAAGGCTCAGGTTAAATCTAGGTGGCGACTTTTTTTTGGTCAGGCAGAGTATGTTTTCCTGTTTTGTTTATGTTATTTTTTTAAATATAAAATGTACTATACAGTATATTGTTATTCAAACAATTGAAACAAAATCTAATTTCAGTTCAAGTTTAAGTTCAGCTTTATCTTTACTATTGTGTATTGTTTTTCTTTAGCCTTTGTTGTATTTTGTAAATTATAAGCATTTCTCACTTCTACATCAACGCACTTTACCCAGTATGACTAATCAGGTATGACAACATGCTTACATAAAAAGCCTGTTGTCCTGATCCAGTGAGCCGCGGGCAAACACATCTTTGAAGTCTCTTCGAACTGTGAAAATATTCCTGAAAAAATGATATAACAGGAATATTTAATATTACTATTGACAAAATGTATCCTTTCTTTGAATTAATGCTGGCATTGGAAGTATTAACATGGCAACACCTACAGTTTTAACAATTCCATCTCCACACATCTCTGGTCATATATGTTACTTTCATCGTCTGATACCATAAACAGGACCACCGCTCTGTAAAAAGAGAGAATACACAAACCACTCAATACTGTATGTATTTGTTTAAGCTAAACAGTTTGAACTAGGCTGACATTTGACCTTGAGTTATGTGACCAGTACCAGTACTTGGTACTCTGTGGTAACCTCTTGTAAACCTCTTGTACTCATCCTTGTACTTGTTTGATCTCCTTCTATACTGCCATACAAGTACTTTACTCACTGCAGTGTTTCCATTCCCCTTTTTTCTCTATGCAGCACTATAAAGAAATATTTAATGAAATAGAGAAGCAGAGCTGCAAATAATGCCTTACTTAAATTGTCAAGAGGTTCGAAATCTGTCTGCTTCCAAAATGTCACATCTAAGCAAAATCTAAATGGGACTGAAGGCTGTGTATGGTTCATGAATATTAAGCACTAATAGCTGTATTTATTAGTTAAGTATTAAATTTTAGTACGTTCTGGAAAAAGTGGTCTATTTCAGTGCAGTAAATCCTACCGCTTTGATCCATACAGCTCCCAGGCCTTGGCCATGGCCCTGGCCAGACCTGCCGCAGGGTTGTTGTCAAGAATGCGCGTGCTCTCCTCCAGCCGCCCTGCCACTTTTAGGATGTGTCTGTCAAACAAACAAAAAACGCACCAGTGTTTTAGTTTATATTCTGCATAGTTTATATTACTATTTACTTTTAGAATTGATGGGCCAGCACAAACGTTTTTTCATTCTTCTTGAACCATACGGCACGTATCTTGCAGGCCAGTACCACCAAGTACATCAAATATTTGTCTCTCTAAGAACTGTCCTTATGGCATTAAAATAAGAGAGTCTAGGCCTATTTAACTACATTTTATTACAGGTAATAATTTACATAGCTGAAAATTTAATTCCTCCGTGAAAAATATGATTCTGCCAATATCTTTATTTCTTAATTGCCTAAATCTGGCATTAAAACAATTAGACCTACATGCTTTATTTATCTTTAAAAAATCTCAGAGAAACTTGCTTGCACCTAAAGAGACCTACATTAATGCATGATTACTATTAATTTAAGGAGTACAACTACATACAAACATTTTTGCATGTCCTATCAATATACAGGATGTGTTTATTTATGTTCAGGACATACCTATGTACATTAACTAAACCAGCAGAAAGACCTCCAAAACTAGCAGAAATGGTGTTGATTTCAATCTGCTTTAGTGACGACGACCCATCCTCGTTTTGGTCCAGCATATAGTCAGAGCGGTTAAGACCCAAAACCACTGACTAGGAAGAGAATTATTCCCAGTTAGAGTTGTTTTTAAATGTAATTATGCATTTAACTGCTAACTGAGACAACCTACCTGAGACTTTCCTTTCTTTAGGATCACTTTGTGGATCTTGAACAACCGTGCAGTGAAATCATCCACCTCTATAGTGCTTCAAACACAAAATAAGCCATATTTTTTCTTACCACGATAACACTTTCAAAAAAATCAGACATTTTCGAGTAAGCACAACTGCTATACCTGGCCAGAGCTTCTTCCAAGAACTCTGCATCCTGACTGATCTTATCAACCAGTGTGTTGTAGTGGGTTTGCACCTTTAGAGCTTGATGGAACACCGCTTTGGGCACCGGGGTGGGGAAGAGCGTAAAGGGAGCATAGGTCACCAACTGCAAAACAAGCAGAGAAAGCGGTATGTCAAGAATGAAAATGCATTTGGCCAAAAAAGTCACTCTGAAAACACAGGATCAGCAGATGTTAGGTAGGAAAAAAGCAAAAGAGATTCCAAGCATTACTTTGCAATGAACACGGTCTTTTGAACAAGGCTGGCTGTTCTTACTTAATAACTCTAGCTATTATAAACTGTGCCTTTGTTAAATAGGTGGTAAACATGTGGTATGTATCTCTTTATTTATTTATTACCTTACTGTAATTCACAAATAAGTATCCAACTGAAACACTGATTCTTCTTACCTCTGCTG
Organism: Rhyacichthys aspro; assembly: GCA_036850595.1. NCBI lineage: Eukaryota > Metazoa > Chordata > Actinopteri > Gobiiformes > Rhyacichthyidae > Rhyacichthys > Rhyacichthys aspro. The sequence continues at coordinate 4,140,773 of CM072154.1, forward strand.
AGCTGGAGGCCTCTTTGGTTCTCATTAGAACGCCATACAAAAGTGCTACATCTTTGGCATTTTTAGCCAAGTCCTCCACTAGCGCCATGTCTGTCATTATTTCATTTAGTGTTCCTTGGGCCATTTTGGTTGACCTAGGATATGAGAACAAAAGGTTATATGTTTTCTAAATGAATTTACAATTGTTATAGCTGTTAGACTAGACTTTGTTTTAAAACTCCTTTTAAAAGTAATAAATAATATACTATAAGACATATTAGTAATAATGTAATAAATGCAGTCTACGCCCTCGTTAAAGACAGATTGTTTTTATGCACCTAGACAGTTCCTAAACTTTCCTGAATCTAACTTAACTAATGTGTGCTTGACTGTATGTGGAATGCTTCTTCTTCTTCGCAGATTATGGATGTTACTCTGACAGCTCTCCGGGCTGGGACCTGAGAGACTTGTGGCTAAGGCTAGCTGACACACTACATGAATACAAAAGGTATACAAAGGTAAAATGCTAACTATCCGTTTAGACTGGAGGCGAGGTGTGCGGCACTTACCAAGCGTCAGGTACCTTCTATGATAATAATAACACGTTTCCCGCTACAGTGCTTTGGAAGTAGTTTAATCGAAAGAATATAAATAAGAATATTTTTACATCACCTCTGTAATATTCTGTTTAAATAGTCGTTGAGCTTGCCTTTGCAGAGTTGAAGTAGAGCCCTGTAAAGACATGTACGTCTGAGCGCAATGAAAGACAGAACAGGAACCTACCACTACACGTTTTCGGTCGTTGCTCGCTATTGGTTAGACGCAGCTACTTCCTGTTTATTTTAGCCAATAGCTGAAGCCCATGTAAAAGCTCACAAACCATCGCGTTTACTGCTAACCTGAGGGATTAAAAACTGCACATTAAGTATGACCTAGCAAGTTATGAAAATACACCCCTGTAAATGTGCACAGGTATTTCTATCGCAATTGTAGTGACAGGGCTACAACTGTTCAAACCGACTGTCTCCGTGTTTTTTGTAATAGCTTAAAGTTATTTGTTTTTTCTTTTTATTTAGCGTTATGTCCGAAAAGAGAAGGACCGATGTAGTTAACTAATAGCCTATGCTAAACTAGAGGCTAACATTTAATTTCCAATGTGAAAATCACACAAAAATGGGAGATTGTCATAGGGTTAGGTTAATAAACTATAAACTATATTCACGGGCCTTAATTGCAATGCAATGATTCGGCGATTCTGCATATTGAAATCTGATATAGCCTCTTATTATCAGTTTGTTTTTGTTTTTTTCTCCTATAAAACAATGTCGTTGAGCTAAATAGATTCACAACACGTCTGGCTGATGTGTCTCGAGACGAAAATTATATGGATCAATCAAATTATTGTCCCAACTGTTCTAATTTAAAGTAATGTTGTTAATAATAGCTACGTAAAACCATTGTAATGTAACGTTCAGTATTTAGTTACCCCATACCACCAGAGGGAGCTAAAACATTCATGCAGTCCCAGACAGACCTTCCTGTATTCTTACTGGTCCTTTAGCCTGATTATACTGCGTACTCTTTCAGGCCCTTTTCTGCAAGTAGGATCCAGGCATATTTCAATAAGGTAAAAATAAAGCCTCAGTATTCTAGGGTGGAGGAGATAATTAGAGTCGTGTTTGAGTGATTGACATATGACAGGAGGTCAGTCATCCAGGCAGATCAGACAGGAAGCACTGAACTGTGACTATAAGCTTCTCCCCTGTGTTTGTGTGTGTCCGTTTGTAGATGGCGAGTGGACAGCTGTCGAGGGCAGAGGCATTGGCGTGTACCGGCTGCAGGCATGCGTGCCATGTGATGCTCTACTCTGACACCAAAAGTCAGCTGTTTGGGAGGATTCCAATCAGACACATCATATTGGTAAGAAGGGTTGTGGCTGAATTGTTATTTTTTATTTTCATTGTGATTCTGTGTTAATGTGTGTGTCAGTCTGTTACAAGACAAACTAAACATTTGAGTGTGTATGTGTGTATAACAGTCTTTATCACTTCCACAGATGCAGATGCGCTTTGACGGTCTGCTGGGTTTCCATGGCGGGTGAGTCTTTCTCCGTTCATGTGTACAGGTACATTCAGTTCTAAGTTAGTTCTTGTATCCTCACAGTCTTAAAGATACTCAAAGTCTAGTCTAGTACAGGTATTATTTGAGACAACCTGTGCCTCTTCATCAAAGACTGTTAACCTACCTGAATAGACTATCAAACACATTGCTAATCTAGCAAAACCTTAACTAACTAAGATAACTTTACCCCAGGTCCTGGTACTCCAAATATGTCAAGAGGGCATGGCTCAATTTCTTGTCCCAGTGTGTCTGGTATGGCCTTAAAGTATGATTTTCAGTATTTCTCTGCCTTTGAACACGACTAGAACATATGTGTAAAGTTACAAGGAGCCTGTGAACATCTCTCACATATGTCTGGTGTGTTCAGATTTGTCTGTGCAAGTTTGTCTTTACTATAATGTGTTCTGTGAACTACCTTAAATTGTATCAACTGAACATTTGGATCAACAAGATTTTATTTTCCTAAGAGCTGTAGACCACCAGTCATCAAAAAACGAGATGTGTTTTCCAGTTAAGATTATGTTTAATTTGTTGCCAGATTTTCAAAGTAGCTATAACCAATGGGTTGTCTGTAAACTGTTTGGGTTTCAATTTCCCAGGATGACATATCAAGGCTCTCAAAGAGGAATGACAGGAGTGTGACTCTAACTGACACCATTGGGTTTCGGGGTACAAAGCCCAGTAGTACTAGATGCCTAGTAGTAGGGATGGGTATTGTGACCAATTTGGCGATTTGATTTGATTCTTATTTGTGTGGTTTTGATTCAGTTTTATTCGGATTTCGATTCAATATTGATTAATTTTCAGTATTTCATTAAAAACTTTAGTTTTGCAGACATGGAAACCATATTTAAATATGCTGGTCACTAAAACCCTCCCACTTGGCTGTATCACTGAAATACAATATCTGATATACTGAAATATCTTCAGGATGAGAGGAAAAGTACAGATAATATTCACATTCTCTGAAGCACACACATTAAGAATTGATATTGTTTAATTAAATTGAAGATCGATTAAATAAAAACGGATAATCAATATTTTTTACCCAGCCTACCCAGTAGTAGTACAAGTGTTGGAATTATTACTTCTTACTGTTATGTGGACTCATAACTGGAATCATAAAGCGCCTCTAAAAGTGTCACTCAACTTTGAACCTACAACCACTTTAAGATACATTATGCTTACTGCCCTGCTTTATGGTTCTAGTGCATACATAAAAATACTGTTTAAATACATAGATAGAGTATTGGCAAGTATTTCACCTGATAATATTATCTCATATGTTTGACCACAGACTTGTTGACCCGATGAAGGAGACCCTGGAGGAGGGACTGTGCAGGGAGCTGTTGGAGGAGGTGGGCGTTGATGTTCCTGTTTCGGTGGAGAATTATGTGGAGTCCCGCTTTGCCCCTCCTATCCAAGCATCATCCCGTTCTGGGCTTATCTTACACTTCTATGTGAAAAAGATGGAAGAGGAGCAGATTCTGGAGATAGAGCGTGTAGCGGCATCCACAGCTGCAGATCACGGCCAGGAGGTAATAAATGTGTCTGTCACTGTCTCCAACAGTGGTTTAAAACGTTTTTGGCTGGCCCACATGTGAAAATGCCACAAACGACAACAAAGTTTGTATTTTTGTTTAAAGTCTGATTTAGTTTTGTTTCTGTCTGGTTTAGTTTTACTCATTTTCAGTCTACCTTTACCCCTTTTTTATATTTTTTAAAAAGATTGCACAATATTTTGCCCTCATAGCAGTTTTGACTTGCGCACACCACTTTTAAGGGCTGTTTGTACATATGAAGTATGCTGTATATAGGAACGGAACACATCAGTCAACACTATAATAACTACAAATCAATAGCCAAAACACGCTTTGCATTTGAGAATCAGAAAAAAAAATCTCTGTTAAGCTTCATAGAACCTGTTGGAAAGAGACATTGCACACATTTTGTTATTTTGTTCAACACATTGCATAAAGGTTTAAGCCATTTATGAACTTTTTTTTTTTTTCAAATGTTTTAAATTTGACCGCAGACTCCAGACTACAGTGTGACCCTGCAGGGCTACCATAGCAGTTAGCACTTTCAAAACCCAGTGTTGCCAATTAAAAGAACACACCTCACTATTAAAATTTCATAGCAACCCCAAAAAAAAGGTCAATAGCATGTGAATAGTGAATCCTTAAAATACATATATGTAAAGTCAAAGAGATTCAGAATTTTAAGTAAATTATCAGCATTTATTTTTTACTTAATATAAAGTTTGTTGTGTGTGGACATGCTTTTGACTTGTTATAATAGAATTGGATCCTCTGTGGTGGTTGTATGTATTATGTTACGGTGAATTAAATCTATTGTGACCCACCCTTGAGGTCCAAACCACCATTAAACTTTGGGAAATACTGAAGAATTTTCCAAATGTCACTCTCCATTCCTCAACACTTTTTTCTTTCTCTTCTGTCCAGGTTTTGGGAATGGTCAGAGTCCCTCTCTACACAACTAAACATGGAGGAGGCCTTTCATCTTTCCTGTCGCACTCCTTCATCGGCACCGCCCGCTCACAGCTGGTGGACTCTCTGTTGCGCTTGGGCCTCATCGCTCCGGAGCACTTACACAAAGCCCTAGCTCGGTCTTTGGAGACGCACAAACACTCGGCGGACAACCTGCGATCGGCTCTCGCACTGACACAGAGAAAACAACACTGAAAGCACAACTGCACGTGCATTCATTATGTTTCTCACCACAATTTTTATATCACACACAATTTACTCTGAGCTGTGAGTTGTGATTGCCTTGAGTGCATCTTTGTAGCCACATTACCATTAATGAAAATAAAATCATTGGATGTGTTTATATAATTTCCTTCCTTTTGAATCATTTCTTCACTGAAAGCCTTTTATGAATGATCTTAATCAATCATATTTCTTGATCTTTTAGTATCCTTCAAGCTTAGGCCACACATACACTATCACAAGACACAACAAGTGCTGCGCTGCCATATATGGAAGTGTGTAGATGCCCTGTGGTTTGTATCTGCAGTGATCAAAGAGAAATTTAGCAGGTTGCTTTTTTCACATGTCTTATATTTCTCTTGGTTTTCCCTTCTCAAATCATGGCGCAGCACCGGTGCAATCTGAGGATTAATTACGTCCGTGACATAGTATATAGCCCGCAGCCAGAAGATTTGATTCTGTTTAAGTGTACCCTGGGTGCATATAACGTGCCTGCACCAGATGTTGGTAACCTCATTCGCTGACAATTTTGCAGACTCTGAGCCAGACCAGATATACAGAGGGCTACCTTATTTTTCTTGCTCTATACATTACTAAGTGTGCTGTTTTTTATGTTTTATTATTGATTTCTGCAGGTGAAGCCGCATGACATGGACGCATTAGAGGGAAAGTGACAAATCGAGGCTGCTTCATCTTCTGTGAGCAGGTTTCTGCATTCACTGTAATAAATCAGGCAAGGGAAGATGCAAACCTACTTATTTTAATTCAGCTTTTTTATTCTGATTTATTTCCCTCACCACAGACAGGTGCATCTTTTAATCGCAGGGAGTGATTGATCATCCAAAAGGTGTTAATAGAATTCGTGATGATTATTCTGAAGCAGGTTGATAGTTTGTGTGTGTTTGTTTTTCTCAGCTGTCAAGAGGGGAAAAAAACAAAAAAAACTGCACCACATCCGGCAGCAACAGACAGGAAGCGCAGAAGACGAAACACCGTCGTTTGTGGTTTCGAATCTGCGGCTGTTCAAGAGTAGGTTTGTGCCATGTGTGAGGAAATGCCTTGTTCTGTAAGCCTGCACCTTGCAAAGTGAAAAACGGATGCTGTCATGTGATGGCGTTGTCAGGGCGAATAACACAAGGTCATCAGAAAAACATTGGGAGCCAGAGCCAGAGCGAGTGATGCAGGGAGGAGGAGGAGGAGGGAAGGGGGGGATAAACGGATGGATGGAGAGCGGAGTGAGCGTGCGGCAGGAGAAAAGACGGTATATTCATAGCAGCAGCCGTATTTATAGGCGCCAGGAGGAGAGGACTGGACGGGGGGCGTGGCCTGTGAGGAGCAATCGAGAGAGGGAGAGAGCGTATTGGGTTAAGGGGAAGGAAAGAAAGAAAGCCCGAGGAGGGGAGGGGAGGAGAGGAGAGGGGAGGGCTGTTTTTATGAGAGCGTGTGTGTGAGAGAAAAATCTGTCACATTCAAACACTGTCCTCTCTCGTGTGATACAGGCCAAACGGAGGGATGAGAGCAGAGGGACTGGAGAGGAGATAGAAAGAGACGACAGAGGAGGAGCACAAAGTGAGGTATGTATGGCTGTCATGTCACTCCACATTTGTTTACATGCAGAAGTGTAAATGTAAAGTCAGTAGGGCTTAGTTTTTAAAGGGATGCTGCATCTACTTTCTGCCTCCTCTTCTTCCTCTAAGTGGACAAATGGATGTAGGCTGCAGACTCATAGAGGTATCAATTATGTAATATGTGTGCACCATTTTCAGTGTGGCTCCGAGGGCTTCTGTGTTTATGTGGCCATCGTGTGGAGCACCTCCAACAACGGCTCCTTGACCATAAGGAGTGATTTACAACAATTTGTAAATATAAATCAAGTCTGTTAGAGCCGCGCCGCTTTAATGCCCTCCGAGCTTCCCCCATCTACGTTTTATTGACGGCTAATTTCAGACCAAGGAATGGGGAATGGACTAAACAGGTCATTGAAATGCATCTACAGTAATAGTAAAGTGGTACAGTAATAATAACAAAGACTAGAATGGACTGTGGTGGAGAAGTGTCCTCAGGTGCTCCTATAGAGAGGTATTAATGCTTACATTAGGATAACAAATACTTAATTCAAGCCTTCTCAACATACAAAACAAAACCTTTGACTTTACCTTGCCCCATTAGTGAACCACAGGATCTCAAATGTCCATTAGATACTATTGAGTAAGAAATGTAGTAACCAAAGTACACAGTTGTCAGCACTCTCCCAGTTTGGAGGAGCAGACAGGAGAAATGCTAAAGGTAATAAATCGTGCACTGATGTAAATGGAGCCTGTGAAAAATGGGTTGGAACATAATTCAAAGTCTAGATTTTTGCTTCAGAAGGCAGCTACATTGAAATGCATGAAAAATAATAATATGTTTGAGGTTGTTAAAATGAGGAACAAGATGACAGGCGGTCAAATGTCAGAATAACAGTACTCAAATTATTTTACCTTTATATAACCTGGTAAGTAATTTGAGAACTAATTCTTATTTACAACAACAACTATGTAAAGAGGCACTGTTTGTACTAATTTTATACCTTGTAAAACACCATGCATTGTTTACAGTATTTAAATAGGCTTTTATGTTAAAAAGCTAAGACTTAACCTGTGGCAGGATACCTGAACGTATTTTTATTCCTATGACAGCTTCTTAAAAAGTGTTTAGTACGGGCTCTGATGAGAAGGAAAAACTCTGTCTGAATATGGATTTTATTACTTTGCCTAGCTGATCTCTCATCAGCCTAAACCTCATCACAGCTCTACTTGTTGCAGTCTATGCAATCATATGCTTGCATAGGAGGAAGTCTGAAGTTAGGGACACTGCTACTGGCTGATTGGTGTACAGTGCTTGTCAACATTCAGTCCAAGAGAAACCGGGCAAAAAGAAGGGAACCAAAGTGAAACCTGAATAAATACAGGCAATCCATTCACACAGGGTTTAATGTTGTTTTGTTTTAAGTGATTTTTTACAACTTTAAAGCTGAGAAATGAGATAATAAACAAGGAGAAGAGGGTGAAGGGAACAGACCTGAGGTTAAGGTGAGCCACCGAGGCGCCACCGCAGTAAATTGTTAAAAGAGAAGTTCTGGATGAACAAGCTGAGTTTTAGCGTCTGTTGTATTTCTTCCAGTCACTAGAGGCAGCAAACTGTCATCAGAAATGGCCATCAAGTCCAGGCTTTTGGGATGTGGAGGTTAATGAGGGTACTAGAACGTAGGCCATGTTGCGGTCACTCAAGAAAAACTGTAAATATCTTATATGTAACATGGACTTGCAGTGGTTTTTGAATTGAGAAGCCGTATTATTTGTTATAAAAACATTTTTTCACTGTCATCCAGTCTTTATTGTCAAGGATTTTAGTAAGTGTGATTGTTCAGCACATAGTGAAAGCTTTGGGCAATCATATGCTCGAATAAATGAGGCCTCCTATTGGCTGGTTGCTCCATACTGCATGTCCTTATTGAATCAATGGCTGCTAAAAATACAGAGAAAGTGTCTATTCCAGCACTGGATATGTTTGTTTACACAGAGAAACAGCACAGTGAAGCAATTAACAAAGTGGAGATGACTTTGGAATTCTCTGTCTGTCTGATGCTGTGTCGAAGCTAGAAGTTTAAGCTACGCTCTAAAATTTGGTTTGGTGCAATGTATTCATAGTTTGTGCTAGTGAGTTGGTTCAGTTTAATTAATTTATTTTTTTATCCAACCAGAAAATATCACTATGATATTGTTGGTGGGTGAGGATTACACTGTGAAGGAAGGAATTATTACAGCTTTAACTACTCTTAGGCCTCCTCCTACAAAATACTAGACAATACTTTAATTTAGTCTTATATAAGCCAAAAATGTCCTACTGTACTTCCCAAAACAGAGCCTCCCCTTGATTTCTGAGAAATCTCAAGAACTTCATGACACATTTAACAAATTACCAACATGAGGATAGCACTCAAAAACTGTGCTAATGTTTTGTGTAATAACACAGAGAGTGGAAATGAATGGAGTCTCAAATGTCACAACCAAAAGCTGCTTCAGAAGCTGATCTTGAGCGGATGTGGCCTGTTTGGCGGTGGTTTTGTCCCTCACAGTACCAAACTGTCAGATTTGCTTTTTCACATTTCCGCTCTCTGCCCAGACCTACAGGTATGCACTCTGCAAATATTACCTGTAAGTGATTATTCATATAAAAGCTCCATTATGGCTCGAGCCTACGGGAAATGTTTCTAGGACTAAATTATTCTGCAGAAACTGAAAGACCCCTTATGCTCTATTTTCCAACAAAATGCTTCATGTTGGTCTTAATGTGTTCCTTTTTCTACATGTCTCTTCATGATTCTTGGCTGCTGTTTCTTCCATAATATACACTTTGCCTTTCCCTGACACTTCGACACAAGTACTTCCTTTGGTGTGTCTTTTGGCAGCGTTAAGACACTATGAGTCTAATTACCCACAGTGTAAAAGCTGTGACAGGACACTCCATCTGATTATGTCTTCTTGTGCTATAGCGCAGCTTCTTATATAAGGATTTGGAGGACTTTAGACGGGCTCTGACGAGAAGGAAACGTTTGTCTGACTTTGGATTTAAGCTGATCTCTCGTCACAGCTCTACTTGTTGCAGTCAGTTTAGCTTTGCATAGCAGCCAAAAATCTATTAGTTAGCCGTTCCTCTCCAACACACTTCTGATTTATCTTAATGAAATGAGCTATTGGTTTTGCCTGTGTCAGCCTATTAGAAAAACATAACCAATTGTAAGTCATTTTCCCCAAAAAAGAGAACACCTCGACAGCAGCTGTTGCTTCATATTAATCCAAACACACTTTAATCACCTGCCGAAAAAGCTTGCTGTAAGCTGTAAGCCGACAGCACTGGCGCTGTCTGCTGTTGATTTAATAGGCTAATTTCATTACGTTTCATGTCAGAGCTACACCTACACTACAAGCGTCTCGGTAAGGCAACCCCTCGCACATACAGATGAATGGTTCTCGGATGCTTTTTTCACATTTCGACTCGTGCTACATATTTAACTGCGTTCTGCTGCGGCATAAATCACGACGAGCTCCATTTTCTCCTAATCACGTCTCACGTCAAGTCTCTCCAGCCGGTTTGAGTGCCACACCTGACTCTTACTGACTTTATTATCGCCACATTATTTGACGTGCATCACTTTTTTCTGCTCTTATCTCATGCTGATAAACACCGCTTTCCTCACAGCTGCTGCATTTGCTCTTACAGTTTGGCCTAAATGTGAAATGTCCCTTAAAACTTTGCAGGATGTGAGCTCACCCAGCAAACATCCATTTTTCACATTGGACCAAACATTAGTTCTGCTGTGTCCTGAGATTAGATTGGTTGTATAGGAAGCAGCTGCAGAAATGACAGAATATGAGCATACATTGCTGCACAAAACATCATGTTGTTGACAGGAATGGGGTCAGTGTGAAACTCTGTGGTTGGAACTGCCTCCGAGCACTGTCAGGAAATCCCCATTCATTTAATAGACACAATATCTTGGTTGTATTCTGTAATACGCCTATTCCACCCAAGACCTTTTACAGTATAGAGTACAGTAGGGATGTGTGATATTTGGAAAACACGCAATTTGGTATTTGACCCAGTTAACCTGCTCATGGTACACCTGATGTCTAGAACCATGTTTCTAAACCAGCATGTTCAAATCTAATGCTTTGACCAGTGTACTGGACATGTCGTGCAATGGTATACTGAATACCAGCCAAAAACTAGATCTGCACATTATTTGGTTAACATTAACAGAGATATAAGATTTAGTTATCCTGTTCATCATATTCTATATTAGTCCAAATGCCATGTTTTTAAGCTACCAGTTGATTTTTATTATTCCTCTATCACAAATAATTTTTATTGTCTTTCATTCATATATACAAAACAGTAGCATATAGACTGTCTTTTGCTTTGAGTTTGGTGCTACTGCTAACATTGGCCCCTGACAATGAGTAGATCATGCCATGCAAACTTAGCCAAAGACTAGTGTAGCACCTTAATATCTAAAGCGCTAATTAGGTGCTATCTATTTAAACTAAACCTTAAACTTTAAGCGAGACTTTGTGCTCAAGAAGTAACTTAAGTGTGCTTCTCCTCCAGCTGTGGTCCATTTGTTCTCTCTTGTTCGCTGCTATAGGAACATGAAAAGGCAGTAACTGAACTGAAAATGGCTCCTTCTGCTTGTTGCTTGGAGCTTTAAAGGTTTATTTTTCGTTGTAATTAACTGCTGATAATGTTTTACCTGAGCTTTTCCATTTTCTTAACTGTGTAGTACATAATCCTACACAATGCACCTTTATGGAGTCTTTGGCAAAAAAAAAATATGGTAGCAGTTTAAATAGTACATTTATTCTTTGATATCTCATTATGAGAGTACTCTGCAGCCCTAAAGCCCAATAGTAGCATTTGTGCTTTTGTCTTATCTACTTTACATTCCCTCCATGTGTGACCTTGACTTTAAGTATGATCCGCTGTTCCCCGATAACCTGCCCTCTTCTGTCCTTCCTGCTAACCCCCATCTCTTTCTGGAGGAATCTTCGTCTTTCGCTGAATTCATCTTCTCCACCCCTCCTCTCCTCTCTTTTTTCCCTTCTCAGATCATTTACATTGGCTTTGTTCTGCTCAGATTAAGGTCATACGCTGATGAAGGCCTCCAGAGCCTCCAAGGTCTCGGGGCCCTCTTTAGAAGCAACTAGAAATCTTTCCATTTTTGTTCTTGGCACTTCTTCATTCTGGATTCACTGTCTGGATCACACCGGTTTTAGAGGAAATGAAAGTGCTTTAATCCAAGAGCCTTTTCTTATGCATTATTTGTGGCTGCTTCTATTTCCGATAAAACAGTGTGATTGTGAATTGTTTAAAGCCTGTATCAGCAATGCATAGTCTCTTCTTACAGTGTCATACAATGAAACAATGAGCAATAAATATGTTTTGGTGAGAGTTGTGGTTTAGTTACATTACAGGTTTTGCACAATGGTTACTTCAGAGCAGGTGAGAAAAGGTTTTAAAAACACATTGGCACTCATTGCACAGTGCTTGTTGAGAAATTGTCACCGGATGTGGGTAGTCATCTTTGTCTGTGCGCTTGCATTCATGTCGGAAAGTAAAACTGTGATAAGATGTTAAAGATTACTATTTGAGTTGACTGCACAGGACTCATTTGACTAATGTGAATCTGCTTTGAACTCAGTCAGTGTTTTAATGCACTCGGTCACATGACCGAACAGTTTTGGATGGTAGCAAAGGGTTGGTTTAGAAATTCTATGCTTTTGTAACAAGGCAATGAAAGTAGGCCTGCATTTAACATTCTTAATGTTTTGTTACTGCTTTATTTATATCACAAAGAACTTTTTGAGCTGCAGTAAGATTGTGGTATTCCAGGTAACAGTCTGAGTCTAAACTCATGTGAGGGGCACCAGTGTGGACAGTAGAGATTAGTATACCATAAACATTGAAAGTCTTATCTTTATCCCATTTTACAGTATTTTCTGTTATTGTATTCAGTTTTCCGTTTAGTGGAGACTGTGTAAAGCATACTTACATCTATATTTAAACCAATTATAAATAAATGCTATGTTGAATTCTTGCCTTTTGTGGAGGTCAAACATAATTTTGAACAAGGTTGAATACTGACATCCATTATCGCTTCGCTAATACTTCCAGATATATCATTTTATGTATTGACTCCAATGGCTATGCTACAAGAGACTCTTGAAACTTCACAAAATTCTTTCTGGCCTTTTTGCCTTTATTCGATAGTCAGTCTAGACAGACAGGAAACAGGGTGAGAGAAAGGGGAATGGCATTGGTCAAATGAACTGAGCTGGAATTGAACCCAGGCCTCCTCAGTATGTGGTATGCTCTCTACCAGCCGAGCCAACAAGGCCCGTAACAATTCTTTTTTAAAAATCAAAATAATTTTGATAGATTTTTTTAACAAGACATGTAGTAGTAAAATCATTTATGTTTTCATCAACATGGCAGAACATGGCCAACTATTTTCAAAAGTTCTCAAGTTGAAACATACACACTTGATCATTTCACTAATGGTAATGACCTCAAAATAGCACTCTTTGCATTTATTTGTCATGGAAACAAATGGACCTTTAAAGCGCTATAGAACCCTAAGGAAGTTCAGTTACTCCAGGATTCCTTTTATTTCAATTATGTTTAAAGTTACATCCCCATCAGACCTATTTCCAGTGTGTGTGTGTTCACATATCAGCATGTGATTGCAGGGCCACCATAGATCACATGCTCTAAAAGGAGGAGTGTGAGGTGTGGACCGCCAAAAAAGCTATAAACTACATTCCCTTGAATACCTAATTGCATTTTAATGACTTTAATGTACATTTTTAATGTATTTATTGCCGTCTGTCTTCTCTAATCTTATCTGAAGCACTACGATCACCATTACGTTATTGTATGAAGCTATACAAGTCCATTTCCATTACATATCTAAACACTACTGTAGATGAATGTATGCAAATGTGAATGGTAGCTGTACGTGAGTGCTGGAACATTACTTTTATTGATATGGTCAGCCCTGACCTCAAGCTCTGAATGCCCTTCATTACTGCTGTTACTCATCACCTCTCTTACCCCTCCCCCACCCTTCACCCTGCCATCACTCTGGCCTCTTACTGCCCACTCGACACTGCCGCTGTCCCTCGTATTAAATCTTCCTTCTCTGGTGTCACTGTCCCTCTCCTTCTCACTGCCCTGGCCTCATTTGTCTCTCAACTCCGACTCTCTTATTCTCCCATCTCGCACTACATAAATCTGACTCTCCCTTTGCCCCATTCAGGGCTTCTGTACACAGTTTGTAAAAGGATAGAGTTTTGAGTTTTTCAGGTGGAGAAATGTATGAAAATATTGCTGCCATTTTTTTTGTAAATATATATAACATTTCCTAGATTTAAGAAGATTTTATTTTCTCAATTGCATCTGCGTAACTTTAAACTTAAAGGAAGACCAAGTTGCACAGTTTATCACGTTTTCAGTCAGTTACATGGCTGCCCCAATTCTGATCCAACTAACTAAGAATAGATTTTTTAGTAATCCACCCGCTGAATTGACAGAGAAGAAAATTCAATTGAAGAGCTTCTTGTTGGCTCTTGACATTTTATTCACTTTCAACAGCTTTGACCCAACTCAATTACTTTTTGACATAGATATATTTGTCCTATAAGTCTATATGGGCTATAATTCTCTGGTTCTTCAAATTTCACGAATGAGCTGTATTAGATTACAGTGTTAGATTGTAGGTTCCTTGCCAGCATTTGATTTTTTATTACAGTCTATTTGCGGTAAATGAGCTACTGTTTGCTCCATCTTCACTTACTTCTATAACAATTTAAATTTGGGTATGTTATAAATGAAAATTTACCAAGGTTTCTCTAAGTGGCTGTACAGACATGCATTTGCTATTATTGTATTGTTATGTCAAGAGCTCTTTTTTGTGCTCCTTTAAGCTGCCTCATTTATGTTCTGTTAGTGATATGTCATAAAGGCATGCCACTGTCTCCTTTTTTGCCAAGTCTTGGTGTTTTGGAAAAAAAAAGCCTACTTGTTTCTTATGTGACATATGTGTGCACCACTCATTGGGGCAAAACTAAACTAAAGCGAATGAGCATAAAATAGTCTGAATACTGTTTTCAGATCAATAGAGAAGCCTGGAAATTTGAGTCTGGACAAAGTATGGAATATTGATATGGAAAATGCCTCATATTGTCTTTCTTTCATCTTATGTCCTCCCCCTCTGTGCTGCTCAGGTCACTCCACCTATGGATCGACCCGGCGGACCCCATGGACACACCAAGCAGACTGACATCTCAGCAGAGTGCGGCCGATCGAGCTGCATGAAGCTGTAGTCCAGAAGGTCAAACGGGGGGAAGAATAACAGCTTACAGGGCCCTGAGGTCGAAAGGTTCCAGACAGATACTCTCTTAAGGATAAGAGAGATTTCAGCGAGGTTTCAGTGACAAACGACAGTCGAGGGGTCAAACATGATGACGTCACATGGAAAGCTGAGGAAGGAGAAGGGGAGCTTGGCTGAGTACGAGTCACAGATGAAAGGTTAGTGCGGACTAGGCGAATATGTCTTGTCCGTTTCTGTGTTATATCTCGCCTCCAGCGCTCACCTGCATGCATGATTGCGTAGAAGACACGTGCAGTCATGCATGTGTGCAGTTGCTTTCCACAGTCATCCAACCATAGACTCAGAGTGTGTTTCTCTTCATGTTCATGTAAATGAAAATGATGTTGTGGTTATAGGAGCCATATGTAGTTTGTGCTTTTAAATAATCTAAAGTTTCCCAAAAAATATTCTTAATGAGTTTAGAGGACAACAGTTAGTATGTCAGAGATAGCTGAACAGTGTCTATTGATTGTGATGTTTTAACACTTTGTACCACTAGATGGAGTCATGAGCTACTGCAGCACGCAGTTTAACAGAGCAACTCAAAATATTATGACCATTGTCAACAAAATAAATGTCTTCCCCACAATCAACAAATATCAACAAATTAACCAGTCAGTGACATCACATGAATACATAAATATTCTCTGTCACAGCAGCTGTCACTCAAAACAATCTTTCTTTTGACTAAATTTATGACTTTTGTGTTTGCCAGGTGATGGTTGTTGTTGTTGTTGTTGTTGTTAATACACACCTCTGGTATATAGTGAATGCATTTAAACATATCATTCTCTACCTAGCTTTTCAGAGCAGTTACAACAGTGCGCACCTCAACCCAATAACATCACTTTCCGTCTCAAAGCAACAAGGCAAAGGCAAATTAAACCAAAACATGCCTGCACTTGCTCCATGCAGCAGACACCAGTGATGCATAGCTTTTGTTTCAGCAGCCAAAACTTTCACCTATGCCTCATACATATTTTATTTGGATTTTTAACAATACAAAGTACATGTGTCTGTTATTCACCTTTGTAGTTAAACAAGGTAAGCCCAAGTTGAGCCAGCACATCAAAAAATGAAACACACATCTTACCACAGCCAATAATGCTTTTACAGCATACATCTCTATGTCACATCAGCACCTCCATAGTACAACCCAAAAATAACCATTTCCATTAGCCACTGTATAAAATCGGATAGCTTTTATTTTCCTTTATTAGTGGGGTGTTACCCTTGTATTAATAAAACCTCTTCTGAGCCCCAATGCTGAATAAAGGCTTGCTTTTGGAGTCATAAGTTACTGTTATTGAATGGTTGTTTTTTTTTCGTGTTTAGTGTTCCTGTATTTTCTTAAGTCAGGTGCTTTAAGAGTGAGGCTCTACTTTTGACCTTGTAACAATTATACACTGTAAGGCCTCTGTAAATAGTGTATTTAAAAGATATATCTTAGCCTTTTCTTGTGCATCCCTGCTGGGAGGACACCTAATGGAGCTATTCTCAGATCTCATGGACTATAAAACAATTTATAAAACCATGTTTAGAGCCATGCACACCTCATCCTCATGCATTTTTTGGTTAGCTTTTGTTGCATGAAGATAATGTAAGTCAGCTTTTTTTTTTTGGAGCTGTTTGACATCTGTTACACCTCAGTCACAAAACTAAAAACGTTCGAAGACTGGGTGCAGTCGGAGAAACAGAGTCTAATCAGAGCTGAGGCTGTGGTGTGTTCGCTGACAGTAGACCCAGCACCGCTAAACTCCTCTAAAAGTAATACATGAAACTATTAAACTAATGAGAATTTGGCAGACTGTGGCCTTATTGATGACCTTGTGAACTGTCCACAGGCTGACATCCCTATAAAAGGGTGTATATATGGTTTTACTGTAGTTGTTTCTTCTACAAACTGACTGGAGTGATGTTTCTAGGAAGTGTAGCAACAGTATAACAACATTTCATCACATTACATTTTTGTGGCTTCCTGTTTTTGACTGAATATCATATCTTTAAATGGTTATTAACTTATAGTTAGTAGTATTGCTTCTTTTTTCATTAATAATACATCTGTTGGTAGACTCTTATGCATACTGTTGACTTACATTATTATAATTATTAAGATACACTGAAAAACCTATAGTTATGTATCTAATTAAAGCTCCCTCAATACATATACCTATTTTTCATTTTGTACACTCCCTCTGCTGGAGATGATTAAAATAAATATGTAACTGTCATAATTACAAATGGCCCTATTTAGAGTCACACTATTGCATAGCTCTGTGGCATCACATGCTGATTAATATTTATCAAACCACTGCTTAAGCCAGATTAATTATGAGATCAAAGTCTGATTACTGACCGTGGATAAAAGATTTGCACAGGACAGCGGTGTATGTGTCATGTGCTGTGTTTTGGAGCTCGAATGCCGTGTCTGGCTCTGTCTGTACTGTACTACAAGGATGTATTTATAGCCAGTATTAGTGATGCTGTCTCCTCACATCCAGTCACCCTCAGGCTGTGTACTCACTGAGAGACACAGAAAAAGAGTAAAGAGCAGAAAGAAAAAGGAGCAGACGGAACAACGGAAAAAAACAAAAAATGGTTAAGAACAGAGGAGAGAATGCCGATCAGGTCATTCTCTAACGACGGGGATGGTGTATTGAATCCTGCTCCTACCATGGACAAGACTGTCAACCTATCATGTGGATAATAGGTCTTTGTATGATCAAAAGTTGCATTAAAACAGGCAGTTTTACTGGGCCGCAAGTGGTAAGGCCCCCCAGAATAAAGATACATGCATTTATTTGTAAAATGAGATAACCACCATTTTTGTGTTTAGGCTAAGGAGATAAAAATGTAAAAATCTATAAATCAATAATGCAGGAGATTATATGATAAAAACTAAAAGTATGCTTGTACTAACCCTTTTTGCAGCTTGCTTGTTTGTATTTTGAACAATGACACATCTGGGGCTGCACTATTTATCACAATTTACAAATAGAAGAACTGTTTGAATCAGATTTTCCGATCAGATTTGTAATCATTTCTATTAAAGGAGTCAGTTTATGGAACAATCTTGACAGTGAATCTTTTAAATCAACATTTGTCATGTTGTGTGTTTTTATTTCTGTGAGTAGGGGGCAAAAATGATAAGTTTAGACTGCTTTCTGCTTCTTTTTCTCCATATGCTTTTTTGTATTTACTCAAATTGAAGAGCACAACCACCAGACAGTGGTGCTACTAAAAGTTGATGTTTAGAGGAGCAGTGAAACAAGTCTCAGACCGGATCTTTCTATATTTGAATACAATTGAACTATGCTAACACAGTCACCACATATCCTGATCTCATGCAGCCCTAGGCACAGGTGTTTCCATAGGAATGTTTACACTGAGGTTATATAAGGATATGAAAAGTGAGACCTGCATGTCATAATCTTTTGCAAAATGAGGCCACACACCACATTACTTTCACATTAATTTCACTGTCTGCTCCACTGTACAAATAAGATTGTGTGCATTCATCTGTGAGAAACACATGGGACTAACTTCTGTTAAGGGCAAATGTGGTCAGGTTCACATGATCAGTGCGTGTTTATCTTGTTCACCCTCCAGTACATTTGTTTCTGTGAACACAATCCTGACTGTCACCCTCTTTCTCTGCTTGTGCATCAGACCTGCGGGCCCAACTGACAGACCAGATCAAGATTTTAGACTCGCAGGTGGAGGTGAAGCAGCAGCAGCTCTCAGACCTCTCAGAGTTTCTCCGCCGTCGAGGAGACATCGAGGCTGAATACGCTCGGGCGCTGGACAAACTTACTGAGAGGTTCACCCACAAAACCAAGAAGTAAGCACAAGCAGCGTACACTTAATGTTACTAACTGCAGGAAAATGTGAGCCAGCACCAAAAATGTATTGATCACATATTATCACTTACTGACAGCCCTGGCAGCTCAGGTAGAGGATATGCTTAGCACGTGGGAGACCCGGGTTCGAGCCTCGGTCATGTCATTTGCCCAAGGTCTTTCCCCACTGTCTTATCCCGTTTCCTGTCTAGCAACCGTCAACTATCAATAAATAAAATAAATAAATACAAGGGTGAACTTCCCCTACATGAAGTGGACTGTTAAACATGGGATGCAAGACTCCTCTCGCATCTTCACAGAAATGGGAATACATCCAGACACATGCGACTCCAAATGTGCCCTTAGACATGAACTTTTAGGAAGCAATGACCAAATTTAACACATTCACAACGCACATTAAGACTGGCCACATAAGATATATGTAACGTATTAAGTATGTAAGTATATAGAATATATATAAGTATTTTAACTAGTTCTTTATTTTGAATGTCATATATGAAATAGTTTCATCATCCTCTAGGATCAGCTGACTATACTTTTTTACCTTTTTCTTTATATCATAAAATTATGTAGAATAACCAATTTGGTTTGTTTTCAACTAATCATATCTGAGTTTCACTGGGCATGTGGAAGTGCATGAGTGTGGAACTAACAAGAATAATATGGTAAAAGTGCATGTGAATTTAAAAACGTACCATAAAATGCATTTAAATTGGTGAAAGAAAGTGAGAATTAAAAATTGTTGTAATTAAACGGCATATGAATTGATCAAACTGGATGTGATAAAACTGCTTGTGATTTGATAAATTGACAAGTGAAAGTTTATGTAAACTGAAATTTCTTAGTTTGTGACCACGTCAATTGCTGTCAAAACTTATAAGACAGTGAATTTTGACTTGGACTCTGACCAGAAGTAGCTAGAAATTAAAGTCTGTGTGAACTGACTAATGTTGTTTCAAACTTAGGTATTGTGATGTCAAATTACATAAAATTTTACAATTTTTTTTTAACCATTCTGGACCTTCTAAGGCCAGTGTGAACATAGTCTACTTTGTTTAGCAATGTGTGTGAAAGGTTTTCTGATTTTATGTCTTTTATATCTTCAGGAAGGAGCAGTGGGGTCAGTCGGTGTGCCAGGTCTGGTCGGTTTTGCTGACCCAGACTCGTCTGGAGAGCCGGGAGCACGCAGCACTAGGAGACACCTGCTGTAATACCCTCACACAGCGACTGACACACAGCACTGAGGACACTCACCGGCTCCACAAAAGGGTGACCTATGAGAACCACAACTCAAACACACCTTATAAAAGCTCTCAAAAAATTTGATCTTATTCCTGATCTAAAGTTGATTTTTCAATGGGCATTCAGTTTTCCATTTGTTTGAAACACTAAAGGTTTTACCTTGACCTACTCATTCATACTGCAGCAAATCTATTTAATTAACTCTGAATCAAGTGTCTTTATAAGAAATAGTCTCTTGTAGGTTTTAAGTACTTCCCAAATGAGCTTTCTGTTCCAGTCAAACATACCTTTGTATAAATCCTCCTTCATACATTCATTATGTTATCTGCCTTGTACTGCTCGTGCATCTGCAGCCTCTTCATATTTTAAAGAAAAAAATTAAGTACACAGACTGGGTTGCTCAAATTACCGGTTGTCAGACACGCTCTGTACCTTGTCATGGTTGAAAAGTGAGCAGAATTTTAATTAGCCACTACGGAGGTGCAGTTAGACACCAACAAGAGCCTAAACCTTTTAGATTGCTACTAAACTAACATTACCAACCAATATTTATTTTTTTAAATCTACAAAAGTTAGAACAAATGTAACTTAAGAAATAAGTAACCTATTTTATTTACATTTGTTATTTCATTACATTTTTGCTTGTCGTAATTGTGGGCACCCAAAGCACCAAGTATAAACAGTGCCTTTTGGAAATTCTATGCTGACACTTTCACTTTGTGCAATGCAGAGTAAAGAAGTTGGAATCCAGATGCAAGATGAACTGCTAAAGGTCACCACTGAGCTGCAGACTGTGAGTATTTTTACTCATGATTAAAACAGTGTTAAATGACGATGACACCCACGATACTGATGTGGATCTTTGTGCTCCACTAAAGGCTTTAAAGACTTATAACCAGTACCACACAGACTGTCTGATCGCTGAGGGGAAGCTGAAAGAGGCTGAGCGTTTAGAGGAGAGACACACCGGCAAATCAGCTGAGCTGGGCCCCGGCCAATCGGGTGGACAGAGGCGGAGCTCCGTCAAAAAGATGGAGAGATTAATGGAGAAGGTGACAGCCGCTAATGGCTTTGAATGCAGCACAGGAAGTCTTTGGCTGCGTCTTCTCACAATGAGTCTTGTGTCTGTCTCAAAGATACATAACAGGCGTGCATATGTGCTGTTGTTGTGGTGTCATCTTTTTTCTTTTTTTTTTTATATCTGAATGTGTGTGCTTGACAGAGACACGGCAGAGTGCAGGAGACGCAGCTGAAGTGCACCAAGGCTCGAAATGACTACCTGCTGAACCTGGCAGCAGCCAACGCGGCCATGAACAAGTACTATCTGCAGGATGTCAGCACTCTCATTGATGTAAGAAGCATGCAACTCCACATGTTTGATTTTTTTTCTTCTCTGGGTTTGAGTCTGCATCAGAATGAGACCATGTAAGGTGCAGTGTGTGAAATTTTGTAATAAACAACTGAATCAAAAACATTGTCCAAAACACTGTGTAGTGAACAATCCCCTCAAAATAACACTCTTTGCATTTGTCTGTCTTGGACAAAGAACCCAGTGGAAGAGGCATTTTGTTCCTTTCCTTTCATTTCCTGTTTTTCAGTTGCCTTTGAGGGAAAAAAGTGAGCACTGTTGACAACTACCGTATTTTCCGGACTATAGAGCGCACCTAAATATAAGCCGCACCCACTAAAATTTAAAAGAAATATATATTTTGTCACGTATAAGCCGCACCGGACTATAAGCCGCCGATATCCAGGCTGAGAAATAAGATATTTACATAGAAAGATTTTGTACCATAAGTGTTTATTCATATTCCTGAACTGATTGTTTCCGAACAGTGCCTGTAACACGGCAGTAAAAGTGCTGATCAAACAAAACAGAAAAGTCATTGATGGTTTTATTCATCTTCCTCCTGTGCACTAAAACCAAGTTGCTTTATTTTTCTTCCCCCCCCGTACCGAAACCCCCGAACCCCAAACCCCCTTCCCCTTTTCCCCCCCCCCCCCCTTAAAACCCCCCCCCCCCCCAAAAAAATTTCTTTTTTTCCCCCCCCCCCCCCCCCCCAAGTCACTATTCATCTTCCTCCTGAGCATTGAAACTACTGAACACCAAACCACTGTCACATTTGTTTTCCATTATGAGGGGGTGAGGGTGTCAAAATATTACCGTATTTTGCTGTTGTGCGTCTTGGGTTGCATGTGCTAAGAATAAAAACTGGTGCTTTCTTGTTTGTACCGACTACCGCTGCCTGTCTCGTTTTTGCACTTCCTGCTAGAGCGCCCCCCTGAGGGCTGAAGAAAAATTCATAGAAAAGCTGCATCTCTGTATAAGCCGCATGGTTCAAAGCGTGTGAAAAAAGTAGCGGCTTATAGTCCGGAAAATACGGTACATTATTATTTTTTAAGTGAGCTCATCATCAGACCTATTTCCTCTGGGTTTGTTCATAGACAAAAACATGACTACTGTAGATGCTGCGCCTATAAAGCTTTAAACAACCTATGAGGTTTTTTTCACCTCTTCACTGAAAATGATGTGTCAGTTTGGCTAATGTACCAATGTTAAATCTGTGAGCATCTGTGGCCTTGCCTTGTTTTGAGTTCACAGTTAGGCCATGCCATCTAGCAGTTATCTTTGCCTCGTTAGATGTTACATGAATGCATTGCCAATATTTCTCCATGTTTCACTTGGCTTCTTTCTTGTATTTATGTATTTATGTTTTTCTTTTTTGCTATTTCTAGGTGTAAGTAGACACTGCTGAAATAGCCATTTTCTCAGCATATATTTTATCTAGAATGTGGGCACTATGTACAGTATAAGAACAGTCCATGTCCATATCCATGTCATTGGTCTCATACTGAAATGAAATTAGTCATCATATTTTGTTATTTGTCAATAGATAATGATGGTGATATATGTGCATAAGTAAAGTGAGATTGAGACAAAACTATGGTTAAAAGGAATAAATAATAGACAAAAAAAATAGTAATACAAAGGAGCCTTAGCAGAATACTTAGGCTGAGTGTAGCTGGCACTGGATTACACTAGACGTACGTATTGAAACACATTTCTAACGATTTTCTTTTTTCTTGTTCCAGTGCTGTGACCTGGGTTTCCATCAGTCTGTGGAGAGGGTGATGAAGTGCTACCTGACCAGTAAGTGGCGCATCCTAAAGACGGAGGAGGCTGGCCTTAAGCAGCTGGAGTCTTCCGTGACCTCCCTGGACCAGAGTGGAGACCGGGACGCGCTGCTACAGCAACATGACGCTGCCTTCTGCCTGCCGTTCAGATTCAACTACCACCCGCACGAGGGAGACCAGGTCAATAATACATTATACTTCATAGTTATAGGAAGTTATTCATAATGTTCTTCTAATCTTTATATTTTTAAATACAGCTATTCCTATTTCAAAAGTGACAATCAAATACCACAGGTCATGTTGTCATCAATGATTTTGTCATAGTTAGTGCATCATTTCTAGCAGTCCTAGTTACCTTATGATATATTGCTGCAGGTATGTTGTGTACTTTAGATAAAGCAATATTTGACTAGTACCATGAGGTAACAATAAATCTTGAGAAAAAAAACAAACACCCAGGTCAGCTTGGACATGTTGTGCCCTGGCCCTAGTTTCCCAGTTAAAGTTCATTCTTTTATGTAAGGTAAACTTCAATTTCAACATCTGCTTCAACTTCAGTTTAGTCACAGCCAGGCCATACCCATTATGTACAGTAATAGAAAGTGTTTGAAACTTGTAACAATTAATCGTACAAATTGGATAAGCAGTAGAAGATGAAGAATGAAAAGAAAAACTTTGTTGCCATTTTATGGGACAAAGAGAGATGAAAACCTGTGAACGCTGTTTACTGTACTTTGTGGTGTCTTCAGTGCAATAGTAATGGACCGAGTGAAGACATAAAAAGGTTGCATGTTGCAAATTCGTTTTTTGGCTTACATTGTAAATGTGTACAATAGATTGCAAAACTCCAGCAGAAACTGACCTTCTGCCTCAGTACATGATGTAACATAAAGCCTATAGATACATTGGACTACATTAACCTGCCTCTTGAAATGACACATATTTACAATGCTATTTCCAGAGAACTCTACTAATTATCCATAGACAGTCCACTTAGCTTGCAAGCTAAGCTAGCTGTTTTGGCTTAAACAAAGAGTCACGTACTTTTCCTGTCAGTTTTTGGACTAGATCTTTTTTAAATGCAAATAACTGACCCATCTTTTATGTCTATGGGTATATATATATATATATATATATATATGAATAAATTTATACTACTGTGTTACAGGTGTGTGAGGTCAGTGCGGAGAGCCAGGTGAGGTACGAGCTGGAGACCAGGTTCCAGCAGCTCCAGTCCCGACTCGCTGCCGTTACCTTGGAAACGGAGGAGGTCAGTGCCATCTGATTATGAATTTATCAATTTTTCAGTCTAGCCCTCTCTGTGACTCAGAGTGTGGTTATCTAACACTGTCTGTAGTACTTTTTGATTCCGTGTTATTCTGTTTTGTTTTTCAGGTCAGTAAAACGCTCAAAGCCACACTCACAGCTCTGCTGGACAACATGTGTGACAGCGACAGCAACCCCGCCCCTGACGTGCCAAGCAGCCAATCCCACGAGCTGCCTGGGACAAGCACCGCCCCCAAACTTACCCTCGCCAAGCGTAGAGCCAATCAGCAGGAGACAGAGACCTTCTATTTTACAGTCAGTACACAAGTTACAAAAAATTCCAACAGCCATGCATAGTTGTTTACGACTTTAGGGGTTTTAGGGTGAAATACGGTAGATTTTAGCGTTTATTTATATTTTTATCTTTAGAAAGTGAAGGAATTCCTCACCAGCAGTTCTCTGACCTCCAAACTTCAAGCCAAACATGACCTTCTACAAGATGCCATACAAAAAGGTAAATACTTGGTGATCAGGTGGATTCCATTTTGAAAGCTTGGGTAGCGATTAACAAATTCAGCTACATTCAAGAAATAAATCCACTTTCCTTTTACAACCACATTTTCCATTAGATTGTATGAGTTCTGTATAAAATTTAAGTCAGATAATATTTAACTCTAGTGTCTTTGTATTCTGTAGCAGTTAAATTATTAAATTAAATTACTTTTATATGGCTTCAATTCTGATTTTGAAAAACAAACTTATGAGCACACCTAACACCCTTTCTTCCTAGAGCCTTTGATTATCTATGGTAGCCCTGCAGGATGTAGTGTATGAACAATCCCTTTGGCCGCTAATGAGTTTGCTTTAGAAATACAGCAATAAAATGAAATTAAATTATACATATTATAAACCTGGTGCAAAATTGTGTGTTTAAACAATAAAAAAGAATGCACTTCTCCAGCAGTGCTCAGTTTGTCAGCAATAGGCATGGGACATTATGAAAATGAGATTATGAAAATATGATATCCTTGAGTAACAAATATCACAGTGTTCTGGTATCTGTTAATGCTAATGTTTCTTAATTTACCGGGTAATAGGACATAAGCAAATGTTTTCTTTTGTTATAATAGTAAAATACAAACAGAAATCTTCCTGATAAATGAATGCAGTCACTTGAGCGAGGACTTTAATTTCGCCTTTCCACTGTTCCACGTTTAAACGGCAGCAATCTTCATCTTCATTTTGAATATACAGCCTGTAAACACTGGTTGAAATGTATTGTTTTCATGAAGAAATTTTATGATCAGCCAGTGGCACAGACAGCTGTCTAAAGTCACATTATGTTACAAAGGCAATTGTACAACTTTTGAGAGGACTTCTCAGCATTTCGTTAATTCCATTAGTGTTTTTTTCACTTTACATGATGTAGGCCTGTATGAAGACACATTGTAAAGTTGTCATTCAGTTCTCATCAGCTGATATTATAAGAATAGTATGACACAGTATTTATGTTTTATAAAGTGCGCTTTTGGTGTCATTATGCAACTGCAGCATACATTAAAACCTGTTACACATGCCTAAACAGTAAAAGCAGCTAAGTGAACTTCCACTGGGTTTATAAATGTCTAGTTTTAACAAAGGTAGAAGCTAAGAGTGTCATGTGTTGTATTTAACACAATTAACCTTTAAGATTTGAGTCAATATTAACATAACAAATCCTGTCATTTAGATGCTATATACTGTATTCTTTAAATCTCACAAGCACTACTTGATACATTGATATATTATTAAGTGTTCTTTTTGGCAGAGCTTATATAATCATATGAAGAATTTATTAGAAAAAATGTTGATCCTTTTATTTTTTTCTTTCTCATTTTTGTAGCTGAAGCCGTCAACAGCGACCCTTCCAGGTAATGACGCTGATTTACAAAAACACTTCTGAATGAAGTATTTCCCCCAGAGACATGGAGAGAGGAGGAGAGCAGAGGGGGTGCCATTTAAGAAACTGCTTTGGGAGACATTATGAACAAAAAATTAATTACAGTTTGAGCTTCACCCATTTGTATGTATTATATTTCCCAGAACGCAATGTGCTCGGTCAGTGCGAGTACGGAAGTCCAGACCTGTTTCCCAATTCTGCCACACACTCTTCACCACAGACATACTCTCCTACATACAGGTAACACACCAAATGACTCAGTATTTACTGTGCTTCTGCTAGTGTTGTAGTCAAGACCAAGTCATGACTAAGACCAAGACACCATCATGACTTTTAGGGATCAAGACCGAAGCACTTACTGAAACCATGGTCAAGACCAAGACCAGTGTATGATACATTGAAAAGATAGCAGGGAACAGTTATAACATCTAAACAACCTTTTTTGCCAACTGTAGTTAAAGTGGAAAAGTGCAATCTGATCTAATTTAAGGTTAGAATAAAGAGTTAGCTGTTGGTCAAAGAAACAGTTAGAGGGAAATGTTTACATCACCATAAGATAAAATAATCTTCTTAATAAATCATTGTGGTCTTGGTTGGTCTTGAATCAATATCCTGAGACCCCTATGTCCCAGACTGAGACTAGACTGATATAATAGAAACAATTATGAAGAAAGCAACTGGACATTGCTTAGGACTTAGACAAGTGAGTGACTTAGACACCACTCTTCTGCCTCCCACAAAGGAAACAATTTTGCCAATCCAGTCACACAGAAGCCAAAGAATAAACCTGGGATTGTTGCAGCGCACTGATACTTCTTCCCCTCGGTGTATTTACTGCTCCCTTCAGTGTGTTTGCTCATGCTTATAGCTTATTGCCGGCTTTCTCCCCCTGTTTTTTTCAATCCAACCCTTCTTTATCTACCCCTCTCTTCTGAAGGGGATTAAAACACACTGGCCTCTTTGCTGCCTCCTCTCTCCACTTGTGTCTTCCCTCTGCTGCTAAATCTCTATGCCCCTTATTTTGTTGACTCGCCCTTCTTCTTCTTCTTATCTGTGCTTTTTCTCTGTCTCTGTCGTGCTGTGCTTGGCTTGGTGCAGGCGAAGGAGAAGAATGTCTCGGACACAGGTATCAAACCCAGCTGTCCCCTTTCTGTAGAGCGCACGCAGCCAAGTAGAAATCAGTGTTTAACGCCAACGCATGTAAACCTTATTGAGTCGGCATCACTTTTTTGCATTGTTATTGAGTTGACTGATACTCTGTACATATCTTTTTTACTCTTTTCTCTAATCTGTATGGCTTCTATCACCAGAGCTCTGGGCAGCAGATTCCTGTGGTGGTTGAAAGCTGCATTCGTTTCATAAACCTTCACGGTGAGTCACTTTTTGATGATTATATCATTGCTGTAAGCTCTTAAGCGTAAGTAGGTGGAAGGCACCTGTCTATTTGTGGACTTACAGTCACTTTGCATTCCTCCCAGGGCTCCATCATGAAGGGATATTCCGAGTTCCTGGGTCACAGAGGGAGGTGAACCTCATTAGAGACGCATTCGAGAGAGGTACAGTCAGGCTTTACCTCATTTTTTACAGTCATCTTTCCATAATACATTTAGTTATGTATAGGGATGCACAATATATCACAAATACTGTATATCGCTGTTTTTAATATGAACAACTTTGATATCTATATCTCAAGGAAGTGTGGAGCCTTGTATTTCTTTATATAATCCAATTCAACTTTTACTTCAGCAAAGTAGATTCTAATCCCACATATCTTATTATTATCACAATGTTCATTTTAGTTTCTGGATATTGCACCTTTGGCTCAAATTGTCCAACCCTAGTTATATGCAGATGTCTTCATCTAATTTCTTCATCAACATCCCAGGGAACTGTTAATCTGACATTCACCATCTGACATTTATTCTTTTGGATCCATTTGTATTACCACAGCTCTTTTTATCAAACACGCAGGACTTTTCCCATGCCTCAAATCATGTTGTCATCAGTAATGTGAGTTGTGTCCTCCTGTAAAACCACACCTGACTGGTTTATGACAGCCACAGTGTCTGCCAGCTCTGGGCTGAATGTGTCATTTCTTAAATGATGATGATCTTTTTTGTTTTAACAGAGAAGAAACAGACTGACACAGGCTCATTATTATTTCAGTATTATTTTCAGTCATTACCACCAAATGCACCATTTAACACTTCACAGAATGCATCTTACAATACAGAAGTATCACAATCAACGTCCTCAGAAGATGATCACGACAGAGCTACCAAAATCATGTCTGTGTAAAGGACAAAACCTCAGCCAGT
This sequence comes from Rhyacichthys aspro, assembly GCA_036850595.1. Lineage (NCBI taxonomy): Eukaryota > Metazoa > Chordata > Actinopteri > Gobiiformes > Rhyacichthyidae > Rhyacichthys > Rhyacichthys aspro. Next base: position 4,169,335 of record CM072154.1, read on the forward strand.
TGTCTTCCCTCATTTTGTCTTACCTCTGGTGAAAATACCACGCAGCTCACTACGGGGCCTGTTTCATCCACAAAGGTGCCGTTACTTATGCGGTTGAGGCCGGTTTGTACCAAGAGACTCCATGGCATGTGTGGAGTTCAGTTGTCACACTTGGGTTCTCACTCAAAATCCCTTAGACTGAACACAGTGTACAGTTTAGAAAAAACCCTTGAAGGAAAAGGTAATTAGGTAATCCTTCTCAAATTAAACTTTCACTCATACATTCATGAATGGGCCAGGGGCCATTAGAACAGTATTTCAGACCTGCCTGTCCAGACAAGCAAGCAAAAAGTGGTTGGTTTTCTTGTTTAATGTCAAGAAACCATCAAAATGAATTTAATACTAATATAATGATATGCAGACTTCAATATTTTGGGGGAAAAAGATTGTATTGACGTTAGTTATAACTCCTTGTCTGTCTGTTGTTTCTCACAGGAGAGGATCCCCTGTCGGACAGTGAGTGTGACCTGGACTCTGTGGCTGGTGTGTTGAAGCTTTACTTCAGGGGCCTCGAGCCTCCTCTGTTCCCTTATGACAGCTACAACCAGCTGCTGGAGTGTGTCCGTAAGTTCACCTCATCCCATCCCTGTGCGAGTCTCTGTTTTCATTGGTTTCACTTCAGCTTGCCTCAGGATGTCTACTCTGTCTTGACTCTTCTGTCTACTGAAACTGCAACTGAACTGAAATGAATAAAGTGTTGTGTTGCTGATGACTTACTCATACACAGCAGCTTCACTGTCCCCTCACTTCAAACAAACCTGTTTATGGATGTTTTGTCAACCAATGCCTGGTCTGTTGATGCAAGAGAGTGAAACTTCTGCTCTCCCTCCTGGCTAAGTGTTACTGACTATTCTCTTTCCCACTTCAATCTTTGTTGTTTCCCTGTTTTCAAATTTCAAAAATGCAATTTGCATAAGTATCACAGACTGAAACCTGCCAGCTTGTTTACCTCAAAATTCACTCTAGACCACACAAATAAGTGATTCATTCATCTCATTTGATAAATCTGTCTGTGGATTTGGTCCTGTTCCAACTAGTGTCAAATATGAACTTTCATGTCATTGATTTTTGTAATGTTTTGTCTTTTTGTGTCTCAGAAATCGAGTCGGTGACAGAGAAAGCTGCCCAGATTAAAGCAATTGTCTCCACTTTCCCAAGACCACTGCTCATTGTGATGCGCTACCTTTTCGCTTTTCTAAATCAGTAAGAATACTTTGTGTTTAATTCAATGTTTTATCTACTGAAGTGAAAATTTGTCTTTGGTTCACCAACATTCAGATTTGTACAGAAAACAAATAAATAACAATCTACAATCTTCTACAACCATGTTGTTTGGCATTACAACAAGTTTAAACACTACAGCTGCCCAGTCTTGGCATTAATTATACATACATTAAACATTTTTTCCATCTGCTTAATTAGTATTTTGCCTGCATTTAGCACCACAGACAACTTTGAAACTTTCTTAGGCACTGAAGGCGTCCTAGAGTGGTTTCTTAGAGGCATTAGTGCACAATAGATTCTACAGATGTTTAGCCACTCATGATGGACCTTGCCTTCCTGAACATGGCAGTATTATAAAATGAAAATTATCTTGCCTGCTGTTTTTACGAATATGTTCATGTGCTTTTGCTAGGACCACATAAAAATATATTTATTTAATAATTTATTTTTTTAATCTATTATTATGCAAAGTTCATAAAGGTTTGGCACATTTTTGATCTGAACTGTTCTTAGTTTCAAGTGAAATCCCAATCAGACCTAATTTCAGGGTCTATTTTTGTTCATAACCAATAGCATGTCCCTTTAGGGCTACCATAGCTGCTCACATGCTCTGAAAAAGTGCAGTGTGAGAAGCAGTGTGTACCTTTGCTAACAGAAACCACATTAACCAAAAAGTCAAAAAAGACACACCTTGAATTCACTTTTAACAATGTCATTTAAATATCTGTTGTTGTTTTTTAATTTTCTGTTATGTAAAAACTGTGGTCCTAAAAATCCTCCACATATAAAAGAACCACACCAGACATTCATGTTAAGAGCATGACACTAATCATGAATAATTTGGGATTTCTTACACTATCTGTAAAAGTTTTTGTGCTCTTGTGTTGTAGGATAGAGGCGTAAGATGTCCTTAAGTACCTTATTCATGTCTGTTGTGGTTTTCCTCAGTGTGTCTCAGTACAGCGACGAGAACATGATGCAGCCCTACAACTTGGCAGTGTGCTTCGGGCCCAGTCTGCTCAGGGGAATGGATTCGGACGACGCGGTTGCCCGGCAGCCGCAGGTTAATGACCTCGTCAAAACTATGATCCTACAACATGACATCATCTTCCCCAGCCAATCAGAAGTGCCAGGGCCCGTGTACGAGAAGCACATGACTCTGGAGCAGGAATACTGGTAAGAGAGTGGCACGTATGAATTCATGTGCAAGCCTGGTTTGACATATCCAAGTAAATGGGTCCAGTATCCTTTTTCTTTTTAGTCATTTCCAATGAATAGAAGTGCCATTAGACCAGTTCTAACCATATATCTAAATCGAACAGGGCTTATGTCAGGCTTTGGTTATATGCTGTTGGAATTGCCCAGAAAATTTCCTTGAAAAAATAATTTCTTAAAAAGAGTGTGAACCGTGAATTATTTTCTCACATTTTATATTGTTTAACATCACAGTATTCAACATGGATATGGTAGCTTCTCTTATTCTATATTTAGTAAGAAATTCAGGATCTGTTATGAAATTAGGAGATGATTTGACTGTGATTTTAATGCTCATCAGTGAACCAATCACTGAGGAAGGAGACGGAGAGACAGAACATCTGCCCAGTGAAGATGGTGAGTGTATAGCCTCATCCTTTTACATTCATCATCAGAAAAACTGTCAGCCAAAGCACAGGTATTTCCAATTAATGTAAATACCCTTACAAGATAAAAACACTAATATGCAGCAATAAATGCCCCCATGTGGTGTTGTGATATGGTGGTTTAGCCTTCTGTCCAAGTCCAACGTAGTCCTAAGCATACACTGATTTCTAGCTTACACCCTTTAGCCTAATTGTTCTATAAATACCAAAGTTTGCTGCAAATTGAGCCTCTTGCTAAGGTTCTCTACCCACTCACTAACAGCACACACAGTTAGTCGTTTGCCATTTGCCCAGTTTTGCGCTGCCCTTACAGCTTAATGTTCCTCTGAAAGATCTGAATGTCTTAAAGAGAAGTATATTACAGTCAATACAGGATCAGGAGACTCAACCAAGTGCAACAGTATTGATACGGATAACCTAACCTTGAAAAGCCTAGAATATACATGTATCTTAATATTTTTAGACTTGCATCATCTTATAGTACGAAAACTATACAAGCCACACAAGCTTAGCCTGGCTCCACTGGTCAGTACTGGGTCACGGCTTCTGTATTGATTATAATCTTATTTTGCGTTTTTTGCTCCTTTGAAAATCTATTGCTCTCCGCTTAAGGACTTTTGCCAAAATTCACAGGCAGTTTTTAGATATTTACATACCTTACAGTGCTATCAGTAGACACTAGAAGGAACTTTACAAATTGTGAAGAGTAGGGCTGCTCGATTATGGAAAAAATCATAATCACAATTATTTTGGTCATTATTGAAATCATGATTTTACAGGATTACTCATTGACTTTGGAAATATGTTGGATTTATTGCACAAAACAGTGAAAGGTCCTTAAAATAAATATGTTCAAACGTATTAATAAATTGCTTTAAAAATAAACAGAAATAATAATTAAGATAAATAAATAAGCTTAACAATGTAGTGCACAAAACAATTAACAAGTAATAAATAAAAACAAGTAATAAATAACTGTTTTTTTCTCGATTACAAAGGTTTTGTGATCTTTGGGAGCTGAAATTAAAATTAAAAATTCGATTTACTGCACAGCCCTACTGAAGACTTAGTATATAAACCCACAGAGCTTTTGCCTGACCTTACTGTAACCATGTGCTGTGTGTGTCCAGAATGGGAGGCTGTGGCCATGTTCGACTACGTGGCCAGATCTCCTGCAGAGCTGTCGTTCAAGCAGGGAGACCCTCTGATCCTTCACAGCAAGGCCTCCTGCGATTGGTGGAGAGGAGAAGCGGGAGGAGTTAAGGGTCTTATCCCACACAAATACATCAGTGTGTTGGACGGGTACGAAGCCTTTTGCTGTAATAATGTCATGCAACAGACTGTAGCTGACTTTTAAGATCTTTAGTAAAGGTTTTTTATGCATCTTCTACTTAACTTTGACATTTTGGGTAAAAGTTTTTATAAAAGTTGCATTTATGGCTAACATAAAGCAGCAGTACCTACAATACTGAAGTCAAATCAGAGATCACAGCAAACATTTGGTGTTTGTAATGCTTTCAGACTTGAGTGTCCCTACTTTCAGAAATAGCATCACCAATGAATCAGCAGTTAAAAGATCTGCCACATTTATAAACCATCACATTTTGATGTGAATGTCTGAAAATAATCTTCTCACAGCTTTGAACTTTTCTAAAAGTTATATTAGATTGAACATTTAGAAGATATTTAACAACTCTGCTAACCTCAGTCTCCAGGCAGTCTTATTATTTCAGCTCATATTTATTCCACTTTCATGCCCACGACTGTTGAATGACTAAAAGGGTTGGAAGAGATACCGTCCGTGTGTTTATGTACACAACTTCCATCAGCCGCCTACTTTGCTGCCAAATGTTTATCACATATTTAAACTTCCTGCAATCTTTGTAGTGGAATATATGCTTAATATATCTCCATTTTCTGCCGCTGCCTCAGGTCTGAGCGAGGAAAACGGGATGAAGTGGGAGGAGGAGGAGGAGGAGGAGGCAGCACTGGAAACCTGACTGTAGAGGATCCACTGGCGGAGAACACAACTCGGTACAAACATAAAAACACTTTTCACCCAGAGGTGGGCGGAGGAGCCAACGTCTGGGCACAAGTCAAAGTACTGTCACACACTAATTTCTCCAGTAGGAGTAAGCTGTTTTTCTAAATTATTACTTGAGTAAAATTAACAACATATATAGTCAAAAGACCACACAAGATCAGAATTTAGATTTATCGCGTATACAATCATCTGCTGCCTTTACATATTATTGTTCATGACAAACAATGGTATCCTGGATTGATTCTTACTGAATGGGATCAAAATCACAGCAAACTTAACACTGTTACATGGTCAAGTAACAAACAAACGTGTCTTATTTACCACATTTCCAACAACAGAGGCACATAGAATAGCCAAACAAATGTGCTGACCTTCGAATGTACTGAGTTGTCACAGACGAGGTTTCGAAAAAAACTATTTGAAGAATACTGTGTCCTTCAGCAGCTTGTTGCAGGGCGATTGAGACAAGTCTGACAGCTGGGTGGTTGTTATGTTGGACAAATTGTACAGTTTATTAAAATACCACTTGTTTAATAACAGTCTGAAGTAGATTGTGATCGCTTTTTGTCTCTGTATGATTAAGTATGTTTTGCTGTGTCACTAGTAAACTCCCGCAAACACAATTCACCAAATCCTGGACTGAGATTTGCTTTAGCTGCTATTATGTCACTGGAATGTTACTTCATGAATGAAAGTAAAAAAAATCTCATAAATGTACTCAAGTAAAATAACTATAAAAATTAGCTTTATCTACTTATCTACTTAAGTAAATGTAAGTCAATACCACCCACCTCTGATTTCAACACTCATGAAAGTATAATGAATGCACAAATATGTAAACACCCACAAGCTGCTGTGTGTTTACCTAAATGTAAGCTGTAATTCCTCCGTTTCTGTGCGTGTTTTAACAGGATGCGTGTGAACAGTGACAGCGCTTCGTTGCCAGGGCGACAGAGAGGCAGCGAGGGAAGCCCCAGTCGCAAGCAATCCACCTCTCCAGCAACACGGCATTTTCCAGTGTAAGATAAGTTTCACTTCATTCGAATGCATGTATGATATGTAATTAAAGTATGTGGCTCAACTTCTTCATCTTCTCTGTGTTGTTGATTTGGTAAAGGTCCCAGGAGCGAAGGCACACGCTGGATACTTTGAGACAGGGCGGCTTCAGAGCTACAGACAGACCACCAGCCTTTGTTCAGCCTGACAAGACTGCAATAGACAAGGTTAGCAATCTTCATTTTTACTTATGTAACATATATTAGCTTTTTTCTGGTTATTTCTAGTTATAAAAAAGGTTGTTACTTTGTAAAGCCTTATTCAAAGCACTAGAATGACGTAAACTAATAACTTATTACTAATTTAGCAGTAAAACTTCCAACTGAAAGTTTGAAGTCTGACTGAAAGTCTGACTTTATGAGTTAGAAATGTTTTCTTATTTTATCCTCTGTTATTTCACTAATTCATACAGACATTTACATTATATTTGTAATGTTATTGTGACACAATATTTTACTTAGCTGCTCCATCCACATTAACCATCATGTGTACAAGGCTAAGGACTAACATCAAAACAGGAAGTCAATGTTCAAGACTAAACCAGGACTAAACCAGGATCAAACAGGTCTAAACTAGGACTAAATGTAGAAATGATCCAGGTCCTAACCAGGACTTTATTTAGATGCAGCACAGTTTGATTTAATTATGTGTTTGGATGATGATTTTTTTGAAGTTCTACAGCTTTGGTTTTACTGCTGACTTTTACTGTACTTACTACTTTATTGTAACTTGTGAATAATAAAAAATCTGAGTGCACTTTGATGCATTGCGCTTGTCTAGAGTGTTTATGTGAGTTTTTTTCTCTGTTGTTCTTCAGGAGATGATCAGTCGTCAGATGAACTCTGTCTTTAAAGAGCTGTTGTCCCGTCAGCCTCCGGTCCAGCCCTCTTCTCTGGCCGTCCCGGCTGCTGCTGCTCCTTCATCCTCCTCCACCTCCCCTCCTCTTCCTCAGCCCGTCCCTGTTGCCAAAAAAGGAGGCTTCGGTCTGCGGGGACGAGCCCTTTTCAGACCAGTGGACTAAACTAGAAGGGGACAGTTTTTTCGGCGATGATTATTTTGATGCTGTTGAGGATTTTTTGAGGCGTGTAGAATATTTGTGCCATCTCATGGTGCCACTAGTCTCGTTATTGCAGTTTGTCCATCGTGTCTGGCTGGTCTCTCTTTATGTTTTGTTTCTCTAGTCTTTTTTCATTATTTTTGGGAGATTCAGGGATGTGACATCACCAGTGATATCACCAGACTGACTTGAAAAGTGGTCGCCTTCAAACGTACTACATTAAGGTATTGAGCTGCCCCCTAGTAACAGGTCTGAGATCAGCTTACTTTATTTATTAAAAAAAAAAAAAAAAAAAAAAAAAAGAAGAAGACTGATCTAGGGCCTGTGTCTAGGAGTGCCTTCACATTTCCACACTTATTTCACTTCTTTATATATAATGTAATGTGATCTCAAGACTTTTAGTTTTAAAGCAGCATGCAGCTTTGGAAAACACACATACATATACATATATACACTACTGTGCTAAAGTTTTAGGCAGAAGAAATCCTGTAACATGCTTTCAATAATTAAAATTTGTTTATTTTTTATAAAATTACAAAATGCAAAATGAGCAACCCCAAACAACGACATTAGGAGTTGTCCTCAGCATAAAAACTCCTGATAAAGATGATCTGGCCTCTACTCCATCAGCTGAGTGTAAATCCACTGCTTATTGCTCTGGCAGCTGCAGAGAAGCAAAAGACCCAACAGCGCTGGTTTTCTATCCAGTAGCATTTATTACAGATTTTGCAAACCTATTAGGGGTGTGATAAGTTCTCATGCCACAAGATCTTGCGAGATCAAAACGTGACAAGATTTCTCGTGAAGGTGAAAGCTGTCTTGTGATCTGATGAAATTAGTATTCAAGAGGCCTCCACCACTTTTAAATTATCTGTGAGGCAACAAAACACAAACAATATGTAAACATTAGGAAAAAACAATGGGCTGAGGCTAACCCCAGCACTAAAACACACACAGAACAGCCACAGCTTTAACCAGACACACCTGGAAACACTGGAGAAATCCTGTCTTGTCTCGTTCTTGTGAACCCTCTCGTGTCTCGTCTTGTGGGATTTGTGTCTCATCACACTCTCACAGCGCTCACTCAGCAGCAGCTGGAACAGAGTCTGAACCCTTATTAATTAATTAATTGGGAAACGGAGTCTGTAATAGACACAGACTGAGATCACTATAACATACTAAAATAAAGTTGTCATTTATCCATCACATAATGCAGTGTTCCAGCATTATTAAGCTATTTTTCATTCATTTTGAGACTATGGCAAATATCATTTATTAACAGATAAAAAGTAAAGAAACAATCATCTGTAAGTAAATAGCAACATAAATACGAGAGAAAAAGACTACATTTTGAGTATGTAATACATGATTTTATTGACAATACTAGTTCCATTCAGCTGTGACCAAATTATCATTTCAATAAAAAATGAATGAAATGACATTAAAATGGATATATTTTACAACCCAATATGATCAAACCTTTACATTATACAAAAGTTTGTGAAACACTGCTCTAAGGCACTGTCGCAGGTCTTTATCCGTTCACTCATTCCATTTTGTAATTAATAGAAATGAACACTGAAGCTTTATATTTTTGAAAGCATACTTTACAGCATGTCTTCAAACCTGCTTAAAACTATCTCACAGTGGTGCCTATAGACTAATGCATTCCCCGTCATATGTGACCCACGGCCTGGTGACAAGGCCAGAACTCAGGGCTTTTGCGGAGTTAGAGACTAGCTGACTCAGGTTTGGCTTCATGAAGGACTAAAGTGTGAGTTTCTCTTCACTCAGGGCTTTGGTCGACTTACTTTGAACTGGAAACTGTGCCCTAGCCTCAAGAGCCAAAATGGCCCCCATGTCGGAGAGGATAACAGTGACCTCCCCCTGGGTTAAAACTGTGAATTCTGAGTGAAATATCATCTTCATTTCTTCATCTTTGCCCCTTCTGATTATATCTGGCACCATCCGCAAGTCTTCTGAAGTGTGTTAGGTTTTTTCACTGAAGGATGTACTTACTGCGTGACTTTCGAGAGCATTTGAACTGTTTTTACAAAAGACATCTCCCTTCTGTTGTGTTTTAGTATCAAAGACATAGAAATAGAATCATTTCTTCAAATGATTCCTCTTCTATGATTCAAAAAAACCTCCATGGATCACTGTTTGATGATGTCACAAAATTAACTGTGTCAAACAACTGTATATGTGGTACGAAAATAAATCTGTAAAATGATGATTTGTCACTAATACTCTCTGTGTTTCTTTGTCCTAATCCGAGTGGTGAGAGGGCACCCCACTGCTGTAATGTGATCCCAAGAACCGTCCACTCCTCTTCCGAAAATAACCAGGTTTTCACAGCCAGCCAGGCAGTCCAGCCGACCCACAAGCAACAAGGACTTAGCAAGCGCCGTGCCACATTAGCGCTTATGTGAACCAGGTTCAGGCAGTGCAGGTGTTTTGTACGTCTCTCTGTGCACGCAGCGTGGCTCTGTCTGGAGTTCTCAAATGCCAAATCTGCCCGCAGGGGATTGTTGTGATCAACTGATCTCACTGACGTTGGAGATTAGCGTTCTCTGCAGGGCTTCCCTTTCATCTGTCTATTTGTCACTGACACAAGATTAGCATAAGACTTTAAAGAGCGGTAAGTGCAGTGTTATTAGACTACATTCCTATGGTTGGAGTCTAAGTTTTGAAGAGATACAAATCATCATAATTGTATATATTTGGATCTTGTCTCTTTAAATCCACCTGTAAGACTCTACCAAATGTTTAGATAAAGGGTGCATGATGGGTATGTGCAAGAATGTGTAATATTGCAATAACAATATGACCTGAAATCTCTGAATCTGGCCTTTTGTCAGTTAAATTGAATACAATTGTATGAAAATGCAGTCCCAGGACCAATTTTACACAGCTCACACTGGTAGCACTTACTTCTATTTTTGGCCTTTAGTGACCGTTTTACTGTTACTAACATTAACAACATGGCATTGTTTTGATTGGATAAAAATCCGGTTAGTCACTGATGATAAATCCAGTCATTCATTCATTTTCTACTGCTTAGGCAGGGTACACCCTGGACATTGGCCAGTTAGTTGCAGGGCTAAATCCAGTCACCTCCAGTTATTCATTTAAAGCACCTGCTCTTTGCAAACACTTTGTGTGAAAGTCCTCCAGATGGTTTTGTGGAACAGACCATGTCAGGTTATAAATTGCAAACTGCAACAAAAAGATGGCTAGAATGTCTAAGCTCCTTTACTGGCTTGCAACCAGGACCCGGGTTTGACATTAGATCCTGCCAACTTGCCAAATTTCAACTTTCGATGCAAACACAGTCTATGCAACCTTAGCAAGCTTAGGCGGATTGGATTTTATAAAGTTGGTAGAGTTTCTCAAAGCATTCAGACTGAAAATAGACCACTTTACATATTGAAACAGCCAGCCTCGTTCCCAAGAAGCTCACACTTGATAAAGACTCATTACAAGCTGTGTATCGCACAGCTTTTGTGCACTGTAGACAGAACACAGATTGAGACACACAAGCTCTGTTAACAGACAACCCTTTGTCACTCCCTGAGAGACTCCTATGGCTCACTATCTGATTTTGGTCAAAATTTGTTTTGCGCGTTTTTAGATTGTTCAGTTCACCTTTACATGCATGTCTTTGGATGGTGGGAGGAACCCGGAGTACCAAGTGAAAAGCCAAGTGTTATCTGGACCGGGTACCAAACCCACAACTTTCTTGCTGTGAAATATTTATGTATACTTTAAATACAGGTGTTATTTATTTGTAAACATATGTTAACTCTGGTAAAGAAAGTGCTAAAATGAAACAGAAGAAAGAACAGAGAAGAAACAGAGAAAGATAGATCAAAACTCACTTTATTAAAATATTACCAAAACATCTTTTACAAAGCTGTTTTCAGGGTAAATTTTGTGAAATAGGGCTGTGTTAAGATTATTTAATTTTTATAAAAAGCTGCTGTCAGCAACAAACAGAGAGGTACCTCTTAAATGCTTCCTATGCCCATGCACATGATATTATATTGAAGCGGGCATAATTATGCAACCATTGTATTATTGATGCTGGCGTAATCATGTGACCTTGGCATAATCACTTGATGCTGGCCCCATTAATGCATTATTGTAAACATAAGAAAGACTCTGCTGAGAGTGGGCTTTAGTAATGGCTTTGGCAAGGTGTCAAAGAGAATAAATTATAGATAAAGATTAAAAATAGGGTAGATAGTAGAAAGGTTAGTTGTGGATTCAACCCCTGTTGTTTCATTTTGGGCATAGATAAAAGTATGAATTCATACTATCCCAAGTTTCGTTTTAGATTTGCTGGGAGCTATTTCCAGATTTTGGTATGCTTCGAACAGGTGGCAGTGCTCCTCTAGCACTCCCACTCAACATGCTTGCATTGGACTGGATGGTTACACACAAATAAGAAATGTCCTGTGAGCCTGCTCATAACCCTCCTCTCTGCAGAGTCAAGATGATCAGTGATGACTGTCTGGTGGAATGTCCGATTGACGATGATGATGATGAGGAGGAGGAGACGCTCGCTGTCTCTGCCCCTCCCCCTCCAGAGTTTGCTTCCAAGGATCCAAGCCCTTCACCAAAACCTCCAACGCCTCCGACTGCGCCTGCGACTCCTGTGCAGATGCCCCCTGTCAACAGGGACCCGTATGGGATCAACCAGCATCTCAAGGTCCTTCACAATGTCCCACATTGAGTTAGTTAAAGAACTCCAAACGGGTCTGAAGACAGTTTTTTAAAGGTGTATCAGTTCAGTTGATTAGTGATACAGGGTGGTTGCTCAGTTATGATCTGCAGTTGAAAATTCTCAGTAAATTAAGAGCTAGAGGAAGTGGAAAGGAGCACAGGCAAAATGGCTTATTGCAGTGAATGGGGTCAGTGTAAAACAGATTTCAACATTAAAATAAACCGAAATGTAAATTAGTCTGTAGTCACTCAAAATAACACTAACACTACATTAGGAGAAAAACTTGTACTTCCGCCTGTAGTGCGGCTAAATGGAGAAGATATGTTAGAAAACAAAGACACTTAAGGTGTGTTTATTAGTGTGGATGTGCCTAGGCTTGTTTCACATTTTACATGATTATGCCTTTTTACTTGGTTCATGTCTGCATGACTATATTAAATGTCAAGAGTGAAAATTTCATGCTCCATGAGGGGCTTGTAACTTCATTTGTCTGCAGCATTAATGCAGGCTTAGAACAAAGGGTTTAATAAGCCACTTGCCCATCAACACTAATTGGTGTGAGATGTCGCTTAATATAGCGGACCCTTCACTCGAATACACAAATGCAGTGGAAGTGGAATAGGCAAAGGGTATAAGGCTATTTCAGAAAGGTCCAAACTGTGCACTGCTGGATGAGAAGCACACTGGTGATTCTTTCTGATGTATAAAAACTAGTATAAAACACACATTTTTTTTGGTTAATTTTTGGCCTGTTTGCACAATGAGTACCTTGTTTTTACAATAGTGTACCATTAAGGAGCAGTAAGTGAAGTCCTGTACAATTTATACGTAAGTAAGTAAGTTAAACAGGCCATTTTGATTAATTTCATCTAAAGAAAGAGGCAAACAAACAATAAAGTAGAACTAAAGCCTCCTCCTTTGCAAGGAGTAAAGCCAGAACTAAATGTTCATGTTTTACATTGCTACCTAAAAACAAAAAATGTATTTCCTAATATTTTCAAAAAAATTAAAACTGAAAAACTCAACTCTAGAAAGCCAGAGTACCACTAGTGGTCCTCGTGCCACAGTTGGAGAAACAATGGGCTAAATGTGCATTAGTTCGTTGTAAAACCTCTTTTGCACAATACAAAACTTTCCCTTCATGAGTCTCATACTTGTTTCAGATTCAACTATTTAAAAAAAAATATTATTACCGTCTGTGTGTTTATAACTTGAATACCTCAAAAGACCCCACGTCATAACTCTTTCTCTCTGGCCCTCAGGTGGATGTGAGTGATGTGTTGGCTGAACCGGTCTCTCCCCGCAGCATAGACCGGGTCTGGCTCTACAGTGTGGTCGGTTTTGAGAAGACTCGTCTATGGAGCTACCGTATCCTGTCCCTGCTGCTCGCTGTGCCATTTGCTCTTCTGTGTGGGATCTTTTTGGCAGTACTGGCCTGTCTACATGTCTGGTACTACTGACGACATATTACTCTTTTTGTCAAAGGAATAGCCCAATATTCTCTAAATGATGCTCTATGTGATTTTTGATTCTTTTGGACCTAATTTATTACTTCAAGTTAACTAATCTTCATTGGCTGTGTGGTCCAAAAAGAATATTTCAGCAAAATATGTTCAACGTCAGTATTCTGGTTAGATTTATGAATTCACAAACTCAAGGAAGTCTATCATGTACTGCTTCAATAGTCGGTTTGACCAATGGGGTGGCAGCATTGACAGGTCTGTGTGTGGTTTAGCTTTTAGTGAAGCCCTTCCAGATGTTTTGTCTGTTTCATTGATCTGTCTAGTTATTTTCAATGAGGTAGGCAAACCATGCAATTTAAGGGGCCTCAAGCTTTTAGGGGTTTATATAAATATGGGTTTTAGTTGAATTTAGAATATAACCAGAAGAGTAATCTATTACATGTAAAATGCAACTTTTTTCCTTTTTTTTTTTGTAGATTTGTTGATGTTTTACTGTATTGCAATTTATTGAGCCATTTAATATCACCGGTCACAAATGCTGCATCAAAAATTTGTCAGTTAAAATTGTCATTTTGAGAAAATACAATTTAATATTGTTCATACAAAATAGAAAAATATATTGATACATTGCTGAGTTCGGCGAAAGACACATCACTTCTCCTGATTATCTAACTAAACATTAATTATTAATTATTTCTGCAGAAATCTTTGATTTTCAAGTATTAGAAATTTTGATTATTTCTTGGACTTGCATGCTTAGAAACCTAATTGTGTGGGGAAATCTGCAATAAAAGGATTTAATATGCAATATACGCCCCAGCCTGAGTCTGAGGGGGGCTTATTTATACCTTCTGCCCAGGACCCCCAGAGTATTTCGAAACATCTCTGCTTACTATCTCATACAATATAAACAGAAATGATAATAATGTCTGTCACGTCAGATCAGTCTTTTCTTTTACTCTCTGAAGGCTTACACAATAACCTCCCTGTGTGTTCAATACTCTTCTAGGTGTGTGGTCCCGTTTGTACAGTTGAGCAACACCTTCCTGCCGTGCCTGAGGTCTGTTTGGATGTGTGCTGTCAACGTGCTCATCTCCCCTCTGTGCTCAAGTCTGGCTCTCTGCTGCAGCCAAATTGCCATAATACTGTCCAATAAAGACTGGAATCCCACAAAACTGGAGAAAGAAGTTGTCTGAACGTGACAGAGGCTGATGATGATGAATGAGTGGAATAGGAAATGATTGAGTTTAATTTCAATTGTCTTTTTTTTGTTTTTTTTTTTTGTTATTGTAGTCTCAGAAGTTTTATACCTGTTTGATTAATATATAATAGTCTAATTTTAATGTTGTGTAACTTTGATGTGATGATATATGATTCCTTAATTTAAAAATGTAGAATAATAAAATTTATTTGCAAAATAAATAGTTTGGGTGACATCTAGTGGTGAATGTGCAGATTGCAAATTCACGCCTCACTTTCAGGTACGGGAACCCTGCAAGGACATGAACAAACCTTTTCACTTCCATTTGGTTCTATACATTAATATATTATTAGGAATTATATTATAATTATACAGTAACACATCCATGGTTCTATGAAGCTGCTGCTGCTTCTACATATTTATTTTTGAAATTATGAAAACACAAGATCAGAACTCATAAAAGACATTAAAAAGACACTGGCTGGGAATATGCTGGTAAATGGATAACATATAGTATAAATAAACATATGTATATCACTATATTTAAAAAAAAAAGTTTTATATGTGTTTTCTGTTTGTAGTACATGCAACTATATACTGTATAGTACAGTTAGCAATGGAAAAACAGGAATTATTTTACATTTATAGATAATACATTTACCTTTTTTGTTCCAGATATTTTCAGGGTAATCAAATATGATATGCTTATATTTGTTATGGAATTTGTTATAGACATTAGATGTAATACAATTGTTACATTCAGTTTCAAAATAATTGGCCTATAAGTTTTTGAGTTTATATATTTTCTTTATTATTAAAATTCAAACAAACAACAAAAACAAACAAATAGTTTATTACAATCACAATGCTTTTTTATTTCAGATTAGAATACAACCACACAAATAACAGACAAAAAATATGTTATAAAAGCATAGTTTATAATGTGCCTTCTACATGTTCGGTGTAAGTAATACTAAGGAAATAAGGACACATCATCCATTTTGTCAAACCAAATTGTTTTATTTTTGTTAGTTTAACTATTAACTTAGTAGTAATAGTTTACTCAATGCACTTTGTTTGCGCTGAGTAGGCCACTTAATCTCTGATCTTGTTTTGCACATTTTCTACACTTCTTGTCGGTGTGTCTCACAATCACTATATACGAGGTTTCATTCGGCTCTTGAAGGCACCAAGACGTACTACGTAGTTACCCACCATGCATTTCGTCGTCGCCATATTTTTTGTTGTGATGTGCGCGGTGTCCCCGACAAACAGTTCTCTTTTACCTTAGATTTACCGTTCTTTTGTGGAAGTAATATTTTTATTCTTTCTAAGCGTCGAAAAAAAGGTAGACGGCGACATGGCGCAGTACAAAGGAGCTGCCAGTGAGGCGGGAAGAGCCATGCAGCTGATGAAGAAGCGAGAGAAAGAGCGAGAACAGCTCGAGCAGCTCAAGCAGAAAATAGCTGAAGTATGAAGCATTCACACTAAAAACTCAAGTTTTGTGGTCTTATTGTTTACCGATATACGGTACAACAGAGCTATTACATTCATTGTACAGTCCCAATACACTTACATAAACAGTGCAGAGATTCCTTCATGGACACTGGTATAATACAGAAGTGTATGTCTCTTTACGTGTAGTATTGTTTGGCCATAAGGCATATTTATTCATATTTCAAAATTGTTCATTGTTTAGTATCACCCACAAGAAAAAAATTAACTTGAGTGAAATACCCTTAAAATGAAGTTACTACCATCTGGAGAGTATTTAAAGGGGATTACACCAGGAATAGGCCGGAACTACATTAGGACAAAACTTACAAAAAAGTACAGTAACAGTAGTATGTCATAGTTTATATATTGAGGTAATATGTCATTAAAAAAAACTGATTAAGTAGCACACAAAATGCAAAAAAAAAGTCAGTACCTGTTAATGAGACTGCATTTTGTTTGCTTAGTAATAATTTTTGGGACCTGCTCATTATGACATTATGACAAAACACAGAGGTTAGCTCAGTTATAGTGCTCAGATATATATAAGGTTATTTTCATTTGTTATTTGCTTATTCCCTACTAAGGTTTGTTACTTGGTTTGTTACAGGACAACATGGTCAAAGCCAACATTGACAAGAAGTTCTCAGCTCACTACGACGCAGTGGAGGCAGAACTCAAATCCAGTACAGTTGGTAAGTCTTGCAAAAAATAAAAAATGTATTCAGTTTTAGCTTTCTTTATTCCGTTTCTAAGTGTACAGCCAGAGCAGGGCGCCTTCTGTCAACCTCACAGACAACACAGACATTGTTTGACACTGGTGCACACTGGAGTACTTTTTACACACTTCAGATTATTCAGTTAGATGCAGCTCTTCACTTTGTACCTCAGACCATAGTAACAACAAGGGCTGGGGATAATAGCTAAAAATGATCTCTCTCTCCTCTGTTTTTTCCAAAATTTGTTGCAAGCCTAAACGTAAATTATGACTATTTTTTAAATTAACATATTGAATGTATTTTCCCACTTAATGCCAACAAAAACAGCAACAGTAAAGCAAAACTTTTTGTTGTAGCCCTTTTTGTTTTTAATAGGATAGATCTTTAGAGTCATTTACAAATCCTGTTTAAAAAAAAAAAAAAGAATGCTGAAGCACATGGCTACTTTGCATGCATCTACAAAGTATGCTGCACAGATTCTATTTGACCGTGAGATTTTTGTCCACTTACTACTTGGTCAAACAAGTTGTCAGCCCTAGGATCAGTTTCTTCCAAACTCTCCTTTTTATCCATGGCGTTGTATAGTACGTATAGTTTACACTGGTATATCACTTGCAGATGAAAGCAGTGCTGAAGTAAAGCAAATGTAAACTGACATGTCATTTGTGAAAATGTTTTATGAATGATGTGTATTTAACAGGTCTGGTGACTTTGAACGATATGAAGGCCAAGCAGGAGGCGCTGGTGAAGGAGAGGGAGAAGCAGCTGGCCAAGAAGGAGCAGTCCAAGGAGCTGCAGCTGTGAGTGATATACCCCATGTTGCACACTTTCTCAGAGGAGGTGGGAGGGTGCTCATCTGTGTGGTTTGGCACCAGGAGGCCAACAGATGTAAAAAACATGTTGATATTTGGATAAAAAGATGGCTGGACAGAAAGACCCTGACCTTACCACCTGTATACGACAACGAGAACAGCAACATGTGTCAAAAAGAGGAAGAAAAGTACACAGTGTTATAGAGCAGACTTTATTTTATCATTTTAAAATTTCAAGACATTGAAAAAGATGTTACTTTTAGATAAAAAGCATATCAGAGTAGTACACAAACTTTAATCAAACTATAAAAGACATATTGTAAATAATACTTAAT
This sequence comes from Rhyacichthys aspro, assembly GCA_036850595.1. Classification (NCBI taxonomy): domain Eukaryota; kingdom Metazoa; phylum Chordata; class Actinopteri; order Gobiiformes; family Rhyacichthyidae; genus Rhyacichthys; species Rhyacichthys aspro. The sequence continues at coordinate 4,187,148 of CM072154.1, forward strand.
AATTTAATACGTCTACTGTTGTGTCTGGAATCAAATGCCAATTTCAATGGTTGAAATGAAGCTTTTATGGTCATTTCTTTAGGTTTTAAAAAGCCACAATGAGCTACATGTATGGCATTTTCTCACTCTAAAGAATGATGACATGTAATGCATTTAAAACCTTTTGCTCCCATACCTGGCGTCTACCTCAATTAATAAACACAAATTTTTACTCTTCTTAACTTATTGTATAATGATTTAAATGAGATTTAAATACATTTTACCTTAAGATTATCTTCAGCTTTATTTAAAAAAAAAAAAAAAAAAAATTCAGACGCATAAACAATGCTAGTATAGCTATTCATATCTATGACTCATCTCAGCTGAGTTTGCACTAGCTAATTTTTAATTTTGTAATTAACGTTGCACACAGTAACAACATAAACCGCTGCAGTAGTGGGTTTGAGAAAAATGATCAGTTTCCAACATGTAGCCAGTGTTCATTTATTCTTTTCTGCTTATTCCCGTTAGGGGTTGCGGATGACTGGAGCCTATCTCAGCAGCTTTGGGCCTTAGGCAGGTTACACCCTAGACAGTTAGTCACAGGGCTGACGTTTAGAGACAGGCACTCGTAGACAACCAGTAACTATCACATTCATTCACTAGGGATACTTTAGAGTTGCCAATCAACCTGTACATGTCTTTGGGCGGTGGGAGGAAGCCGGAGGACCCAGAGAGAACCCACTGCAACATGGGGAGGACATGCAGACTCCTCACAGAAAGGACTCTAACCACTCTGCCACTCTTCTCTTTTAAAACACACCTTTGCTAGTGCATTGCTGCAAGATTGCTCTGTTATAATCCCATAGAAAACCATATAATGCTTCTAATGAATGCATCAGAAAATACAGGAAATGTGAATGCCCAATTTAAAGCAGAAAATTGAGCCATACATCAGTTAAGAGCTTTCTAAGGGAAAACAGAAAAAATAGAAACTCCAGATGTTGCTCAGTTTTGAGGTTGTTACATGAAGATGTTGCAGAAAACCCAAAAGCTTCCCTTACTAGTTTAGTCTGTACATGACTCATTGAGCCAGTTCACTTTTGGATAAAGCAGACACAAAGATGATGAAGTTTATTCTGGACCCCAGGGACCCATGATACTGTCCAACATGGTGAGACATTTCCTACATTCCCAAGTAAAATATACATGGTCGTTAAAAGACGTTTTCTCAGTACTCCATGTTCAGTAATGACTGCACCCATCTTTAAAATCTACTCCTTGCATCCCCCAAATCGAATGCCAACATACTGTATTTGTCAGTTGATTTGATTTAACTGTCCGTGTTAATTTGGAGACTCTGGTTGAAGCAGTGGAGCAATAGACAATACATCAAGGCGGATGCTATATTGAACAACATAGACCATATTGAATTGAATTCCCTGCATTGGGGTTTTGAACACCAGAGAGCAGCCATTGGACGACTGCAGGACGGTCCGTCACAAGAACTCCTTGTTCCCAACTGCTATAACTGAACGGAATTTTACCTTAGGGCTTGTAGTGATAAAGCTTTTCAACCAACCTAATATAGTGTTCTGTAAGCAATTGTCAGAGGAAATGTAAATTTTTTACATACATTTTATTGCAAAAAGAGGTTGTGCTCATAAAAAACATCATCATGGCTTACAGATGCCAGCCTTGTTATTCATTTTTAACATAGTCTTAAAATGTAATTCTTTTGCTGCCATATGCTCATATATTCACCAAGGAAATAAATGAAACTTTATATGTTTATTACTAGACTTTATTGCAATTCAGTGTTATTGGCATTGAGGAACATGTTTTTGTATGCATTATTAAAAGCATGTGTGTATCAGTTGTTTTATCAATATAGTCTATCTCTGCTCCAACAAAATGAAAAAGCATATGAAAGTATGAAATTAGTCTAAAATCATTTCACCAGGAACTGCAAAGCAAAGTTGAGTTTATCTTCAAACATCAGAGGCAAATAGCTCAGCCTTGTTTTTCTGGGCTCAGTTGGAACCAGATAATGTGGCTACATCATGCTCTCATTAAAAACAAAACATATCTTATTCAGGGCTGATGAAAAAATGTCTTTTGAATTGATTTTATTTTTAACTGTTCTCATTTACACTCTGATTTGCAGCAAACTGGAGAAGCAGAAGGAAAAGAAAAGGAAGGAGGAGCAGAAGAGGAAAATCGCCAGTTTGTCCTTTAATCCCGACGATGACGGAGAGGAAGAAGAAAATGAGGAGGAAGAGCTAGACTGTAAGTGTTAATGAGAAACAGGAATGGTCTTTACATTGCTACATTTGTAAAATTAGCATTTGATAATTAAGATAATGTGGTCAAGTTCATTGAATTTTACAAATCATAACTGTGATATCATAGACACCGAAGTCAAGAAGAAGAAACTGGGCAAGAACCCTGATGTGGACACAAGTTTCCTGCCCGATCGAGACCGGGAGGTGAGTGTTAAAAAATGATTTCAGTGAAACTCTCTAGCTTTTATATCCCACAGGTGGATCATTAAATCCTTTATTCTTGTCAGATATGTATATTTTGGACTAATGCAGGATCATAAAGTCTTCTAATGAGGTCTAATCTTGTATCACACAAACTCACAGCCAAAGGGTTTGAGTAAGGCATTGTCAGCAATTTCATTTTATTGAGATTGGCCAGATTATGAATGTAGATTGTTGTGTTATAAGAGACAAACCTAATCTTAAGTCCATCTTGAAATTTACCATGTGGTTAAAGTGAAAATACCCATTTCATTTTTCTAGAGTTGAGAACAAATGTGTAATCATCTCATAAAAAAACATGTCCATTCCAGCACTGGATAAGTCTTTTTGCATTACAAACATCGCCAATGTATTCACATGTTTAAATGGAGGCGGAGAAAATTGTTGGATGCTAAACTGAGAGCTAGAGGTTTACGGTCATCTCTGAACTTAAGTGTTATGCTGTGTTTTAAATGTATCTAGTTTTTAATAAGATGGAAACAGGTAAGGTTGTTATGCTGTTGTTCGGGGCTGGGATTGGTGACAGAAGTCTTGACATAAAAACCTACAATTTAAAGCTTCCGTCAGGTCACAGTTGTCTCTTTAAAGAAGGCATGATTGCACCTAAAACCTAAATTCCGAGCTGACCTTTAACTTCTAGGTCTGAGTTTAGTATCAAAGTAATGCAGTCCTCCAAGTATCTCCACCTTGTTAAACATTGCGTGAATAAATTGCCAATATTTATTCCCATTTCTCTTAGACTGTTTCAATGTCTTAAAAGATGTGTCCAGAAAAAAACACATAACCAATAACCACTCTTTTTTATCTGTAGCTGTTACTTTCTTGCAATGTAGACCAATGGTACCGCTCCTTTTGCAGGAACAAGCATGTCACTGGCCAAAGGTAATAAAAAACATACTTTCTGAGCTAAGAGGTACAGAAGGCCACAACAATAAAAATGAATTTGTGATCATTTAACAGCCTTAGTCTAGATTACAGTACCAGCTTTTAAAGTATTCTTTAAAGAATGTGTAGATATTAGTATAGCCTTTTTGTCAACATTTGAAGATGAATGGAAGATTGCAATTCCAGATCTCACACGCCTGCGTTTATGATTACCCTTTAAAAATAGGTCTGATGGTAATCAGCTTAAAAAATTTAAACAAAATCTATTTTGTTCATGCATGCCTGAAATGCTCTAAACCCTCTAAAAGACTGTGCTCAAAAGGCAGTGCTCATTTTGTACTCTTAACATAGCTGTAGTAACATTATGTTAATTTTTCTTTTCTATGTCATTATACACTAGCTACTTAATACATTGTTGTATACGCTGTGTTCCATTATATAACTGCACACCTTTTTTTACACAGTGTACCCTGAATGACATGCTGCTGCAAGTGCTAAAGAGCTTAATCTCATGCCCAAAAGGCATCATCTAATTTTGTCTCATTGTGAAAATTATCTTGTTCAGGAGGAAGAGAACCGACTCAGAGAGGAGTTGAGGCAGGAGTGGGAGTTGAAGCAGGAGAAGATCAAAAGTGAGTCAGTTAATCCCATATAGCTGTGAGACATTCTTGAACACTTACATTGTCCTAATTCTGGCCTATAATTTCATTTTATCATCAGATGAGGAGATAGAGATCACCTTCAGTTACTGGGATGGATCTGGACATCGGAAAACTGTCAAAGTACGGTTACGGTCACTTTTGTAGAGGGTAAAACAGATATTTTGTACAAGGTTTATTTGTGAGACACTAGACTGAAGTCTTGACTCAAACGCAGATGAAGAAGGGGAACACCATCCAGAACTTTCTGCAGAAAGCACTGGAAGTCCTCCGGAAGGACTTCAGTGAGCTCAGGTAAAGACACCCATGTTTTGTGAAAAGATGTCCAGTGCTATAATATTACTCAATAGGTTAAGCTGAAGAAAGATTTGATAAATGATACTATTTGAACAATTAGTTGAATAGTTTTTGACAAGGGAATGCCTGGACAACTGTATTGTTTTTTAATATAACACTAAAATGTATTCTTTGTATATATTTTTATATACTTTTAAACATTTGTCACAACAACATAGTTGCCTTAAAGGGCTTTTTCAATAATAAATAAGCAGCAAATAAGCAAACAAACAGACCCACTGTCCATTGCTTCCTGTTCCTGTTTCTTGTGCTGCCTGAGGACAAACTGAAAGCTGTTGGAGGAAAAGCACGTTTCTTTTTGAGCACACAATCTTTTCTGCTCAAGACATCATAAACAAAAAGATATAGGTTTTTAAGTTAAACAGCAAGTATGTTTTTTTTGATGCATGTAAAAAAAACATTTAATCTCTCAGCAAATTGTTATATAAATCACCTGTGAAAAAACACGTCTTGTTAATAAGAAGTGATAAAATAGGGAAAGTAAATATGCAGCAATGTCTTTTTACACAGCGAAACAGCACAGAATAAAACAGAAAAGTGAAACAGTGATAAATATTGGCAATTCAATCACATAATGTTCAACAGTAATGTATAAAGTCTGAGCTAAAAGTTTGCGGTAAGCTCTAAACTTGATTTTGTGTAATGGATTAGTATATTGCAGAAGAAAGGAAAGAGTGGTGTCTGAGACTTAGGCGGCAAAAAGAAAATGCAAATTGTCACACTGTCATTAAAACAAATGGATTGTGGTGAATACCATTTTCTTCTGCAGGTCTGCTGGTGTGGAGCAGCTGATGTACATTAAAGAGGACCTGATCATCCCACATGTGAGTAATTCCTGGCAACACATAAATCATAGTTCAGCAACTGCCCTCCATTGTCATGAGTATTAAAATCATACACACTGCTGTTTAAATTGTCCTTCACTGGATTTTCAGCAACAAGTCTCACTCAAGTTTATATTGGCAAAAAATATTGTTACTGCTTTTCAGTTCTTGGCATGTTTGGGGTGTCCCAGCTCCAAATGGTGTAATCTAAACATGTTTTTATCTCTGCTCATTCCAGCATCACAGCTTTTATGACTTTATTGTTACCAAGGCAAGGGGCAAATCAGGTACTTGTTCAGCAGATGTTCTTTTATATACATTTCACAAATCACATAAATCCAAATAAAATCCCACTTTTTTTGTAATGTTATCCCCACAGGCCCGCTGTTCAGCTTTGATGTCCACGATGACATAAGGCTAGTGAACGACGCCACAGTGGAGAAGGACGAGGTGAGGATGTATTTGTGGTCGGAAGAGAAATTGAAACTAATTCAACTGTGACAGAAATGTATCATTTTAATTTTGGTTTTGTTATGTTTGTGAAGAAACTGGCCCAGGTTTTATTTTACAGAGGAGAACATGTAATAAACTGCAGGTGTGCAAGCTTTATGGAAAGGTGAAAATGGCAGACATGAAAGTGGTCCTTAAATTTTTTTTTTCCCCCTCTTTCTACCAGGGCATGTATGTTTCATTGAAATTTGTACTGCATGTCTATAGAAGGTCTTATACAAAACAAAACAGTTGTCACTCCAACAAAACTATGACCACAGACATCGCAATACAGGTGAAACACTCTGTAAGCACTATAGTTCAGACTGGGTCAGACCAGTGCAGATGAGTTTTCTCTCCCTTTCTTTCTCTAAGGTTTCTTTCTTGTACTAGTACACTGTACCACGTTTGCCTTTGGTTCGTTTCAGAACTTGGAGCTAAACACTTCCTGTACCTCGAACTGTTCCAAAGTGTCTGTGTCCAAACCAGCTGGTGGCGTGACCAGTGATGTGGCAGCACTGACAGTTCTGGGCATGTTTTAGGTTTGAAGATTTAGCATCCGTCACTAACGCTAACATCGTGTTGCTCTGATTGGATAAAACTGAGGATACTCACAGAAGATAGAAAGTGCACTTCTAACTAAACTGATCTTTTATCAAGAATACAACCTGTGCGACGTCACTGTTTACAAAGCAGACATCACTCTGGAAATAAAATCCTCTTCAGTGGCTACCTGAACCCGTTCTTGTACTGGTGGACATGTTTCTATTGCTGACCTTACTTCTACTGACCAATTATCTTCCAATAAGAGTGAGACCAATGTCATGACATTTAAAACCATTGCATCTGATTTTTTTGCAATGAGAATACACTTCTTAATCTTGGATAGAGGTCACAAAATCTCAGATGTTTTCTTTTTTTTTAATAGCCTTTGTTGTACAGGGCTGTCAGTCAGTGACCAAAATGTTACTCTATATTGATTTAATCTTCTCTCTTCTTCTTCCAGTCTCACGCTGGTAAAGTGGTGCTGCGAAGCTGGTATGAGAAAAACAAGCACATCTTCCCTGCGAGTCGCTGGGAGCCCTACGACCCTGAGAAGAAATGGGACAAATACACAGTGAGTCGGGTTTCACAGTGAACTAGACCCACATATTTTAGCCTCCACCAATGTTCTGAAGACACTCACTTCAACATGTAAGCCCCAGCTTTTTGTCAGCGTAAAAAAACAAAAAAAAACAAAACCCAAAAACAACGTTATTACAGACACTATTACACCCTACTTTTGTTTGTCAAAGACAGCATTTACGTTTAATTAAAAGGGAAGGGACCTCGCCTTTAGAATAAACAGTTCTTCTAAAACCATAGGAATATGTGAGTCAGTTGATTGGAAGGTACAAAAGTACAAGAATCATTTATGCTCCATTTACCTTGACATGTGCAGATGGAAACCATGGCCAGGGCATTGTTCATTATACTTTCATTCTCAAATCATGGAAATGACTTTGTAATTAAATCCAAATGTGTGGAATTATGGGCTAAAACCATACAAGCTGTAAAACACGAAGTTAACCTTACTCAAAGCCTTAATGTTAAAATAAAACTGACTGCAATTTATCATGAAATTGGACTGTGGATTGTTGGAACTCTTGATCACTCCCATTATCTTCAATTACAGTGTAAACATATGTGTCATTTGTAATTGAATGTGTCTGAAACGAGCTGTAAAAACACATTTAAAAGCAATGACTAGGCTTTGTGGACATGTTCCTGGCTCCTTTCAAAGCCAGCAAACAAAACAATGGTTTGGTTTGGTTGAATTGGATGGTTTCTATAGTGAAATAATGTGATATTAAATGGCTTTATTTTTGTTTCTTTCAGATCCGGTGAAAGCCATCGCTCCCCTGTGGTCAGCTGCACCGTCAAAATCTCACATTTCTTGTTATTGTAATAATAATACTAGTAATAAAACATTATTTTAAAACCAGCCACATTCATATGTAAATAACTGTTGCTCTTGTGTTGAATAAATTGAACCAGACTCTACCCTTTTGCACTTGGATGCCTTTTCATGTATGAATTTTCCTTTTATGTCATATTGCATAGGCTTGTTTTCCTCTGCACACTTGTAACATAGAGCCAAAAATATTATTTGGCTTTGTGTGTTACATTGAGAGTAGAACTCGTCTGGCTGCGGAACTGTTAAAGCATGCACAATTGGCCCGGCTGCTTCTCCGCCCATAGCCTTAAGACACCACTCCTCTTCAGCGTCTCCCTCACTCCACACCAGTCCTGTCACCATCCGCACGGCTCGCCAAACACTGTTTTGTTTTTTTGTTTTTTTTTCCTTTTACAGAGATTTGAGGTTTTGCTGTTTTATTGTTGGATAATGCTGAGTTGTCTGTAGTAGTATGTGGACGGAGGCTCTTGTTTTGTCCCTGCTCTTGACAGTCTGGATGCCGCTCTGGGCTCAGGGGGACCTCGAGGCAGCTGCCTTCTCCCCGCAGGACTGTACTTTGGAGTGTCTCCGACAGGTACGCAGACTCTTCCACTTACCGACACATTACCTGCTCTGCCTTATTTCACTTAAGCCGCACATTCTGAACACCTCAAGTCTATATTATTTCTGATCTGAACATTGATCAAAGATATATTATTATTACAAAGCAAGTTGTAGATTCTACATAATTAAACATAGGTATTCCTCAACGTGTAATTTGACATATTTTACATTGTACATTTCATTAAAGGATTGTAAACTGGATTTTACTATCATCATCTTTTCCATTTAAATTGTGGTGTCTGTACAGCAGGTTGATTCTGGGGTTGTATTGATGAGGAACAAGATAAAACATAGACAACAGATAAATGACAAAGGTCAATGCATATTCATTTTATTTAGACCACGTTTTGACTGAGCAGAGTTTTTAAAGTCTTGTTAGCAGTTTTTTACAGTGTGTTTTCACTAGCTCCATTTGCAGCTATATACGAAGCACATGTCATTGCTCTTGCCTGCTTCTCAAATCCAGGAGTGTGCTGATATTTAACCACTGTAAAAAGAATTTCCTAAAAATCCCTTACCAAAACTGGACTATCCCTTTAAGACAAGTCTCCAGTGCTGCTCTGGTATTACCCAACAGACACTATCAATCAGCATTTTAAAAATATGCCAATACTTCTCTGCTGTTACGTACATCTTTCAATCAAATTGCTCTATCACTTGAAGGTTGTCTGAATTTATGATTGCATACAACTCATTACTGCCCTTCAAGCTAAATTAGTCAGGCACGCCATATGCTGCATTGAATGTATAGTGTGAGGATAAGTGTTTACACCACAGAGATATGCTTCTATGGTCATTGTCTCACCTGACTGTTTAACTTTTGCCTGAGGCATAAATTCTCTCCCTTTTTTTTCATTGTCAATTGCCACCAAACCTGTAGCGCAGGATAGCTTTTGTTCAGGCTCTAATGAGGTGTTTTATGACTTTAATTAGGTTGACCATTGTGTGTCCCACGTTGACTTCTCTTCTTGGATTTCTCTGCAGGGTGACGATGAATGTAAATACTGCAGAATAACTCATGCGGATGTGAGAGAAGCTCTTGGCTCCAAATTTGTTGAAGCATTCGGAAGTAAGAATGCGTGCCATCTTTGCGTGCAGATGCCTGTTCCAATATGTAAACAACATGGTGAAAGATCAGCAGCAGAAACACATAAAATATAATTACAGTCCACTTACACCAGTGTCAACGTCAGACATCCTGTATGGTTGTCATACTCAATACATTGTTTGCCTTTTTTACTAAGAACATTGTCTAGCCTTTATAGAAAACACAATCCACTGAAACCAGCCTCTGTTTAAATATTTGCTCTAACACAGCCTACAATACAGTATTTGTAAATGTGCCTTTACGTTAACCCTCTATCTGTCATCAGGCTGTATTCCATGGCCATGTTTCGAGCTGCTCGGCTATCAGGACCCGGAGATCTGCCAACACTACGTCCACGCTCCCAATAATGTGACTGTGGAGTTTGTGGACGATCCCGACTCCATGTCGGACAGCGTTGTCATCTCCTGGAGGCCCAGTCACTATGGTATAAAACAGAGGGGTCCAATCGTTTTTGTCCAAGAGCCAAAGTCTTTTCTCTTTTCAATGCATTCATTCTTTCACATACGAGTTCAAAAACAGAAAACGAACAAGGGTTATGTAATACTTAACAGTGCCATGAAGCTGATATTGTTACCTCAGGTTCATTTTAATACTACAGGTAATAACGTGACGTCTACCAGCAAGTTCAACATATGCAAAATTTGTTCTGACCTTCACATTATTATTCAGAAAATGATCCACACAAAACACAAAAAACAGTCTGAGGTAAATTATTTTTCACATTGAATAAATGATTCAGTTCAAGTGCCTGTATTAACAACTTTCTGCTAGTTACTGACACTAATTAGAAGCTAAGGGCCCTATGAAATCTAACTTGGGCCCATGACTGGGACTCGGGCCTGACTTTTGACATGCCTTGTATACAATAATACACGATGACCCAAAGCATTTGCTTTTTGAAATGGCTGAAATGTGTGCATAAATCATTCCTGCTTTGTTTTTTGTTTTCTAATGCTTCATTAGTCATGTCAGAGACCTGGTAACCTCCCACCAAGTAATTTTTCCTATCCTGTAGAAAATAGAACAATTTATATCTGTGACCAAAGGTGAACTTAGGCTAAGATGTGCTTCAAAGACTGCTAGAAATGGTAGTAAAGGTTAATAGCCCATGCAGATATAGAGCGTAACAAATTAAGCATGCAGACAGAACATGTCACTTGGGAATGTGTTTTGAACATGTTCTGTGCTCTGTGGTGCAGGCATTGCCTTCCTGCGAGGCTTTCAGGTGTCCCTCCAGGCTTTGGGAGGGTCGAGCGTCACCTGTCAGCTCTTTCTCTTCCATCATAACCTCTCTCTACCTGCCTCACACGCTCAAAAGGTAAGACAGGATTTAATAAAGGACAAAGAAGAATGCTTTTTCCACTGCTCCTCTGCTTCTTGTCATCATAGTTCATAGTGAAATCAAAGACATGCTGTTCACTGAGACATGGGGAAAGCTTTTGATGTCAAGGCAGATCTTTTTCAGCTGTCATCAACACCGCCATCTGCTAACACTCATTTAGAACATACACATTCAAAAGCTAAAATTTTAATTGTATGCTAGGGTTAGAAATGATCGTTACACAGTGCTATACAGTATGTATGTATGTATGTATGTATGTGTGTATTAGTTCAAAAGAATTAACCACATTTTTCAAAACATTTTAAAAGTTAAAAACAGTTGCACAGAACTCTTTTTCTTATATATTTCAAAACCCAATATCCTTTACACAATAAAGCTTCAGAATAAGGTGTGTGAGTGTGTATGACAATAAATTAGTAAATGATTAGTTCCATAACTATATACTCTTTAACTATATATTTAGGTGTATTCACACTTTAACTGTCACACTGTGACAGCACTATTTAGTGTGTTTCACGAGAAAAGACTTGTTTTTTATTGCTTGATCCGCAACTTAACATTGTGACTGTAGGTGGACTGGGGCTTTTTGCAGTGGATTAAACTAAATTAAGTTTCCTGTTTTGTTGTGAACTAAATGAAGCGGACAGCAAGTTTGAACACACTCTTAATGACAGATAGATTCAAATGCCTCATTAGTGTCTTAGTAATCCATTTACACGGCAATATGTAATTTAGCTCAGACAAGTATTTACAACATATACAGTTCCTAGATGCTCTCAATTTGTCATAAGTTGTTTATCATCTGTAATGAACTCTAAATAAAAAACCTCCCCATTATATAAGCTAAGCTTCTATAAATTTTATTAAATATAAATAAAGACTAGTCGATATGTGTTGAATCTTCAATTGGCAACTCGACATGAAGATACACTTACTGTACTTTAAATTTTTGAGTTTTTTTTTTAAACTGCTCTGCTGAAAGGTGTCAATCTAAATTTCAGCTTTTGGGGGAAAAAATATATTTTTTTCACTGACATTTTCGGAAACACTTTTGTTTTTGCTCCCATTTTTCATGAGCTCAACTCAAAGATCAAAGATCAACATCTTGATATGCCACAGCTGTGAAGTGGATGGATTATATTGGCAAAGGAGAAGTGCTCACTAACACAGTTTTACACAGATTTGTGAACAATATTTGAGAGAAATAGGCCTTTTGTGTACAAAGAAAAAGTCTTAGATTTTTGAGTTGAGCTTATGAAAAATGGGAAAAGTGATGCGTTGATATTTTTGTTCAGTGTATATAATGTAATATAAAACCACCGACATTAACCTTTTTATCAAACGTTTTGTTAAAATGTCAAAAATTTCTATGTCACTACCAAAGCGCTTTATGTTTAGGTTCTCACGCTGACACAGGTTTTTTTCCACAACTAATTCTTCTGTCTTATTAACTTCTATCCTGCGGCCCGCTTTAAGAGAATATGTGCTTGTAGATTTGGGAACATGGGTTAAAAGTCTAAGAAATTTTCATTATTGACATGTTTTGAACAAATACTAGTCGTGACCTGTGTGCAGCTCTTAGAAATGTGCTGCTTAACTCTGTGTTTACTTGCATCTTAAAGATAAGGTTCATAAGGATTATGGTCAAAAGTACAGCTGAGACTGCGCTGGTTGCCTTGGCTGCATTTTTATTACCATGAAATGACTGTAAAAGCTTTGGTACACCATTATGGGTCATGACAGAAATTTGTTTGGTAATTTTTATAAATATTATGTCATTCTGCATGTTTTTAGTCCAAAAATAATAAGTCATATATCAGAATATTAACAGATTTTTTCATTTAATGTATGTAAAAAGTATAAAATCTTTAAATTTCCAATCATTGTAATAACTCTTTGTGTTTTACAAAGTAAGACACCACAAGAAAATAACTTAAACTTGACTTGGCTTTTATTATAATAATCTTTGTGTTGGCAGTGATACATACAGGACAAGAGAAAAATATTTCAAGACATTTGAAAGAAGACTCTGTGTTGTTTGCTTTTCACATATCATTTTAGTTAGAGCTTAGAGGTATTTGACTGTTATGAGTCATATTTAATAAGGTAAAACTGGCAGATCTAGATTTTTTTTTCTTTCACGTAATTTGGGCATTTCAAAATAGTACCACAAGCTGATTGTGATGTGTTTTGTAGGTTTACAGGTCCGACCCTTTCCGGGGCCTCTCCCTGGGGTCCCAGTATGCAGTTACGGTCATGGCTCTGCCGGTGCCTGAGCAGTGGGACAAGTTCTACCACAGTGAGATTTTCTGCACACGCTGTAAGACCCCACGCCCCCAGGCCAGACATTGTTCCACAAGCTCTCATGTAACACAAGACAAAACCCGTCTTCTGTGACCTCATATCTCTGCACTACAATATATATGACTACACCTCAAACTCAAATGTATTTTGCAAAGCTTTTATAAACAGGAACATTTCCATACTGATAATAATGTTTGATAGTGAACATTTATTAGTAGCTACATTTGTCTAATTACACAGTATATTCTGGCTTCACAGCATGCGCAGAGAAGAATGGCATCAACCAGTGCAAACAAGGTTCGTAAAAACAAACTCATTTTTCATTAACGTTTCAATTGGACGGTCATAGTTTACTCCTAGTAAATTGGTCAGTCGGTTATAATTAAATAGTGATGTAGAAGATAATTTGTAGAATGTCAACAAATTATAATTTGGTCTTTCAGCTTATCATAAATACACATGTTTACATAAGTGTTTTAGGTTTGACTAATAGGCAACTGTTTTACTGTAACTAAACAACATGACTTGTCTCTGATTGGATAAAATGACCTGATGGTAGGAAGAGACTAGCAGGTGGCTCATCCAATCACCAAATACTCAGCTACACTTAATATCTGTAAAGTGTCAACACAGACCTGTCAAATAAAGTGTTGCCACATTTTTCTAAGTCATTCATTATGCCTCATACTATATAGATATTTTGCTCTGTCCTACACTAATCACATTTTATTGGGAGTTTATGAGTTAAAATGGTTGATTTGTTGTGTTTGTGATCTGGTCATAGACTGGTACCCCCAACATATTGATATTGAACAAAATGGTACTACAGTCGCTGTGACCTTTAACCTAGCTCCTCAGAACCTGGGCATCAGAAGCTACTTTTCAGTTTGTTACACGGAAGGCACCAAAAAATACACAGATATTACACCTGTGAGTCTTTTCATAATTCTCTATTATTTTTATTCTTATAACATTGCTCTCATCTGTTAAGCAATACATTTTTAAACTTTAAACGTTTATCTGTGTTTTTACGTTTTCACAGAATTTAACAAAAAACAAGACCCACCACACGTTCCAGCTCCAGGACCTGCAGGAGGGGACAAATTACACTTGTGAGGTAAAACAGACTCATTCTCATTCTTCGTTAGCCATAGCTGATCATTTTATTAGTATGCAAAACTGGACTCCTCAGTTTTAGCTGCTGTATGTTGGCTTAAATCATGTGTTGCATCAACTTGTTCTATGCCACAGATCGCTGCTAATGAAGTAGACGCCGTGAGGAAAACATTCAATGTTCGAGTCATACACATTCGAAATGGTACACATTTCAGTAAACCTTTATTTTTCATTTCGTTGGTTTTTATATAACCACTGTGTAACTCTTCACAGAACCTGACTCTCTACTTCGTACTTCACCTGTGGTTCTGTTGCTTCCACTGGGCCTTGCTCTCGCGGCAATAATTATAGTTTTTGTAGCTGTCTTTACCTTGAAGAGAGCCAAGTTGAAAGTCAAGAAAGTGACCATTATACCAGGTGAAAAAAACACTCCTTTTTAAATTACGCTTCTCTCATGTGATATAAGCACAAGAATTATGCAGTTGTTGCTTTTCAGATTCAGACATCCTCAAGGAGCATCATGAAAGTAATGCCCAGGAGGAATTACTGTCTTGGCCCAGAAACAGGCCTTCCCCTCCCCGACTTCTGATCTGCTACAGCAGCTACGACGGCCCGGCTCATGTCAAGGCTGTCATGCAGTTAGGAGCCTTTATACAGCAGCACATGGCCACACAGGTACTGGCCACTAGGAATGTGTTAGTTAATAAAAGCTGCAGCATTTATGGTTTATTCTAAAACGTGTTCCTCCTAGGTATGTCTGGACCTGTGGGACTCTCTGAGCGTGTCGGAGGAGGGCCGTATAGCCTGGCACTGCCGGCAGATCCGCGAGTGTGACTTTGTGTTGGTGATATGTTCTCGTGGTCTCAGCCAAAGACCTCAGCCTACACAGCAGAATAACTGTGAGGAGGAAGAGTCAAACTGGGAGTCTGACTACACCAGTGTTACGGCAGCCATCGGTCTAATTGGAGCTGAAGTGGGCCATGCTAAAGCAAGGGGGCAGGACCTGTCCAAATACATGGCAGCCATTTTTGAATATTCTGAAGAGGCAGATTTTCCCACTGAACTGAGCCTCATCTCTCACTACACTCTGACCAGTGACTTGCCTCTGCTCTTTTCCCACCTACATAAAATAGCTCTGCACAGGCCTGGGGGCTACCTGAAGATCAGCCACATTTCAGAGGAAGGTTTTACTAATTTACCAGCCGGGGCGGCACTGCAACGTGCCATCTATGAGGCTGGAGTGGTTATGAAGGAGAGAAGACGAGACTGTCTGGAGGCGGACATCTAAGCACTAACTGGCTGAATATGAACAATCACTGTTTCCAAATAGTATTTACTCCAGAAAGTCACTATGTCCACAGACTTTTACAACTCATGTCATTTAAAACCTCTAATGCCTCAGATGAACTTCCACAGTTACAGCACTTTGACCTCTGAAATATGCTAGCTTACTTTGGTTCACAGGAAGGATATGCAGCGTATTAAAAAAATTATCAATATGAATGAATGTAATAATAACAAAGCATGTATTATTAACATGACAATAATGTAACAAAGTGGCATTGTACATACAAAATAATTAAAATTATACTTATGATGTCTATTCAGGTTATATTCATTGTTTGTGTGTGTGTGTGTGTGTGTGTGTGTGTGTATGTGTGTGTGTTTTGAAACGGACATTAATTGGTCTTATCATTTGTATTTTATTGATGTAATGTTTTGAAAAGTTTATGCTAAAATAAAACAAATTTCAGCATTAATAATAATTTATTTAATAATAAAAATAATTTTATTTATTTATTTAAGATTTTAAGGTTAAGAAGTTACATAAAATGATGGCTTCCATTATGATACTCTAGGTTGCCAGACAAGAAGAAAAGATGGTAATTTAGTTATTTAATCTCTTAAACTACAAACACAATAACTTATTAGTTATTATACTAAGTGTTTAACTAAGATATTATTTTCAGTTACATTCATATTTGGTTGTGATAAAGGTGACACGAGAACCACTAATTGGTTGATTCATTTACGTGGCGTTGCGTCTGATCTGGCAACTGTGAGGTGGCGTCAGCGCTGTGAGTCTGGTGTGTGAGCTGTCAGCCTTTCTCTGTCAGACAGCGTGCAGACATGGTGCTCGACTTGGACCTGTTCAGGACCGACAAAGGCGGCGACCCCGAAATTGTCCGTGAGACTCAGAGGAAGCGGTTTAAAGATGTCACCCTCGTTGATAAGCTGGTGGCGGCAGACACAGAGTGGAGGAAATGTGAGTGTTTTAGGACTACACTTGCCGGTTCATCACGGCTAGCTAATGTTAGCACGCCGGCTAATGATGCTAACGTTAGCTTAGTATTGTGTGTAGTAGCTCGTTCATTGAAACAAAAGTACAGCCAACTCAACCTTATACCTCACATGCAAATTAGTTTACTCGTGTTTACTATCGAAACACACAGTACTGTCACATAACTTGTTCGGGTGTGCTAAATCTTAACAGTTAACAAAAAATAATACTAAGTTACATTATATTAGCTGCACATTCGTTTTCCTATTAAATAATATTGAGTAACAGCTGCATTACATTATTATAATGAAAACATTTAAGAGGCCCTTACTATGGTATTTATTTCCATTCTTTATAAATAGAATTTGTTAATTTAGAGTGGGTTATGAATTTTACTTAATTCACAAAGATAAATAAGGATGATTTTACCGGGTTATTAAATAACTCTTACTTATTAGTTTACTTAAAGTATTCTAAATTTATACAGTGTTCCAACAACTTATTACACAACGTTGTCCCATAATGTTAATATTAGTACATAGCATCCATCGGCCAAAATTAAGCATATTGCTGTCAATATTGGTTTGTTAAACAGTGAGTTTTCAACAGATATGTTTCTAGTAAAAAGTGTTTACATGTAGGTTAACTACCGTAAGACTTATGCTCGTAAAACAGGGGATGCTGCTTGTGTTTAGCCGGTTAGCTTAGCAAGCCGGTTTCTCATGAGAAATCTGATGCAATCCTGGCTAAACCAGGACACCAAGTCAACCTCGCCCTGCATTGCAGCTACTGTCATCCTGACCCTGCACCACAATCACTTCACTCATGTTATTTTAGTTAATACATTTAAATACAATGCAGTTTAAATAATTAACTACAGGCCATGTACAAACTGTCATAATATAACAAATTACAACAAACATAAAGTACAGTGAAACAGTGCATTAAACGTAAGGGTGTATGGACTGATTTTAAATGGCCTCTCCCTCAAAGTGCTAAGATGTTTTCCCCATTATTCTCACTAATTACTCAATACATACTATTTCTAGCAAATCACATTCATTTAAACTCCTAAGCATTTGGCACCTGGAGGCAAATGTTTGTCCTTAGCAAAAGATGCAAGTTTTTAAAGAAACACTTCTCATGGAGAACTTCGTAATGTAATGTGTTAAGTATGAATTAATAACATTAGACTGTTTTATGTAGGTCGCTTTACTGCAGACAACCTAAACAAAGCCAAGAACCTGTGCAGCAAGAGCATTGGTGAGAAAATGAAGGTAAAGTAGAACATTAAAATACTACTACTAACTACTACTGTCTGTAATGCTTTGGTTTGTTTTTGTTCTAACATTTTCTTTGTTCATGCAGAAAAAGGAGCCAGTCGGAGATGATGACTCTTTACCAGAGGAGACGCAGAACCTGGAGTCTCTTACGGCTGAAACACTATCGGTATGGCCTAAGCTTTCATTCCAGCTTTATTGTGGGCCATTGTATGCTGTAAAACAAGCAGAGCTACATTTATAGCTACTTATTGTTTTTTTAAGTGTTTAATTTATTTCTCTGATGACAGGGCCTGACAGTTACCCAGATTAAGAAGGTGCGTTTGTTGGTTGATGAAGCAGTGGAGAAAACTGACACAGCGCGGGTCAAACTAGAGGCAGAGCGCTTTGAGTACTTGAGGGAGATCGGCAATCTCCTGCATCCATCTGTACCTGTCAGCAACGATGAGGTGGGTCTTTATACAGGAGAACTTATGTGTTATGTTGTGTGTTAAGAACAGGGTACTTTATATTGTTGTATTGATTCAGTGAATAGACAGTGTTAGACACGCATTGTTTTGCTTTGTCACACAGCCGGTTCAATTTAGCTGTCTACAAATAATATATCAATGTTGTATGTTGATTTAATCAGATGTTTAGCCTGATTAGTAAGGTATTTTACCTTGCGGTGCAGCTGATGTCTAGCGAGATTCTTGCTTCAAGCAAAGTACTTGTGTCTGAACTGTGGCCAAACTTTGCGTGTGTGTCCAATGATGTGGCAGCTCTGGGTGTGTTTTTTGGATAAAACCGCGGTTGTTAATCCAATCACTGACTCACTTATTCGTTAAAGTACCTGCCCTTTAGCATATGCTTTCAACGGGAGCCCTCCAGATGCTACTGTGGAACAGACTACATACTGTGGAGCAGTTCTATTAGGCAGAGTCAGATTAAAGGTATTTGTATATTTATTGTAATTTATCAAAATAATAAAAAAAAAACATCTATAAACTTTATGATTATGATCATTATGATTATGTTTCTATAAATAGGGTTTTGATCTGTTCAGAGATACACAGTATAGCTAATGAAACCTAGTCCTGGGTTTTTTCATAGAGTGCTCCAGTTTCAGAAGAGATCTAAGTCTTGAGTAGTTAAGTCAGCGACTACATTACTTGGTACCAGAGATACAGCCTTATCCAGAGAGTAGCCTACTTCAGTCAAACCAGTAGTGGAGTAAAAGACTGTCAAGTCAGGTTGGTAGCTTCATGAGTATTTAATACTGAGGTAGCTCGTAGCTTACACACATCAATTGAGTCATCAGTGCGCCATTTTTCTCTAAACATTAAACACTCATAGGAAATGTTTTTGCAGATAAAGTCTTTGTAGTGCTACTTTGGTTGTTTACACACTGTGCACCTGGAAGTAGGCAGAAAAAGCGTGTCTTACGGTAGACTCATACAACCAAGTGTCAAAATTGCCTGTCTTCCAGCCCCTGCCCAGGTTGTTGTCAAGAGGCGTGTGAGCTTTCCTTGACAATGAATTACCACTTTAATTGCTTGTGTTGGGTTTGGTGTTAATTGACATTTAGTATGTTGCAGTGAGTATGATGAGTATGCAGTGATGATGCATGTCTACCTGTTCTTATGTGTCTTTATTTAAAAAATCTTTTGTAAGACACACACAAACACACACACACACAGTATCTGTTTCATTTTTTTATTTTTCATGTCATGTTTCTTTCTGTCCACCCTACAATCGGTTTTCAAACTTAAACTGTGTTGTCAGCATTTTCAAATGTCTTTTCACATTTTTTTGTCCAGCATAGCATATATTATAGCAATCTGAATGCCATGTTATACCAGAAAATTTAGCAAGAAGAGTTGGCCTGTAATTTTTTCAAACCAACCTAATGTCAGTACCTTTTAAAAAGATGCACAAGAGAAATAGTTTTTCCCCATTCAGCTCTTCATAGTCTGACATCAGGCTAATCACATTCTCTCCTTTTAAATGATCCATCTCTACTGAATCTTGGAATCATGATGGTTTAATTTGGAGATTTTTTTTTTCCTTGTAGGATGTTGACAACAAAGTGGAGCGAACCTGGGGCGACTGTACCGTCCAGAAGAAATACTCCCACGTGGACCTGGTGGTCATGGTGGACGGCTTTGAAGGAGAGAAGGGAGCTGTGGTGGCAGGCAGCAGAGGTTACTTTCTGAAGGTGAGTTCTCACGTGGCCACACAGGTAGACCAGTAACCAAGCTCTCTTCTGACAAGCACAAACAGGCTGACATTCCTGCTCCCTGCTTTTCCTGTTTTAGTGCCTTCTAAGTATTTCTTTTATATAATAATTACCTCCTGCACATACCCAACATTCAGTGTGCAAATGGAGCTTTCGGGTCATCCTTTTTTTTTTGGGGTTAAATTTAGGGGCCGCTGGTTTTCCTGGAACAGGCTCTGATCAACTATGCCATGAGGATCCTCCACAGCAAGAACTACACCATGCTGTACACACCGTTCTTCATGAGGAAAGAAGTCATGCAGGAAGTGGCCCAGCTCAGCCAGTTTGATGAGGAGCTTTATAAGGTACCACATTTGGCCTTTTACCAGAGATGTGTGCTGCTATCGGGGCATGTATTGGGTGTGCAGATGTTACGTATGATAAATTGCAGCAATGCATATTTCAAATGGCTGTAGCGTGGTATGGGCTCCTGGCAAGGTGTATCTTCTGGAAAATTGGATCACTGAAAATAGATTCCCACTTACTCTGCATGCAATGATTGATTTATGGCCACTTATAACCCACAGTGGCAGTTGATGCTGTTTCTGACCCAGCTCTCGGTTGTTGCCACATAACAAGGACTTTTTTAAGGCTCTATAGAACCCAGTGAAAGTTTCATTTCTTCATGGTACTGTTCAAAGATGAAGACGAAGTGCGCACTGCTGGATGAGAAGCTCACTCATGTTGTCTTGTTGCATGAAGGTTTAGGGCATTAAGGAAAACATACCTTATTCCTATACATTCTATCCATTGGATTTGTTCATAGAGTACAGTCCATGCAAGGCTACCATAGTTCAGATACACCACACACACACCATCAAATCTGCTTTCTGATGCCCTTTTAATCCTGCATTAGGGGCATTGGGCCTTTTTGACTACATCTGGTGATGACTGTGCTGATTACATTTCCACATCTCACACTCCTCCTCATTGGAGCAGGTAAGCAGCTACAGTAGCCCTGCAGGGACATGCTGCTGTCTATGAACTCAAGGAACTTCTCATGGTTGTGTCACTTTAAGACTGAAACAAAAATCATTTTAGTTGAAAAATATCCCTGTATGCTTCTCCTCCTGCAGTGCTCAGTTTGTCCTCTCTGAGCAGTTATAAGAGGTGATATGATGAAAATGGCTCCTTCCACTCGGTTCTATTGAGCTTTGATGCCCTTTTTCCAACATAAACAAAAACAGATGAATTGTATGTGATTATGCACTGTAGACAACAGAGCTTTGATTGAAGTGTAAACTGTGTGCATGTTTTGTAGCTCTTATAGTGCCCTCCAGTGGACCCAATAAAGAACTGCATGCTTTTTCTTCCCGTCTTGTGCTCTCAGGTTATCGGAAAGGGCAGCGAGAGGTCGGACGACAACTCCATCGACGAGAAGTACCTGATCGCCACCTCGGAGCAGCCCATCGCGGCCTTCCTCAGGGACGAGTGGCTCAAACCCGAGGACCTGCCCATCCGGTACGCCGGCATCTCCACCTGCTTCAGACAGGAGGTGGGCTCCCACGGGCGAGACACCCGCGGCATCTTCAGGGTGCACCAGTTCGAGAAGGTACGTCCGATTTAAACTGAAGAGCTATTTCAAAGATGTGGTTGTATGAAGTGACTCTATTGTCCTTCTCCCTCTCATCTAGATTGAGCAGTTCGTGTACTCCTCGCCACATGACGGCAAATCCTGGGAGATGTTCGACGAGATGATAGGGACGGCAGAGGACTTCTATCAGACACTTGGAATTCCATACCGGATTGTCAACATTGTCTCCGGTGGGCACTCAGTAATATATTTAATAAACTTGTCTATTGCACAGCTAGTCAAAGCAGTGTCTCTTTCGTTTCCCAGGCGCCTTGAATCACGCAGCCAGTAAGAAGTTGGACCTGGAGGCATGGTTCCCAGGCTCAGGAGCTTTCAGAGAGCTGGTGTCCTGCTCAAACTGCACGGACTACCAGGCCAGACGCCTCCGCATTCGCTACGGACAGACCAAGAAGATGATGGACAAGGTGAGTGGAGGCTGGAATAAGAGGGGCACACACAATCTGGAGAAAGGACAAAAGCCTGTTTCAGACTGAACCAATAAAATACCAAATACCAATAGAAAAGTATTTCATATAAACATTAACAAATAAATGTAACTGCTCCTTCAGACTTAAACATTTGTATCACTGGAGCTCATTACTAGTAACTTCAGACATTTGGTGCCACTGTCTGCTCCCATCAACTCCCAGCATCCAAGTGAGCACACTAATGACCTAAAAAAGGGTGTAAAATTTCATGGAAAACTAAATCCTCCGTATTATAAAGTATTATAAAGATAAATAACATGTAGTGTCATATTTGTAAAATGTCTACATGAGTGTTTAGCATGTGTGAATACTCAAGCCTGCTATGATAAAGTTGTTGCAAATAGTTTCATTATCAGCAGCGAGTATACTTCACTACATTGGTTGATAGCTGTGAGATTACATAATCCCATAATAATGTAAAGGTCCTGCAAAAGTACTTGATTTTTTTCAATAATGACCCAAGGTGTTGACATACTCGACATACTTGTATTGCTTTATCAGTTTTAAACTAATTCGCTTAAAATGAGTGAAAAACTCTTTTTACACATATCATTAGCTTTGAAGAATACAAGTACCTTAACTAGTAAACTGTTCTCAAGCAACAGACAATACTAACTTTGTAAATTTCTCTTTAGTTCAACACCGCTTTAAAGCAAAGACTAGAGACAGTGAGTCTAGAAAGATGGCTAAATGGCTGAGTTTAATGAAGAGGAGAAATATACAATTAAATGGAAATAAAATAAATAAAATAAAAATGTATTAATTGAACCGGCTGAGGATATTTATTGATATCAACCTGTCTCCCCTCCTCTCTTTCTTGCAGACAGAGTTTGTCCACATGTTAAATGCAACCATGTGCGCCACCACACGTGTCATATGTGCTATCCTGGAGAATTACCAAACTGAAGAAGGCATCATTGTTCCAGAGAAGCTCAGGGACTTCATGCCTCCTGGTGAGATGTGGTTTGCAATAACTCCATTGGTAAATATGTCCTGACTCCAAGCTTCACGTGCTCACCATAAGCCCATTTCCTTTTGTCTTCAGGTTTGACAGAAATAATCAAGTTTGTCAAGCCCGCTCCTATTGACCAGGAAGTGAGCAAGAAAACCAAGAAACAGCAAGACGGAGGCAAGAAGAAGAAGAAGCAGGGAGGTGGAGGAGGAGACCTGCCTAACTCCATGGAGAGCATGTCTGTTAACGACTCATAGACTCTTCTACTCTCTGACAGTGGCTGCACCAGCCACAGGAATTTGGTCTGATGAAATAGAGCCTGCTGTGTATTAAAATCTGGATTTAACCTGAGCAGTTCGTCTTGTGTAAGGCTCTGTTCTTTCAACTTATTGCCTGAGGCTGTTGTTCATCTCCACATTTACTACGCACATCTGAAAGGGATTTGTTGCTCTTACATCTACAGTCACGCTACCTGTTTGTCACTGTCACGTCTGCAGCGACACAGAGCCTAAAACAAACAGCTAAGGCCACTTGAACTCTGTTTGGGACACAGCTTTTCACACTCAGCATTAGTTTCTAAGTGGTGTGACGAAACACTGTATTTAGCATTTTAATGTTTTAAATTACCTTTAACAACTTCTTTTGACTCTTTTTTGTGGGTTCTTTTATCCCGAGTTCAGACAAAGTGGATTATATGTAAAGGTACAGTTTTACAGGAAAATGTCAGGGGTCTTGACTGTCTGTTTTAGGCTTTGTTTGCTTTCATTCTGTGTCACTGTAAAACTTTTATGGCTAAGCCATTGAAGCTGTCTGTATGCACATAATATATGAAAGTGATCAGGCAACTACTATCAACAAATATTAAATCAGGTTAATAAATAAATATGTATCTTGGTGTGGCTTTATTTAAAGGTAAGGTATGTATTTTTGGGGACATCTGGTGGTTAAAGTGCATATTGTCATTCCACTCCTCTTATCTGCTTATCTATATCTATTTAAACATCTATGGTAGCCCTGCAGGGCCATGCTGTTGGGCAGGGGTTACACACAAAGTTCACAGCTTACAGAATACACAACAAAGAAGGCTTAACCCATGATCATTTTAGTTTCTAACAGATTTGATTAAAAATATAAAGTATTTACAGATTTATTGGCCTTTGTTTTGACTGTCTTTATGGCACAGTAGTTGAAAGAAAGTGGTCTGAATTGGGTTTAAACTGCCAGTTGTATTTTTTTACTTAAATTACGAAATTTACTCAGTAACAACAGATCTGGATGCCCTGTAGCTAGTTTCATTGATAAATAAATATTGCCTTTTCTTCAAAACACTGAGTTATTTCTAAACCTTTCTTTTTTGGGGCCTTTACTCTGGATACTTTTTGTGCAGGACATAATGTAATAATTTAATGGGTTTTTTTTCTTGCTGGAGGGACTTGCACTCTCCCATTGGCATTGGCATTGGCAATAATACAAACAACTTTTCCAATGTTAGTCTTGAAAACATTAAAATACAATAAAATAACCTACAAAATACCAAACTTTTAAAGTTATTTTTCCTTTCTTTGTTCATCCTCTGTATTTAGCCACACCAATAAAGTAGATAATTTGAAAAATAAAGACATAAACCAAGAGCTAGCTAGTTTGTGATGTTTGGCCTAACGCTACCTCCTTTACAGCTTTATTTTGGTTATTTTGATGGCTAGAAAATATGAAGGATAGTAATGCCTTGTGCTTACTGTCTTGTGATGAAATATGTGCAATAGCTACATTTATCCGCAACCTTTGATAAGTGGCAATAAGGAAGACATGACTGTAAATGATTGACTGTAGCGGCCATTACTCATCTCTTTGGAAAGTGGAACAAAGCATAGCCACAGCCCAGTGACAGTTTACGTTTTGAGACTAAAGGTAAGATACAATTTAAAATTATATTCATTTAAGAGAAATAAACACTGCAACATGTCATATACCTAAGCATTCTGTGCGGCAGGTTGACACTGAGCTGGAAAGATGAGTGACATTTCTGAAGACGACAGTGAGATCACCTTCAGAGTCAAGGTAGAGTATTTGGTTAAACAGAAAACAGACTTGATTTATGTGCACTTTACATCTTTTACAGCTTTTGCTTTTCTGAAATGTAGTTCATGGGTCGAGTTGAGGTGGTTCGATCAGATGGACTGCAGATTCTGGAAGAGGCAGCACTGAGCCTCAAGGTGAGCATTTGCCATAGAATAACAGACAATATTTAACTAACTTTATCAGGAAAATAAATTAACCTTTTGTAAGCTACCATGGAGGTCCTACAGAGCATATATTTATATTTTGCACGCTGTAGGGCCAAATTTTTGAGCATTTTCATTTCCTATGCATCAATACAACCCTTATATCCCTAATTTTGATTATATGAATGTGTAATAAGGTCATATTAAGTAAATACACTGCTAAAAAGTGCAATAAACCACAAATCACATATTTTTGATGGCTACAGAAATGTCAGCTATGTCCTTAAAATTGTGAATGTAAAAAAATTGCACAAAATCCTTTCAAACCACATATAATGTATTTTAAGTGTGTTATAATTTCAATTATGCGACTGTTTTACTGTTACTGTCACTGTTACTATAACTTAACTTATGAGATACACTGATTTTTATAAACTGTAACAAAAATGAAAATAAATGCAAGGTGCACAAAAAGATAGTATGCACATAAAACCGTTTTACTATTTAAGAGTACAATCAAATGAGCATACAAATCTTTGTATAAGATTATTTTAATGCATAAAAAGTGTTGAAACTTCAGAAACAGATTTAAAAAAAAAAAAATTCAATACAGGTGCCATCTGGAGGGCTTCTGTTGAAAGCGTCTGCAAAATGGCAGGTACTTTCGATGAATAACTGGTCTGTGATTGGATTTACAACTGCAGTTTTGTCCAGTCCAAGCAGCGCCATGTTGTTTATGTTTGTTACGGTAAAATATCTTCAAACATAAAATACGCCCAGAACTGTCAGTACTGCCAACTCAACGGACACACCAACCATGTTTGGCCAGGGTTTGGACGCGAATAGTTAGCTTGGAGCAGTTCGAGATGGATTTCTATGGATCTTTTAATATCAGTTAAACTGATTTATTCGAAATATACATCAAACACACACGAGAACTGCACTTCAGATGTGACCTGAGACATGAACTGTCCAGCTTCACAGCAGACGTGGTTCTCTGCCTCCATCTGCTCTTGTCTGGAATCTGGGCGAGGCCTATTCTAAGGAATATGAGGACTAGGAGAACAGATGAGCTGACAAACTGATGGTGTGTATGTCTGTATAGGATATATTAGTGCAGTGATCCTCGCACTTTCCTGTCCTTAGTGTGTCAGTCCAGAGGTGCTGTCCTTGACCTCCACGTGTTATAGAAGTGTGTTCCAGATACTTCACCACTGGTGCCTGACCAATGAGGAGCTTTTTCATCACTCCGATTTGGCATGTGTCTGGCATTGTAATCCTCTGCAGCCACAGTGAGGTCAATGTACCTCACTGCATGTATGTTGTGGGAAAGGAGTTGAGGTACAGAGGGAGGTCTGGGAATGTCTGCTTGGCCTGTTGTTCCGCTATTCAGCCCCGGATAAGCCAAAAAAGATGGAATGTTTCATGTCAAAAGTGAAGTAATATGGTTATATGTTTATTTATTTATTCATCTCCAGACAGCAGACCCAACACAGTCAGAAAAAGCAGCAAAGAACAGCAAAGTCCACCTGTTCCTGTCTCTGAGTGGGATCGACATTCTGGAAAACAAAACAAAGGTGTGTGACAGAACATAAAACCATTCTAATGACTGAGCACAAATCCCATTTATCATGTTTTTCTCTCTTCCCTAGTTCCTGTTGTACTCCTGCCCTCTGCCCACTGTGTCCTTCTGTGCTGTGCTGCCTTCTTCACCGAAAATATTTGGTTTTGTGGCCAAACACCCTGCAGCCGACATGTACCACTGTTATCTGTTCCAGACCAAGAAATTTGTGAGTAAAACACTGAGTATACCAGATCTAGGCCCTTTTTGATACCTTACTGCAGTGGTTCCTGAGCTTTTCAAGTTTTCCTTTCACCTTTTTAAGGGCCTACTGTAAAGTCACATGGGAATGTTATGTCTCAACATGTATTTCAACAAATGTGGACTATTGTGTTAATTTAGCGAGTGGTTGTCACAAGATGGTAGCGTAGACTCTTACCATTAATAGTCAAGAGGGAGTTCTTGTGTCTTGTTCTGTCCTGCAGCTCACTGAGCTCTGTTGTTTAAAGGCACAATGCAGGGGATGGTCCATGATGTTCAGTATAGCACCTATCCTGTTGTGTGTCTGTTGTCTCCAAACTAATACCTATAGTTGAACCAGCCCTCTGCTCTATATTGGTTTCGAATAGCTGCGAATAGCTAATTTAGTACATTCTGCACCGTTTATACTCTCCTCATTATCTATCAAACTATAACATGTGTAACTATAACTCCATATTACCTTGATTTTTTAACCTCAATATGGTCTCTCCATAGATTTGCATGATTTTTGCTCCTGTTACTGTGGAGAATCCTCTTCTTGGCTGCATAGATACTGGCTTTCTTCTCTCAGATGAACTCAGAATCAGAATTTACTGAACTAAATTCAAACCTTTTATTCTGAAATAGAAAGCTCAGTCTGAGAAGGAGAACCATGAACTAAGATTTAGACTCTGAGTCTGTTCAACCTGCGTCAGGCCTTTGTAATTATATCTTTACCGGTTATTTCTTAGAGATATCAGACTCCTGTGTCCCACTAGAGGGAGCCAGTGTACCACCAGTGCCTCCAGAACCACTTCTTACGGGCTTTAGTGTTTACCACAAAAACTTAGACTAATTCAACACTGCAGCGTCGTAACATGTGTCCTTGGTGGTGACATGTTTTTTTTCCTCTTGTTGCAGTCTCACGTGCTGGTGTCTGTGATTGGAGACGCCTTCAGAGCCTCACAGAAGGAGCACAGTGTGAGGGGAGGCCGAGACCTCATTGTGGAAGCCCTCAGACACAAGGTGGATTAGACACACGTAACACATATGAAAGCAGTTATTTACACCACACTATGTCGTACTGTTTATTCAGTGATATAGACACATGTTTAGGCAGGAGGTCTAAATGTAATGGCTTTGGCTCATTTAGGAACAGAATGAGAAAAGTTGCTTTTGTGTTTTCACTTTTGACATCTCTCTTCTGTTTCTTCTTCTCCTCAGAATAAAATGTTGCAGAGAGAGAACACCGAGCTCAAGAGAAGGTTGGCTGGACAAACTGAATGACAAAATCATCTTTAAAATAAAATACTGAGACATACACATTCAACATAATATATACATTTCATATAATTAACATCTCACTTGTTTGGTCTGTGTGGTTTTCTTTCTTTTCTTTCCCTTCAGTAAATACTAGTTGACTACACACTCTCAGTTTGAAAAGATACACACAGAATATGACAAAACAAATGGAGCCGGCATCCAAGAATAATCAAGGTCCTACTCAGTTTACTTACTTTACATTTTATAAATTGATTATAAAAGGAAACTAAAAAAAGAATATACATCTTCCAAGACTTATTTTATTGTTTCCTAATATCTTCTAAAGCATTTCTATAGAAGGGTTACTGTATGTGCTGTTGAAATATATACCCTTATTTACATTGAAGTGACAGTAATGAAAGGTTTTGACTACTTAAGTAATTTCTGACAAAACCTCTTTACGTTTAAGCTTATAATGATATTCAAGGCAGTCTGTGCATCTGTGTACAAGGCAAGGTTCAAAGAGAAATGATTGATTGAGTCAGTGTGGAAGAGGTTGAGTGATCTGCAGAAAGCCAAGTCCTACTTTAAATGCAGACCTTGAGCCAAAACTTATCAAAAACACCAATGATTTGTGCATATGAGTAAAGTCATTTTAAGCACTTCTAAAACTATGGCAACAGAGATGGAAATACTTTTGTAAATAGGGCTTGGTTGACTTCTTTCATACTGACTGAATCAATATATATATATATATATATATATATATATATATATATATATATATATATATATATATATATATATATATATATATATATATATATAAAAATATAAAAACTGTTCTTGTTTTCCACCCTTCTTTCTTAAATTGTTGACTTTAGTTCATATTCCTCTGCTTGGTGATTTCCATTTGAACACCTTTGATTTGTTTCCCTATACACCTCTTTCGTAAAAGTGTTGTTTTTATTAAAAGCTTTTACATCACAGTGACCCATAGTTTGGTGTTTCACAGTTTTTTTTTAGTAGGGATGACATTTTCCACACAGAATATGTAAGATTACCACTTATATATTCATATTACTTCAACCTTCCCGTTCGTTCAAAAAGTTGTAAAGCAGGTACTTCTCTCCCGCTTTGGTTTCAGTTGTCAGTGTTTGTAAGAAGAAACGTGTCTGTAAGGGGGTTGGCCTGTCTCTTTAATATTTCCTTAACAGAAGTCATGTCTTTGCTCCTCTTATATGACATTTAACATATTGATGGTAATGTGGCAAGGCTGATGCTAGGGAGGAAAACAGACACATAACACAAAATTTAAAAAAAAATTTTTTTATAAAAAGCAATCCAGATCAAAGTTCTCATTAAGGCCTTTTGTGGATCAAGAATAATTTGTATAAATTATTATATACCATGTATATCCAAGAACTTGTGCAAAAGCCAAACACACAATTTCATAAGAGCCTTAGCTGCAGTGTTTAATAATGCTTCCATTGTAGTGCTTAATGATACATATTCTGGTGAAGGGCTGTGTGCATCCTCCACATTGTTCTACAGAGGGAGGCCTGAACCAGGCTTTGGCATGTTCAGAACATCTTTTATCATTTAGGTGGCTGAAGACCTTATTAAATCATTATGTAGCACTTCAACTTTTAATTTAAGATGTTGCACATTTACAACAATTTACAAATGCAAATTTACTTGTACTTATAAAACCAAGGAGTGAGATATTTGCTAAATATCTTGTATTTTTAGTATATTTTTTGTAATATAGTACAACTACCACTTTTGATGGTAGTAATACTATATTAGGACGTAGCTCTTTTACTATATTAGGACTTAGCTCTTTTCCCACAAACCCCGAGATGGGCCTGGCTGCTTCCAGGCACCCTGACTGTCTATCTAACTAACTGGGTGACCGCGCGTCCGGTGGGTTGCCCGGTTGGCGGGAGATTGCTGACTTAAGGCCAGTTCACACCGTGCGCGCCCGGTGTGAATTGACCTTGAACACAGCCATGAAATTGATCTATATGCGCCTGTAGCAGGCATGTTTGTGACACGTGGTACTAACGTTCTATGGCGTGACGTCACCAATGACGTCACTGAACGTTTATAGTTTGAAAAACTTTATTAAAAAGGATTTCAGAATCAGCGTCCACGTGACGTCAAGTTCTGACTTCTGTTGACCCACAGAGTTAAGCCGACCGAAACACATTTTCAACAGTGGAATAAGCATTAGCCACCAAACATCACAAGTTGTGGATAAACAAGTTAATTAAAATAAACCATCCAAGCTTTTTATACAGTGGCGCACAAACAAGATTTATTTGATGTTACACTCCGTTTTATTTTTTGATTCTGTGTAGGTATCTAGTATGAATCTTTTCGAAAACTGAGAAAATGAATTGAGCAATTATGTATTTTTGTAGGGGGAAGTTTTTTTGCAAGAAACGAAAGTGTTGATTCTGATTCCCGGACAACAAAGTTGAAAGAAAGGATCACTCACTTGTTATATAATCCTTAATTAAGTTAATTAATGGTTGATTAATGATTGTTTGTACAGAGTTAAATAATACATGCTTTCTTAATTGTTCTGGCGTACAGTATTTTTTATTTTTTATCATTGTTAATGCTAAAATCTAAACTACCATGCCATAACTGTGTATATGGGATAACAAAAAGTGTTTACTGCTTCTCATGATTACACAGACTATTAGTACTGCTTACAGTTTATCACTTCATCCTGGTCTAACTAATAGGTTAACAAGGTGTAGGTTTAAGGAGGTTAATAAAGATTTAATTTTTTATGCTAACATGGTAAAGTAAAAAAAGGAAACTGATCAATGAAATACCAAAAAATATTATTCATCATTCCCCCCTTTCTATTGCCAGTTGTGATGGCAAAGGCATCACGCCTTTGCCATCACAATTGGCTCACAAGCACATGTACAGTTTACAACATAGATCAAATCATGTCCAAACTAATATTCCGTTCACCATGCCACTTTCGTGGTTCCACAGTCCTTTAAAGACCCTCTGTCAGCTTAAATACTTTACTATGCAGATGTAAAATGTAAGACACCCAATTGAATAGGTAGCATTCTCTTCCTTGTTTACAATTTAGGGCCTTACAGTCAGTAAACGGTTACAAATCAAAATACCAATAAAAAAATAAATACTTGTTCGGTGCCAGCTATATCAATATAATATGATATATAATTATAATATTTAAATTAAAATTATATTTATATTTTTCAATTGCGGTCATATGGATAGCATAATTAACACATAGGATCACCATTCACTCAACACACACATCTACAAACACTGCTGAGTTGTGTCCTGCTCTTCTAGAGGCTGCTGCCTTGTTGGCTGCCATCTGGCGCCTAAACTCGACAAGTCTCTCTTGATCTGCTGCAAGATCCACTGGGCACAACTCAGCCTGAATTCTGAATGACTTGGTATGTGACTGAATTAGATGACATATTGGGTCTCTGGTCAGAAATCCCCAAGCCTGATGGTGGTTAGCATGATGTTAGTTTGTAGTGGTTGATATCTTGAAGTAGAATTACAGACTTCTGTTTATTGCCCTGCATTGTGACTTGTATCCTTCCAGTGACAAGAGCTGTTCCATTTTCTGAACTAACTGTATCAGAAAACCCAAACCTCTGAAACACACTGCATAAAAACTCAAGTTGCCGATTTGGTCCTTTGGATGGAACTGTCTCTGTCCATCTCTTGAATCTGTCCATGACCACTAATATATACAGTACCTACTGTATATCCTTTGACTCTGAGAACTACAGAGTCTTTTTTACAAGTCTTTTGTCTTACTCCAGCTCAGTGTAATCATGTGTTTTATAAATCTGCTTGTCCCCTTTTAAATGATCTAATCTAACCAAATCTAAACTTGTCTAATCTATCCTGGTCCATCATAAATTGTTGAAAAAGATTTGTTAAGATTCACAAAATATGGTTTAGCGTGACTCTGTTGATTCTTTTAAAAGCAGCTGAAGACACTTTTATTTAGACAAGCTGTTAGTTAAAGTGAGTTTTCTAGTTTGGTCAGCAACCCCCCCCAAAAAAAAAAAAAACAAAAAAAAAAAAAAAACAAAACAAAAACAAAACAAAAACAAACAAAAACAAGATGGCTGCTAAAAAGAGCAGCCAGCTCCAAAATCCAAAACATAACTTCCAAGCTGTACCAACTAATTAAACTAACTGTAACTCTGGTGTTCTAACAAAAGATAACTCCTGCACCTCAAAAAGTCACATCCAGAAAAAAAATGTACGTGATTAAAAACTAGTAAACTAATAATGCTGTCTGCATACCAAGACTCATAAAAGTCTTGAGCACATTCTCAAATGAATACAGCAGCAAGGGAAAGCCCAAGAACAACCAATAACCAACAACCAAATTCAGAAGCAGACAGCAGATGGCAGTAAAGCATTACAATAACAGACTTATCTATGGTTGGATGAAATAAAGGAGTACTGTAAGTAAAGGATTACAAACTTAAGAACTGCTAAATCTTGTGCACGTTCAGAGAGGAAAACAAATGATACAAAGAGATGTGAACGACATTATAACCTGCACTATAATAACAGTCAGGCCGGTCACAAAAGACTGGCAGATTACATCACAATAATAGGCCTAGAGGTGAAGTGCATTTATAGTTAATTTTGGCAACACAAAAAGCACCTCAATTTGTGAAACAGTCGTGCCATAATTGCTTTGGCCAAGAATACTTTACTTTAACGGACAATTTTGAGATAAAGTGCACATCTTTATTAAAAAAGATCACATTCCTGTCAAAGCCTGAATTTTCAGTGGCACTGAAACCATCTCAGGAGCCAGTATCTTCAGTCTGATACACATCTGAGGGTTGTCAAGTGTGTTTCACTGACCCATTCGAACTTCCACCACCTCTCTGCTCCTCCAAACTGTCCAGACGATTACATTCTTTATATATAAGTTGTCAATTCTATGAAAACTTTTAAATATTTTGTATAGATAGGACGTTTGCAAAATACCAGAATATTTTTAGCCTGTATAATATTACAAACAAATTCTGTGTAAACCCTGCACAAAAGTTGAAGTTGGCCAAGTTACGAGGTTACGTGGAGGCAGCACAGAGTGAACTGTCAGAGGAGGAAGAAGCCTGTTCACGTTGGCGTCATGGCGTGGGACTGTGTGATGGAAAGAAACGTGGATAAAGTTTGTAAAAAAAACAACAACAATACCAATACCAATCAATTATACCGTTTAACAGACACAGAAATAACTTGTTTTTTGTGTATTAACGGCTTACTCTGCTAATAATGTAGTTAGCGTAGTTAGCCTCCAGGAAACATTGTGTTCCGCTACGTCAACATTTTTCCTCCGCTCATTTCAGCCCGTGATTTTGACACTTCTCTCCACTGTTGGCCCAAACTCTGATTCCCCGTCCACAGGCGTCTTGAGCCGGCCTCATGGGGACACGATGGTCCCGCAGCGGCAGCAGTCAGTCCCTGCTCCCGGACAGAGGGCGCAGAGGGCGGCGGGCAGAGGAGCCGCCACAGACTGACACTGATACGGACTCTCTGGACGGGCTCGGCCGGAGGGAGGACATAGCTCAGTTCCCCTACGTGGAGTTCACGGGCCGGGACAGCATCACCTGCCCCACCTGCCAGGGCACCGGCCGGATCCCCTCAGGTGAGGAGAGAGGGAGGGTCGGCTAATCCTCATGATGCTTTGTTCACTCATGAATTCTGTTTGACTGCCATTTTTGCTCACCGTCCACTGTGGCTAGTAGTTCTCAAAAGTTCCCAAGCGTCCCAGTTTAGTGTGGTATAGTACTGTGCAAAAGTTTTAGTCACGTGTGAAGGTATGCAGTAAAGTAAGAATGCTGTCAACAATATTTATAAAATGGAAAAACTCAAATTTTTAGAGTGATCCCAGAAAAAGGAGTCCTCCTGATGTGATGGTGTAGCTCAAAATTTATCCCAAAATCATGGAATCAATCCTGGTTCTAGCTGGGATTACATGGTCTGGTTAAACCTTAAGTTCCTTCTGAGATTTGATGGTTTGTTTTAGTCCAGTTTGGCCTGGTTTTGTCTGAGATTCTCCAAATGTTTGAACAGAATCTGCCCAGATCCTTCACAAACTGAGACAGACTACAAGAACTGTTGCTGTTTAGAGGCAGTCACTCCAGATATTGATTTATTTAGAATTGTCCTATGTTAGTTCACTTTGCATTTTGTAAAGTAATAAAGATAAACATACTTTATAGTTTACT
The DNA here is from genome assembly GCA_036850595.1 of Rhyacichthys aspro. NCBI lineage: Eukaryota > Metazoa > Chordata > Actinopteri > Gobiiformes > Rhyacichthyidae > Rhyacichthys > Rhyacichthys aspro. The sequence continues at coordinate 4,221,709 of CM072154.1, forward strand.
TTTTATAGCCACTCTTGCCTAAATCTTTTGCCACAGTACTGTATATTAAAGAGATGACCACAGTGCTCACATTTATATCAATATCAATGAAAAGTTGTGGTCAGTGTGTGACCAGGAAACAAGGTGTGTGTGAGAGGGGAATATCATGGAGCAAATGGACCTGAGCTGGATTGGAACCCGGGTCTCTCGAGTATGTGATATGTGCTTTTTCAGGTGAAGCACTGAAGAGCAGTGATTTAGGGTTGAATCCTTGGTATAAAATCCAACCTGCCAAAATGGCCCGTGAAAGTGACTGCTTTTGTAGACCCAGAAAAGTATAGGGTAGAATACTTTGCAATCGATCATTCTGTGGAAGATGAAGTCTGAATCAATTCATTTGAAGAGACCTAACAACTAACTTCCCCAATCATCTTGGGGATCAATAAAGTTGAATTGATGTGATCTTTGAAACAAAATCTACTCTGTTGTATCTCGAAACTGCACTTCAGCACCAGCCCATCCCGACCTAAGCTGCTACACGACTCTCTCAGATCTCAGATGGTAGATGTAGTTATGTTAATAATAATAGCAGTGTGTTTGAAAAAGCTTAACATCCTTATAATAGCTTTTATTTTCATACACGCAAAAGCATTGGGAACACTGCACATTCTGTTCCAAATCAAAACATGAACAAAAAAATGATCACGTTTGTTATGCCTTTACAGAAAGTGAAGAAAAGGGAATATTAGGCTGCTCAAAAAATAGTAGTGTCTGCATTTTTCTTTACAAACTCAAACATTTATTGTATAAAATTAAAAATGCTTCAGATTTATATTTCCTGTGAACTTTGAGCCTGTGTTGCATGGAGTCGACCTTCTTCTTCTGGCTCCTGTGAACAGCCCGGGACCATTGGACTATATTCCACAGTTCTTCTGCATTTGATGGTTTTGCCTCAGAAACAGCATTTTTGATATCACCCACAAATTGTCCATTGGATTAAGGTCCAGGGATTGTGCTGGACACTCCATAACATCAATCCTGTCGGTCTGGAACCAAGATGCTGTTTGTTTATGGCTGTGTTTGGGGTCATTGTGTTACTAAAGCACCCATTTCAAGGGGATGTGCTAAAGTATTTTGCTGAAGCTGAATTTAGTCATGTATTAACTTTGGCTAATAAAAAATACATGGTGTTATTTTACTGTAGATACATTTTCACTTGTCCTGTTGTTTGTTTCTGCACAGATCAAGTGAATGAACTGGTGGCTCTGATCCCATACAGTGACCAGAGGCTGCGGCCCCAAAGAACGTGAGTAAATACACCGCAATCTTATAGAATCATGAAGACAGACAAGTTTTTTGAAAATATGTGGACCCTGGATAATTCAGAAAGTTTTTATGTGGAACAGGAAGCAGTACGTGGTGCTGTCGGCCGTGCTTTGCCTCCTAGCCTCTGGTCTGGTGGCCTTCTTCCTCTTCCCTCGCTCTGTGGTGGTGGTGGATGACGGCGTACACTCTGTAACCGTGCTCTTTGACCACGTTAATGCCAAGGTCCTCATGAACCTCACGGTAAGCGCCACACAAAAAATGTTCACAAACTTGAAAAGAGCAGGAGATACTTTTGAATGTTCACTAATGTTAAAAGTATGGACCACAATTCCCAGGCATTTATTTAAAATACAGACCCTTTTAAAAAAACATAATGCCACATTCTTTTTTTTTGATTATTATTGTATCAGACTGTCTGTCCATCTTTTCCTCAGAGCACACTAAACTTCAGCAACCCAAACTTCTTCTCGGTGCTGGTGCAGAGTGTCACCTGTCAGGTCCTTTATATGAAAACAGTGGTGGGCTCTCAGCAGATGGACAATGTGACCACCATCCAGCCCCTCAGCCAGAGTCAGGTACTGCTTCAGTCTACATCCTCAGACAAAATATGTCCAAATAAACATTAAAAACACTTGTTGTTCTCTGGTTCAATGCATGCTCCTCAGGTGAACTACTCTGTCAGTGTGGAGATTGGAAGCAGTGCACCTTATGTCTAGTAAGTCACTTTGATGCGTTTATTTTCTAACATTGAGGCCACTCTGTGTAACTTTTAGTCCAAAATATACATTCTTGTAATCATTTAATGTACATCATTTTTGTGATGGCTTTGAGGCAATTATTGTCGTGATACTGGGCTATACAAATAAAATTGAACTGAATTGAATTAATGGTTCTTAGACATGAGATCAGTAGACTCATGCCTGTCTCACTGACATAGTAACCTCCAATATAAATTATATATAAATTCTGTCTCCGGGACGCGCAGACCTTACATGAGTGACATGCTCTTTATGGCTTAAATAGAGGCAGCAGCAATAGCAATACACTGGACCCTAACAGAGTCATATTTGTACAAAATACACTAACCTTGTCAGTTTGGATGGTTTACTTTCAAAAAGAAACGATGTCTGTAAAATGGCGCCACTGTCCTAACAGCACAGAGTCTGTAGAGGGGTCTGTCCTCTACTGGATAAAAGTTATGCAGGGTGGTGTTAAAGACAAACTGTCAGTAAGACTGTCTGTGTCTCCTCCAGTACTTTCTGCACCATGCCCAGCATCAAGGTCCACAACATAGTGGTGTTTATGCAGTAAGTATCCTTTATCTTTTTTAACCAAAAAGCAGTACTTTGCTCTGTCAAAGGAAATGAGTAACAGGAAAGTGAACCTCACTCTAATGGTTTTGACAGATATTCGTATTTCTGCTTTTCCCTCAGCTGTTGGTTTTGTAATGACAGGCTGAGTTTTGTGGTCTGATGGTTTCCTCCTGCAGATGTCTGTTGGTTTTATTCGTTTGTGTTGCTCACTGTGGTCTCTTGCTGTGTTCTCAGGACCTCAGTGAAAAGCTCGTACATGGTGCGAACATCCCAGAACAGCCTGGAGTCTTATCCCTACATCGACTGTGGAGCCAACACCACGTACCATCAGAGCAGCAGTGTGCGCTGGGACCACTCCTGAGGCTGCTCCACTCAGCACCGTTCAGCTCTGAGGTGGAACAGGACGGAGCCTTTCTCTAATGAATCTGCTGCGGTGCACATTCCTGTGTGGACTTGAACACTGCAGGCCCTGAGTCTACTCAAACAAGAGGTGCTTCTGTGTCGCGCCATGCTTTATTAAAGATCATTGGAAAGCATCACTTTAACAGAAGAATGCTGCTAAACAGGATTGCTTGGGCTTTAAAAAACATCTGGAGAATCTTGTCAAGTGAGAAAATTTAACATCTTTAATTTCAATAAGGTTCTGACAACATGTACTCTTCACCTTGGGCATAGAGGTGCTCCTAATGAGGATGAAACAGGAACAGGTCTTGCTTACAGTGTTATGGCCCAGTATAATGCCCACAGTTTAAAAACGTAAACTTAACCAGGGGAATGTTGCCAAATAGTATTGCTTGGTGTGGAACTGCTGGTTTATTATTTTGAATCCATCGTAATCCTAAAATCTTTTATCGGTTGTTTGGGCAGCTCATTTTTGTTAAGTTAGCGTCATATTTGCTGCATCCTGTCGACTGACTGAACTACTTTATCATGTTTACAGAAATATTTGAAAGAATGCTCTTCCCTCAGTTCTTCTGATGCTCACTTTACTGCTGCTTACTGAGAATCACGATTTTTTGCCCTATTTGACCAGCACTGGGCCGTAGGAGAAGAAAACTCTTTTCTTTAAGAAGAATGGTTGGCATTCAGCTGACAATGAACCTATGAGTTACCAGACATGGTTTTTTGTTAGGCTTACATTTTCATTCTCATGACATGACATTGCTCTCTTAAATTTGCAGCATTTTGCTGATTTCCTGCTGACTTTTTTATTTTTGAGGAGAATAAGCAGGTCTGTTTAGAGACTGTGACTGCATCTTTAGTTGTAACTCACTGTGGTTTTGAGGTGTTCTGCTGTTATTTAAAATGAAAAAGACCGATACTGTAGATGGTTTTGAGAGGATTGTTGTTTGTTCCTCACATATCAGCATCTTTACAGACTTCTATTCAGACGCTAGGAAAACTGTTCTCAGGCAAGATTAAAACTTCTTCTTCAGATCATCTCCTAATGCGAAAGAATGTTCCTGGGAGTGACTGTTACTTCAACGGTTTTAAAAGGGATGGTTCTTCTAAAGATCTTCTTGTTGAATAGAGGTTTTATTTTGCTTTTATAAAAATACAAATGATTTTCAGTGTTTTCTTAAAATGGAATGATGATTTAATAAACTTAACAAGAACCACCAGTGTTACATTCTCTTTTTTTTTTTTACTACAATGACCACACACTTAAGGTACCACATCATTTTAATACACCTCTTCATGGTTGCATACAAAATATCATATCCTTACAAACACTTCCTTTTTATGTCTCGTATATTGAGCTATAGCTGCGTGTGAAAATATATTACTACATAATATAGAGACGGGACACAATATATTATTGTTGTAACTAGTCTGTCTACATACAAGACACTAAATAAATGCATAGTAAAAATATGAGTACAAAAATATAACTGGATAAAAAGCTTATTAATACAAGAGTGCTTCGTCTTTGGTTAAGTACATCTGTATTCTGTCTTCGGTGAATAAAAACATCCGATGATTCTGCTCTGAATATCCAACATCTGTACGTCCTTTTTCACATGGCTTTTCCTCGTTTTTTCACGTACATCTAATAATCCCACACATGGACGTCACATTATCATCTTTTTACTAAAAAAAAACCAAAACACCCTTTTACACGTCGCAAAGCCTTAAACACAGACGCCGCTCCCTCTTACACACTTCTGGTTAAAGTTAAAGGGATAGTGCAGTGTTTGGTATAAAGGGTTCTATGAGACACTTAAAATGTAACTTATTCCCAAAAGAAGGTAATTGTCAGGACAGCCCCAGTTTGATGCAATAGATAGAAAAAATACTAAATGTGTTATGTGCAGCTGCCAACAGAGCTAGAGAAAACACATCTTTATAACAAGGACCACAACAATGTAGAGTTATAATGTTATATCTCAAATGGTACAGTTAATAAAGTGAAGCTTCATTAGACTGAGGTGACGTGATCATTGTGAAGACAGAGAGAGGAGTCTGAGTGAGACTGAATGAGGAAAATGAGAGACGTTGTGACTGACACTGGTCTTAATATTTTGTAAAAGACTTGTTTATGGTCATATGGTGTTTTTTTGATGATCAACTTAAATTTGATGTGAACGCTGCAGAAACTGAAACGTGGACAACAAAGAATTCACCTGCGTTAACTGTCCTCTTTCTCAGTCAGTCCCACCAGTCTTTGTCGATTTTATCAGTCTTTTATTGAGATCCTCCTATGTTTTTCCTTTATCTGTCTATCTTCTAAAATGACAGGAGGTGCAGCAGAAGGACTTGACCTTTTTCTGTAACACACAAATTCTCCAGAAAGCCAATACAATTCATGATTCATATCCTAAAATGTGAATTTTCTTTGTTGCTATGTTGTACCATATTGTAAAACAAAGCGGTATTCAGAGTTACCCATTTGGCTGTTACATTCGCAGTAGTCTCTTTTATGTTTTGTTTTTTTTCAGCTTTTTATTTCTTTTTATATTTTAACATATTTAAGACTATTTAATATATTTATTCTATTACATCAGTGGTTTCTTCCAATTGCATGTTTAGTGTTGTTTACTATTGTTTTCTATTTTTGTTGTTTGTTTTCATGTCTGTTTGTTGTCTTATTTGCCACTCAAATTAATAATTAATTGAGTGGCCCCTGTTGGGATTAATAACATTGTCTGAAACTGAATCTGGAAAAAAAGGTATATCTGTCTTTTCTTGAGTTTTAATTTCAAACCTCTGTCATTCTGCCTCATTCACCTAACACTAACCCTTGCCTTGACAATGCCTTGGTTTTTGACTCAGCCTGAATTGATACGAGGGTATGAGAGTAGGGTTTCTGGGAAAGACACACAACAGGACAGCTATACTGAACAACATGGCCCATCTCCTGCATTGGACTTTTGAACAACAGAGAGCCATCAGAGAGACATCAGTGAGCTGCAGGGTTTTGAACGTTAGTCGGGAATAAGTTAGAATCTCATAGACCCTCTTGTCCAAAAACTGGACTAACGCTTCAAACTGACATGTGTTTACTTTCATTAGTGTCACTTCCTGGTGTTGGTGAGTGTATATGAGCGTGCGCAGCAGGATTGTCCGTTACATTTAGCACAATGTTACAGAAGGTGCTGTTCAGAGGTGGAATGCTTTGTACATATAGAGGTCAAATATATATATAATATAATATCAAATTTACAAAAGTCCAACGAAACAAGCAACATCTGTTTACTTCTTTGACCTTTTAAGACTAGCTCGTCCTTAAGCAGTGCACTGAGCCAGAACAAAAAGCTGAAAGGTTGCAATGGGATTTTTACAGTCATCTCGGCACTGTGTAATCACTCATTTGACCTAGAATTCACTGCTCTCAGGACACACGATGGATGTGGACACTGTTTCATAATCCTTGTATCATTCATTCATTTGAACTGAGCACTGAATGTAAGGTTAAATAACATGTTTTTTGTTTGTTTTAGATTCATATTGGTTGTTAACTCATTTTTCCTGATTCTAAATAGAAAAATGGATGAAGTATAGACTTTTATGTCCTCCTGATAAAGATACCATTATGAGCCACAGAGCACAGGGTCATTATTCACTATCTGCTGCGTGTCATTGTGTGAACGGCTGAGTGTAAGTCTGTCGCAGGCGTCTATCGTCGCTGTGACAGCATGACTTTGTTGATGAAGTTGACGATGGCAGAGGCGGGCTGCTCCGGGTCCAACTCTGCAAAAAGGTGGCACACGTTTTCCGCCAGGCTGCCAGGCTTTTTGGCCACAAACCCGAACACTCTGAGAGAGGCAGGAGGACACACGGGTAAGAGGATGTTGGAGGGGAAAGGAGATGAGAGTAAAAAAGAAAATGGAAGTGAAGATTTTAAAATAAAGCACATTTCAGTCAGTGAAGCAACTCTGCCTGTTGTGTGGCATGAAATAAGGTCAGATATAGAACATTGTACTCATTATTATATAGTGTATTTGGCCAAAGCTCACATACAGTCTGCTGCCATGCACAGCCTCATATGTTACAGCCCCTGGCTTCCAGCCCTCTTTAGTTTATAACAAAGTGGTCTATTTTTGGTCGGCTTTGTTTTTTTTTAGATTTATGATGCTTTCCTTTACTTGAGCAGAGATGAAACATATTGGGGGCTTGTCCAGTAGTCCAGAACCTGGGACAAAATAAGACTCAAACCCCTAACCAGGAGCCCCTAATATGTTAAGTGCTCACAGCATGCACCTGGGCAAGCTCACAGCCCAGTGCAAGACTTCTCTAATGTTGGGGCAATGCCTGCTGGTCAGCTTACTTTCAGTTCATTACTCACAGCACACCTCACTGGCTGCTAGGTGCAGACTATATAACCTTATACAGTGACTGTGTCAATTAAATGTACGCACTTTTATTTGCATTTATTTTTGTTTTATTTTGGAGCCATGATCAGCTATTGACAGCAAATGAAACATTAAGCTCTAGTTAGTTAGAAATAATACAGCCTCACTCTGACACAGATGCATAGGATGACAGCAGCGTTGAGTTTAGCTGCTGCTTTCAAACTAAACAAAGCCTTTACAGGTGTTTTAAATCAATTTATGAGAGATTAGGGCCAACAGTTCTGAAGGAACACACATTTTTCATTTTGAATGTCCTGAAGAACCATCAAACCTGTTTTTAAAACTCTATCTAAACTTGAAGTATGTGAAACCTGCTTTGTGAAAAGTGGCCAAAGAAAGGTCAGGGGATAGAAGCCAAAAGCTGTAACAACATACAACTGACTGGTATACTCCTCTGTAATACATGCCTCTACTGTTGTTTACAATGAAAACACTTTACGCAGAGAAAGCACTTACTTAACAGTAGTGTTGTTGGAGTTAGTCCACCTAAAGCCAGAGAGAAAACAGAGCAGACTCAGACACACGTGCAGGCGGCGCTGCCAACAAACAAACTGTGCAGCCACAGCCCACATGCTCTGGGACATCACGGACTGAGATTCACACAGATGTACTAACAAGATATTTGTACAAGTCAACATCCAAACATGCAGCAAATGCACTGAATAATCAGGGATGCAAGACAGATTCACTAGGGCGAGGGTTAGTTAAAGCTCTGACGACTGTAACGACGTACCTTCTGTCTTTGGGGTCAATGCTGCTGAAGGTTACACTGTTGACTGGGTAATGTCTTCTGAAGAAAACTCTACAGAAGAAGCAAAGTTTCAGGTAAGACTAAGACAGAATTACTTAGAGAAGTTATTAGAGTCTGTTTGGACCATACCTGCGCTGGCTGTCAGTGAGAGTGATGCCCTGGCACGTCACCTTGAACTGGACCACAGTGGCAGCGGGTCGAGGGTTACGGCCCAGAGTGGCATCAGTTGCCTTGGCGATGGCCTGAGGTCCAGTCAAAGACTCTGTTTCCACAGAGTTCAGGTAGAGTACGTTGCAGGCTGAGAAAAGATGAGAACAGAGGAGTTTAACAGCCTCATTAGCAACGACTCTATATGATCGGAGAAGTAAACATTAAAAACAGTGTGTGGGCATATATATAAAGAACAATCAATATTAACTAGGGACAAAGTTGTAATGTGGCCGTGAACTGATTATTGGTGCCAAGGTTAGCCCTTAAGATGATAGGGCCCTGGCTGTACTTCTTGAGTATTGTAATACTCAAGTATTTTTAAGTAACTGAGCTTTTTGACCGACATTATTTTCATTTGAGTAATGCTATTTTCCTCAAGTCAAATTTCAAACTCTGTAAATGTCCTCTCACCTGCTCCCTGTTTGAGCAGGTCAGCTGCTGTGCTGATGTTACTGACTGGGTGAACCTCCTGTAGCTCTCCAATCAGATCTGACAAAAACAGAAATGTCATACAACTGCATTCAGTCCAAAACATTCAGAATAATAAAGGCTTAGCTACAATAAAAATTATGGTCACACAGACAAACACTGAAACAACAGGACATTTTTTCCATTAGTTTAATAAACTAGAATGATATTCTAAGAAACCCTCTTTTGTTCAAGACATTATCAGGATAATTCTTATACTGGCTGTATTAGTAATTTTACAAATAGAGTACAATCATTAATTGTTGTGAATATAAGTATGAACCTTTTTCTGGGATCTTGAGAGCGCAGGGCAGAGAGATGGGTGTGATGGAGTGCTGGTAAACCAATGCAGAAAGACTCCCTGTAGGAAACACATCAACACTTGGTGTAAAATTATGAACACACATCAGCAACATTGTCCCTGCCGGACTATCACCACAGCTACACCCTTCACCTTGAAGGCTAATGGCAGCTTACCAAAGTAGGGTTCATTTTGACAGCCTTTAATCTTAACTCCTCGAGGCCCAGTTTCTATCAGGAAGTGTCTGACCAGCTGCTCCAGGGGGTCACTCACTAAAAGATTTGAAAGAGTCAGATATTAATAAGAGGAGTTTACTGTAACATTAAATTCAAAGTATATTCTACAGCAATGTAACAGGGTAATACCCACCTTTGCTGCTGTGGTTGCTGATGTTGGCCGGGGGCGTGGCCACCTTCAGGGCCAGGCCGTATGCCCCCTGGAATGAGTTACTGTCCCGGATCAGGAAGGTCCCAGGCTCCTTCTCCTTCAGAGCTGCGATCGCTGTAGATGTAAACACAAACAGTTTGGTAACAAGCCTTTATAGAGGACATTGTGAGAAACAAAACAGGGAAATAATCACTAATAAATCAAAAGGAGCCTCCTGTTGTTATCTTTTTGCATCATAGGAGTCTAAAAATTCATGTAAATGTGTTTTATTGAGGTGCATGGTGGCAGAGCAGCTAGTGCTCCTGCCTCACAGCAAGAAGATAGTGGGTTTGATCCCCGGGCCCCAATGTGAGGAGTCTGGATGTCCTCCCTGTGTTACGTATAGGTTAATTGGTGACTCTAAAGTGCCCCTAGAGAATGAACGGTTGTCTGTCTGAGTGTGTGTGTCTAGTGTCTAAGTGTGACAAACTGGCCATTGTCCAGGGTGTACCCCGCCTCAGGCCCAAAGCTGCTGGGATAGGCTCCAGTCACCCATGACCCCTAACAGGAACAAGTGGAAGATGAATGAATGTGTTTTATTGAGCTATATTATATTGTTCAAATTCATCCCTTGAACAGGCTCCTGTTCTTTTGAGCTAATTTCAAAGTAATTTCACAAAATGAACTGGAAAACAGACAAAGTGCCTTATGTTGCTTTAATCCCTGGTTATTTATCACTAAGAATGTATTGTAATAATGTCATTGCATGGGAGTATTACCAAGCCTGAATATAAAGCGCTACATAAAACAGAATTATTAAGGCCAACAAAATGATCAAACCTACCCTGCTCTCTGGAGATCCCAGGTTTGTACCAGAACCTGGAGCTGTCCTGAACAAACTTCACCCCGACCCTGTTGTTGTTGTCTATCTCTGCAGACGCGTCATTGTGTCCAGCAGGTGGTGCCATTTCCCCCACGGTGGGCGAGAAGGTGACGTGGTGCTGATGCTGGTTGTTCCCTACCGTCGGTCTCAGGACCCCCACCCCTCCGTCGCTCAGGGGACCGGTCTGAACGGGCTGGTGCCTCTTCTCGGGCAGGGGCGGCTGCGGGTGGGGCAGGGGGATGGAGATGGTGGAGTAGTTGGACGGGTAATGCGGGCTGTGGTTGGGGTAGCCCTGGCGTCGGTCTAGAATGGCCGGATGGGGCTGGTGCGGGGGTCCGTGATGGTTCGGATGGTGCTGGTCTGACAGCATCAGTCTTCGGCCTAAAGTGGCAAACCCGGGAACTGGGCTTTCGGACACAGGGGAGCCCTCCATGCTGTTACCGGTGGGAGAATTGGGGCTGGGGGGTTTTGGGGAACGAGGCTCGCTGGTCGGAGAGGATCTGTTTACCCCGTTGACTCCTGTGTGGTTCTGCGTGTTGCTCTGAGGCTGGGATTGGACGGCGGACTCTGACGGATGCGATGGGGCAGTTTCTGGGGCAGGGGAGGCATGAGCAGGGGACGGGGGACTGTTTGTCTGGTTTGACTCAGAGATAGTGCGGTGGTTGTCTGTTTGTGTGGACGCTGACGGTGACTGTGAGTCTTTGTTTTGGCCCATTGAGGATTCTGTGGTGTTTTCAGGAATGGTTGATGATTCCTGTACATTGTTGTCGCCGCGGTACGGTCCGTCCTGGGGTGTGGAACTTTCACAGTCACTACCGATGATATCTGTGGTCCGGATCTCATATTCTCTCCCACCTGGACTGGGACTTTAATAAAAAAATAATAATTAAAGCAAAAACTAAAATATCAAATTTCAGCTCAATTCTTCAATGCTTCATATTTCAAGGGACAAATGCTTCTTAAAAAATACCAAAATATAAAAATTTCCCATTACATTCATAGGCTCTAAAATGCTAAGCCATACCTTTCCTGGTTGCGTAGAGGACTGCTGGTGTGGACAGGTGTAGAAGGTCCAGACATGTCGGATGGTGTGGAACAAGCAGCATGAGCGTCTCTGTGAACCCTTTTGAAGGAACCTTGGGTAATGTGGTCCCTCCAGCCCACGCTTTCACCAGAACTACGGAGACCATCTGGAAAATACACACACAATAAACATTGAGTCACATTTAGTGACTAGTAGTTTAGAGTCCTGGACACTTCTTGCAACATAGCTTTAATATTTTATATTATTACATCTTAATTAGGCCTAAGGCCTAAGAAAATATGGAACTTTCAGACATCATTATTTTTTTCACAAAAATCATCACTTTGACGACACACTATGTAGTTTTGATCTAATATTGCCACATGCACATACAGCACATTCTCACTTCTGTGTATGTAAATGTATGTGTAATGTATATGTAAATGATACAGTAAACATATATAGATACAAATACATACAAAGTAGAGAAAACTACAGTAAAATGTACCAAATTGACCACTATTGTTCTTTTGTTGTTTTTTTGTTGTGTTTGCCTTCTAAATAAGATAGTGATATATTAATTGTCTCTTAAGTCAATAAATATCTATATGAAAATGACTCAAAGGGAATCAAAAAATAAATTTGTCCATTGACTTCAATTCAATGTATAAGCTCTTTTTAACTGTTGTTGTAATTTCTGGGGAAATTTGGACCTAGGGTGATATTTTAAATGAAACCATCTTTGAATTAAGCATCAAATTTAACACATGTGATTTGGGACGTGCTGTTGTAATTCTGGGAATTTGAAGCAAAGGTCCCATTATTGAAAGCAGACTTCTATGAGCCCTTGTTCTGACTTGACTCACCCGTGTGTGACTCAGAGCCATATGACTGGTGCTGTGGATGGCTGTGCTCTGCCGGGCCGTTACTGTGGCTGTGGCTGCACGGTCCCGTCATGGAGGAGGCGGGTGGCAGTGGGGACGTGGACTCCGACTGGTACCCTGAAGCATACCCCCTGCTTTCAGAGGGCGAGGGCTGGTACGGCGAGCAGGGGCACACCTGGCGGGGCGTCTGGTACCCGCTGCTACTGCTGCTGTACTTCATGTCCAGGTGGGAGTGAGCGTGGGAGCGGGATGCCTCGGGGTAAGCAGGGTGACCGGACGGCAAGGGGTCAAACGTAAATGCCGGTAGATCGTGAGGTTGTGGGCCGTAAGCTGCTACTGTGGCTCTCCTGTGCCAATATTCTGCTTCTCTATCCCACTGCAGTTCGGCTTCTCTGTCCCGCTCCCAGTGAAGAGACAGCTCCCGTCCTCGTCTCAAACCGGGGTCTCTGTCCCAATGCAGCTCGGATCCCCTTTGAATGTCTGCCTCTCTGGTTCTCCTTAGCCCCGCCTCTCTCTGCTGAAGCTCCGCCTCTCTGTCCCAGTGGAAGCTCTCACCGCGGTCGAGCCTCAGGGTGTGGTATGAGTCGTCTCTCCTCACGGCGCAGTCCCTACAGGGGCAGCTCGGGTGTGGCGGGCCGTCCATGAGGATTAAATCGTGGTACGCAGGGCTCATGGGAGGTTTGGGGTGATGCGGGTGGCTGTGGGGCGGAGGGGGGTGATGGTAGGGGGAGTACTGGTCGTCAGGGCAGCAAAGACGGTGATGTGGGTGGCTGTGGAGGTGAGGGGTCAGATCTGGAGAAGGGTAACACATGTGGCGGGACGTTTCGGAGCATGAGCGGTGTAAGTAGTGCTGCCCACTTTGCCTGTCCCATACCAGATCAGGAGGGGGTAAAGACTGGTGGGAGTGAGGAGGGTAGTGCTGGCATAGATCCATGTGGGAAGGAGGGGCGGGGGAGTTCGGGCTGGCGGAGGGGGTCACCCCGTGGTGGCCGTTTGTCCCGGGAGCTCGGTCTAAACAGTAACCGTTCGGCATGAGAAGAGTGCGGTCGCAGCCTGGTTCAGCGCAGCGTTGGGAGCGGTAACCGTCCCGACAGGAACAAGAACGGCTCAGCCTTAAAGTCCCATTTCTTTCTGAAGTTAAGGAGTCACCGTCGTCTAAAATAGCCGTCTCCCGTTCCCCGTCCCGGCCCTCGATCCCACCCAGAAGCCGCTCCAGCTCCTCCTGTTCCTGTCTGGTGGGAGGAGGAGGGTGGATGGGTTCGTCCTGGCGATCCGGGTGTAGGCAGGACTGGTTCAAATGGCTGGAGTGAGCGGAGAGGCCCGAGTCTGATCCATGAGAGATAAGGTGGCTGGTTCGGTCGTCGATAATACCTGCCCCTGGACTGCTGCCGTTGGTGGAGGTGAGAGAACCAGAGCCCGCTGCTCTGCGCTTTTTGATCTGGGCATAAAGACTACCATCAAGAGGACCTCTGGTGTGGGCTATGTCTAGAGGAAACAAAACAAGAACAGCTCTGTAAATGAAATGAGAAACAGATACTCACCTTATGACAATTGGACTGAGTAATAGAGAAAACAGAGAAAAAACATGTTTATGATAAAACAGGTGTTGTTCTACATTAAAACAACTATCATGGAGTTTTCATTTGGCACCTTGAATGTTCTCCAGCTTTGATATTAAAAGAAAAATAAATTGTCAGGTATCCCATCCCCGCTTTATCCAATCAGGACTAGACTAGCTGTGTTTTATTAAGTTTTGAATAACCAGATAAAAAAGAATATGGTAGCACCATATTTCCTTCTGCATATTTCCTTCTGCCTATTGCATGTAGGTTTCTTGGCAATAGTACCTGTTTGTTTGACCTAATGTGCTCATTTTAACTATATATGTAGATATATATTTCAACTATACTATAACTATTCTATAACTATGTGAATATTACGCTTGCAATATGACCTATGATATTTCATTATTTTGCCAAGAGGGAATTTCTGGTGCACCAAAGACTATTGCCAATTATCAATATTATTGCAATAGAAGTTTCCGATATGTATATTGAAATTGTTAATACTGCAAATGAGAAACTGGCAATATATTTTACTGCCCTACTTTTGATACTTTGAAATTCACAATGTCAAAAAAGTAGATATGTTGCTCATCAGGCTTGTCCTAATTAAGCCCTATTTCATTTTGTATAAGCTGTGTGTTTGTTTGCTTGACACTTTATGAGATCAGAAGCAAACCTTTCATAAAAAGGTTGAAGTGATTTGAAATAAAGTCAAGCAAGGTGAGAAGCTATGTGGAGCGATGTTATTGTGTGGAGTCTGCATGTCCTCCCACTGTTATCATGGGTTCTCTCTGGTTTCCTCCCAACATCCAGACACAATCCCCCTTAGTGAATCAAGTGTTAGCCCTGTGTCTTAATGACACTGTATTTCATTCTACACTTACAATACTACTTTTTTATTTGACCTATTGCAGCCAAAAACGTAAAGTAAAAAGTGTTGTTTTGTTACCCTCTAGGCTGTCCTGATAACGCTCATTAAAGTTCTCATAGGAATCCCAGCGCACCACTGGGTCTCCGGTGTTGTAGTCCACAGTCACAGCCGGGTCATTCTTCTGGTACTCACGGCCTGAGCAAGCAGAACTCTACTGAATCTGGCCATTTTTAATTTAGAGTATGGACATAATTGAAAGAACAAAAAAGAAGAAAACACACCTTTGATCTTTTCAGGTCCAGAGGAGAAGACAAACTCCACCGTAGCGTCAGAGGGGAAACGTTCATCTAATAAAAAAAATGTTGATACTTTAAACCATTAGCATAATTTCTTTTCCTAGAAAACACATTTTGAAAGCTGATACAGAACACTTTCTATGTAAATGACTACATAAGACCTACTTTTTAAGGTGACTATTTTGGGCTACATTAAGTAACATGGGGATTCCTGAGAAAGTCATCACATCTTGTTTCTGCTGCAATATTTCAAACTAATGCTGATATCTTCCACAGATGTGTTATGAGTTGATCCCACTGTGGTCTCTTTCTGTACATTTGGACTTGGACCGCTCACTGTACTTGATTCTATTTGTTTAACAGACTTGCCCTTTTTGCTTCAGTTTTCAGCAGTTTTGAGAAAGCGAAACCTATGAGGAAATGAGGTAATGAACGTATTCATTATAGGCCTAAACACGAGAACACCACTCGGGAGGCTTTTCGTACCCTCTCAGGGATAGTTACAGTGTGAATACAGTACAACTCACTCTCTCTATTACTTGCCTCCCAGAGAGCTGTCATTACATGCAGGATAGGGATTTACCGACTGCTGTGTGGGGATGTAATCCACCAGAAGCATTCTGAATACATTCCTCTGTTGCTAATTTCCAAGAGCCATTAAGACAATTAAGTAAATGTGGTGTTTATCCTGCCACAGTTAAGCAATTGTGTCTTAATGAGAGTATAAACCTTTAGGAAACAAAACATACAGTGTAGCTTGGCTTACTTTTTCTGACGCCTAAGTGAACTCACCAGTACAGGCTTCGTCCAGTTCTCCTTTGCCGAACCAAAGCTGGGAGCCGTGAATGGTGCAGGTGTGAAACTGCAGCCGGAAAACGATGTCTCTGTCTGGAGTGTGGGCTCGTCTGTGGTAGCACTTCACCTGCAGGGGGCGGCAGAGGAGAAGATAGCTGTTTGGTTGATTTTGGGTTCATGAAGTGCTTGGAATTAAGAGCTGTGTTGAGTCCACTACCTACACTTTTACTCACTGTCAAAACAGCCAGAATTAAGAATAGAAGTAACTGCTTTAGAATAAGTGCATTTCTGCCAACTGGTCACATGGAAGAAGCCCAAGACAATAAAAGTCAAATCCATCTATTTTCTTGCTTTAGAACAAACTTAATCTTGCAGGGACTATGTATTTTGGGGGTAAAAAACTACACAGTGTTGATTTACCATTAAATTTTATTTATTTTAAAGTGAGTTTTACTGAACTTAGATTAGCACAAATCTAAATTCAAATTAAACCTTGTAGGTGCTTGGTCTTTAAAACAGGGGTCTGGCTGTCTATTGAGGATAAATGACTCATGCTGATGCCTTTTCCCTGAAAAACAACGTTTGAGGCCTTGTTTGTCACATCCTTCCCTCGTGAACTGACCATGATGTCACCCTTTAGCAACAGCGCTGGCTCCACGGTCACACACAGCCTCCTGCCGCCAGTGCCCTGAAGGTTACTGCAGAGACACAGAACATAAACAAGCCTTTTAGATAAGTTAAGACAACCAAGATGATACGATGCATGACATGACATACCTTGAAAGACCGCATTTCCTAATCTATCAAACATTGTGGTACTTATGCTGGAATTCCTTCTACAAATCATTTTCCAGTGGAATAAAGGTGTTCTTTGTGTCATGTGTTTGTACCCATGCCTTTTTATTAGACTGTGACGATGCTAAAACTTAATAGACTTGAGGAAGGCCTGTGTGTTTCCAAACATCCTGGATTTATGTGGTCATATGACGAGAGAAGGACTCACTAAATTCCTGAAGTGTAGACCAACTGCATAGACTGGTAGATCTTCAGGAAGGGGTAGTAACCTGCAGAGAAAAACCAGGGCGTTGTTTAGACATAGAGAGCATTATCAACACGAGGACAGAGGAATGCGCTGACTGCCACCCCTCCGTCTCAACCTGATCATCAGATTAAAGATAAACAGCCAGCTCGTGTGGGTGGAGGCTGAACCAGAATATTACCAGTAGGACGTCTGCCAAAGGACAGCATGTCGGAGTAGAGTGCCAACGCAAACATCTTGTCATACGCACATTTATCAGTGTACAGAGAGGCAGATATTGTTTGTGTAATGATTAAAAGGCTACACATACCTCCTTCGCCCTGGAAGTTGGGGAGAGACGGGATGAGAACCTGGTGGAGGAAGAGTGGACTGCTGTTCATCTTGATGGCTCCAGACAGAAGACCCCCAAAATAGTAGATATACCTAAGAGACAAATCAAAGTCTGAGTCTAAACTTTTTACTAACTTTAAGACATTTAGTTGTCATCTATTTCTCTGTGCATTATATTGTCATTGTTTCATTTTAGTAACCTTCAGTTTCACTGTGTTGCATTCGCTATTTTGCAGTCGTATCTGTCCCTATCAAATAAATCATAAATAAATGACATAACAGCAGCATAGCAAAATGAGAAACATATCCATATCCTTAGACACATTAGACACATCACATAATGTGGATATAGAGATATCATAAAACAGTACAAAGAACATAAATGAACTATAAAAAAGGTGCCATAGGTCTTGAGTATGAAAATAACTGTAACAGTCATATTGACATTAAAGAAGAATGTTCTGTGCTTTCTGTCAACTTTGCATAAAATAATGGAGCATACAGCTAAACATTTGATGAAGGACATCAGTCATATGTTATATAATATATTTATAACACTCTTTGCATGTCCTTCTTGAGAAAAAAACAGCCATTTAAAGCTCAACACAACCCAGTAAAAGAAACCATTTTAGTTCCATTACTCCCTGTTCCTACCACTGCCCAGAGAGGACAAACTGAGCACTGCTGGAGGAGAAGCACACTCATGTTTCTTTTAATTTTTGCTGAAAGCTTAGGATATTTCTGAACTAAACAAATTTTATTTTATGGTAAGATCAACATTAGAGCTATTTCCAATGGGTTTGTTCACGTATAATAGCATGTTGGCATGCATGGCTACTGTACCTGTTCACATGCTCTAAAGAGGAGGAGTATGAGGTCTGCACTTTTGCCACTAGGTGATGCTAAAATGACTAAAACCAAAACATACAACTTTTGAATATATTACTGAGGCTGTGGTCACTGTATTTTTTTCTATAAAATGAAGCCACACATGTTTTATTGTATAAAGATTTTTTAAAGCTAACTCCAACTAGGATATAGCATTGTAAGATTGTTTTTTACAGTGACAAAATGGTCTACAAAACAGTCTCCTCAAGCTTTAAATAATTAAGTATATATTGTTTTTTGTATATGTTATGGAAATGCATGTGACTATAAAATGCATCATCTTACGTCAATTTTTTTTTCTTTTGGAAAACAGTAACCGAAAATAAAAAGGACAATCATTTAGCCATCTACATTCTGTCTGACTGTGAATGCAACATGAAGCTTAAGAATAATCAAGTTCTTACAAATGTGCCTTTTTAATTTTAAACTGCATTAAAATTAAGCAGCTGCAACTTTGCAGAAACAGTGAGCTATAATTAACTTCTCTCGGTTTTCAGCTCAAACAGGAAGCTGCCTCATAAGTCATTCGAATTATTCATGACTTTTATCCACAAAAATATAGATAGAATGCCGTCTTATTGTCTTATTAGGCGTTACACACTTTGCCTTAACCAACCCTGTCAATGGCCTGTACCTGTTTTGGGATGGCTGCAGGGAAGAGGACACCTTATCTTCACAGAACTTCCTCATGGCAAGAGTACTGAGAGCCTGGTCCGCCCTGTGAATAAAAGCACGCACACTTTCAGGGAACAGTTTCCATCATGGGACCTGCCCCAGACCCTGTATACAGAAAGTAGATGGAGAGGATACAGCTGGCTGTGGCCACAGGATGAAGCAGTGTTCCTGAGCACAATCCACAGGGCTCAACTTATCAACACAGACCAAATGAAAGTCTTTGTGAAGGCTGGCAATTAGATGTAAGCCACTTTTATGTTTACCTCCAAATGTATTCATACGGCTCAATAAATCACACTACAGTGACATCACATTTGGGACACCAAGTAACAGCAACACTATGCTTTATCAAACAAGTGCTTAACATGACTGAGAAGCAGCCCGATTTATGCCAAACAAACACTATGTCTTCAATTAGGTAGGAATGGGAAAAATAACAGCTATTACAGAGGAGAACGTGGAAACAGATAGGGGTAAAGATGGGGAGTACTTTATGATTTATAGTGAAGCTCTCAACATTTCTGATTCAAATGCTAAATGGACCAGTTAATGCTACAGATAATACTGTCCATGTCACTTCTCCCTTAACACTCTCTCAAAAGTACAGCAGAGCCCACACACTGTCACTAGGTATGTCTCTGTTATTTATTCAAATACAAGCCTCTGGGCTGAATATATGTTGCTCAAACATTTGGTAAATCAAAGGGGGTGGGTCATCACACTTAACCACTACATTAAACATATGATTGGTGCTGTTGTAGTGTTGTGCCTGGGCTTTAAAAGAAAGTCAATTTGGGCATATTGATAGCTCAACTAGTAGTAACTAGTAACCTGCTTGGATCATTTGCCCAGTATAATTCCCTCTCTCTCACCCTGCTTTTTTCCATGCAATTTTCCTTTTATTTGGTGATATTACTACACTAAATTGATGGTTTAACAAATTCTGTTATAATACATAACATTTTTTTTACAGTTAATCGCAAAAAGAGCTTAGCCCACCTCACTGACACCAGTCATTCCTGGTTTTGGAAAATAAGTGACATACTAGATGTGTTCATAACAGAAAAATGTACAAAAATAAGAAAGTGGATATTTTGGTGCAACATTTTTGTGTGTATTCATTCAAATTAGCCACTGGGCTTTTAGTTGTGATTTAACCTAGCACTTTGTCCGCTTCATTTTTTTCCTTGTGCCCCATTATGATGAGAGCTTGGGTGACATGTACAGTAGCTTGTTTATGTCAGAATGCAGCAAGAAAGGGGACAGTGGCTTGTCTTATTGCTGTTTCGCTTGTGGAGCATAAACAGGACACTGGAGTAACTGAGATATATTTTAGTGGAGCAATTCCCATCAATAGAGCATAAAAGGGGCCAATGATATAAAAACAACAAAGGACTTGTTGAAAAAGCTGCATAGAGATGTATAAAAGTTCCATGTCAGTGTGGTCTTGACACTTACCCAGCAGAAATCTTGCTGTAGTGCATGTAGGCTGCAATGATCACTCCAGTTTTACCTTTGTTACCCTGAAGGGAAAAGATGACACAACAAAAAAAGCCTTGTGTGAGAGCATGAAATTGACATTGGTTTCCTCCTGGAGCATTACGGTTTGAGAAGACAGCAGTATTTGTTGAAATCTGACAGCATTGTGATCATGAGTTTTGATAAAGTCACACGCTGCAGCTGGACATGTGATTGCGTACTTTGCAAAAGAACAAATTAAAAAGCTCCCTGTGGTGTTTTTTTCACAGCGGGTGCTCCAAACTTCCTGATGCATTCCAAAGACATTCCAGCCTCAGATTCCTAATTCGACCCCCGTTAGCAGTAACAGGGCTGAACTACACACTAAGCACAAATTAAAGCGTGTTTTTCTTCTAATAGGGTCTTCATTCAAAACAAACAAACAAAAAAAGCATGTTGCCGCTGGCGTGATCAGCAGCTGGGAAACTGTTGCCTGTAGCTGGAATGTTCTGGAAAAAGTGCCGACCACAGTAATCTGTTTTAGAGTTTAAATTCCTTCTAACCCAAAAACAATAAATAAAACGTCCACGAACGTTACGAGAGCTTAGATACAGCGTTTGATGGTTGCTGTTCGACATGAGTTGAAAAGTTAAAAATGCTAGTGTTTTTCTAAGAGAGTGACACTACATTAAGCAATGGTGGCAAAATTTTCTTTCTGGAAAAGAAATAAATAGAAGGCATTTTATATGTATAATGTGTTTATTTGCTGTGGAGGACCCAAACTGACAAATAAATGTATAAATGAGGATATAATTATAAACAAACTAATAGGGCAACAAGAGTCTCATTATTACACAAAGAAAGCGCTTATGCTATGAAAAAAAACCTACCTAGAAATGCAACATTTGTGAACTTCCTCTGAATATATGGCCACTGCCTTCATATAATTTCTCTGGTTCTCACAGTCTAACTCTGACTGCTTGACATTTGTCCTTTGATGTCAGCCTTGGAATAATTCACCCCTGTAATGTTATGATTTATTCCATCCAAAGCTTGCACAATGTTTTTCTTCAGATAACTACACGTTAATTGGCAATGGTTCATCACTAGAGAATTTTATAATAAGCCATAATGTTCGTGAAAATTGTGCTTGTTTAAATAAAGATCTGATCTGACCATATTTCATGTTAATTTGTGGTTTCACTGTAGATCCTTTTGTTTTGGTCATCCTTGACACAAATGACCCTAATGACTGTCCCTGATGTGACCAGCCTTAATACAAGGTGTGGAAGCGCTATACAATATTAACATAGAGAGAAGTAAAAAAACACCTGAAGTAGACCAACAGCAGTGTGATCTCTACGATGACATCTTTCAAATCAGTGTTTTTGACTATTGTACCTTGACATGTTTTGACTTCCTGCCTACGAAGAGTCACATGTTACTGTGACATGAGTTTGTCCCAATCCATTCAAAAGCCAGTATTATTGGAACAGCTGACATTAAGCACCGCTGTTGGAGTACCACAGGGGGCGCTGTCAAGGCGTGATACTCAAAAACAATGGTCTGCTTGTAGGAAACTGTACGGTCATCTTAAAGAATAGTAAATAACTCCATCATCAGTGGCTTTCTTTGGTTGGGACATATTTTGTTCCATTATCCTCAGAATATATTTTTGATAGATATTTTTGCACAATTGGTGTACAGCACTTCAGCCAAATGAGGTTTTTTAAGGGGTAATAAACATTATTGGGGGCGCACCTCGCTGATGTACTACACCCTGTTCCCAAAAACTATGGCCAATCAAAGAACTATTAATATTACATATTTGCACATGTTTTGATGACAACTGGCTGCTGTGTTTGCTTCAGCTGTTAATCTGAACTACTTCTAACTATTCTCAGAACATCATCATGTTATTGTCCTCTTAATTTATACTTTATCTTTTTGTTGAATTTATAAGCTGAACAATGTATATCACATATTTTATCCAGGTGTCATTTGCATAAAACCATCTGAAAAAGTAAATCTGGAAACCCTTTAAACTCCTGACCTTGCAGTGCAGGACCACCACATGCTGGGGGTCAGAGGTCAGCCAGTTCTCCATGGCTTTACATATGGCACAGATCTTATCCAGTGGTGGGGCGTGGAGGTCGGGCCAGCCAAAGTCGTGGACCTGGTGGTAGACAAGGGGGACAGATCATGTGATGTGAGGAGATTAGATCAGGCTGTGAGGTGAATTCTCAAAGTAGGGCAAAGAGTGATGAAAATCTCTACCTTTGGATTGAGGCGGCTGATATCATGGCGCCGTTCAGAGAGGTTCAGGAGCTAGAAGTTAAAAGAAGGGAAATAATGGGCAACAATTTCTTTTCCATCTATCTCTGTGCTGCTGACAAGCAAGAAGAGAGGATGTAGTAGAAAGAAGAAGTACAAAATGAGCACTTGTTGGAAAAGAAGAAGTTTCTTTTTGAGCACACATTCTTGCTGAAGGTTTGGGGCAGTTATGAACTAATTGCATTTTATCTATTTTAAGTGAAATCAACACCCGACCTTTTTCAAATGAGTTTGCTCATGGACTATAGTATGTCCCTGCAGGGCTGCCATAGATGTTCCTCTGAAAAGGAGGAGTGTAAAGTGGGGAATTGCAATCTGCACTTTCACCACTAAATGTCACTAAAAACCATACAAAGCACCTTTAAAATGAACAGTTTGAGACAAGGGTTAATCTCTTATGAAACTGTATTTGTATAAATATAGAGGAAATTGTTTATACATAAATATACATATATAACAATATAACTTTGGCTAAACAAACAATTCCATTATTTTCAAATCAAATTCCAGTGTTAATTTAAGGTTTTGCTGGAGTTCCAGATGTGTTAATGTCATCATAAACAGATTTTGCCGCAAATGATGCTTCTGAGGAATTGCTCTAAACTCTCCTCCAATACTCTGTCCTCTTCTGTCTTCTCTTTGTGTCTCTGTTGTAAGTAGGACTAAGGCACCGTTCAGACCTGGAATTAAAGTCCAAATAGAGAGTGGATCTGAAGATGAGAGATTTAACCTTATACGATATGAATGAGTATAGGTCCTGGTTCACATTGAGAGTCCTCCTACATGTGTGACGTTATGTTTTCTAGCCGATGCTTTACTCACAGGAACAGTAAGCCATTCTATTTAGGTTCTTAATCAGGTAAGTTTTTGTTATTAGTGATTCACTGTCGATGCAGAATACGTGATTGTTAATGAAGAGATTTACATCATCAGAGAGAGTCGGCAGAAAAAAACCCCACTGAATGTTGTATTGCTGACTTTTATGGTTTACAGAGTGATTAACAGTACTGGTGGTTTACACTCAACCAGATTCTCTCTCTCTCAAAGTTAGTAGAAGTAAACAGTCAGAAAAGAAAACAAACACTTGTATATTGTAAACTGAGAACTGATCTAATGTGCACTGCGAAGGTCATATAAATACCAAATCAAGATTGAGAGGAAACAGATTTAAATGTGAGGTCTGATGGGGTCCTACGAAATAAGGAGAGGAAGCAAGTGACAAGATTATGGAGGATGCCAGTAAGATAAATGAGACGCACCCTTTCAGTTTGTTTATGGGTGTGACAAAACCAAAAAAACACCAGCGTATTTGTGGCTCCACATTTCCAAGTGGTTACATGCAACAACACAATCCTTCCTCTCACTTGTGCAACACGCATCTTCAGCTCCTTTAAATAAACCAGGAACCGTGTTGTGAAAGCTTCACTAATTACTGTTTGTCCACTCTTACCAAGAATTTGTCCTGGTGTTTGGATTTGAGCATGGCAGCCACCTCCTTAAGGTTCAGCCTGTATCTCTGCTCCTCCAGCTTCGGCGGAAAAAACACAGAGATGATCCGCTCGGTGATGTACGTCAGGTCGAAGTCGTAGTGGCGCTCCATGACCCTCTCCATCACACGGTCCACGCTAAAGCTCCTGAGCAGAGGGGTAATGAAGTGGAAGGGATAAGTACATATAGGCCATGTAGACATGAAAAAAACATGATTATATAGTCATTAACAGCTTGATATAAATGTGACTTTTTCAGTTAGGGAAGTGTTTTGTAAAGCTGGATAGAAAGAAAGAGAAAAAGTAAAGAGAAAGCCACATTTGGATCCTGTGCGTGACAAGTAGGTCAGATCATGAGCCAACTTGTTCCATCACATGGTCCGTGTAAATCTTCTGGAAACAGCAAAAGAAGAGATGACCACAGAGTGTGAGAAAAACTGGACTACAAACAGGCTCAACCGTGCAAGTGACCTCTTTAAACATTTGTCTTTCAGCGTTTTGGGGGAAAATGAGAAAGGGGCCATTTTAATTTATTTAATTGACTCTTTGAAAGATCCTTTTACTGCAAGAACATGAGCTGCATGTGCATTTTGGATAAGAGCAGGCCACATTATAATTTCAATGGACAAAAGGGCAGAAGTCATCAAAAAAATTGGTGTAATTTGGTGTAAACAAGTGCTTTCATCTTTATCTGGAGTTTCTTAACATTTTAATTATGTATAGCGTATTTCTTTGTTGCTATGTTGGTCATTCACACTACATAATGGATCTTTGTCATTTTGTTAATTGTTATGATCGTATAAGTCCTTTAACAGTGTTTTACTGTTTTGTGGCTCCTTCTTTTTAGAACTATAATTTTCTTGCCAACCCAAATAAAATCTTTTGCAAACCACTTTTGGGTCTGACCCAATGTACGGTAAAAACTGCATTATAGTAGTATGTCATATTGTAATGCCTCCGTCTTCCCTTATTTTTGTTACAAGTTGGCCTGAGCCAGTTTGTGACAGAAATTCATTTGTTGAGCACAGACAAATACCACACACATTTAATTCTTTGGCCCCTGCATGATATGGCGCTACCCATGCGCCTTGTTCTTATGATTGAGAATCTCCACAGACCCATACAATTCTAGTTCAAAAATCCCAGAATATCCCTGTAGGAGCTGGTACTGTGTGAATGAGATGGCCTTTACCTTGGCAGGGTGTTCCTCTGTTTGGTATAGGTCAGAGACTTGGTGGACCCCTGTGACAACAGAACAAAATACAATTAATAACAGGGCTGCAAATTTGTTATTATTGCAGTATCAACGATAGCAAAGACAGTTTGACCTGCAAGAATAATATGGTTTTCTACGTGACTAGGTGAAGTCAAAATAACTGTTTAAGCTCAAACTGTGGTGCGACAGAATGAAAATTAAGGGTACCAGTTTATCCAAAAGTCAGGAATCAAACCAAATTTGGCACAAAATGTTGTAAGTCATAAGGTTATCTCATTAATTACCATGTCACACATTCGCTTAATATTGTGCAGTTCTAATTATTAGTCATAAATAATAGTAAATGTTTTGTGACCAAGCCCAATTCATCACTTTTTACTGATGACCTTTGACTCAATTTTTATTATTGTGCACTGCATAATGAAGCTAAGCCCAAAAAGACTTAATCAAATATTGATTCTACAAAAATACCAAAAACATCTGGTAGATGGTTGATAAAGCTTGTTAGAATAAATTAATGTGACATCTACATTCAAATGTAGTTATTAACCTATTCATTCAATTATGACATTACAAAATAGTTTTAAAAAAATAATCCCTCATAGATGTTCTGAAGATGGAAAATAATACATATTCAGCTAACTCAAAAAAGGTTATACTGCTTGTGTTTTTAATTGAAGTATGAAAGACAGGAAAGGGATTATTCATAAAAATGTCACTGAGCAGCACATGCTTTGCCATATGAGCATTGTGTCCTCCTCAATCTTTAAGATAATATGACATGATACTGGAATGCAACGGAAGGACAAACGTACAAGGACGAGAAATAACAATGTTCTCACCATATGCTGGATGTGTCGAGAAGGAGCAGTCCCTCTACGCTGCTGGATAAAACAGAAACGTTTTTGAGAAGATAATCAAAACCAAAATGAATGTGTAGCAAAAATAAAGTATGACAACAGGAAGTAGATTAAAATGGGGAGAGTTTAAAGAGGTGCAGGGGAAGCAAGGGCGCGGGGGTAAAGAGGAAGAGCACAAGAACTAATTCAACAAACACACACTTTAATGGATAAACATGACTGCTTTCTATAGCAACAGCAACATTTGGAAGTGAAGCCCAGCAGTGCTCCAGGAGTGAACCCAACACAGCTGAGGGTTTGGCTTTCCGGAAGGAATTCAGCAGGAAACAACCACACTGTTGTTTTGGGAATCCACACTTTGTTACTGCGGATAAACACAGGGGAAGTCTATCATACTGGAGGCTCTTGAGGAAAAGAAGTGGCTTACCATGTCATTGGACGGCACTGGGATGCAAGCTGAGGTCACCTGCAACAGACAGAAAAATATGAACACATAAATCATTTACACATATGCAAAAGAGACAGGGATTTATTTAATGCAAACACAGTGAGTATATAATTGTCTAGTATCAATGTGTATTTCAACAGATGTCTTGTGTCCACAGTGAGCCATGGTCTAGACCGGCATAGTAGTAAACTGAGCATCATTGTAAAGAATATTGTTTTAACCCTAACCCTTTTGTCTTTATGTAGCAAAAGTGTAGGCAACCAAACCTTGTTAATCAATTGTTTAATAGTTTTTATTTAATAGAAATCTATGCTACATGTGCAACAGACTATAGCAGACCACATTAAAATGTCCATGGACTAAACAGGCATATGTCACCAACAATCACAAATTAAATGGCTTTAAATGTGTGTGTCAGTGAGTAGATAAAGAACAGGTAAAGAGGTCAATCGACATTCTGTTGATGAGCATTTAGGCTACAGCAGCTAAAGGCTAACACCAAGTCACTGGAGGCTTAGGCGTATGCTCTGCTAGACTTACTGTATATTTATATTCATTCGGATGGTTTTAGGGCCTGTGCTTCCTCATCAAAGACTGTTAAACTGAGACAATATACATAATACATTAAGACAAAATACATGTCACCCTTTAAGACAGACGAAGTGAAAATGATGTGATGTCTATAGTTTCTTAGCATTCTTGCTTCATCTGCTGATAGTAAACAACACATGAGCCAATATACTAGTTAGAACTGAAGTAGGACTGAAGATGTTAAAATGTAGAAGATAAAATGTAATTTGTTATTTTAACTTGGATGCTTATTTAATTTGTAGATGAATGGGAAATACCACTGCTTTTATTGCTTTGTCGAATTTTCATCTTTTTTATTAGCTCGATTGTGGGCATATTCAATCTATTACCAAGAGGACATTTGCAAAAAATATAGCACAGTGAGGAGAGATATGTGGACTGAAAATGATTTATCTTCAATGTGCATAAATGTTATCTCACATGGGCCTGCTGCCAATCTACGATTAAAATAACAATTTCCAAAGCTAAGCAATGCAACTTGTTGAGGCCATAACTAGGGAGGAAAGCAATGTTACTGGAGTGTTTAAGAGCTGCAGAATAAGAACTGCAGCGGGTGGCATCTGTAAAACTACTTAGGTCAGTGCTGTGTAAATACAAATACAGCTGATTTTTGAATGATGTGTGAAATATGCCAAAGTCTGTCCACATCTGTTCGAAGTAGACAGGCCTCACAGCTGATTCCCATATCTGCTTAGAGCCACAGGTCAATGAACTGTGACCAGAGGAAGTAGCGCCCTAATGAAGGGGCCGAGGGGCACGCTCATGCTTACGTAACACAACACACACACATGCACACGAGTGTTCCTTACCCTTTTTAGACTGTTTATTTGGATACAGGAAAAGGGCAAGGGCTTGTGTATATCTCATTGTGCACCAAAGGGAAGTTACACAGGCCTCAGAGAGTGTGCTGTGTACAGTGTACAAAGTGCTAATCTTTGGCTAAAGTTTAGAGAAAAGGAAGTAAGTGAGTGAGCGAAACATTGAGCAATCGACCATTCTATTATATCCTAACAGAACAGTTATTTTGGGACCTAATTTATGCCTTGGTATTAAAGTGATATGGGCATGCAGCAATGGTATTCCTGCACCAACTGACAGTGACTGGTTTGTATACAACAACTCAAGCTACTTTGGTTTAACATGAAACAGGAAGTAAGATGAACAGATCACTTCCAACTCATAGCAAAAGGGATAGGGTGCAAAGCAAAAAGGCCATTATCAGTTTTGTGGCCATTGAGAGGCTGGGTTGTCCAAATAAAATATCTTTATTTTCTAACGTTACAGCAGACAAAACCTGAACTGATTCAGCCCTATTATTTTTTCATCATCAAAACAGTGAGTGAAACTAAATGTTATGTTTCCTCAAAACTGACCCTGAATGAAGCATGTAAAGGGAAAAAATACTGGGCTTAAGATGGAGCCTTGAGGTACCTTGAGGCTAGGTAAATGGCTAGCCTAAACTGTTGTCAAATTGTACTAATACTGTTACTGATGTCAAGTGAGGTTGACTTAAATGCAGTATTTAAATAAGCGACTGGACTTTGACTAGAATCACAACATGCTTTCTACCATGAAGCACAATGTGGACTTCAGACTGTTTCATGCAGTTGCTAAGTGAAGCATAAGTCCTTTCAGAATGTATTTTTGTAGAGGGAGATCATTTTAAAGGGGCAGTGTTTTGTACATGGGGTTCGATGAGTTACTACTAACAAAACTCTAAACACTAACATTATTTATACTTTCATGAGGCCCTCTCTACCAAATTATGGGCAGTCAACCAGCAAAACATAGCATGAGAAATAAACCCTATGTGCCAGTTTTTGAAAATCCATGTTCCATTGGTCCAATGAAAGGAGTGCATGGCTTATTGTCTGTGTGGTTACTCCTGGCTGCTTCTCCAAACCTACAGTATAATAATACAGTATCTACGCATAGAATGTCATTTATGAAACACCAACTATCCCTTTAAGATTCCAGTGGTACTTTACATTGAAAACTCATTAGAAATGACATAGCCAGAAAACTTGGTAAAAAAAAAAATTAAGACAAAACCCAAGTCATTAAACCCAGTCTCTTGCATAAACACGTACTTCCCCCAAAGCCCTCCTGATGCAGAAATGCACAGTGTAGTTTACAACCCTAAAGGCACCATCTAGTCATTCAGAAAAGTCCTGGGAAAACCGCACATTTTGGCACGGACTGACAGCGAATGCCTCTGTCTAGCTTTGTGGTACTTGGTTTGTGCAACGCTCAATGAAAACCATGCCATAAAAACTCATAATGAATCCACTTCTATTGTTGGAAAATGCGACTCACCAAGAAAAATCTGAACCTTCTGGAACTGTCTACTCACTGGATCTGGGTTGCTTTACCGTTTCTGAAGGATTCCAGATGGCTTTAAATGTCATCTTATTTTTTACATTTTACTTTTCATTCTTTTTATATCGGGATAAAATGTGTAGTTTTATTTCCGGGATTTCCAGGGTTTTTATGTTATTTGAAAAGTGTAGACAGTGGGTCTTAAACTTTTCACAAAAATTTGCTGTTTCCCCAGACATTAAACAGACCTCGGTGGTCTGCCATAGGTCACTGAAAATACACTTTAATGCTGCATACTTTATAGCAATGAAATATGAAAGCCTGAGTCTATTAAATTCCAATATAATAGTTTACACAGTAGATAGATTTAATCCTATATGGTAAATTCTGAATTGATAGTATGTTTTTGTTAATTTTGACTTTTATCCTTTCTGTTGGACTGATAACACCTATAATTATATTCCAGAATCAAATACTTGCCGCTGAATGTCACATTTTGACTTGTGCTTGTAACATTTTTCAATGTCATTTATGTTTTCTTTCCCCTGGCATCCTCAACTTTTTTAAGATAATGGTCCAAATAGTTGAGCCCCTGTCACAGTTTTGGCGTGGAGTATTGTACATAATGGATTTATATATTTGCTGTGTGACCAAAAATTGCCTGTGAGAAATATACTGCCCGGCGATAAAAATAAAAAAAAGTCACCACCTAGATTTAACTAAGCAAATAGGCAAGAGCCTCCCATACCATACAAGATCTTGGCAAAAATGCAGGCAACTCTGGACGGCAATAACGTTGCATTTATTCCCATCTAGATTTGCATGAAGATTTTGTATTGATGATGGGACAGTTGACCATTGCACAAAGTCTTCTCCGGCACATCCCAAAGATTCTCAATGAGGTTAAGGCCTGGACTTTGTTGTGGCCAATCCATGTATGAAAATGATGTGTCATGCTCCCTGAACCACTCTTTCACAATTTGAGCCCAATGAAACAGATTGACATCTTTTCAATGACCACAGGATGTGTCTTCCAACATAGTTGTAGAAATGAGAAATTACTCACTGCATCAGCTGGATGCATAATCATCCATGCAGTAATTATTCAATGGGAGGCTCTTGTCTATTTGCTTAGTTAAATCTAGGCAGTGACTGTTTTTTTTTTGGCTGGGCAGTGTATCTGTCAGTGTCAGAAAATAAGGACAGTCGAAAAGAATCCTGCTAGAACCAGACTAAAAAACACAGTATAGTATCCTTTCAGAGTTGTTAATGTTAGATGGCTAGTAAATAAACCTATGCTAACCACTTTCCTTAAGCTCTTTTTGCACAATCCATTTTTCCTTTGTTCTCAACTTTTTTAATCACATGATCACCACTCAAGTTAATGCTGCCTGTTGTTGCCCATAGTTGAATTGTAACCTTTGATGCACTTAGATGATTGCACATTATGGCGTGCATCATACTACTGTCCGATTCAAGTTACACGTGTGACATGGCTTCGAGTTAGTCATAACAAAAAACATTTTACTAGTTATTTAATCTCAAAACTAAAAACATTCTGGTGAGCACTAAAGACAACCCGTGTACCAAGAAGGGAACCACTGGGGTAGACCATGTACAAACTTTGAGAAGCCTCCTCCTACCATCTCTTCAGCTACAAAGCAAAGCCGTAAGGTCAGTCTTTCCCTCTACTCTTCAATTTATTCCCCATCAGCCCCTCGCGGTGCCCGCTGGAGGGGCTGCGTCCGAGCCAGTACAAACAGCACATCAGATTCCATCTCTCCGAGCCAAAACTTACGCACTCACTTCCTGTGAACAGACCTCCACCCTGCTTTTCCTCTTCAGCTCTCTCCACGCATTAAACTCAGCTCTGATTGATCGGAGTCGTTCCTATTCTTCCTTCATATGCTTTTATCTGATTGGCTTTGCTTTACTTTTTGTCAACTACATATCCTCATGGATCATATGGTTTATTATGCTTTCTACTTTTCCTTCCACCAATATAATTTTTACTGTTACCATGTTGTTCTCTATTCTTAATCTCTGCACTTTGTTATTAGTTATGATTGACCAAGCAAAAATAATACAATTATCTACTCAGACTTAGGGCTGCAAAATATATATCACAAATTTAGGTGTTTCCCCTTAGCCTTTTCAAAATAAGCTATGTTCACACATTTACACTAAGCTAATGCATGTATGCCAGGCAAAAAACAATTGTTAAACAAGTATTTTTTCTGTAGTGGCACTAAACACATCTAAAACTAATAATATATTATCAGAAAACATGTTTGTGAAGCACACTTTTGCTATTGTAGTTTTCTTTGGTGTGTCACCAGCAGCTAATAGCGTTCTTCAACAAAAACACCCTCTTGGCCTTATTCAAAGGTTAGCAGTTTTGTGGAGTGACAATGCCATCTTTGTGCAAATGAATGGCCAAACCCTAACAGAATGACCTCCTTCTCACTAGAATACATTGGTGTGGAAACAGTCTCTTAGAGTAGCTGTTTCAACCAGCAGTATTTATAATGCAATAAGTTCTTTTATTTCAATAATGTATTCAATGTGAGATTTGCCAATTGCATTTCAAAATCTATGACCAATTAGTATTTAGTATGAAACTGTGGAGCAATAAACCTGACTGGCACCAGCTAAACAGTAGAATTTAGTCTGAAATGAAATTATTTTGTAATAAATATTAATTAATTAATTTATATTTAACAGAGTTTTATGCATCTTGTTTTCTAAGACTGGGTGTTATGGCTGGATTTTTTTATTGTGTTGTTGAGAAAATTTATCCTTAATACCACAACAAAACAGTGAAATGTTCAGAGTGAAAATAAATAAATTAAATAAGTACGTTTTATGCCTCTCTGTCTCAGTAGATTGTAAGCAAGTGATTTTAGGCTTATCCCTGTCAGGGGGTCACCACAGCAAAGTAGTTTGCATGAGTAGCTTGCATCAATCAACAAAGTACATTGTGCTGCACATATGCTTCTCTGTTCCAGTTTATCAATGTCTGACCTCTTTATTAGACCAGTGCATCACAGAGGTAACATGACTATCCATGAATATTAGTGTCTTTAGTATCTGAGCAGAAGCCAATATTAACTGTTCTTTTTTCCATTATATTTAATTTAGCAATATGGCCATTTTTTACAACTTCTAAAATTAAAAAATCTAATTAATCTAATTATTTAAATTCATCACCCAACCCTATTGTTTTCCTAAAACTGTACCTGGTTTATATATTTCCCAAATATTGCCCATGCTGATTATAATAATAATGGATTAAGATGAGATTTACTAAAAAAAACAAAAACAAAAAAAACCTTAAGCCTATAGTACAAACACAGTAAATAATATAATAAAATAATTTATCAGTCAAACTCAATATATATTCAATTATGACGGGATCACCCCAAGCCAAGGTCGTCATTGTAAATGAGAATTGGTTCTTATTTGACTTACCTGGTTAAATAGTGGTTCAATAAAAATTTAATAAAAAGCCAGCTTCATGTAGAGTGTAGGCGTAAAACCCATCTTAAAGTTTAGTGATATCTCTCTGAATTTTACTCTAGTTTTTCTTTCACACCTCTTCTTATTTCCCAAATATCTTTTTAAAGTTTAAAGCCCTTGTGCCCGACAGTAACCTAATATCCTTAAAGAATACACGGACAGACCAGTTGGAGACACGTTCTGACTTGCTTGTGGGTTCATGCCTACAATACTGAAAAACAAAAATGAAAGCTATATAGTGCTAGCACATTTTGACCAAAACATAACATTAGTGCACACATGTAGTTCTAACACTATACTTCACATAAACTTGTGAACATTACACATTTATCTTTATCTTATCTCTTCTACTGTGTTCTCTCAGGTGGGTCCAGCTGAAGTGGCTCACACTGGTGACCCCCACTGACCCGTCCCGTTGCCTGTCTACTCCCGACCCCTGGCTCCTCTGCCATGTCTCTGTCCTGTTCTTCTTGGTCCCCCCTACATTGTTTTGCGGCAGTGGCCCCGGCTGGCTCCTCTGCTCCTTCACATGTTCTTTGATCCATCAAAGCACAAGGAGCGAGGCTAATGGATAATGCACAGCTCGCTCTCTCAACGCATGGCTTAAGAGCTGTGGGCTAAAGGGGGATAACGGCGGGATGAGGTAGCAGCTATGGTATGTTATTAGTGTGAGAAAGGGCCCCCCATGTTTGTGAGCGCACATGTTAAGTGTTTTAGTGTATGTACAAATGTGAGCACAGTTTAGCACAGTAAAATCATTGTGTTTATTGCGCAGTCCTGTTTTTCTGTAATATATTGTAGGCCAAAGTCAGTGTAGGTCTTTTTACTGCATCAACAAAGGTTTTTCTTTAGTGTTTTACTTCACTTGCATTTGTAATATTTCTATGTCATATATTTTCTGATTGACTGGAGCCTATCCCAGCAGCTCTGGGCCTGAGGCGGGGTACACCCTGGACAATGGCCAGTTAGTTGCAGGGCTGACTCTATGTCTATAATGTTGACATGCACTTTACCCAAATGTAGGTTTTACAGCTTTAGTGATGCATATGATCACCTCGTCAGTCTTTGATGAGGAAAAAACATCCAGAGTCCAAATATTTTTGGGTAATGCCCTTAGGTCAATTGAAAATGTATTTCAGTCTGCTTAACCTTTGTTGCCAAAATGTGCACAAAGCTCATGTTGTTTACACACAGCATTTGTTTATGAATGTACAAAAAAAAACTAGAGACTGTATATATTTCTAGAGTCAATGTAAAAGCTATTTGTAAAAAATAATTGAACACGACAGTTTCACTTTGAATTTTTGAGCCTCTATAGAAAGGTTTATTGACAAAATGTAAAAACTTGTTCTAATCTTGAGTTTAAGAGAGTTTAATTTCTCTTTTCATGCTGAAAATCAGAAAGTTTGTGCATTTTGCCAACAAACTTTTTATCCAGTTTAGGTTCTTCATTTTGTTTGCAACTATATCTTTAGCAATTGGGTGCACTTTTTGTGATGAGTGCTAAAAGAGTAATATTTAACAGTAAATTACAATAAAGTTAACTCATTTACGGGCTGTAAGGGCAGTTAGCATTACAGCTTTAAAATATTAGAATTAGATTAGATTAGTTCACTTTGAAAGTTTGCACATTTTGACAATTTATATATTGCTGTTTATTTTGAATGCATCAGTGTCTTAAGCAATTGAGGTACACTGTTAGTTTGAAGTGGAAATGGAAATGAACAACACAGCCTTTGTTGGAAATCATTTTTACGATTCTGCACCTTCTGCTTTTTGAATATGAATGGGTATTGCATTGGGAATACATTGATACCAACAAAACAGCTGTTGCTCAATTCTGCAAAACAATGAACGATAAGTATGAACACTGCTATCACTTCATCTGTAACAACATAGCTCATGTTCTTAGATGCGTAGAATCACAACACTCACACCACCTTCATGGTTTAGCCCCAGGGTAAATAGTCTCCTGATTCCCTCCACTCTCTGAGGACGGCCAATAAGAGCCTGTTGATGAAAGCTGCATCCAATCAGCAGAGAAACCCCACATTCTGGCCATGACCTTGCTTTCATCATGGCCATTTGACGAGAGTAAACCAGAGAATAATGTAGAGGCCTTGAAGTTAACAGTGGGCAATTACACCCAGAGGTCAGTGCCTTTACAGCAGTGATGCAACAGGTGAGCAACTAAACAGAATGCCACAGCAACCAGTGGAGGCTCCAACAAGATAAGAACAGTAAGTGACTGGACCAGTCAGTTTAAATCAATGGTAAGATAGTACAGCAAGACTTTAGGACAAGGCTGGAGTTCTGCTTTATGTATGTCTAAAAAACTTAAGACACATCAGTACAGTACCAACAAAGGAACACTGGAAATTCCAGTTTAGAAAATAAGCAGTAGTTCTATCTTGATGAACTGCAGCTGTGTTGTGAGGTTCTACTGCTGATAATAACCTTCATTAAACACTCTGAACGGACTGGGATTACTTAAAAATAATCCAAAATGACATTCAGAATTTAAAATTAAAGTAATTTCTGATAACAGAAATACCATAATTATCATATCATTCACCAAAACTGTAAATGTATAGGTATTTTTTCACCTCCAGTTTTTCAAACTACTTTATTCATTCATTATTAAAAACATATTTTTTAAAACTCAGATTTTATTTTGGTTCACTGAACCGTGAACTAACTGGGATTTTAATGGAAATAAACCGAGTTTTCTAGATTTATTTTCTATATTTACAATTACTGCTCTTTGTTAACTGTGTTTACCTCAGTGCCAAGACCTAAGTGGGGGTACGGCATTTAGGAAAGAAGCTGCATGATATTAAGAGTTCTCATATGTTGCACAAAATATACTGTAATTTGGAATTAATTATTTTTCATAGTTTTTTTTCATAAATATTTTGACATACAAAGACTTGTCACGTACAATGCTCATTTAATTGCAAATTATTTATTGTATTAGAATTATATTTGGATATTTTTGCAAGAAAAAAAAATTGATCATATGCAAATCATATCACAAATACATTGTGAAGTCCTGCAGCACTCCATATTAAGTTTGTCTTTTGTCTTATGTTAACTTCCTGTTTTATTTTGTCATTTCTGACCTGGGGTGAAAGTGTGCTGGGACAGTTCCAGTACCACAATCATTTTCAGTGGGGGTACCAGGACAAGAAGAGGAAATGAGCTGCCTGCCAAAACATACATTGAAAATTAGGCAGGGATGCACTTTTATAAAGAAACCCATCTATAAAACATCACCTTATTTCATAATCAATATTTCTTGTCCATTGAGGGCTACAGTCTTATTGCATTTTTGAAAAATGTCTTAGTTTTTGTAGTAAAACCTTTGAGACCAACCAAATTATACCACTTTAACACTCATCGACTAAAGCTTCCTAAACATGAGCAGCCATCGAGCTTCATGAGAAACCCAGCCAGTTCCCACATAAAGAAAGCTGTGTCCCCAAAGTCCTTTAAGTAAAACCAACATGTGCTGCTATACAGTCCCATATCAGAACAGCGACCAGCTAACAAAGCATTAGTGTGAAAATGTCGCTGATCTTTGTCTCTTCTTCCCACACTTTCTTCTGGCACCAATGGGAAATAAAACGCCTCTCTGTGTCTGTTCCATTCTCTTCCCAAACAGCTGAGAGGAGGAAGCTGAAGCTCTCACAGGTCACATGGGTCGGC
Source organism: Rhyacichthys aspro (assembly GCA_036850595.1). NCBI lineage: Eukaryota > Metazoa > Chordata > Actinopteri > Gobiiformes > Rhyacichthyidae > Rhyacichthys > Rhyacichthys aspro. Next base: position 4,258,466 of record CM072154.1, read on the forward strand.
GCGCTGGACACTTAATGACCGTGTGGGCTGCAATTCCCTGTTATGGAGCTAAGGGTCAACACAAAACACAAACAGGAATGTGCACAGACGGAGCGTTTGAATGTGCAAGTGCAAAACCAATCTTTGCCCATCAGCCTCCTCCTAGGGTGAACCAGGGCTCAAAAATAAATGTGGGTAAATAAACAAAGCCAAAGATAAGGGTTGGGATTAGATGAGCACAGATCAACAATGGAAAAAAAAACCTCCTGTGAACTTTGAGCGTTATTATAGTTCTCAGAGTGTCCCTCCCTGTTTGCGCTCTGTGGTCCAACTTCCCACATCTGCATCGATGTCTTTTGTGCAGATGTGCCACCGCAGATGAAGACATTTGTCACAGTTTGTTTTCATTGTGTAGAGCAGACATACCTCCCTTTTATACATATTTCTGTATCCAAATATATAATTGGCCTTCACAAACGCATTGTGCATTGTCAACAAAATGCTGTATCCTTTCAGCATGCCATCAAGAAACCCTTGTGGTGAAGTCTCTTTTGGCTTTTTATCATCTACCAAAACACTGACATGCAAGGTCTGAAAGATGTCAGTGTGGCATCTTTCAGACCATCGAGTCTCAGTTTTCTGCGCCAAAGTAAAAGTTGAATTGGATTATAAACAGAAGAACAAGGCATAGTTGTTTAAGCAAACATAAAGGTAAACATTAATTGGCCTGTGTTTGACTTTATGTGTTGGATACTTGTCAGTGTTTGTGAGCACTTTGCTGTTTGGATCAGGAATCTTGGCCTTATGGACTTCAATATATACATAAACAAATAATGTGGAAACTTTTATTGCTGCACTTTTTGTCTTTGTCTTGGGCCCGTTTGCCCAAATGAACTTAAACTGCACTTTATCGATCAATGTGAATGTGGGTTTTATCTAATTGTGTCACCTGTCTCTTTGTTTGTATGTCTTTATCATGTATTTTATTTATTTTATAGACATTGTATTTAATGAAGTGAGTGATTGCTGGCTCTTGCAGATGATTTCCAATGTGTGGACTATGGTTATGACATAAAGGGTTATGGCATAAAAAAAAAAAAAAGTGTCAAATGTCTCATGGAATGTCATAATGCGATTGATTTAATTATTATTAATATCTCACGATCTCTATGTCCGAGGCAATACCTAGTAAACATAGGTTTGAGGCTGGGACAAAACCAAAACCTTTAAAAAGTGGTCTTAGATTGGTCTCAAGTACTAAACAACATAAATAAACATGAATCATACTGTATGGTGATTCCCACCAATGGAATGAGCATCTATTTAAAATGTCTGAACTAGAGATATCTAAACAGACTCTTCCTGTTTTACTGTATGTAAGCAGCTCAAACCCACTGGCCAATTAGTGATGCTCAAGCTCCAGTCACACACTCCAGAGACAGGAGGGTTGGCACAGCATACTTTGTGAACTCACTTGTCACGGTGCTCCACACAGACAACTGTCCACACTGGACTATGCAGAGTTTAAAATAAAAACAACCCGGCCTATCTCAGCAATTACTGCAGCTGTCTGTGATAAAGTGATGACTCCTCCGGTCCGCAGAGACAGTCAGAATAATCAACCGTGATGTTCAAATGATTCAGTTGGCTCTTGTTATCCAGTGACTCACACTACTTCAGGAGTTTTTGGTGAAACTAGACGACTGGGCTTCAGGTCACAGAGTGTAATGATTGTCAGTTTGATTCAGCCAAAAAACACCTAATTCTTAATCTAGCAGTGAATTCAGATTGGAACCTCTCCTCACACTCCTCCTTTCCACAGCCTTTGATCACTTACAGAAGCCCTGCAGGTACACACCACTATCAATAAAAAAATCTATGAAAAGAAGTCAGATGATAAGTGCATGAAAAACCGTTGCACCACACCAGCCCTTTGAGGCAACTGCTGTGATGTTGGGCTATGCAAAAATAAATATCTTGGCTTGTCTTGTCATTACCATTCCATCTCTATTACTTTTAATTTGGTTATTGATTGTGTTGTGTTGTATGTTAAAAGACTATGGCAGGTAGATCTGGGTAAATCCAGGTCAAAGTCATATGCCTCGAAATGGCACTAACAACAACATTTCTTTGGATTTATTAAAAACCCACTGGGAGTCAAAAAGAGTTAAACCTTTTTAACTCTGAATAATATGAGTAAGAATGTTTTACTGAGTCTGAACAAGTTTATCAAGTAAAGGTACATTAGCAAGCACTTACAATAGTTGACAACTAAAGTGGTAATATAATTGTCAGAAACAAAAATGAAAATCTCAGGTTTTCTTTCACCAGGATTCTACCCCAATGAAACATCTATCTCTCAAATGTAGAAGAGGCAAAGTTCAACAATCCCAAAACTGTTGTCAACCTCAACTAAGTCTTATCCTAATGCAACAACCACCGATTGAGTGTCTTTTTAACAGTAGGAGAGAGGTTTTTTTAATATATATTACAATCAATATTATACAATGGACTTGTCAAGGCCTTATCATGTTATTATAGTTCCATTCCAACAATATAAAAATAAATATCATACAGTGAAGTTGTTATCGTCATGTTACAGTTGTGAGATTTTGATACTGCTACATATTACACCATATTGTTCCAAACTGGTGGTCTGCAGTAAACGTCATATTTTGAGCTTAAGTGGTGTTAGTCCGGGCCCCTAAATGTACCCCTTCAAAATTTGACAGCAACATAGACTCTGAGTGACAGGTTCCCAACAATGGCTTAAACATAGCTTCCAGGAAACAGTCCAGAGGTTTTCCACTGAAGAGAAAATCTGTAAAGGGAGCACAGGCTGGGTCAAATGTAATGCACGTTGGGAAAATATTCAATTTTGTTTTCTCATTCCTTCTGTTGCTTTGATCCAAAATGGCAACAAAACCAAAATAAGTAAATCCGCTTAGTCTAAAAGCTGTTTAAAAGAGTTTTCTCATCAGCATTGCAGTGTTGTTACTAAACTGTAAATCTGAATAGGAAAACCAGAGTCTAACCACAAGTGTCCTGATGAAAGGCTCTGTATTTTGGGAGGGGTAATCTTGCCCTTCCTCTGGTCCCTGTATCCTCCACTGTTTCCGCTCTAACTATCTGTACGTGACTGGACATCCTCCTGATGAAAACAGCCCACAGCTAACAGCCTGCTCTTGTAAAATGTTTTTTCGGACGTGTTCGGTGGATAACAGGACTGACATGAAGGGTTCCTGTGGACAGAGAGGGAAACAGGGGGAATGTATTCGCTGTGATATGTGGCTCTACATTTCCGACACACACCATCTGTAAAATGGCTTATCGTACAGCAATGTTTTTCCGTTTGGAATCATAAACTGGTTGTCTGTTAGTCTGTGTTTCCCAATCTTGCAAATTTTATTTGGTTGACAACTTCCAAATCCATCCTTTTTAAAAATCCAGTCGCATGTTTGTGATAGCCATTATGGGCTGGCTGAAAAATAGCAGCTGTAACGGTTAATGAAATCTAAAGGCAAAGTCAAATGGATCATAGATACAGTCATAAAACAATGATGAGAATACAACATGTGCATAAATTGAGGTATGACTGTATACCGTTGCAATAAACAGTAGAAGAAGATTGTTTCCTGCTTTCTGAAACTAAAGCTGAAACCAAATTTTAGGGACTCACTTATTAAGTTATGTTTGTGTTTAAAGGTGGGTTGTGTAGTTTTTGTCCTTTTATTTGAGATCTGGTGCCAAAAGTGCAGACTTTAATTGCACATCTAAAACAAATTTAGTTTTTAAATGCCATTAGCTTTGCTCAGAATAAAACATGAATGCGCTTCTCCTCCAGCAGTGCTCAATTTGACCTCTCCGGGCAACAGGATGTAATTTGTAAATTGTTCTTTCCACTTAATTCTAATAAGATTTACATGTCAGTTACATTCTGGTTGTTTCCAGTTTATTCCCATCTTTCCTAACGTGAAATTAAGAGAACAATATCAGTTACTACATTTAATGACTATTTAATGTTACAAGTTCTGTTTATGTTTAATGCAGTGAATCCAACGTTCACAATGCGAGAGCTGTTGTATGACACCTAGATAATGAAACAGCAGCTAATAAACATTTTTTCAGCATTATTTATTCTTGAACAACAGTTTGATGTTGTCTTCATTTGCGACACACTCATTTTTAGTTTGGTTAAGATTGTGCAACAAAAACTGGACTAAAATCAACAAAATCTGGAACATGCAGTGTTTAGCTCCAACCTTTACTTAATTACAACCAGCATCATTAAAAAGGCCCACCAACACCTGTACTTTCTGAGGAGGCTGAAGAGGGCTGGTCTTAGCTTTCACATCCAAGCCTTTTACCAGTGGTTGAATCAAATCAAATAGAAATAAACACGGCAGCCTAGAGGACATTTACATCAGCCGGTGCAGGAACAGAGCTACCTCCATCATCAAGGACCTGCCGTGAACCAATTACACACCTCCCCTCAGGTAGAAGGCTATGCAGCTTCTTCCCAGAGGCTGCAAGACTGAAGAACTCTTCACCATTGCCCCCACTAAACCCTGCTGGATCTGAGTAACACATTTCTTGACTATGTCTTTATTGAAAACCTACCTAAAGTGATGTTAAGGTTCCCTCAACACGTAAATATGTTGGTAATGTAAGTAAGGTGGTTGTGCAGCAAGATGGATGCCATATTAAACAACATGGACTGTCCTCTGCATACTGTTATAGAGCTACAAAGAGCAGCCATTGTATAAAATAGCAGATATAAATGAAACGATAATTGCTAGAAGTATCAAGTGTAATTCATTTGGCCTTTTAAAATGTCACTTCCCAAAACAGTATGTTGTTAGGCTACTTAACCATTAAGACCTCACAAACCTGTCCCAAATCATCAAGACTTCCTTACTCACCCAATAAAATTCTCATCTCTTAAAGAACTCAAAGCAGCATGGTCAAACAAGCTCAGTGACAATGATCTTGTACTTTAGTCCAGCAGTTTGGTGCCATTAGCGTGGGTGTCCCATGTGACTCAGGACCCTAGCGGAAATGCCTCCTTTTGCCTAATTAGATGAACAGGCCAGTCCACTCGTCATGGGCTGCATTTCGCTCATTTTAATCATGTATTTAATCATCTTTCCGCTGTCCCCACTCCTCAATTCTCAGTAGACCGTAGGATTTTCCACAAAGATAAACTGTTCTCCTGGCGAAGAAAATGCTGAAAATAGATTATTTATGGCCTTGTGTTTGTTTGTATTTGGAATCTTTGTTTAGAGGTTTGTGACCTTGTTGATAAAAAGTAGGAACAAGAGTGGCAGTAAAAAACATGGAGAGAGTAAAGGTAAGTCAAATTATTGCTACATTTCTATTAAGTGGACAGTGTGTTTTTAGAGCCTGGCTATACACATTTTTATAAACAAATATATTGTGCTTTTAGTAAAAAAAAATATATTAGGATATATATAGGTGTTGAATGTATGTATGAACAGATGATGAGTTTGAGCAATTGGAGCTGTTGTTATATTATGTTGCATTGCAAAATGATTAATTCATTAATAATGAGATCATATGCTTATTTTGCAGGGAAAAAAATGCACAGACATGAACATTGTCAACTTCTCATCTTCTCACAGTAAAACAGCTCTTATTTTTGGAACAACTTTGTGCATTAGCATTCTTATGCAAAAAGGCCAAAAGTGCTAGAGAAAGAAAATATAAGACAGCATTTATATTGTATTGCTATTTACAGTAGAGCAAACATCGTTTTTCAGAAGTTGTTGCAGCCAGTACCATCTATCTACCATAGTTCCCAGTCTCCTCAGTGGCACATTAGAACTTAAATATTTAGTCTTTTGGTGTAAGAAAAGGCACAAAAAAGTTTCTAAAATTAAATCTGGTTTTAACAAGTGGGCAAATATTTATTGGTTTAGGTCCACCTGTGTTTAAAATACATTTTGTATACTGTCCCACTTCGCCAAAATAGGCAGCCTAAACCTCTGATCAAGTTTACTTTCTGTTCTCCAGACTGAAACCTCTCTGACCAGACTTCCAGTTAATAGTCCATCAAGCATGGGGGTTTTCCTAACAGACAAAGCAGACAAGCACAGGAAACTGGCCGTCGATGATTTGTCACTACTTTACGGTAATGCTAGCGACATAAATAGAAACAGGAGGGAGAACAGGATGGCTAACAGATGACAGAGTTCCAGATGTAAACAGGCCCCGTAAATATGTTCAGGGGTTTGATTCAGGAGCACAAGGTTAACAGCAGTAATGGCTGCCAAATGTGAACGAGGTGCGAATGAGAAAACACCTTGAACTCCAGACAGGACTAATAGCAGCCGCTGAACACACGCTAATTGGCCAGAAACAGACATATGAAAACTATTATTTGAGTGAAACATGCCTTAAACATTTCTGCACGGGTTCTTCTGCCATGAACTTCTCTCAATGGACAGCTGAGCCTCCACACCCAGCCTTATCTGCCCTCTCCTTTTCCTGTGCAGCTCGATACATATCACAGCCTCATCACAAAGTTACTGTGAGGCTATCACAGCATGTCCGGTTGTTTGTGTCTCAGGAACAACAACAGCCAAAGTTGTGCGTAATACAATAATGTTGAGGGCACTGTCATTATCTGCAAAAGGAGCTGAAATAGACATGTTCAGATGTTTCTTTGGAACAGTTATGGATGACTCTTGTAGCTTTAGAGGCATGCTGAACTGGAAGTTGCTGAAAGTTCAAAGTTCATGGTTGGATTTGGAAACATAAACAAGTCCACCTTCAGATATGATCAAAACCACAGTTATGGAATAATCTTTGGCTTACATTTGGTTGTAAATACATAACTATAAAGTGTGGTCTGGTCAGAAATCATGACTGAGTTTATTTGATAAGCTGCTTTTTAAAAATCTACTTACATAAAATGTATGTAACTTTGAAAGAATGCAAACATAAACTTCACATTTAAATCCTCAGAGGACTTGCAGAAGCAGGGCTTTAATATGTCACAAAGCTTGATTTGTAAAGATGAGTTTAATGTGATTATACATATTATATAACACAGTGTCATATTGTAGAATATCTAGTCAGTTGCAGTGTGTGCATAAAAGATGGCCATTTTTTTTTTCCAGGGATTTTTTTTCCTATTCTTGACAAACAATTTGTCTGATCTCTCTTGGTTCAACTTTGAGTTCCAGGAAGTGGGACAAATAGACATACAATCAGAATTCAGGGGGCAATACCAACATCTGTAGAGACCATGAATATATCCATGGCAGAGACCAACGAAATAGAGCAACACTTAAAGACCGCCCCATTTTAAATAAATGTTTGTGATGAAATGACAGAGAATCAGACCCATTTTAAGATGTTAAGAAAGGAGGAACACGAAGGGTCTGGCAGGCTGGGTTAGTCAAAATGACTTTGAGGTAACATAACATGGTGTTACTTTAATATCCCTTGTAATGTAGGCACAGAGTACATTTGCCATATGTAAATAAATAAAAATAAAAAAAGAAACACTACATTCACTTCATATTGAAGATGTATCTGTCATGAAGTTTTTAACCTGATAAATTTACCCTAAGTTGCCGAGTTGTTTTTCAGACATTAGCAGGCATTCATGTGGCTTTTTCCAATTGGAAAACCTTTTTTGAGTTTATAAGGACCACATGCATACAGTATATTACCAATTGTTTTGTGTCAAGTTTACCTAAACTAGCAACAGTAACCAGGGAAGAACGGGTGGGGTTTGACAAAGGGTCGATTGTGCAATGAGTCTCAATTAAAGCATCTTTTCTCCCTGAACCTAACTCCAGAGCTCTCTTTTGTTCTATGATGAATCCAAATAAGATGCACTGATGCTGGAGAAGTGAGCCACATCTCTGCCACATGCCTCGGCCCTGGGCATCTCACACATACTGCCTACACTCCGGTCTAAGCCTCTGTCTGCTGCAGGGGCCACGCCTGGCACCCTGCCCCTCTCCATCCCTCTGTCTATTCATCACACATCCCTTCATCAATGAAGCTTTCAGATCCAAGCCAGCAGTGAGAGGCTGTCAGCTCCATATTCCACCGAAGAATGCACGTCTTCATATTAAGACTTCAGCCCTCATAGTGCACCAGTCGAGTTTCCATAAAGGGATTTAATTGTGTTGTGTAAATTGTCACATTCACAACATGTTGCTTTGCCTGATTTTTTATCTTTTGGCATAAGGAGGGTAAAAAAAGCTGATGATAAGAGGTCTGTTCAATAAAATAACAACATTGTGTAATTTATTTTAAGGAACTCATGTGGTTATACTTAAAGCAACAAAGACAACTAATGAGAAGGTTTTGATGCACAATAGCACAGCATGACTTTCCTCAAGTAATAAAACCTTCAGTATTTTCTATATTTTTGGGAGAGAGATGAGAAACAAGTGCAACTTTCCAGAATTGAAGCCTACATTTACAAATATAATATTGCAGTTTTCCTATCTAAGTGCTGTATTGAGGCCAGCTGTTTCCCAGGGGAAAGACTTGTTCAGAAAGATTAGCAGGTCAGTATTTGTGCTTAACCCAGATTTTGTCATGTTTACTGAAGGTTGCCACGGTTACACCACTTTAACCTGGATTCACAAGTGTTCTCAGATCTATCCCATCTATAACTTTTATAGTCTAAGATACACTTGGCAGTATCACATGAACATAATCCTGTTTAGACTGTTATTTATCTCGTTGAAGTATGTTGACCTTGTAAAATGAGACATGGCTTTAATCACTGACATGAATTTCAAAGTACAAACATTTTCTATGACTTATGAATAAGCTATCATTGTGGTGTTTGCTTAAATATAGAATTCTGACTCTGCCTCTTTTCAGGTGCAAGATTGGGGCCTAGGTCTTAAGTAAATTTTAGCTATTTTATACATATATATTTGTATCACACTTTTCTTTTATATTTGGCAGAGGAATAGTATTGTCTTTTTGATATCTTTCACAATAATTAATTTAAAAAAGAGATGACATCAGAAAGAGCTAAGTGACGGGAGTTGGACAAGTTTTGTAACCTTACTTCCCATTGTGTGCATCAACATTTATATGCAATGTATGTCTAGTGTGTATATATGAATGTATATTATAGTAATGTGGTATTTTAACAACTAAGCAAATAATTTGAAAATGTTAGAGACCACCAACCTGAGAATAAGATTTCACAGTTTTTCCCTTAAAAATAATCTACTCTTTTTGCCGCCTTTCACTCTAAACAATGAGAAAACAGTGCACCATTCTCAAATCTGTTGTTGCGTGTTGTTTCAGGAGCGTTTGGTTTTGCTTTCATCTGCCATCATTTAGCTGCTAGCTTTGTTCATTGCAACAATTTGCAGCCTGTGTTGTCTCTCCATCCTATTTTTACCACCCAGACAAGATTTGTCAATAACAGACATATTTGATACTACGATTCAAAATTGGTATGACCTAACTTTTTTCCAATTGATCTAAATCATGCATAACATACCTACAATCAAAGAAGAGTCTTATAAACATATGTAAAATGCTTACCATAATTGAATTTTGAAACATCAAGTGACTTGTAGCTTGTAGCCTTTAACTGGTGGGGTTTAAATGCTCATTTGCTGAGGTTTTCAGAGCTAATGTTCTCTACTCACTCACTGACAGCATACACATACACACAGTCATCTTGTTGCAGAATACAGTATGCCATTTTTAGTGGCTAATTCCCTCAATTTTTCCCCATTGAAAGTGTTTTGCGGTCAGTGAAAACAAATGTAAAATGGTGTATTGAATTTCCAACCCCTAACAGGTCAATGAAAACGATCCTTACCTTAGCCTCGCACTTCCTGTGGGTTGCGGTCTTGCACACTAAGATAAATGAGAGAGAAAATATCATGCATAAAGACAAGGAGATGAGTTGACGTAAACTTTTGCTAATGCATTATTTTTGTTGTAAGCACCTCTGCAGAAGGAGCCCACATTGTCGACGGTTTGCCGGCAAACGCTGCACTGCCGCTTCTTCTTGAAGCTCTTCTCCTTGAAGACGTGGGGCTCTCCTTTGCCTGCCTGCACGCACACAAAGAGGAAAATGACAATTGCTCTCAGTCAGAAACCCGATACCAAAAGTTGTCTGAGTGCCACTTGCTCTGTCAAAGAAGAATCCCAGAGTTTCATTTCTCATACTGCGGACAGGCTGAAAAACAACTACGTGACTACTACAACCTCTTCTATTATATAATAAGTTATGGTAGGACAATAATGACATGGGTGGTGTTAGAGTATAATCCAGACACAAGCTTAAAGTTGTCAACTTGATCCTTTGTGTTTGACAGAGCAGAGCAAATCCTTAGGTGTTTTACTCTGGCTACATGTATTCTCTGCTCACTTTGCCTGAAAAACCTTAGTTGTGTAACTGTCTTCCAGCAGTAATCCCTGTGGTTCCCGCCCATTACCAGCTACGTCTGTTTGTGGGTTTGGGCTTAAACATGAAAGCGAACATTAAGACTGTCTCTTTCTTGTGTTCTGGTGTAGCTGTTGGTATCGGAGCACTTTAATGTGTGGAAGTGCATGTGTTATTTTCTGCGGTAGTAGCCCTTCCCGCCCATTCCCTCTTTGTTTCCCAACACAGGATCAAGTAGGCCGATCCCTGAGCCTGACGTGACTCAGGGGAGGCTTTGAACATGAGAAGTCGAACAACCATGGACTTTGCTAAGGAAGGGGGGACTGCTTAGTGTGCTTTCATGCATGGCTACGTAATTGGAGGGAAAAACAGGGTAAGAGATGTGATCACGGCTTATATTTCATATTCTGGACTCAGATGCAGCGACCACAGGGTGATATTTTTCATTTTTTTCTTTTCTTTCAAACAATTTACTTTTTTTCCCCCTTTAGCTGTAATCTGGTATTATTGTTATTCCTCTCAAAGACAGTGTAGAAGGGGTCTTAAAATAGCCTACGTTCTACAAAGTGCTGTTAAAAAACATACATAAAGCACTCTGTTAAATCAAAGCACATGGCTAATTTGCATTAATCAACCTTTTTATATGAATCTCTATGAATGCACTTTGGTCATCACAGTCATCATTCCTGCTGCTGTGGGTGATAGTTACAGCATTAGCCAGTATTCGATAATGAATTAGCATTAGATTATCTTATAGTTTGGAATATGCCTACATTATTTATAGAAACATGCACATTACACTGAACACAACCACAAATTCTGACATAAAAAAAAAAAAAATGCTGATTAAATGTACAAAACTTCAGCAGCCTCTTCAATCTAATATTTAAGGCCAGTTTTAACTACAGTATTTGTTAAGAGGATTGCTTCCACTGCTCTATGCCCAAAGAGACTCCTATGAAAGTCAGTCCTCCTTTGTAGCAGGTATAGATGTCAACTGCTGCAAAAACAACTTTCTAAACTCAAAATAAAATACACAAAACAGGGGAATCAAATCATTAAAAATAAAATCGGGATCTTTGCATCGTGCATGGGAAAAATTGGGATATGACATTTTTGCATTCAATTCAATAAATGAGGACAGTCAGTGGCACACAGACCATCATGTGTACCAATGAATGAAAATGAAATTATTTATCACTTATAGCTTTATCGACCACCCCTATTGGTAGGCATGACCCAGTGGTGGGAATGAATCATTGTTCTCTTTGGTTTCAATTATCAAGATTGCAATGATGTTTTGAACTGTTTTGAGCCAAAATAGCTACATATAAGACCATGTGCTACAGGCAGGCTTTTACCTGCTTGTGTTTAGTGTTCTTTTTTCTTTGTGCAGAACCAGGACCCATTTGGAACATGCTTGAGCAGTAGGCATGAAGGTAAAAGTCAAGCTAATGAGCAAAGAAAGTTTAGGTTGTCAGACTACAGTGGATGATCGAGGCAAAAGAGAGCGTGTTGTGTTTGGGGTTCAGGAAAGGTTGGTTGTAGAAATAGACGGAGAGCCAAATCAGAAATTCATCAAGCGAGCGAGAACTCATAATGAACTCTGGACAGCCTTTTCTGTGGCACATGGAGAGTAAGATAATACAAGCGAGAACAGCCAAGTCAAACTCAGTGCAAATAATAAAAATGTCAACATAAAATATACTTTATTCCAAAGTAATGACAGTAATGCGCAGTTTTAAAGCGAGCCATCTATTTCTCAAACCACAGCACATTGCGTAATAGACACGAACCCTTCATCAGCGACATCTGAGCCACCCACCCCGCACACGTCCGACCAGTCCGGAGTGGTCACCCTGCACTTGTACTGCGGCGCGGTTGGCAGAGATGCCAGCTGTCCAAACACTGTCCACTCGGCACAACACGGTCAAAGCTGCAGGATAATGGGGAAAGTGTGCAAACAGAGCCAGTGCTTTGTTATCGAGCAGGAAAAGCACACAGTGGACGGAAAAAAGCTTTGTTCATGTATCAGTTTAATTATGTGGAACTGTGGAAATATGAGCAGTGCTGTACAGGTCGGTACGGCATGGTTTGGTACTCGTGTTCCCATTGTGGTGTGGGACAGAGTCAACTTCTTAAACAAAAAGGTATAAATCATATTTGAAGTGAACTTTTAAGACGTGGTGAAGAAGTAAACAAATACTCAACAAATACTCATATGCAGCGGAGAACGAGGCTGGAGGTATAGCTGTATACTGCTGCTATAAGCAGTAGTTCACACTGTGTCAGTGTCAACAGTATTATCTAAATCAAACTGCTAAGCCTTAAACCTATCAGTAGTGTGACAGCTAGATGTTTGGTTGCTCATTGGCTTGAGTTTTAACTTCACACCCACTGCCCAAGCATGTTCCAATTGGTCCCATTTCCCTGAACAGAGACAAAAGAACTCTAAACAGAAGCAGGTAAAAGCCAGCCTATGGCACATGTCCTTATATGTACCTATGAACTTGACTTACAATTATATAGCATGCATGAGTAGGCTATATGGGCCACTAGAGGCCCACATGGGTTTAAAAAAGCAACCGGTTAGAGTCAACTTCAACCACAGTGGTGATGTGGGCTGAGAGATAAACACATACAGGAGAGGCTGGCACATTCTTCCAGCTCCAGACACAATTAGGACCACTATATACTCTGACCACAGGCAATCGTGGTCAGACAGCCCGACAGGACCCTGCTCCAATTGGATTCTGAGCGCGCTTTCTTGTGAGCAAACATGACACAGTGGAAGTGATGACAGAGCAGTTTAGATCAGGCAACAAAGAGGTTCATCAGTGAGTTGCCCAAGTCACACACCAGCCAGGGCAGAGACACCACTGATATGAGATATGACATAAATACTAAAAATTCTAAAAAAATATATAAATAATAAGAATGAGATGAAAATGACACAGTCATGCCACAATATTTCTTTGTTGCAATATATTCAAATATAGACCACCTTTTTCATGTTAAACAGACCACAATACATTTTTAATAGAGGAAAGGACATGTGTGTGCTGTAAGTGAGTGGGTAGACAGTAATAGTGAATGGCTCAATATTCAGCAGCTCTGTTAATACCAGTGTTTAGGCTACAGCAAGACTGCTTAAAACTGGTATGCCAGACTTTTAGAACGCAGAATAACACATGGAGAAGACAGGGTCACACACGGATTGTTTTAGAGCCTGTGCTTCCTTTTCAAAGACTGTTTAACAGAAATATACATGGCAAGGGTAGTATACATAATGCTAAAGCTACTAAGGCTACACTAAGGTTAAAATGCGAGACCTTGATCAGTGTATGATAGATTTGAAGACATAGAAAGAACAGTTCTAAACTCCAAACACTTGACAAAGTCCAAAATCATGGAGGCTTAACCTTTGGTCAAGAGTTAGCTTTGTTAATGTAGGATAAAATGATGCCGATTTTCATCCAATCACAAGAATGATGTGGACATATAAACAGTTGTGGTCTTGGCTGGACTTGATTTAAAAATTCCAAAATGTCTATGTCCAAGACCAAGCATGGCCAGGTACAAATGAGTCAGAGGTGAGACCAAGACCTTTAAAAAGTGGTTTGAGAAAAGGCTGGTCTTGATTACAACAGTAATTCTTATCTTATATCTTTTTTTCTGCTACCTAGCTGTTTCTGTAGTATATAACATAAATCCAAACTTTCTAAAATGGACATACACCATCCCAAAAAATGTTCTTAGTTTTGGAACGCAGTATTTAAAGCTGGTGGATAATCCTGGGACCACTTTCATCAGTAACAGTCTATGAAAAGCTTAATCACAGAAATATGCTGTGTCACATTTATTGAAACGGCTCGACTTGGGAGTCCAGAGCAGCCCACAGCCGAGGTTTACAACGTTCAACAGAGTAGAGAACAGCTGGTACGAGTCTGTGAGTATGAGCACTAAAAACCAAGCTGTGATGCTGAGCCCAGTCCCCGGGATAGTAATTACTGGCTCCGCAGTAATGGATAAAAACCTCTTCTTCTGGTAAAACATGTGGTATTCTCCACTTTCCAAGAGCTAATAAAGAAGCATCAGGAGAAAGATGAATCAGCAGAAGGGCCGCACAATATTAAGAAACTATGATATATGTGATATCTATATTAAATACTGCGATAATTATATCACCTGTGATATTTAAAGGTGCTTTTGACATTGAAAACTAAAACACTGACTTATGACTGAACCGAGGACTAAGCCACAGTTAAACCAAGGACTAAACCAAGGACTACACTAGGTCTATACCAGGACCCAATGAAAGACACTTTGAAAGGCAAAAGGTCTGTCACTATACAGTTGCTCGCAATACCGATATTGCGATATTAAGAGTGGGATTGCTGATATTGTGATGTAGTTATATATTGTGCAGCCCTAATCAGCAGTAATTGTCATAACTAAAACCTTATGTTTCAATTTTCAAACAAAAAATAACTTTACCTTAGTCTGTTGTCAATCCATCTTTTCCTGACAGCCCACAACAAAACCGAGGATTAAACCACAGGTAACCCAAGGGCTACATCAGAACTAAACCAGGTCTATACCAGAACTTAAGTAAGACACATTTTGATGCCATACTGAGGGCCATAAGATTACCCCAACATAAGCATTTTCTTATGATACGGATATTGTCAGTGCTGATCAAACTCTGATATATATTGTGTAACTAAACCTTATCTTTCACAATTCCAAACACCAAATAACTTTACCTCACTCTGTTGTCCATCCATCTTTCCTGGCAGTCCACAACAAACATGTGAGCGCTCCAGCTGCAATGCCTCCACCAGCTGGGACCTGCCGCAGTTTCCACTCAACTGACACGAGTAGTAAACAGCTACCTGAGGCCTGAGGAAAACTGCACTGGCTCACACAGATGCACACGTGTATCCCTGCTGCAGCTCACTGGAAACACAGACTCCATGTCCCAATGTCTGCCAAGCACTGACCCCACCTCTCTCTGCAACATCTGTTATGCACAAGAAGGCCCTTTCTCCAATATTTTTAGCCCTCCTGGCAGAAAACGTCGTGGAGGTTTTTGGTAGTCAAAGAGATGCTTTCTAACGTGAAATCCCTCCCCTTCCCTCACAGTCCGTCTGCCAGCCGTCACCGAACAGTAGCTGGATTGAATGAGGGAGGGGTCGGACACGTACAAATGTAAAAACAAATAGGCAGAAACAGAGGGATTGGTTTGTGTGTAGTAACACATGCGCATGTCCCCCTTCCCCTTGATTCCCTCTATAAATAGACTTGATATTTAGACAATGATAAGCTTTGTGTGGGAGTGTACAGAGTCTGAGGTTGGACACAGTGACCTCAAGTCTGCTGCAGATGGTCACTGAGGGCAGAGGTTTGAAGTGCCCTGAAGTGCTCAATTCAGTAAAAGAACTTGCATACAATATTCCATAAAAGGTCTATTTCATTAAAAAGTGCTTTTAGCACAGTCACCCTCTGTCTACAGGCAACAGGCCAGGTCACATTACATCCATGAAATCTGTAGATGCTGATATTCTTTAGCATGAAGTCCTTGATGTTATGGCCCAACCAGTATATTTCATTGTAAAGCATGTTACATTGGCTGCAACCAGCTATTGGATTCAGCTCAACCACAGGCAGTGACAGAGAGTATTAAATAGAGTGGGGTTTATGAAGAAAATAAAAATAGAATAGACTTTTGACAAGTTTTTAGTTGTGAGGGCGACTGATTGTAATGTTGTAACTAGGGTCAGGGGTAAGTTGAGAGCATACACTTGATTACATAGCCATCTAGCGAATTGCTATAAAAATATATTACGCAACAATACTTATGTTCTATACTCAACATTAGGAATTTAGGAAGTTCTAATCTAATCTAAACTACTTGGCCTTGTGTGTACATGTGGTGCAATTTAAAAAGTATTCATCGATGTATGGACATACGATAAAATGCTAAAATTACATCATGGACAAAGGTTTAATACAAGATCAAGGAGATGGACTGGAGTTTAGACAAAGCATAAAGCACTACCATTTTTTCTTCTTCTCATTAACGCTCATGTTGACAGGCTGACTGATAATAACAGACTACTGACCACATCTGGTGTCCACAAGCTGAGGGAGAAGCGGGTTATTCCAGCTTTAGCTGAGGAATTTACAGGCTTCGCTTGACAGTACATTTTCACTGAGAATCTGTTAAAAACTTAAAGACTCTACTCAACAGGAAGCAACAGTGTGATTATTTCTTTTTTTGTCCCATCTAAAATCATTAAATATTAAACACAGAGGTTTATCTCCTCAAAGTTGTACCCAATTTGCACTCAAATCTTTGCCCTTGTCCTGTTTTTTCTAAAAGCTGCAATGATTGGCTAACACAGACACTGCTGTAAATGACTACCATGCAGTTTGAGTCTATATTGTGAAGACAGTTGAAGAGTTAAGAGTTAGAGTGATTAGCTCCACTGCCTCAGAATCTGAGTTCAATATCTGGCCAATGACAACATTTCTGCATGAAGTCTCCATGTTCTCGCCGTTGCTCTGGCTTCCTCCCACCACCCAAAGACATGCATGTAAGATGAACTGGTAAATGTAAATTACCTATGAATAAATGTTACTATTATACGTGCTAGCCCTGCGATTAACTGGCAATTATCCAGGATGTATTCCGCCTCACATCCAAAAAAAGTCATCTGAATCTGAAGTGGCTGCGATAGACTCCAGCCTCATCTTCTCATATTAATAGAATAACATTCCATTCACAGTATTAGAAGTTCACTCCGCAGTATGCACTGAAGCTGGTAATTGTCCCATACCTAATTTAGTGTTTGCCTTCCCAAACCCCAGCCCTCCAGTATCTTACCCTGGTTGGTATCTCAGTTCCTGCATCATTTATTGGCATCAAGGCTGGTTTGTGCTAATGCCTGCGTCCAATGGGTGGGACAGGCAACAGAACACAGCCTGCCTGTTCCTGAGCTGAGGTCAGTGTACCGCCATCATCCACTTCCGTTCCCTTGGACTGCTGCAAGCTCACACACTCAAATCCACCGTATTGCTCAACTTCAACCCTCTGCCACTGTTTTTCATATTTGCTGGCTAAATACTCCATCTGTTTTGCGTCAGAACATTCCCGTGTACAGCAAAGTGGCCTCACTAAGTGGATGACATCATACAGGGTGGTGATTAAGTAATGGTTAGTTAGGAACAGACCTGAGGATAAATAACTTGTTGTGATCCCTGTTGTAGTGACTGAAAAGCATTAGAATCAGTGCTGGATAAACATTTTAAGCTTTACCAGATAACCATGGGATGTTGACAAACTACAGCAGCCCTAGAGGGTCAAACTCAAACTTCCCATTTATTTATGGAAAAGTTCCCATTTGTTTATGGTCAAAAGTCATATTCCATAGATTATCTAAGGCAAATTTAGTTTAAAACAAAATATGCACCAAAGTTTATAAACACATCTTTCTGGCCAGCCAGACCCATTTACTCACTTAGCAAAGAGGGTTTTGAACCACTCCCATTAAATCAGTCTTCACCGAAAGCAATCCAATCTGCATAATTGTAACCTTTTATCCTAAAATGGGGTGTCTTCATGTTTTGTTTCTCTTATGTGTTATACATTTTTTAACTTGCGTCAGTCTTGAAGCAGTTCTGTATATGTTTATAATAGCCTTAAATTCTGGTTTTATGTCTATCCAATAGCATTCAAAGGTACTTCAAAACCCAACTCTAATTGACAGGGCCCAGATTAATTCTTTGTATTTTCCAGGTTTTTCATGATTTTTCATGATGACTGTGTTATGAGGGAATGTGAGTCAGTCTCTTATTCAACTTCTTGGCTTAGCAGCAGAAAACAAAGCATCTTATGCATGCAAGCAGACATATGTCATCTATTGGCCAATGAACTGTTGATGGGAAATGTGTAATACCTGTCATATGATCACTACTGGAGCTCCTCAGCTTCTCTGCTCAAAGCTACAAGACTTGTTGATGCAGGAAGAAGACCATTAATTGCTTGCATTTCCTACAGAGACTTTCCCACAATGTCAAACTCGTCACCACAACTCTCCTCCCGATCTGATGAAAAAGTACGCTTATCTGCAGCAACATGAAAAATAGTTCACACAGACGAAAACCATTAAATGGATAGAGTTATCACTAAAGGAAAGGTTGTGGAGGCTGGACAATGCTATCTTGCTGTTGATGCATGGATTTCTAATTTTACTTCATGAAGCAGGATACAAGCACTGACAAGGCATCGGGGTCCAGAGCCAACAACAACTGACCAGTGTGAGATTGTCACAAGGGTCATTCATCAGTTAAGAGCCTGTTTCTTGAACTAGTATTGGGCACTATTGTTGCTGTCAAGATCACTGTAAACGAGACCCAATGACCCAAAGCAGAATGTACAAGACCAAGATCTGTAGCGATCAAGACCTACAGTTTATCTAATATTGAAAGTGGAAGTCAAGACTTAAGACAACAATTGAATGCAGGTTAAGGACACATAGGAAAACAATATAATGTTATAATGGTGAAATACAAAAAGACTCTTAAAGCAGGGTTTCATGCTCCTTTTTCTACTTGTTACACTGGCATTAGTGGTCTATTTGTATGGCAACATCAACAAAATATTCACGATTTATTTAAGGGGGAATAATGAAATAAAAGAAAATATACATTTGCAATCAATTCACTATATGAAAAAAACAATATGCCCTTACTTCAATCTTTAAAAAAGTGTTCATTTTGTTAGTGCAATAATACAGGACTATCATGAGTATCAAGTTAGATTTTTTGATTCAGGTTAGCTCATTCCTTGCTAAACTCATTCTGACAGCTGATGTTTGCTAGCGGCTAACAGCAGGGCAGAGCGCGCGCCCACCTGGAACATTCTTTCAGGAACATGACTTCAGCGACGTGAACAGAAAGTGACGGCGCGCGAACACTGTGATGGAGCGGCTTAAAGCATCATATGACCCTATTCACTGCCGGTTTTGTCCAATAAATGAACTGCGACGTATCGTGTAACTTCCCACAGAGCAAGTAAGCCCTTTTAAACTTTTTATGTAAGACGGATACAGACGAACATCAGATTTTTCGGTTGTCTCATCTATTAGGGAACAGAGCCTCAATGAGAAAAACGTCCACTACTAAAAACCTAACGTTATGACAGACCAGATTTACAAAGCTAGCTGTTAATTATATTCCCATATTAGCAAAGTGCGCAGTTACACAGGCAACATGAAAACTCAGCATCACACATGGATCCATCCTAATCCACACAGACCGCAGCTATTAAGTTACTAAGCAGTTTTTAAGCAGTGTATGACTCAAGACTCACAAAAGCAAGCCCAAACTTCCCTTTTTGGCTCATGTTTTCTGCTCTTACCTTGTTCATTTTCCCGCTTATCATTTCCACTGGTCTAAACGCTGCCCTTCATTCTCAGGAAGGCCATCAATAACATGGTTAGAACTATGAGATAACTTGTTTTCTTTAGTCCGGTCCAACCCTCTGCTTTGGGGCTGCGGGGTGGAGCTCCACGCAGCTAAAAGCATGTGGAATAGTGTTACTAGAAGCTCCAGCCCTGATTGGTCGTTTGGAGAAGGGGAGCGTAGCAATACTCTCTCCTAATTGGCTGGATTTTTAATGTTATTCAAAGTGGAACCTGGTCTTATTGAAGTGGTCTTTCCCTGACCTAAACATAGACATCTTTTATTAAAGTCGAGCAGCTTTGTAGCCATAGATATATCACAGACTGTGGTGATACATGAAGTGATATTGTGAAATAACCGCAACCATTAAATTACACTTGAGCCTGTGTTGAGCATTACATGAACTCACAAAGCCTGGATTGCCTGGAGACTTCCCTAAACCACTAGATGTCTAAGCCTGATTATGATTGAGTGAATTACAGAATGAAGAACTGTATTTTGCCCTTGTGCCCTATGGTTATCATTTTTATCATCGCATGACATCATTTTTATCTGCTTTTTTCATTAACTTGTCTGGTTTTAGTACAGTGTTTTCTTTTTTTTACATGTTTAGAGGGACACATTTGAAAAGGCCTAATCTATTATGATGCAAAAGTGATAGAGTGGGGGTATGACCAAAATATTTTTAGAGGGTATGGCAAAAAAAAATTCTCCTTATCTATGTGCGTATTAAAAGGAAAATGGCATTGTATTAGCTAGCATATAGGCTAACAATGGTTTTGGTCATTGTATGTTTGAAGAAAATGTCCTGAACCAATGTGAATGTTTGAATGGTGAGGTAAAATAAATATTGAAAAATTTCCTTTCCAGGCTTTCCAAGCTCAGCAAATTATAAAACACACATTTAAACATGAGTGTATCGTGAGCTAGTGAATCGATTTTTTTTTTTTTTTTTTTGTTATCCTCTGTCCAGACATAATGTCCTAAGATTACTTTTAATTTATACAAAAAAAAAAAAAAAAGATTGGAAATGGCAACCCAGATAAACATAAAAATTGCAGTGAGCCACCTTTGGACCCCAACCCACAGTTTGGGAAACGTTCATCTTAGATTTTTGTTAAACCTAATGCTTTAAGGTAAATCTGCTGCCTGTTAACTATACTCCCTGAAACAAGCATGTCTTTGGGAAACATCTGTATTGACCATGTTGCAGAGTAGCAGCAGCCCCTAGTGGTTAAACCTGAGACATGCACCAGATGTTTTACATTTAAAACACCTATGCTATATGCAGTGGATCATTTTTTAGCATATATGAACCCAGACTTGGAATATAAGTCTTTAGGGATTTTAAGAGGTATTATATAAAACTGGCCTGACTGAACAGATGGGGTTGCAGATTGAAATCATGGTTGTTTTGTTTTCAAAGTCCAATCCACACAGCAGTCTGGGTCGCTTGATTATAATTTAAACAGGCAGGCATGGTCTTTGTTAAACATAGCGGCCAGAATCTTTGTATTCCAGCCAAGGTCTTGTGGATGGTTGTGATTTCTATACATCAGAGGACTTATAGTCACTTGTCCTAAATCGTTAGCTCCCAAATATATCCCTATTTCAGACTTTGCTTAAACCTTGAGTCTATCTGCTGCTTCAATATTTAGATAATCTCTAAGTCACTTCCATATGTGTTCGCCTAATGTGCAGGTTAAAAGGCTAAATGTTAGATCCCACCAATCAGTGCATAATGTGAGTATAATGACGTGTGCAGTAATCCCCTCAAACAACATGTGTGGTAATGCAGCCCATTTATGTGCTCATAACTCTGGAATTTCCGGCTCATGATACAAAACCATGATGTATTAAAGGCTGTCGTATATGTCCAGTCTGATTGTATGTGCATTAAAGTACCTGTTTCTTTCAGATGGCCGAAGGACGAGAGGAAAGAGGGGAGACATGGATTTGGTGAGTAAGAAAAAGTTGTAAGGTGAAAAGGTAATAGGAGGGGCCGACAGGGGGGCAACATGCAAGACTAAGAAAATACTGAGGGACCATGAGAGACAGGAAGTGGTGCTCGGGATTGGAATGAGGGGTTGAGTCAAGGAGTGTAGGGGGGGATGGTCTTGTATGTCAAACCAAAGATGAAGAAAAAGCAGAACAGATGGGACACAAGAATTTTTAAGTGTTAATTTGTCTCATTCTAATTTGGGAGATACATTTTTCAACACAGGCTGGTAGAGTAGCCAAAATATTTATGTGCTGAAATGAGAAGAAATTTTGTTCTTTACAGTGCAAAAATACTCCACCACAGTAAGCATGAAAAATAAATGGATTCATTATCAAAAAAAAAAAAAGATAAAAGCTTTTTGGTGTTGGTAAGAGTCCTAAATGTTGAGCTACATTAAAGGGGCTCAGACGTTTTTTTTCTTTCTAGACTCAAAAGTAAAAGTTGTTAAAGGCTAACAGCTTATCCCTGGTATCTACAGTTAGCCCATGGTCCGGACCAGCAGCTTTTTATTCTGTATTGTGGTATACTGAGCAAAAAAAATAGCAGAAATATTAGAATCTGCAATGCTAAAATGGTCAAGAATGAAGGACCACAAACGCATGACAAATAAATGGATTATATATCAAAAAGAAAGTTTATTTCTGTTGGTGAGACGGGCCAAAATGTGAATATGAACTCTACTTCAAAGGGGGTTTGAAGCACAGGTGCAAGGTGCTTTAAACTTAAATAAAAACTATCCCATGCCAAACAAACATTTTTTTCTTTTTGGACTTGGCGGTTGCTAAAGGCTAACAGCTGATCTCTGGTATCCACTATTAACTCATAGCTCAGACCAGTGGCTGTTTATTTTGGAGTGTGGTAAACCGAGCCAAAGACGAAACAAAAATATTGGTCTCCGTAGTGCAAAAGAAGCCCAGAATCAAGCTAAAAAAGTGTGAAAAATAAATGGATTACACAGCAAAAAGAAAGTGTGTTAGTTTTGGTAAGACAGCACAAAATGTGGATACTTCAAAGGGGGTCTGAGACGCAGATGCAAGGTGCTTCAAACATAAACAGATGGGCAGAAATAAACTAAACTCTCTGTAGCCAAACAATAAAGCTTCAACTCAAGACTCTAATGAAAGTAAAAAGTATGTTACATTTGTGTTAAAATCTTAAGCTGCATATCTCTGTCATAAACGTGTCTTTCAGATATGCCAGGTGTGCTTTTATCCAGAAGAGAGAGAACTGGAAGAATTGGCTGGCTCTTAGAGGTAAACGAGAATGAGTGGGAACCTGGCCCAGGAGGAAATGAGTAGAGGGGGTTGTGTAGTTTGAGTAGGGATTGAGTAAAACAGCACTAAGCCCAAGTCTGATAAGGTACAGCTGTTAACAGAGCGACGCTAGGAGACAGAAAGATGCTGTTCATATTCTTCGTACCCAACTGAGATCCCTAACACATTTCCTGGACATGCTTTTTTCAGACTTGGACAAACATCAAGTCGACATTTTTGTGTTGGAGAAAAAATATTATGTGCATACTTTACTGGGAGGTGGTTCCTTTTCTTTTTTTTTTTTTTTTGTCAAGGGCGTTGCTGGGATGTGTTAGAGGATTGCAGACTTGCTGCGAGAGGATATGGTTTATGTCTTTCCCTTTTCCCTCAATCAGTTTTCACATGCGTGGCCTCTACACACAACAACAGCCATTCCCACCGTTTAAGGCCTATCATTGTCTTGAACCAGCAGGAATCTGATCCTCGACATCCACCCTCTGAGTCTAAGCTTAGGAATTTACACTTTTTCTGGTATGCTCTAATAAAAAAATGAGTGCCTCTCGATTAATTTTGCTTTCTGTTCTATTTTCGACACTGAAAGGGGGGTCTATATTTAACCCTGACCGGTCAGTGTTGTTTCCTGTGTTGGGTGTGTGTTTGCAGTGGATGCCTGTGGTTCACGGTTTTACTATTGGTCACGGCCAATATAAACTTTCTTGCTAACAAGAAATTAGAGGGAAGTTAAGACAAATACATTTAAAACCCCATAAAACCGCGCTCAAATGCCAGATTCTATATTTTCATACCATCAGCTCTACATGAATAGAAACCCATGCATAATTACATTTGCTATGGCTGATGGCAAAAAAACAATATGAGAGACTTGCATTGGCTTGACCTGTACAGTAATATGGAATAACAAGCTGTAAATAGTGCTCAACAAATTAGCTCTGATTCGTGCCATGCCCTGAAAACTGTGAGAGTCTCAATTCATGCCAAATTCCATTAATGACTCAACTTTTGGCAGTGAAATGTTTATAATGATGATTGCGAAGATTTTAAGGGAAATTGTTGTGGTCAAAACGCATCACTAGGTCTAATCAGCAAACTATTCCACGACAATCATGACGGCAGTGATGGCAGTTTCATTACTTCAATCCAAGGCTCACCTACTTTGATTTGTCCCACATGGATTCAGCCTCATTCCTCCGAGTTTGGCGCTTCTTTTTTTAAAAAGAACCATATGAACTTTAGGCAAAACAGACTGTCTGAGTCTTGCTTTGAACTGCATATTTCTGGAAACTATTTTTTAGAAATGCTGTTTAATGATGGCACAGCTACTCCATCAACTACTGAAAACGGGGGTGAGAAAAAACTTGCCAACAGTGCGGTCTGGGGACTATGCTGTGAGCATAATCACATTTGTAAATCATAACAGGCTAGAAATTATATAAGAAAGTAAAGTGATAAGAAATCTAACTTAAAACATTGGTAACACATGGTGCATTGTGTAAAATAATGTAGTATATAAAACAAAATAGAACACATCAGTCAGAACTATATTTTCAGTCCTGCCAAATTAGCACTCACTGCCTTTGTCTGTCTTGAAAAAATTAACACTCACAGACATCAGTCAAAGTAGCCATTTTGGTTCAAGTACTTTCTGATCCTGTTTCTACAACTTCTAATGGCTGACAAAGTGAACACTGCTTGAGGAGAAGCACACATATGTTTTATTTTTGAGCACACATTTTTGCATTTAGGTCAGGCATGTAAAATAATGAAAAGAAATCACCATCAGATCCATTCTTGAACAGGTGTTGCCAAAAAAGGCCTACAACTATACAACCACCTTTAAAGGCATACGTGTGCAGGCTGTGATTGGCTGAGAACTTTACACAAAAACATCAATGTGAATGTCAGCGAAAGGCAATTAACAGAATGTGATACAGACAGAGGAAAGTCCATCTGAACACCTGCGCATTGATTTAAGGGCTATATGTTTGGAAAGTAAGGAATATTCATTATGTGGCTTTTAAATTAATTTGGCTAAATCTTGCTTACTATGCCTTTAATGTTGGCAGAAAGATACACCTTTTATCCAGCTGCAAATCGCTCACAATTTTTCAAGAATGACATGAAAAATGAAAAAGTCAAACAGTACAAACTATACTAAAACATCCCTTTCCTTGTGACATAGACATAAACAAATTATGTAATTACACTGAGACCTGCATGTGGAAGTTTTGGGTGCCAAGTTTTTCCAGTAAGTGCTTGGCATCAGTCTGGTCAGGTATGTATGTAGTCTTAGTCTTAGTCATACTCCAGTCAGCTTCCTACCAATAACAGAGTTGGAGTTGTAGAGTAAGTGCATCTCACATCCCTATGCTATATGTGAAGGGCAACCAATGGAATGTGATAAACAACATGCGAAAACAAGATCCTAAAAATGACCATAAATAGATGGGACAATCTTGCATAATCAGTGGGATCCAAGCGGTTCCCACACCCATGTAGTGGGGTCAGTCTCTGGTGGATGACGCAGACCAGAGGGCTCTGTGTTCCCACGCTGCTCAGCATGTGATATGGAGTCAGTGGGACCGTGGTGCACCCGAGCAGGCACACGTCAAAACAGGCTCACACTGAACACTAGGGGGCGCGGTAGAAAAAGCACGCTCCACACAGGTACAAGTACAGGTATTCATCTGACTGAAAAGTGATCCGGGACAGAGGTCAAAGGTCAGGTCTTTTTCTCCTGATGGCACCCGGCTCTGCACCCAGCCTCTGTTTACATTATGCTAACTGGTCTAACAACACTCTCATTGTATCTGTGCAGATGTGGAGTAGCTCAGAGATGCTGTAGTCATCCATATCACCTTTAACACCCAGGCCTCAGCCCAAAACCACAACGTAAAAGATGGACAAAGAAATGTTAATGTAGTTATGATCAAATTGCACAAAGGCCACTAAAATATTTTTTCAAAAATGTGTTGTATCAAAGCATTAAAACAATCTAAACAATAAGTATCACTTTGTTAGTTAAAATGTAAGACTTTATAAGCTATCATGGATTGAAGAAAGTGATCTGGAAGTAAATCCTATAACCAAGTAATACTTTAGCCTTGTTTCTAAAGCTATAGTGTATTTGTTGCAGCTGCTAAACAGGAGCTTTCTCATTCACAATGTCTTATACATCTACCATGTGACGGAGCAGATAAAGAATTCTTTGAAGAATCTATCAGTGTTCTTGCCTTAGGTAACTATATGCAGTGCAGACACTGCTGTTGCACAACACATGACATTGACGGCCTTAGACAGAATTTTAAAAGTAGCAAAAACATTACAGTGAAAGTTGCTTATTTGAAATATGATTGAAAAACTCTGGCACCTTCTTACCCATGAACATTTGCATGCTTGTTTGATATCTTTTTTGATTTCCTATTTCTAATAACAAACCCACTGCAGCACTTATAAAGGTAAAGTACCTATAGTCAACATGTGGATCTAATAATGACCAGCTCTGTGCACTTCTGTCAACTCTGACCTTTGACCTCCAGACAGAAAAGAAGCTAAGTCACCAATAATGTAAATTTCACCCATGGCTAATTGATTTTATCCAATTTTCAAGCATAATCACTTAGGTGCCCATTAACATCATGAAATTGATGACTTATGTGGACACTTATGTTCATGTGTGTTCAGCAGACATCTGACACGACCCTTGACCTTCAAACAGGGAGATTTATGTATAAGTTCAAAGTATCAAAGCCCCACTAAACAGGGCCATTTATTATTAGCTAATAAATTTCTACTTTTACCCTGATTGCGCAAATACTCCCACAACACCAAAACAACAAACAGAAGAAATAGTCAAAAAGCTGTGCATGAACCATGCGCTCACTGTTTACATCCTTTAGATGTATGTACACATGTGTTCAGGGCATGCAGACTAACCTTTGTCAGCCTCATCCTCCCACTCTCGCACCTCTCCAGACTCCTTCTCTTCAAAGATGAGCTCCGGACCACCGGCGCCACTGGCACCTCTTCCTCTCCGCACCAGTCCGAGCCTAGGACGCAACCCATAAATGCGGACTGGTGGGCCCTCCTCCTCTCTCCGCCGCTCGCTCCTCTTCCCTCGGTCTCTGAACAGGCTGTGTCCTCCAGCTCCACTCCTGGGCAGCTGTTTTTGTCAGCTGGAAGGACGAGAGGGAGGCCCTGCCCCTTTTCCTGGCTCTAGTTCAGCCTCGATACGAGACGGAGGGAAGGATACACGCTTCTGCCCTGCCCTGTCCCCTTTCCTTTAACTTTAAAACACTCTGAGTTCTGCTCAAGTCACGTGCATTCTCTCCATTACAAACTACACGTCCAACTTTCCATATCAATCCCATCACTTACCTGTCATTTGTCCTGCTTTCCACTTACTTTTTATCCTTCAACCTTGTCTTTTTCTACCTTTCCTTTCCCCTCGCTGCACTCCCATCCCACCGTGCCATTCCCTTTCTGCTCCCTTCCCTCTTGCCTCTCGCCGTGCACTAGGTTGCCTCACTCTTACATATACAATTACCTCTCTGTTCTCTCCCCTCAGCCTTTTCTCCTCCCCAACTCCCCTCTGTTTCCTGAGCTCAGTCTCTCCTCAGCACATGCTCGGTATTGTCCACAAAACAAATAAGACACCACAACAAGTGACGGCAGAGATGAGTCAGAACCTAGGAGCCAAGCCCGGTTTATAAGGCAACAGTGTGTTTCTTGCAGCTGCTAGACAGGAGCTTTTTCATTCAGAGCAAGTTACATATGTACCATATGACAGAGCAGATGAGCTCTGTGAAGAATCTGTCTGTGTTATCTTGCCAAGAACTTAGCTATAGGCAGTGAAGAGTGCAGTATCATATCCCATTGATGAGACTTTCCAGCAGTTTTTTAAAAAGGTTCTACAAGAGAGTTAGGAGTAGGTGACTTATTCTGAGTGCACAGTTCAAGTTGCTGCTAATAGAGCCATTGAAAACATGCTTTTCTGTTTATAACATTTAACAAACTCTAAAAATATTATTGGCGCAAGTGTGTATTATCTTGTATTTACATGTATATATCTTATTATTCTATTTTTCATTAATCCACCCTCCAGAAATGAGCTACATGGTTTAGGGGTCATATATTCTCAGAACACAAGTTTGTGAAGCACAAAAACACTCAATTCTGCAATCGCTGCAGTACTCGCGGTGTGTAGCCAGCAGCCATTCACTCTCTGGGTCTCACCTATTGCGTCATTGTTTTTAATAAGGACGCCATCTTCACACTCAACATTGGAGCAGGTGCCACAACGAAAACAAAACACCTCTGTGGCTATATTCAAATGTTTTCCTACTGTGAGAATACCCTCCTCTTGTAAACAAACAATTTTGGGCAAAATGTGTTTGTCATTTAAACAGCCTCTTAGAAAAACCAACTCTGCTTTCACAACTTTCTACTGTAGAGAATAAGTTAGCTCCAATGGTATCTAATAAAACCACACTTACAAAATTCTGGACTGTTCCTTGTGTATTGTTGTAGTGTAGTGTTGGACTGTTATTATTATACTAAAGGGTGTAGCTAAAGCTAAAAAAACCAAGATAATATTAACTAGTAGTGTACATAGCTAGCGCTGGGGCTCATTGTGAAATCCTGCTGATTCCAGCTTAATGTTTAGTACTTATCAAGAGCTTGAAGAGCAGCTTTTCAAAATGCAAGTAGATTCCTTGTGCTGTTGTTTATTTCTTCTCCCTTGAGTGTTTTGGCACTACGCAACAGCTCACAAGACTTTGGAAGAGTGAGACTGTACCCCTTAAAAGGCAAATTCTTGATGCGCCTCCAAAAAAGCCCCCTCCCCTTCTTTGTGTTACAGTCCCCTTTCCCTTTGTTTTCTTCACTTTCTTCCCACTCGTTTGCCCAACCCAAAGCCAAGGCGGTCTTGTTGTTGTAGGCGCACTGCCCCAGACAGACTTCTACCAGGTGTCCTTCCTCTCCCGCACCTACAGTTTTCATTTGCAATCCTATGGTCCATCTAAAAACTAAAACATGTTCCAACTGCCCCCTCAAACATGCACGTAGGCCCCTTCAAATCAACCCTAACCTTGGCTTTGGATCCACTCTATCCATGCCATATGTTGTACTCTCAGACATGAGCTCAGGCTACAGACTGTGTTTACAATGAGCCCCCCTCCTGCTTTTACATGCCATGAAATTAACTCCTTCTAATCAACTCAGGACATGCCACAATACGACTTTTGGTTCTGCAGAGAGGGAAGGCTAAACTAAGGTTGCCCAGTGTAGGATGAGAAGGCCAAAGCCCACAATGTACTTAGATTTGACCAGTGGTTTAGTTAAAAAATGTATACAAACCAAGCCTTTATTTTGGTTATTGATTGACCAATCAGGGCGTTCCATGCATCTAGCAACAGCAATCAGTATTGGCTATTGTGTAGCAAAAGCTGGTAATCTTTGTTTAAAATGGTTAAAAGTGCACTGTGAAGAATTTTGTAGTGTACAGTTAAACAAAATAGAACAAGTGCCATGGAACCTACTGAAGATTCAAACCTGAGACAAACTGCGCACTGCTGGAGGAGAAGCACATTTATATTTCTTGCCTTAAGCCTTCTAAACAAAATGAATTTTGATTCTATGATATTAAAGCAAACAGACAGTTATGTACACTGGTAGCCAAAACATGTCTACTGGGCTACTGTAGGTGCAGAATGGAGAGGTGTGAGGAGTGGAATAGGCAATCTGCTATGTTGCCACCAGAAGCCACCCAAAACTACACACTCCGCTTCATTTTGTTCACATCAAAACAGAAAATGATCCATTTATTTTGGTCTATCTAGCATTGAGGACTGGCTCTTTAAACCACGGACAACACAACAAAAAACAAGGCCTTTTACAAGAAACAAACTAGATGGTGCTGTTTGCCCAAGTGCTAACAAGGCATTATACCTCCTCAGTGCTCAACGTTTGCCCTCTGAGATTTTTGTTGATGAACATTAATATTATGTTTGTTTTTTTCTGCTCTTGGGAAAGCTAAAGTTACATGATGTTTTCCTGTTTGGGTGTGGGTAGACATCTTGGGGTTTACATTTTAATTCAAACATACCATAGCCACTTATCAAAGTGAACTACATTCACAGAGCAAACTCACCATATTTCATTTCAACCGCAACAAACACGGCAGGAGTGAACACACTCAGACTCAAACATAATACCATATAATTTTACATTCCAGTAAAAAAAAAATAAAAAATCTTATTATTATGTGATGTTAAAGTAATGTTGGTAGAACTTTATTATCCAGCTCAGTGACAGAATGATAGCATAATATTGGGGTAATTAAGTAATACTAGTAATTACTGTCAATTATTGTATGATTCATGTAATTGCTGACATTTACAGCGTGTTATAACCATGCACCCACTACAAACTCACACCATGCCCCAATTTGCGAACTAGGCCTACTTACCTTCGTACCTAGTTATTGTCATCCTATTACCACACTATTACGAAGCTGAAATGTAATGCTCCTGTAATTTTGCCAAATAGCTATAGGCTACCAAATCTTTACCAATGACTGAAGCGAATATTAGCTTACTGTTATAAGATAACAGCGACTAAAACCTTTTGTTGGCCTATAGTAGAAAGTTTTGTATTGTCCACTCCACAGAATATCCAAGCACGTTCTGATGAAGGATAGAGGACAGTTATAGGCTACATTTTCTTCGGTTGCACAAGTGCTGCCCTGTGTGGAAGCACCTTTAAAACATTAGCAGTAGTTAAACTAGAGTCTAGCTGTTTAATATTGATTTTTTTAAAGAAACTCTTTCCATTTTAAATGATGCATTTTTGGCCTAACAACTTCAACTTTGGCCCTTCAAGGGGAAAAGTTTGGGCAGCCATAGCTTCAACAGTAAACCATACATATTTTTAAGCTTTTAAACTAAAACTAAGTAACAATTTATGGGAGTGTTCTTGACAAACGTTTTCTTTTTGGCTATACAAATTGTACTGTCAGTTGTTCATGGACTTGGCAGGATCCAGGTTTATTTTGGAGGGAACATTTCCCGAAGATGGCTCTGACTAGACAGATAGACAGAAAGGAAGGATTACAAAAGAGAACCTCTAGAGAAGAGCAGAAAAAGACAAAACAAACCAAGCCCATATATGGCTAATGGAGTAGAAATAGAAGGAATTGTAATCTTGAGGAACAAAGAGGTACAGAAATAGCATTGAGAGTGGTGATGATGTCAGGGATGACACTCACTGACTGTCTGTTGGCCTCGCTTTTGATCAGTGTTTGTATGTTCACTCAACTCCTGCACTTTGTTGCACTGCCTTTAAGAGCTCCTCACAGATTTGTACACACAGATTTGTACCATGTCCTTATCGTAAACAAGCCTCTTTACCCTGCCTCTGGCCCCTCGCTGAGTCTAAGCTTCTGTTTTTGTGGCCCAGGCTCAAAGTGCAGCCTGAGTTTACTGTGCGCGGCAATAGCCAGTGTCAAGCCACAGACCAGAGACATGTATGGCAAGGGTGTGTGCAGCGGTGCCCAATGGCAAAGAAAGGACAAGAGCACAGCTGATTAGAATATATGTGTATTTGAAGTCTTTCTGACCTCTAGTGGACAGACAGAGCCACAACATTAAAACGGTACATCCCTTGAAGGTAGACGTGTTTCAGCATCTCACAACAAATGAATACAGTCATATAAAATGCAGCATCATATTCTAATGTCTCGTATTGTAATGGTAATGCAGAGAGCCAGAATCAAGAAATTTTGTTAAGAAATTCCTGAGCTGCTTTAAACGTCTAAGAGTCTTTAAGCTCTCTGGGATTTATTGTGAGGGATTTTTGTTGCACTTACAGAGTTCGTCCAATGGGGGATACTTTAGCTGCCAATCACATGGCTAACAAAATACAAATTTATAAATACTCTTTGCTTATTTGACATATGAGAGAATTGTTTTTTTAAAGGACAAAGGGGCTGTTCACAGAAGTGAGTGGGTCAAAATGAATGTACTACAGAAATCTCAAATCATTACAAAAGTATGACAGTGCAACATACTTCAATTCCATTCTGTCCTGTTCTTATTTGCACAATTGAGTAGCGCAGTCTGAGCTCAGAGGGAACAAACTGAGCTCTGCTGGAGGAGAAGCACATTAAAACACAATATGGCATGAAGTGTTTTTGAACTATTTTTTTAATACATTTCTAAATCATCCTCTGACCATTTGTTTTTCAGAATGTCCCTGTGGGTCTAATATAGGTGCTGACCCCATGAAAGAATTTGATCTCACACAAATTACATTAAGGCTTCTAGGATTCAATCAATAGCAAAGAAATATTTTGGAAAAGGCTAATGCTATTCAGTGTATCTGTGTTGCCCTCTGATTTCCGACACATTATTTAAAAACATGTCGTGCTTTTGTAGAAATAAGTGAAAGATTACTCTGTGAGTTTGACGTCAGTTGTGACAAAGAGCACACGGTGGACACAAAAGCAGGATGCACACTGTCTGGGCCACACAGCTTCCAGATTAGTCATCATGGAAAAGAAATAAAAGATCCAGCAGGATGGAAATGAGTGTGTTAGTAAGGGAAAAGCAAAGAGAATCAGGAAACAGTACAGTGGTGCTATTCTGGACATTACCAGCTCATTAAAACAACCAGTAACTTTCCATGGGCCTGTGATTTCAATAAATCATTTAAGCTTTTTTGTCTTTCACAGAGAATGTTGGGAATCGAGAAACATGAGAGTGCGAGAAGGTTTAATATGGAGCAACTGAGCCCAGGTCGGGATATGTGTCTAGGCCTCTAAAAGGTTTGTGCTTTACCAGGTCAAATATTTTCATCCCCCTCGCTTGTTTTAATTAATTTCCGTTTAAAATAGTTTTTCTAATATTGTAAAAGTTAGGACCAGATTTTAATGTGTTAAAGGGAATGTCATTAACTTTAATGGCAGGTCCCAAGGCTTATTTCTGAATGCACAACCAGAACCTACCACCATTAGATCTTCTCGACTGTTTGTTAATTTACAGCTCTTCTAATATTACTTACTCAAGCATAACTTTGTTGGCTCACTATGTAAAATTTAATCATCTAAATAAAAACAATGTAATGATTTGCAATTCTCACAAAACCATATTTTATTCACAACTGAACAGAAACAATATATCAGGTGTCCACTGTGGGAGAGAAAAAAAGCTCTTTTGGAATTTGATGGTAGCAACACATCTATAAAAACGAAAAGACAGGGCACCAAAAAAGATACCATAACAAAGATACAAAACAATTTCAGAAAAAATGTAAAATTGCAAAGACTTTAGACAAAGACACAGTGCCGTCCGTATGTAAGAGTTAAATCTGTATCAAGCAAAGAAGTGTGAAAAGAGAAAATGGTGGCCTTTCTGGATGGTGCTCACATATGGCTTCTTCTTCAATCCACTTTGATGGTTTCTTGATTTCAAACACAGAGAATGGCCCCTCTTTCAAAGACGTGCACCTGGTTTGAGAGATACTGAGCTGTGGGGAACACTATCATTTTGTTAGAACCTTGTCAGAACCTGTCACATCACAATTTATTTTACATCACGACTTAAATATACAGGTTGTGACTCAAAGATTTTCTTTAGTGCTAAATGGATTCAACCATGCCTGATTTTGGAACATTTAATACAATTTGTATTCTTGCACAAATAATACTAGAACAACCATTAATGCAATACCAACCAACAGCTCAGCCACGAGGTCATTTTGACCCCCTGACACTCCAACATTGACATTTTCCAACTTAAATATATTGTCTATTCAACAAAACTAAACAAACAGTAGAGTTTATAGTTTATATTTTTTATTTTATTGTGGGTCAGCATTATTCATTGTTTTCTGAATGGGGTCAAAATGACTCAGTGATTTGAGTTGATAATAAATGATTGTAATTTCCCACCATTTTATTCCAGAAAGCTCAAATTTGACTAAATGGACTGTAAAGCTATTTTAGAGAAAGTCATGAAGATAATTGGGGTTTCATCCAAACAAAGTTACATTTTTTTAATGCAAAGGAGGTCACTCCCCGGAGTTCTGCAGTTAAAGTCAAGTTGGAATTATAATGTGTTAGCATAATAAAAACTCATTGTTATATATGTGAGTCAAACTTTATACAGTCTTGGTGTATTGTTGTGTAATTGCAGCCAGCTATATCCAGATTTGTTTTTTCAAGAAATTCCTGGGCTGCTCTGCATGTCTGAGTGTCTTTTAGCTTTCTTGGATTTATTTTGAGAATTTTTTGTTGCACAGAGGTTGGCCGTTGGTGGGCTGTGATGATTCTTTAAAGTGTCCACTTAGTTTGCTAATACTCTAAAATGCTGCTATACTGGGCAAAAAATGGCAAAAGGGGATATTTTAAAAGGTTGAGAAAGGTAATTTTCAACTTTCTCAACAATAACGACAAGTACTGTTACTTTTCTTGAATTTGCTATGTGCATATTCACGTGCAATTGGCTGTGGTTTTGAGGTGCCTGCTGTGAGTGAAATTCTGTATGTGCTAGACTCCGTGAAAGATTTAGTGAAAGAGGGAGTTATAAATTCTCCACATCCATTTTGGTAAGTCTGAGCCTGGTTTGAAAAGGCCCCATACTGAGGTGATTTAGACCAATTCCGAAGCTTCCCACAGTCAGTGCAGTGAGAACTCATGGGTGGAATGTAATATGAACATTTTGGGCATCTAATGGGAATCTCTTAAGTAAAAAAAAGTTACTGGAAAAATGTTTTGCAATGTGTAATGTTAGCTGAAGTGTCAGTAGTAAGAAATAGCCATGCAACCACACTGTGAGATTATTTACACTTGTTTGTGAAGTGCATGTCCTCTGCTCATTACGCTGCGGCTAAAGGAGTTTTATATGATGAGAGCTCCACCCATTGGTAGAATGGTGAAAGTGCATGGGACTTTTCCTTCAGTTCTTTGAGCGCTACACACACACACACACACACACACACACACACACACACACACACACACACACACACACACACACACACACACACACACACAAACTCAGAAAGTCAGCAGATGTATGTTTTATTTGTGCCTCTTTTGAGTTACTTATTATTTTTAACAATGTAATGCAACCTTTAAAATGTAAAATTGATATAAATCTGTCTTGTACTGTAGCCCATACTGCAAATGTACTTAGAGCTAAAACACAACCCTCATAATACATAATAGGTATTAATACCAATATAAACTATGCCTTAACGTTGCCTTCGTGTGGATAAACCTGAGAAAACATTGTAATGGTAAGGAGTGTGATTCAGAGCCCACTAGAGGGCAGTGCACACCAAGATTTCACAAAACAAATTCTTCTGAACATCTGCTCAGATCCATTCATTTGATATTTCATTCCCCTACTTCCTGTGATAATGAATTGTTTGCATTGTTTTGCACACAGCTTGCTTCTTGGCTGTTTCTTGCTCTGCTCTTTTACAATTAAATGAATGCTAATGTTTTACATTCCCAATACAAGTTTTATGTGAGTTCAGCTGTTAAACATTGCAACAGGGTTGGTAAATGGTTTTAACACTTCAACAACTAACAAATAACAAAATTCATTCTAATGGACCCCTGTTTACAACAGTATAGCTTATTCCCTTAGCCCAGAGTTGGGCAAACTACAGCCCGGGGGCCAAATAAGGCCCTCCATGAGGTTCAATCAAAGGCCATATATCTTATTGGCAAAGAAAATTTTTCTGTTTTCAAGGAATACAATATCAGCTGTCACTTTTCCACCAAGCAGGCTAATTACGCTAATTACGTACATACGCCGATTGGCATATTCTAGCAACCAGTCCATGCAAGAAAGAATGGCTCTTGGTCAGGTTCACAAATATTGCAGGTGACAGGTGAAGATGTTTATGATTAATGTAAACTGACATTCATACGTTCGCCACAACATTTATCAATTGACAACAGCTTTTATCAGTTTGCGTCAGTTTTTTTGTTAGTACTGGTAATCGTCCATATGTTTAAAGCAACTGTAAATGTACTTCCGCTCTAGAGAAATGTCTGGAAAAAAGCAAAACAAACAAACTTCAGTCTATTTTAGTATCAATGTACCAAGCAACTGCCTAAATGCAGACGTGAAATAATCAAGTCGTTACAAAATGATAAATGTCAGTCAGAAAACTTTCAACTTTATCAAATCACATGCAGTTTTATCACATCAAATTATATCAATTCACATTTGAAGCTTTGAAGATTTTTGCATTCTTTTATCAATTTATATAATATTTCATGTATAGGTTTATATGCATTTTTATCAATAAATTTTGGTTTCTTCCAGCCCTCATATACGTAAAGCAAGTCCATGATACTGAAAACCCAGGGTCAACCCCGAAGTTGGGGCAAATTGACCATTGACTATTGACGACTTAGTATGTATTAGACATACTTCATAGAGCCCCATTTCACAAATTAGCTCTTGGTTTAAATTTAGCACATTTTAAAACATGGAAAAACGTAAGTCAAAAATGTGTTGTGTTTCTGTTCAGTATTTCCAGCACAAGACAATGACACACCATTGTCACCCAGTCTGTCCAAATCCAACCGGTCCAGTTACTTGTGTTTTGCCCTCAACTCTTTACTCTAATCTCTTTAAGTTTCCGTCGGGTTGTTTAACCAGCAAAGTGTGAGAGAAGCCGATCCATGTCTAGAGAGGACAAAGTCTGTGTGAACACGAGGGTGAGGCTGAGAGACAAGGCCAAACCAAAATATAGGATTTTCTTACTATTCCCCAGATTTACAGCTAACAAGAGGCCTTAAACTCACAGAAACTCCTAAACACTTCCATCAGTGTTTTGACAACAGTGGTTCCCCCTCACATTCCTGCTGTGTATGCTGGCTCTACACCCACATGCCTTCCTATGCTTTTCATTATGAACCACCCAGAAGTTCATTTGATAGCACTTTCAGAGGACGGTACGTCTTCATATTATGCCCAGAAATTACAAACAGAAGCCCTCCCTCAGTCAAAAAAGGGGAAGTTAATGTTGTAATTCCACATCACTGTACTCTCAAAGACGTGCATTTTTTATCCTCGTGTTTTAGCAACTGCTGTCACTACAGTCATATGAACAATACTTCCCATTTATGCTTTTTTTTTTCATCGCCATAGCAACGCGCGGAAGCATGACAGGGTTGTTCATCTGGAAATTTGTACTTTTGGT
Organism: Rhyacichthys aspro; assembly: GCA_036850595.1. Classification (NCBI taxonomy): domain Eukaryota; kingdom Metazoa; phylum Chordata; class Actinopteri; order Gobiiformes; family Rhyacichthyidae; genus Rhyacichthys; species Rhyacichthys aspro. Next base: position 4,295,817 of record CM072154.1, read on the forward strand.
GTAAGTCAAAGATAAAGACAGATGGGAGTGGGTTTTTAAGACTGTGGTTGTTTTTGTGACGATGTTAGCTGTAGGATAATACCACAAGTGGAAAAAACTTCTCTAATCCTAAATATGTGTGTGGTGTAGTAGGACTTAATTACAAACAGAGATGTCATTTCAAGCCATCTGCGCCTAAGTCAACTTCAAAAAGTGCACTAGGAATAACCAAAAGTGGATGGTTGCCTTAAAGTGGAAAATTCATACTCATATTTTCCCCATTGCAGGTGTTAAAATCACATTATTACATTGGCTACATCCACATACATACTTGTTATATAAAAGAATAATACACTGTAGTACACATGTCAAACCAGGAATGTTTTATATGGCCCTGCAATGCATTTGGTTGGTACTATCTTTGGGACTTTACAAAAGGCACTGAACTATTCTGTAGTAGGGAGCAACAGGTTTTAGTTGGATTCAAACAGGTCTTAGCTGAATTTGAATTGAGGTTTTATATGGACTTTAACAGGTTGTAGTTGGATTTGAACAGGTTTTATATGGCCTTAAATAGATTTTTGTTGGATTTGGACAGGTTTTATTTGGATTTAAACAGATTTAATATGGACCTGAACAGATTTTTGTTGGATTTTAACATATTTCAGTTAGATTTGAGCCAGTTTTAGTTGGATTTGTCACAGTCTTCGGCCCCTGAAATGATTTTTATTTACTATTGTGGCCCCTCACCGCTTTGGGTTTGACACCACTGCACTATAAGAAGTACATGTCATGTGTACATTAATTTTGCTTTAAACTTAACTATCCAGGTCATTAATTATATTGTAATATGAACGTGGTAATATTTATTTATGCTGTATACACACCCACTACTCTAACACTAACACATTTTTACTTTATTGTAGGCTTAGTGATTTTAGCTATGTGTATGATAACCTCCTATGGCAGATTTCAGTTTAACAGTCTTTAATGAGGAAGCTAAGATCTTAACTGTATAAGTCTGGCGCCTGCATGTGGTGTTATTTGGCATTTCATACATAAGCATAACAGGTGACTTGTTGCTTGTAGTTTCAGCTGATGTAGCCTAAATGTTTCTACAAATTGAGCAGCTGAATACTGAGTCACTTGGTAATGTTCTCTGCCCACTCACTGACAGCACGCACACAGTCAGTAAACTCCCATTTGCCTAAATTACCTTGTGTATGCAGAATATCTAAAGCTGTTTTGTTTGTCAAAATAGTCTTACACTTTGCTTAACTTCCATCGCACGCTGCACAAAGAGGAAAAAAAAGCCCAATAAGATGCAACAAAGCTTTAAACCAAGGTAAATAATAATGTAAAGTACATTTGGACGCTGAAGTGGTAAAGAATTACAGGACTGTGAGTATGCCACATTTTATATTATTTAAACTTTGACATTTCTCAACTATTGTTTGTTTTTATATCAATGAGCAGTGATTTCTCTTAGTGTCCACAGAACAGTATTTTGTGGAGCAAGTTGTAGTGTAGACAGATACAAACATTCTTAATTCTGAATTCATTTATCTAAAAAAATGTTCGGTTGAAAAATAAATACATTTTTCAAGAAGCCAGTTCCAAATCTTCCTAGCTTTTATCTGCAAAGTTGTTCTAAGATGAAAACATATTGGCTAAAATGAACACTGTTGCTGTTGTAATGGTTGAAACACTGTTTATCAAAGGAATAAAATAGCACGGGTTTAAGCTATCACTCAAAGCCGGTTAATCTCTGTACCTTCCATGTTTGGCCAGTGCTAGGCCCCATTCAACACAAGCTAATAGACATCAACAAACACAAACAGGCTTACCTCACCAGCTCATTATTACTTGTGTAATTAGTTGCAACCTGTGTGCAACCCTAAAGATAATAAAATGTGTTGAGTGTAATGCTGTCTTTTGTAAACACACCTGTGCAATAGTAACTCCATATCCTATTTCACTCTACGGTAGACTTTCCTGCTCCTAAGACAAACAGAGTGGATGACTAACAACACGCCCCATGCTGTCCCAACGCCAGTGTGATTCTCTGTCTGCTGTGAAACATGAACTACTGTGAGTGTGATCTCTGTGTGGTTCCTGGCACTAGCGTCTCCCACATTCCTCGGCCTGGAGACGCTCGGTCAGACTCCTTCCCTGACTCTAAACTAAAGGCCTTTGAGAAAACCTAAACCCTTTTATCCCCTCTGGACAAGCCAGAAAATTGTGAAAGACCGATATTGTTTCATGTTGCATACGCCGCAAATGAGTCAGCTAAATTGCTCCAGAAATTAGACTGGACATCAGGGTATAATTGTCTGGCAGTGGGTTAACAGTGACTCGTTTGTATTGTCTGATTTACAGGAGGCAAAGTGAAGTTTTGAGATAAGTTTCTGGGGAAGGGTGTGTATGCATTATGGTCTTTTAGATTTCCACATGAGGTTAGCTACATCTTAATAGAAAACCCCACTGTGGAAAGCAAACACTGATAATTAAAGGCTGGGTCTTCTCACATTGGGCAAACTGACCAAATTGATTTAACAATAGATAAATATGACTAAGAGGGGATTAATGAGAACTATCTGACAGCACAGCAAAGAAAAAAATAACTAAACTGATTTGAAGTTGTTTGGTTAAGACTCTGGCATTCATTTAAAATGTTGTTTAAAGCTGTTGGAGTGGCCTTTTTTCAGTTGAAAGAGGGATGCCATCTGGTGGAAATTTGGGGAATTGCTTTTACTGTCTTTCTTACGTTAGTTCATCGTATAAGGTGGCATGCAGATATGAGGGTTGCTTTTTAGTTTTGAGTTCACATATCATTTTTCATTTATTAATGTAAAAAAAACAAAAAGAAAGCTTATGACAGCTCCTACAAACTATCTGTTTTCTTTTCTTTTAAGCCTGTCACACTGCAATTTATAAGTTTGTCATCTGATGCATGTCATACTGTTTAACATATGATGCTGAGAGTTTTATAAGCTACAATTCTACAATGGGTTCATGAACAACTATTATCTCGCCACTGTCACACTGTTTAAATGTTGTCGTTGCTGATGGTAAACTACTTCTTTGAGGTTTATCAAATGGTCAGATCTTCACACAGTTTGAGAAAAAAGAATGGCCTGGGGTAAATGTTGCAAAGAGGGCATGAGGTAAGTTGTTTGCATATGTTTGTTTACAATGTTTTTTAACATAATGGTAAAGTTATTCTTGTGTATTGGCTTATTCTAAGGTCTGGCCACACTTGAGAAACTGACTCTTGTCCAAGCTAAAAGGCAAAAGTGTGCCTCAGGACACAGTAGAGGTTAAGACATGGCATTCCAGTTGTGGAAAGTGCTGGTGAAATACAACTTAAACACTGTGGCTGCTGAGCTGATGTCTTTACTATGATTCCCACAGGGTCACCACTTGTTTGCCTCTCGTTCCGCTCCATGTGAAGCCATTCGAGCAAACAGCCTCATTTTAATTAACAACACTGATTATATTTTCCCCTTCTATCAGCTCTCCCACTCTTTCTTCTCATCCCAACTGTCTTTGACTCCCCTCGACACTTGGCAAGCAAACGCATCTCATGAGTCTCTCCAGAAGTCCGGCTCACGGAAATGTCAGTTCGTCTCTTATTGTGATGAAAGACATTCACAAAAAAAGGAGGAATGAGATCTTCCGTTTATAGCCTTGTATTTCGGGCCTAATACCAACCATTCCTGATAACAAACCCTGAAGCCAGATAAAACACTGTCTAGTCCAAGCTTGGTATTCTCAATATTTTTGCAGCTGATGAGAATGAGCAGAGTTTATGCATTACATCACACAGTCAAAGCCTGTGGGATTAACAAAAGTGATGTCAGTGGGAGGAACATACCCTTTTACACAAACTGACTTCATTCTCCAAACAATGACAAAACACAACTCCCTGAGACAGGTGAGCTCCTAAGACCAATTTAGCACAAATCACCAAAGAATTCAGACAAACTAATCTTGTTTAATCTAAAAAAAACAGCACAGCATCAGTCCCTCATTTTGTTGATGTTGCTCTTGTTCACAAGCCCAGGCTTTGTTAGATCATTATCTTTGGTGTTGACTGGGAAGGAACAATGATGTCTTGCCCAGATGACTTGTTTAGAGTGTTAAAAATAAACTGGACTAACTGATGTGAATAGCAACATGAACATTCTGATTTAAAAGGGCCACTACTTCATTTTATTGAACCCATTTTCTTTATTTATGTTTTTCTTTTTCCACATAAAAAAGATATATCTAGCACCAGAATAACTTAATTCATAACATAATACTTTCTCTGTTTTATCAGTAGCTGTTACTTCCTTGTTGACATCAGTGAAGCCCAATGGGAGCGGTCCTTATTCAAGAGCGAGTGTGCGATTGGCCAAAGATCTGTTATGTGCTGGAGATTTTCATCTATTAAAATTGTTCTCTTGAGGTCTTGTTTTTTTTCACAGTTTTTTTTTCTTTTTTGTCTTCTATAACTGGTGTTGCTTTATTTATTTATTTATTTATTTTATTGACTTCGCAGACAGATAAACAGATTGTTCTTTTCTCACAAGACTCTTCTTTCAATATGCTGTTAGGTGATTAAACAGTTTTTCTCTCATGCAAGAAAAAAGCATACTCTCTGAACAGGCAACAAAGAAATGACTTGGAGGTTTTTTTTTTCAAACAGTGCATTAAACCATGTATTTTTGCTGAAACACTGGTCTTCACATCTCTGTGCAGAGTTCACTGTCTGGCCTCGACTAAGCTGTTTCCATGCAGCAGCAGCCTGGCTATGAATCAAATTATATTGCTATGTTAGCTCAACTAAACGAAATTCAGTATACTACCAGTCCAGTCGGCCTATCACATTTACATGCATTTTAAAGTCCAATTGTAGTTGAACTAAAACATTCAAAAAAGAACAAAAAGATTCAAATTTATCCAGTGAGATGTAAATGTCGTGAGTAAGGAGCCCGGAGAGGACAGAGGAATGAGGAGAGATGGTGATAACTTTATGCAAACTTTGTGGCAGGATATTCCTGTCTTTCTTAAGTCTGGCCTCATTCTCAAAGGTTCTCTGTGGGCATGGAGGTGTGAGGTGGATGGAGGTAACAACAAATGTATCACAGAGGAAACAGATGGAGACCGCTCAAGCATAAATGGGACAAATTAGTGTCGTGGTGTCAACAAAACAATAAAGAGTAAAGTTCTTTTGGCTGTTGCGCCCAATTGTTGCGAGGTTTTACTGAAAAAGGTTCACCGTGTCTTCAAACAAGGGTGATATGAAAACTCAAATTTGTCCAGTGAGGTGTAAATGTAGTGAGTTACGCATCTCCCCAACATCACACGGTCTTACTCATTGTAGAATGCTCTAGTGTTTCCTTACAACTCTCCTCCATTGTCACTCCTTGTCCCAGAAGCGTTAAGAGCTTTGGGACAGCAGTAAAGGATGATACAAAAATAATAATATTAGATAAGATGAAAATCATACCCATTCAAACAGATTCTGTGGATTATATAATGGATCCACTCAAAACACCTGCAATTTTAAGCTTGTTTATTCTGGGACATTTTTCCACACACATCTAAAACCCAAAGCCAACGTCACTTATTGTAAAAATGAAGACAGTGAACAAAGCATGTGTTTCCTACTTCCATAATTATTGCATACAAAACACATTTCCTTCCTCCTTCACCTCATCATCACACATCTGCAAATGGTTTTTGAATTCTCGGTCTCAAAATGGGTCAGGTCACGTTAAACCCAAAACATACCCGCTGTCAAATCCATTTCAGCGCCCGTGTCAGGTTTTACGTCAGAGGCAGTGCAAACAGGAGGTAGTCCCTTCCCCACTCCCCTCCAAACGGGACTTTCCTTCCCTTGTTCTTATAAGGAAGCCTGGTCGTTAACTTTGACGGCCTCAAACTGATGGCCGGTACAAAGCGGGAGCTGGGACTGCTCCCTGTGGACGCACCAGATTAGGTGAAGTCAGGACAAACATTTAGGGGTCTCAGTGGCTGAAAAAACGAGGTGCTTCGTGAATGAGATCACTTCGGGAGTCTCCCTTACATAGTCACAGCTCTTTTCTGTCCAGAGGAGTTCACCACAGGAAGTCCACAAACATTGTTGGCCGTTATGTAAGAACACAGCACGTAGGCCAAGAAGAAGGTTCAGTCCTGTTCAAGAGGCTTTAAGGCAACAGCTTTGAAGCAGGTGTGAAGGATTCATAAAAGTTGTCCCCATCCAGACCTGGCATTAAAATACAGACAGAGTAATCAGATGTAATGTAATGTGTTAATACAAGGTGAGAAAGCAATAATCAGTTACATAAATATGTCACAGGAGATCTGAGACACATGTGGAAGTGGTCTGGAGTTCATAAGTTCATAAAACCCAGCGTGATGTCTTTATTTAATAGTAGGAGTGAGTCAGTAAAGTGTCCATGTAAAACATTATTTAAAAATATCATATATTATTATTATGGGTTGCTTTATGGGTTTATTGATAATTGTAAATGACACCAAAGGAAGTAAATGGTCAAATGCTGTCTTATCCAATCAGAAGCTAGTTTTGCATGTGAATTAGGACTCAAGAGGACATGTATATCCGAGGTGTGAATGCAATAAGCTGGCCACATATGTCCATATATAGAGAATCTACATATATAGAGCTCAGTTATATAAAATTGTATTAATCTGAGTCTGTCAGTATCCGCATTTGATAGTAAATCATCGTCAGTACATTTGCACTTTTTTCCCCTTTTTTAGAGCACACGAACAGCTATGGTAGCCCCTTTTCTCTTGTCTATGTGCTCAAAAAGAAAACATGAGTGTGCTTCTCCTCCAGCAGTGCTCAGTTTGTCCTCTCTGGGCACCTGTAGAAAAGGAAGTACAATGACTCTTTCTATTTTGTTCTATTGAGCTTTATATGCCCATTTAAGATTTTTATTTAGAGGTGGTAGTGGTCACTTCTACATTTTACACAATGCACTTTTGACATTTGAATAGTTCTGTGGTTAAGACCAGGCAAAATCAATCTTTTTTCTCATGTTGAGATAGTAAAACAGAAGCAAGTGTACTTTTTATGTTAGTCATCAGATATCTCAAGAAATCTCAGCATTCTTGAGGAGTAAAATAAATATTTAGTCCTTTATAATTTAAAAATGCATTGAAATTCCAGGCTCCTCAAGGCTTATTTAAACTAATCACTTATGTACCTCTGAATCACCCCATCGCTCTGTTTTTTCCCACATTAGTGCCATGATTGCACAGTTGATTATAGGCGACACTAGCGTTAACGGCTAATCCTAGAGCTAACTAAACCCATAAGTGTTATATCTTCTCTAAGCTGTAATGTCAAGGTAATCTCCCAGGCCATAAATGTTTGCAGTCCGATAAAATCCCTCTTTTACGGTGTTTTACTTCCCACATTCCTGCTCTGTATCAGCCGGATTAGTTAATTATTACATAAGCGCCTTACCTGTCCTACCGACCGCTCCCACGTCCATAAATCGCACTGACCTTTAGTAGCATTTTGCAACAGTCCGATCCCATTTGAGGCAGAGATAAAGGCCGGACCGCCTGCAGCACAGAGACGTGAAAAGCCTTTTTTGGTCATATCGGAGTAATCGCTGGCCAAATAAGCCACTTGCTGGGAAGAAGTGTGTAGTCAGCACTGAAGTGTATTGCTGCTTGACCTAAAATTGACTGGTATGCAGCAGCTTCTGAAGGCCAGCTCTGGAGATTTGGATCAAGGGCAGCAATGATTAAATGAAAGATTTATGAAGCAGTAGATGTTTTCTCTGAGAAATTTCACTTGTTCTACCTCATCTTATGTAATGTTTTGTGTCGGGAGCTGTGCAGACACAAGGGGGAGCGAAGTATTTGGAAATGAACAAGGCCCTGTAACTGTAGTGGCATATCCTCCCCTCTTATAGAAGACAAACACTTCCTGTTAGTTACTGCTTAAGGTGAAATGAGGACAACATTCTCTTGGAAGAGGAAGTGCTAAAGGAGAGGCTTACGGTGTACAGATGTGCCTCTTGTTGCTAATAATTGTTGGCAATAATAGATTTTCCTGGAGTAGTAGATTCTGGTGCGGATGTGTGTTTCTTTTGCACAGGTTTAGAGCAGTTTCTTTTAGGATGGTCTGTGTTTGTGTAATTAACTGCTGTGTGAATAAAAAACGGCTTTGGCAAATAACAACCCACAATGACATTTTGACAAGAGACTCACTGGTGACTTGAAAAACTAACAGAGAGGGCTGAGTCAACAACAGGTATTAGTTTGGAGACTTTGGTTGAAGCAGCGGAGCAACAGACACACAACAAGAGAGATTCTATACTGAACAACATGGCCCATCCCCTGCATTGGGCTTTTGAACAACAGAGAGCAGCCAGTGGACGTCTGAGATGAGTGAGCTGCAGGACAGAACGCCATAAGAACTCTTTCCAACTGCCATAAGACTAAGACAGTGATCATGACAAAGTCTGTTAATCCTTTTTTTCTTTTATTTAAAGAGATCTAACAATTGAATTTGCCCATGGGTATTAATAAAGTTGAATTTAATTGATAGAGAAGATTAGCGACTGTGTCTATATTTAGCTAATTTTTAAATATATAAAATAGAGTGGGTAGAAGATATTATTAAGTGTATGTATATTTATATAATCTACGTCTGGGGGCGGCTAATTGTACCTGTGTGGTGGGGTAATTAATAAAGTAATAAGCTTAGGGCGCAAGCTTGCTAAATCATAGATTTTTATGCTAATGTATCCCTCGGTTTTGTGCTGTTGCATTTTACTCTTTGTAATCCTGCTTACGTAATCCTGCCTCTGCCCTCAGGTCAAGACCACACACATGCTTGCACAGAGACTCTCATCCAGCAGCATAAGAATGTAAATCATACACACTTTATGAAAGAGCAGTGACACATAACTAATGCACTCTCACAAACAACTCCATCCGCTCCTGCACAGCTGCCCTGCACATGTCCACATGACTCCTCCTCTGACCGCGACAAACCCTGAGCCATATCTGTGTTTAGCAATGGGACAGTTGGACAGTGCTTTCCTGACAACATTACCATGGCAACACAGTAAACACAAGTGCAACTGGATCCCTAAATAAAACTGACCTTTGACCCCCTGAACTCAACTGACTAGATTAATCTCTGTGTTTTTCCTGGTTTTCCTCAGAAGACACCTGAAACCCCTCACAACTTTCTGTGTACACAATGATGTCAGGTGAGGGTCTTTGTCTCTGTTGACAGTGCATAGACATGTAAATAGTTTGGAGAAAATAACTTGACGCGAAGGAATGTCTGGTTGTTTTAAGGCTGAGGACTTTCACAAAGAGGCTGCATTTATTGATGTTTGTCCAAGGCTAATTTATGCTTAAACCTCTTTCAACCAACCTCTGAAGTAAAGCCCACAATGAGGCCCTCTGTGTGCAACTGCCTTATTTTGTAGTCAGCTGCCGTCCATGGGTGAAATATATTAGGGCCTATTGTTTGTGTTTTGGTGATGTGTGGGCACTACACAGGTCCATCCTGTAGTTTATTATGCACTTGTTCCAAACACTGTTCACACACTAAATTTTGTTAGCCACCCACGGAAAAACAAAATTCAAGCCAATTTGGCTTAAAGAACCGATAACCTTTAAGCTAAATGTGTTTCCTTGTAACCAAAAACACTTTGTCTTACTTTACTAGCTTGTTTGCTACGATGTACTTTTTAGCATTTATGAGGAAGTTCATGCAAGCTTTGGCGAATGTTTTGTCACTGTTTAATTTAATGACATTTCTTTCAACACTCTAAGCCACTTTTTACTATTTTCTGTTGCCTAGATTTTTGTGACCAAAAAAAAAAAGCTTGATAAATATCATTCCTATTTTTTTGTAGCACAATGTGAGCTAGCAGAAAACTGTACCGTATTTTCCGGACTAGAAATATATATTTGCCACACCCACTAAAATTTAAAAGAAATATATATTTTGTCACATATAAGCCGCACCGGACTATAAGCCGCCGATATCCAGGCTGAGAAATAAGATATTTACATAGAAAGATTTTGTACCATAAGTGTTTATTCATAGACCTGAACTGATTGTTTGTTCACAGTGCCTGTAACACGGCAGTAAAAGTGCTGATCAAACAAAACAGAAAAGTCATTGATGGTTTTATTCATCTTCCTCCTGTGCACTAAAACCAAGTTGCTTTATTTTTCTTCCTCCTGCGTACTGAAACCACTGCACCAAACCACTTACTTTTTCTTCCTCCCGTAAAGCCGAACTGCGCAACTATTAAAGCCGTTTTTTTCCCCGCGCCCAAAACCCAAAAGTCTTTTTTTTTCTTCCCCCTGGGCTTGAAACCACTGAACACCAAACCACTGTCACATTTGTTTTCCATTATGAGGGGGTGAGGGTGTCAAAATATTACCGTATTTTGCTGTTGTGCGTCTTAGGTTGCATATGCTAAGAATAAAAACTGGCGCTTTCTTGTTTGTACTGACTACCGCTGCCTCGTTTGTCTCGTTTTTGCACTTCCTGCTAGAGCGCCCCCCTGAGGGCTGAAGAAAAATTCATAGAAAAGCCGCATCTCTGTATAAGCCGCATGGTTCAAAGCGTGGGAAAAAAGTAGCGGCTTATAGTCCGGAAAATACCGTATTTGCATTGGGCCTTTGTCATGTAAAAGGAAAAGGTATAATTATGAGGCAGCATTCTGGAAACATGAGCTGCTAGCATGAGCTAACTCAGAGCAGCATTGTTCACAGCTCCAAAATGTTAAAACTCTTCAGATCTAGATGGGTTCCGAAAACACTTCAAAATGGGATACAAATGCATCAAGCTTTTTTTTTTTCTATGAAGGCACTGTTTTGGAGAAGTATTTACAAAAAATTCCAATGTTTCTTATACTATGTTGTTCTCATAAGAAAACTCATTCTCTGCATGGGCCCTTTCTCAAGTGAGGTCACCAAAAACTGCACATACCTGACGGTGACGGAAGTACCAGACTTTTTCCATTCATTTTACCAGGAGCAAACTAAAATAAGTAAATAAAACGTTTCTATACACCAACTGACTGCTTGCTTGTTTATACGGTTGATGAGATGGTCCTGGGTATTGACTGGAGGATTTGCTTATAGTGTGTATATTTTTCAAGGTTGGTGAGGGAAATCGCAGGGAAAGTAATCAATAATATATGTCTGTTAATAACCTGACAACATGATAGAGCTAGCTACAGAGATGAGTGTGTATGGAAACAAATGTATTAGCAACATGCATTGAGTTTTCCACTTCATTTCGGGGATTGAAATGGGAGCTAGAGTTGAGTTGCTGTTGTGAACTGCTCGGAGTTTCCTGGTGTTGGCCCTTGCTTCTCTCCTCTGTGTTTGACTCTACAGCACAAAACAAAGTATAAACACTTATCTTTCCGAAGTTCTTCTGAAAATACAATTCCCAAGAACAGGGAGGAGCGCTTGGACACAACCCTCGTCTTTGAATTTAACACTGTTTTAGGACAATTTTGCGCAAACATACTGCACACTGCCATTATATTTAGGCAGCATTCACAGCTGGGTTTTTCACACATTTGGTTTCACTTTCAAGACTGAGATTGCATGTGTTGTTTATGTTTTGTCAAAGCAACACTGTCATTTTTATGCAACTGTTTATTAATATGGAACCCACAACTCATTAATATATTAGCCTCACATTTGGTAATACCTCTTTTAATCACAGATTGCTCCTGGTTTTGACAGAGACTGGCCTTTGTAACTGTGGGTGGCGTCAGGGCACTAGCCAAAATCTGTCACATCGAGACAAATGGGCAAGATAAATATTTGTGAATGTGGGCCATTGTTCACACATTATGTACATGCCCAGTCTGTGAGTGAAATCTGTGACTCAGATTTCCAAATGATCTGCTACTGGCAGCAGTTTGGTCACTACATCACTACAAAAAAAAACAAAACAGTTCTCTGTTTGCTCTTTTTCTGTTCGGTCTTGTTGTGATCATGATTACATAGAAAAGTGACCTGTTCAAGACTGTCCCTGTTCTTCTGTTTAAACATGTGGCTCCCTTCTGCACTTGAATCTTTCACTGAACTTTCAACAAATGTGGACCTTAAAAGATCTTAAAATCTGCTGCGAGTACTCGGACAGAAGTTTTGTCATTTCCCCTTAAAGCAAGGGTCTAGAGACCAAGCTAACATAGCTAAAAAAAACAAAAAAACAACAGATTTTCCAAGTGCATGCTTTTGTAAAAGAGCCTGCTGAAGATGAACTCTATCCTCCTTACAGTGTCAGGAGTTTACAAAGTGTGGAAATACGTCAGTCATGTCACTCCATGGTTTTTCTTAATAATAAAGCAAGGGGGGGAAAAAGTGGAAGTTTCCACACAGCTATGGGCTATAGTTAAATTTGTTGTAATGCCTGTGCCCTTAACTAATATCCATTTATTTTTGTTGTTGTTTGTTATAGTTCACAAGGCTTAACATTTATATGTCCCAGTGTGACCCTCTTGGGCAGAAGCAATAAAAACCCCCAAAACAAATGTTGTATTCAGTAATTATGTGGGAAACCACTAAGTATGAAGTGATGATTCATTTCGGATCCAAACCCACGCTCTCTTATCTGCGTCCCATCGGAGCCCCCCCTGGATTTACTGCTCACCAGTAAAACCAGAGAGGCCTCCCGGAGTCACACCCTGCTGCTCATTCTCACTCACCGTTCACTCTCATTTAGTTTTCCCGTGGGTAAAAAGCGCCAAATGCTTTGTCAAGATAACGTTACACAGAACTTAGGGCAGAAATGAGACATGCTGGTGTTTTTGTGTGTTGCTGAACTTCCTGTCCTACATGTTGTGACTAGTAATGTCCACCTTTGGAGCTGTTTGAACGCAGATGCTCCCTTCCTGTGATGGAATTAGTTTTCTGTCATTTTAACCCCTCACATACACTATTAGCAGGATGTCATCCAGGGTTACAGCTGGAAAGAAAAATGACATCAGTGTTGATTCTATCTGCTGACAGACCTGTCTCAGTCATGTGACTTCTTTGGTTGACACAGCCATGTTGGTTGGCAGATCCGCCAACTGAGCATACAAGAAATTGTATTACAATTAAAATAGAAGCACAATTCTGCTCGGCCTTTTAAAAAACAAAATGTTTGCCGGTTCCGATTTCCAGATGTTGGAAACTTAGATAAAATAAAATGTGGGTGAAATGCTTCCTGTACATTATTGAGAATACCAAAGTTCAACTGAATTCATATTTATAGAGACACTATATGATTCTGGACAAACTTTTGCTGATCAAAACTAGGGCCAAGGACAAACCAAGGATTAAATCACTGCTAAATTAGGACTGGTTTGGTCCTACTAACACAAACTTTTTAATTGTTTTATTTGGTTGCACAATTGTTTGAATTAAGGCTCTTTTTGGACAGTTACTTAAGCAAAGAGTCACATGAAAGATGATCATGTTTTGTGCAATATGGATATTGTGATTATGAAAATTTTCCATATATCATGCAGCTATATTTTACATGTTACGTTAAAAGTTGTGGTTGCAAATTGGATTTTTTAAATGATTGTTATAGTTGACACTGAATCCCCTTTAAAAGAAATGTGAGAATACTTGGCAAGTCGCCAGGTTATTTTTTGTTTTCTTCACTATACTGTTCACTTAAAGCACTGGATATAGCATAGCTAGCCTTGCCCTCGCCAATCCAGACACGATGTACTGAGAAGCGCTCTACCGTTCTAAATAAAAAGGCAAGGGACTTTTTTAGATTCTAAACTAAAACTATAAACTATGTAACAAATATAGTTCCTAATTAAAATAGTGAAGAGTGCTTAAAGTCAGTTTCAAAAGTTTCTACACTGTGCCTTTAAAAGTTGTGTTTTCTTTGAGTAAAAAAAAAAAAAATTTGAGAAAGAATATTAATTGGACTAACTTTTTATGTTTATTTATTTTAAGTCATTGCTAGATAAGATGCCAACCAAAATAGCAAATTGGCATGAACACATGATCCAATGAGGATGACAAGGGTCTATATGATGTGAATATGCAAAAAGGCTTTGAAATTAAATTCTCTCAACACATAATGTTTGTGGAGCCCTTTGACCCTTGGGAACCACTGTGTTATTCTGACTCATTGGTTGCACTTTTTTTTTCCCTCCACAACAGCACATAGAGGATGGACCGTCAGTATAGCATCCATCTTCTTTTTACTATGTTTTTCTCATATTTTTCCTAGCCCCTGAAATAAAATAAAAAAAATCCAAGTTCTAATGCATTTCATCAATTGTTGAAACTGCTATTTCTATTTTTTTTTTTTTTAAATTAATGGTTCATGTGTAAAGCCGCGACACCTATTATACTTTTTTGTCTGTCGATTTTATTGCATCTTTTTTTTATGATTTTCTTTCACTTTTTGATAGTAGATAGTTAATGGTGAGAGGGAGGGAGCGACACTGGGCAAATGACCGAGCCAGAATCGATCCTGAGTCGCCTGAGTATGTGGTATGCGCTCTTCCAGGTGAGCCACTGAGGCATCCTTTTTAGTGCATCTTTATTGCTCGATGGATATTAAATAATTTAGTGACATTTATGATTCTGATCTAGGAAGACTAGCTCCCACTTTGCAGAAACGTATGGAGATCCAGGTAAAGACAGTGTCTAACAAGACCTAGCTTGCATGGGTTTGTTTGATGATACAATATATAATCACCTGTTAATGTCTATTCTTTCACAATAGGATAAGTCATAATTGGTGTTTCATGTAAAAACACTGGGTGGTAGAGGTATGAGAGGCTGATGTTGTAGATGAAAATGGGTGGCGCTGCGTTTGTGGTCTTCAGGAGCTGTGTTTATTGCCACTTACGGCTGCACCACATTCCATATGGCTCACTGCACACTCAACATATATGTGTAATTAAAGCATATGTATTTGTAACTGGTAGGGATTTTATTTGACTGTTTGTGCAGTAAAGGCAAAGGCCATGACGTAAAGATGCAGTATACATTTAATGATCGCAATGTGAATTCACACACTAACTAGCACCAGCGAATGTCTACAGTCAAAGCGTTGTCTGTAAACCAAAGTCAATCCTATGTGAACATCATAATTGTGGTTTATTCTGTGTATGTTGGTACTGGCTCCTGTATTCTGATTGGCTGCATGTCTGTCCAGTTACATTCAGAGGTAATTAAATCTGCATCCATTTGTTCCGCTTACTGGAGATCAAACTTCAATCAACAGGCACCAAACTAATTCTTTATATAGATCAGAACAAGAATTAGGATGGCTGGCAAGGCTAACACTTCTTCTTTTTAGAGCATGTGAATAGCTATGGAAGCCCTGTAGGGACATGCTGATGGTGGCTTCATTTTTTCCTGTACAAAACTAAAAACAAAATCAACACAAACAGAATGACAGTTTTGTCTGATGTGCTCCATTTGTTCAACTGTAGACTACTTCTATCACTGACCACAGTATGGATGTTGTAATCGTTGACCTGTTGCCCTGGAATGTGATCAAGTTACTTATTTAAGGAATGCTGTGGTTAATATAAACTCCTTTAGACCCCGAAAAAGGTTAAACAGAATATTTCATGAAAAAAAGTCTGAGTTCGACTACGTGTGTTGAGCTCAACTTTGAGAAGCCATCCAGCAGGAACAGACTGGATCCAGAGAGTCCCTTGTATTTTTAGCAGCGGTTAGCGGTAATCATCCCACTCTTTTTGGGTAGCTACAGTTGCAACTTTCTGGTCTCAGAGTCCTTTTGGTTGGTTCCCATAGAAACCAGACAAATGAGTCACTCGACAAGTTCAGCCAATCCGGCGCTTAGGTTGTCACTTTCCCCACGCAACAGGAATGGAAAAATGAATTCGGGGGCAGAAACAGTGGCTGGGGTAGATGGCATTCAGCCCAGTTTTGGTCTTACTTAATCTGTCCTCTGAACCGTCACCTACTCTTTCACTTCTCTGGCTTTTTCTCCCGCTTTTCTCACACTCTCTTGTACTTTGTCCGCCTCCTGACAGTCTCCAGTGTGTGCAACGCTGAGCAAATTTGCACAGTGGCAGCTCAGATAGTGGGTAGTGTACTGTAACTGTTGATTAACTGAATAAACTGTGAGCAAAAAGATTGATTTTGTGTTCCCCCGAGTAAGACCTCAGCAAACTGGACCTCTGTTTATTCGCTGGTTACTTTAGAGACTTGATGCTGTTTAGACTTGCTGCGATGGTGAGCGGCGATAACAATTGCTTCCTGTGGGCCGCCCAAATGTGTTTTTGGAATTGTGAGCCTGTTCAGAAACTATTCAGACTTAAACAGTGTAACTTCTATGATACTGTCTAGTCCACTTTTTTTCTACCCCATAAAAGCTTGTGGTGTGACCTTAGATGGGTTCAGAATGGGTTGTAAAAGCTGAAAAGCAATTTATCCACATAGTGTAGTAGTGTGTGATGTTAAATAAATACATACATCTTTAGTAAATGGCCACCATTTCCACAAAGAAAGGTGTGTCTTGGTCCTTACCGCTCATAGCACATATTAACTTTGTACCACAATCACTTTGCT
The DNA here is from genome assembly GCA_036850595.1 of Rhyacichthys aspro. Lineage (NCBI taxonomy): Eukaryota > Metazoa > Chordata > Actinopteri > Gobiiformes > Rhyacichthyidae > Rhyacichthys > Rhyacichthys aspro. The sequence continues at coordinate 4,312,386 of CM072154.1, forward strand.
TAGTGAGCTCCGAAAATGAGGGCTGCACATCATTTGCATTGTCAATACGAAAATTTGTCACGCTATTCTTTACAACCTGAAACTTGCAAAAACACTATGCAAAAACCAAAAATCACACATGTATATTGAGTCATATTAAGTCTGTTATTTGTCTTAGATCCGTGGTATCAAACTCAAAGTGGTGAGGGGCCACAATAGTAATTTTGAATGTGAGATTTCATCTTTATTTGAGTCTTCCAAAAATGATCTTTAACATTACTTTCCTCTTTGATTTGAACAGGTTTTATATGGATTTCAACAGGTTTTAGTTGGATCTGAACAGGTTTTAGATGGATTTCAACATGTTTTAGTTGGATCTAAACAGGCTTTAGTTGGAACTGAACAGGTTTCAGATGGATTTGAACAGGTTTAAGTTGGATTTAAGCAGGTTTTAGTTGGATTTGAACAGGTTTTAGTTAAATTTCAACAGATTTTAGATGTGTTTGAGCAGGTTTTAGATAAATTTCAACAGTAATTGGATAGGCTTTGGATGATTTTGGGCAGATTTTATTTATCTTTGTAGTCTAAGCTCCAGCAAAAAGCAAATCCACATCTAACCTTTACAAATCCAGCTAAAACCTTTTCCAAACCATCTAAAACCTAGTGCCAAAAATATCACCTACCTAAGGTTTTGAAGGGCCACAGAAAACATTACAAAGGGCCGCAATTGGCCCCTGGGCCTTGAGTTTGACGTGTGTGTCATAGACCTTGAATTCCTTTCAAAATGTTGCATTTATAGGTTTCTAAAGTTCTGAGAGGCCCTATTCTAGAAATGCTCACATACATTTTTACAGTGCACACCCACCATTACAAGGTGATATTATGAGGTGCACTTCTTCTACTCGTTTACTGACTTTTCCACACTCACCACACCCTTCTCCTTCTCGCTCTAGTGACCTCCCCCTCTTCTCGTCCCACTGGGAGGAGGCCCAGCCGGTGGGGAGCACTGGTCCACTGACACACCACACCCGACAGATGTGTAGACCCTGAGAGTGATGGATGACTCACGGCTTATCTGAGCCTCTGTTAACTGCTCAGAAAAAAGACATAGAGTTAACCTTTGACCTCAATCTTTGTCAGTTTAGAGGAAATTCCCTCTTATCTGTCATGTATTTTTGCCTCATTTTGATTAAAAACCTTTGACACTTCTGTAATCCTGCCAATAGAAAAAAGCTTGGATTTCTACACTCGGCATGATGCAATCAGCTTGCAACACTTACTATGTGAAGTGTATCTGTAACACAATGAAAGATTTCATTTTTGGAGCATTACAACATCCCCTTGTGTCGTTGGCTGCAGACACCCAAGGACAAAGCAGAACCCATGGGTGGCACTGGAATAATCATGTTACCACCACCACAAGAGATTATAGGATAAGAGTAAAGAATTTGGTGCCAGGAAGGGTTTTCTGTTTCGGGCAGAACTCCAGGATTTCATTGTTGAAGCTGTGAGGAAGTCAACTGTATTGTCTCTGAACTCAAGTAGCAGCCAGTATTTAAGAATTCATTATAAGACTGACCATAGACATTACTCCCATTTAATTAGTATTAGAAATGATTTATGGAAGCAAACATTTTCACCAAAAAAAAAAACAAAACAGCTTTCACTCTCTAATAAACTCAGATCACCACATTAGCTTTATGTATTTTCTGAAACCAGTGACAATATTCATGAAAAACAGCAGCAAAATATAATCATAATAATGGATTAATAATGGATCAAATGATCATCTAAACTGAAAGCTGGCTCCAAGAAACCTGTCTTCTATTGCCTTCGTAATGTCATCAAATAAATACTGTATGTTGGACATTCTTCACAAATACAAAAGATAGGTGTAGGATTAGTGGGTCTCCTGAAGAATCATTTTCTGCTACAATTACATCCTCACCCCTTTTAACTTTTTACAGTTTGGATTTTTCCTGATGTTTATGGCACATATCTGTCTGTAAAGTGGCTCAACAAAGTGACTCCACCCTGACCTCGACTGTCTGTTGCACAGTAAAGTTTCTGTAGAGCTTACCTTGGGGCCCAGTGACTGAGGAATTACAGGTATGCAGCAAAGATATCCACAACGCCTTTCATATTTTTATCTATCCCTCATCTATCTAATCTCTCAAGCTTCTCTGTGCTGCTTCTTTTCAACAAGGCCAAGACCTGAAACAACACAAAGGCCGGGTCTATCAGAAGGGGAAAATTTCTACTGCTCTCTGTAGTCCTTATATTGGGAAATGGTGTCTGTTCACCATTTTGGTTCTTTACCAAAAGTTACAAAACATCTCAAATCAAGTGGGTTTTCATAACTACTGGAATCTCACAAAAAAGTGTGGTATCTGACTTTCTGTATGATGCTGAGGTTAATAGAGCTGTTGTTGTTAGTGTTTTCTGTGTGATTTGGATCTGGTAACTCCACTATTAAAAAACTTTGTGATAAAATACTGTGAAACGGCGACAGTAAATTCCATAAAAGCAGATTGATATCTTGCAGTAACTGTACGCTATAGTTAAGTATCTAAAATTTTAAAGTTTCTTTTACGGATAGAATATGTTGAAAATACCTAAATAACAAATAAATAAACTTTAACATCACATACAAGTAATTGCTGTGATTATGATGGTACTATATAAACAAGATATTTACTATGAAATTGCTAAAAAAAAAAAATACAATTGCAAAATGTATTTACTATAATGGCTTTCATAAAGTTCCTTAATTTTTAAAGCAAAAACTGGCAACCACAACTACCAATTGTTTTTGTTTTTTGTTTTGTTTTTTTATCGTAAATTTGACCTACCATTAGCATTAGCACTTTGTAACACAGGCATTTCCTTCTGTTTAGTTTAATGTAACTGTGGTTTATGGTTTAAGTGCATGGCATATGGATTAAGCGACCAAAGTCCCCATGGGGATAATAAAGGGAAAATGACTGATTACTTATTACTACTATACATTACTTTTTCTTCCTAGCCAGCCAGCCAGTTTTTTGTTTTTGTTTTTCGTTGTTTTTTACCATAACTTTGACACTATACACGATATAACGGGCACAAACTACTGTTAGATAAGAAAAGGCTACCATCCAGAGGCATTTTTCCTTCTCTTTGGTTGAGTTTCACTTGTCGTTCATGTGAAAATTATCTTAGTTCTGAAAAATGATACTCAGGAAATGTCTCCCCTTTTTTTTCCAAGTTAATGGGAAACAGCTAGCATCAACGTAGAACTGCATTAGTGAACCTTACATGCATTTTGCACACCATTAATATTTTTTGAGCCTGCTGTTGGCCAGTAATACTGTTACTGAAACTGACTTTTACAACTATGCCTTGTGGACAGTGATGTGACTAATATACAGTTACAGTAAATGCGGTACACGGAATTGCACTTTCACATTTTATGCACTTTGTATTTCAGTGCCAAGTATGAATGACTTTCTAATCTTATCTCGTTATTTATTACAATGGCAGTAACGTAATAAGCAATGCAAAATTACACTTATTAGGAAAAGATTACTAGCTTGAGAAACCCCTTTTACAATCTGACACAATGATGAATTGTGGCGTCTTGTGATAAACAGCACATTGATTTTAAATGTTAACAATGTTCCGTCTTTCCATACTGCAGTAAAAATTCCCAGCCATTTCCCAGACTACGCTATTATCAGTTTATGAATGGCTTTTTAACATTTCACAATGCTTGGTGAGACCAAAACCATGAAAGATCAGCCTGAGTCAAATATCACCCCTGGAACTAGCTGTGTTTCCAATGAAAGCAAACTTTACAAAATGCTGCTGGCAAGTTTTTTATATATAAGAAACATTTTTTTCTGCAGTTTGTTTGTCTAAAGATCTATTATGATATGCCATCCACATGATGCAACTTTGAAATTAGGCAGTGGGGATCATACTACAGCAGTAGGACCCCACATCTCTGTTTTAAAAAGTGCATGCAACTGATGTTTTCCTCAAAATATTGTTACTGTACACACTTCTCAAAGGTGTTCCTAGATAATTTTCTCGGAAAATGGAAACAGCTGTTGATGTTCATTGAACTTAATGCATGGGGTATGTAGTTATTGATTAAATCTGATGGCAAAAGTGCAGATAGCAATTCCATACTTATAACTGCTTTTTAGAGCATGTGAATGGTATGGTAGCCCTACAGGGACATGCTGTTGTACATGAGCAAACCCCGGAGAAATAGGTCTAATTGTGATTTCACTTAAAAAAAAAAGAAAATTAATTGATCTAGTTAATAAATAGCATAAATCTTTAGCTTTCATGTGCTCAAAAAGGAACATGAGTGTGCTTCTCCTCCAGCAGTGTTCAGTTTGTCCTCGCTGGGCACATGTAGAAACAGAAACAGAAAGTAACAGAACTAAAATGGTTCTATGGAGCTTTTTTTGTCTATTTTCCCAAGACAGACAAATGCTAAGAGTGCTATTAGTATATGATTACACTATTGAAAACATCAGGCATGTGTTTCATTTGTTTCCGAAATATGCTACAACATTTCATTGTTATCCTCATTTTTAAATGACGAAAAACAAGTGATATGTTACTGTTTTCATGAATAATTTCTATCCAAAAATTCTATCAGTTTATTGAAATACAGCTAGTGAATAAGACTCTAAAGCCGGACTAAAGTCCCCCGTGCTTGTGTTACCCTGTTTGAGGACATGGCATGAGAACTTAGGATTGGGACTGTGATTGAAAAGGCTAATGAACTGCAGGTCACAATGTGCATTTCCCAGAAGTCGGAGGAATTTCCTGAGCTGACTGTAGACGGGGGCGTGTGGGAGCACCGTGGCATGAAGCCAGACAGGGATTTTGTGTGTTGTCCAAGCTAAATGTAACCCACAATCAGAAGAGAAATACAATCACAAATAGTACACAGCTTTGTGTTTCAGCTTTTATTGTTTGGCAGTTTTGCTCATGTTGACATTTTAGTTAACTAGCTTTTCACTGGATTTGACGTCTTTGCTTTCTGACACCACTTTGCCGTCCACCAGGGTCTGAGTAACTGTCACCACTTTGGTCTGCACCTTCTTTGGGTCCACCGCATCTTCAAGTCTAAAAGCAAGAGAGTGACTGACATTAGAGAACACACGTCTACAACAACCAGCAAGACTATTGGTGCAATTGAAATAAAGGCTCCTAAAGTTCTGTACTGGGTTGCCTGTTATACTATTTTGTACCACTAGAGAAAGCACTGTAGCACTCAAACGAACTTCAAATGCCTTGGTAATATTTTTAGTTCAGTATTCTGATTGGTTGACACTTCAGGATTATATGGTATTTCCTTAAAAACATATAATACATAACTTATGTATAACTTATATTGTATGCCCTACCTGTGTTTGAATAATAGATGTTGTTTTAGGCCTTAGGTAAGATATTATTTTTGGACAATGCATTTAAAAGGCCATTGAAGTCTGTCTTTTTGTTCCTCCAAATTAGGAAAGTGCTGACTATTATACTATACATCTTTTAAAACAATATAAGGCACCACTGTGTTTTTGATGTTTAATATTCTGGAATATCCTAAAAATATAATTGTAAAGTTTATTACACTTATGATGGTGCACCTATAGAGATACCAGCAAAAGGTCTCAGAAAGTGGTGTTCTGGGAAGGCTGTTATGCCACTTTCTGCCACTAGATGGAGTCATGGACTATATTCTTGCACACTACCAACGGTGATAATCAGGAGAATATTTTTGATTTTATATTTGGTTCTTTAGCCGTGAACAATAGTACCAGTGATCATAGGCACATAAGAGGGAGACAGAAAAGGAAATTGACATGAGCTAAATAGACCCAAGTTGCTCTGGTTATGAGTTACAGACACTACCGAATGAGCTTTGTAAAACAAAGTTACAACAGCACATTGTCTCTTCTGAAGTGAGCCTGGGCTTCCATTGAGTTGTTTTCCATATCACATTTGCATGAGCTCATTTGAATTAAAGCTAATTTGCACAAACTGCAGACAAAGCTTAACGTGTCTTCTTCCAGGACAGAGGTCGGACAAAAGCCATGACCTTTGGGTATTGATACTCACTTCATCACGTCTCCTCCGTCCAGCAGCCGTCTGTACTCTGCGATCTCAGCCTCCAGCTTCACCTTGATGTTGAGCAGGTGCTCGTACTCTCTGGAGTTCTGTTGGATGTCGGTGCGGATCTGACTGACCTCCTCCTGTAGCCTCAGGATGATAGCATTGTACTTCTCTACCTCCATGTTGTAGCGCATTTCAATGTCACGCAGGGTGGCCTCCAGTGACGCTTTCTGCAACATGAGAATGTTTTAATGATAATGCTTTCTGACTTCGTAAAGCAAACATCCATTCACATTTATTAGACAATTAAAAAATACAAAAACAACTTAAGCCATTTTCTAATCATGAACCTTTTGTATTTGATGTGACACTGTTTCTGCTTAATAAAAACAGACCAACGCATAACTTTTTCCTGACCATACCTGAACTAACTAAAACTAAAGTCAGCGTATGAAGAGTCAATGCTCATGGCTCATGGTTCATGGATCTTGCTAAAAAGCTTTCATGAATTTGTTACTTAGCCTAATATGGATTCATTTAGGCACCATCGTAATGTCTATGTCTAAAATGGTGTGTGTTTTGTTGCTTGTGATGCATGTGCTAATCCTGTTTCACATCTAGAGACTTGTACCTCATAGCCGTTAGCCTCATTGTTTAAAGAAATACATCGAACGCCCAACCGCTTATGCTAATGTTCTCTACCCACTCACTGACTGTACACCCATGTAGTCAGTTTGTTGCTATTTGAAATCATTTTCTTCTTTGGAGCATTTGCAATTTTTGGAGACTTTATGCGCTAAAAAGGTCTATTGGACAAGTAAAGCCAGTTTGTCAGTATTGTTGTAAATTCATCTCACGAGACTGAGGGCAGACTGCAGATCAATGTCCAAGGCCTGATATCTCCTCCTGGTTTCACTCAACACAGTTGTTGATTCCTTCAAAGCCGTTGAGCTCTCGGTCACTTGAACCTGGACTTCGGTAATCTAGAATCATAAACAGATACATGATTAACAGTGGACTTATAAAGCATTAGATTGTATTTGTCTGGTATTTCATGCCGCACCATTTGTTCGCCCCAGACTTTAAGCTCCTCCCGGTTCTTCAGGACGATCCTCTCATACTTGGCCCTCATTTCCTCCATGATCTTGGCCAGGTCCTGTCCTTTAGGAGCGTCCACATCCACGTGCACACTTCCTTGCACGATCTGGGCCCGCAGCTCGGCAACATCCTGTTCAGAGAGGAAATGGTCGGGGAGTGATTTCCTGTTTGGGGTTAGTGAGGTTATCCTGTGTTAAACGCTTAAGGAACAAACAAATAGCAATCGTGAGGATATTTACTGTTCATCTTTCTCCAATGGACAGCCTATTGATGATTCTAGTAATTGATGATAAATGATATTTATAGAACCTTCACATAAACAAAAACAGCTGTTGATGCAGCTTTAGCAATACGTATGCTAATATTATCAGGCAGATCTCAGTGTAAGCCGATGTAGCCTAAATGCTCGTATATATAAAACAGGTACATTTCGGGCCACAGTGATGGTCCCACTCACTAACAGCACATGCTTAGTCACTTTTTGTTGCTATTTGCCAATCATTTTTGTTCAAGCAAAAATAACGATTTTTTTTTTTTTAAGGCTAATACCCTTTTTTCTTTCAAAAATGTATTGTGGTCATAATAATGCTGATGGTTTTGCGAGTCCTGAGATGAATTGAGAGAAAATAGGTGCTGCTTACTGTCTCGTGGTTCTTCTTCAGGTTGATCAGTTCTTCCTTCAGAGCCTCGATGTCGCTCTCCAGGTGCAGGCGAATAACGTTGGTGTCGTCCAGGAGCTTCCTGAGTCTCGCCACGTCGCCCTCCACAGTTTGACGCATGGACAGCTCGTACTCCATTCTACAATCAGGCACAAAAACCATTCAAGTTAAGTTTATACCAAGTGGATTAGTTTGTGTATGTGTTTGTTCTGGAAAGTCAAACTTACTTGACTCGGAAGTCGTCTGACGCCAAACGGGCATTGTCCAGAGAGATGGCCAGATGTGCGTTGCCCTTGATCATGTCATAGATCTGCAAGAATGTACTCATTTTAGTTGTTTGTTTAAGCTAGTGATAAGCAAATCTGACAGTGAGCAGTTTGGGATTTGATTTGATTTGAGTTTCATGGCTCAGTTATCTTCACTTTCAGAAAAATACTTGGTAAATTTGCAGTAACACACATTTGGCAGAGTGCAGTAACTGTCAGTTGCAATGTTCTGAATGCTTTCACTGCTACTAGCCTGAGTGAGTTTGATCTAAAAGTGCTACGGATGTGAATCATACTCTGCATAGAGAAAACTTTTCCTGGAATCATGCCCTATTTTATCCGATGATAAATTAGAACTCAGCAAATAGCCTTTTTGCATGTTCAGTTTTTCCAACAATGGCGCAACTAATTGGGTATATTGAATTTGCCTCTACAGTAACCATTTAGATTTTTATTAGCTTTGGTATGGAAAGATATTGCCCTTGATTACTGTTGTGGCTAACTAGCAAAAACTGTGCCAAATGACTCAGTCACTTACTCTTTTACAAAACACAAGTGCCATTATAATTTTAATGAATTGAGCATGTCAAAACAATTTACTGTGATATAACACTATTTATCATAAAATGCAAGGCAGGCTGTCTTGTTTAATACCATCTATCATAGTCCTGTATAGAAAGATAAGACTGCAAGCAATAAATGTTGCAAAACCACTCTGTCCCTGACACTTTGGATTGAGGTGATAAGATAAAACTTTTATTCCATTGCTTTATGATATTTATAGAGTAGAATCCGGTGATTCACATTTTCTTTTTCTGATTTTCTACCATTTTAAGTGAAGTAGTGTTGATGTATTAGTGCACTCACCTTGGCCCTGAGTTCTGCGATGATGGCGTGGTACTTGCCGTAGTCTCTCCCCTCCAGCGGGCCCCTCTTCTCGATGGCCTCCCTGATCTTGATCTCCAGTTGGCTGTTGGCCTTCTCCAGGTTCCTCACCATCTCCAGATAGTTGGCCAGCCTGTCGTTCAGGTGCTGCATGGCGATCTTCTCATTCCCGATGGCCAAGTTTGCGGTGTTAGAACCTGCGGACTGGTATTCGTAGCTACCGGCCAGACCGCTACCGAAGCGGGTGCCATAGGTGGCGGTGGAGATCTTGGTGCCATAGCCCCCTGCACCTCCGCTCACACTGTGGGCGTAGTTCCCCACCGGGCCGGAGTAGGCGTATTGGCCAGACAGTTGTCGTTTAATGAGGGGCTCCATTGTTGAATGGTGCTGAGATCGAAGTGGTTTGTCCCGGTGCAGAGGGCTTAGTGAGCCAACAGTGAAGGACCGAGCAGAGTGCTGGGGTCTTATATACACTCCTGCCGCACCTTATATGTTCATAATAGATTTTTACCTTTGGCATGATTACCTAGACTTTGTCCTCCATGAATGTGTCAAAGAGAAGGGTGTGTTGCCATTATATAGTGATAACATGAAGTTAATGAGTATATCTTTACTAGCCGTCATTTTAAAAGAAAGTCAATGGCACGTAGTAAAAATGAAACCTAAATGTGTTGTGACTGGGTGTGGTATCTGTCAAATATTTTTAATCTGCTATAAAGTTGATATCTTATGGCACATTAGAATTTGATGACAGTTTATTACAGCAGAAATTATTAAAAACTTTATCTCGATTTTCGAAAGTTGGTTAAACCTGTTCTTGTGAAAGGTGTTCTCTGGAAGGTGTTCCAAAAACCCAAAAAAGAGTGATTGCTGAATGCCTCAGAACACTAATTAAACTTGTGTGTGTAATGTGATACCCTAATAATATGTAATCATTAAAAATGTATATATACAGTACAGTGCAAAGGTTTTAGGCAGGTGCGGTTATAAGAAGTAAACTGTAAAGTATGTTTATTTGAATTAGTTTAAAAAATTCAAAGTGAAATAACAGAAGACATTTCTAAATCAAATCAATATTTGGTGTGACTTTGCCTCAAACAGCAACAGTTTTAGCAGTTCCACTGTCTCAGATTTAGAAGGAACTGGACAGTTTCTGTTTAAACATTTGGAGAATCCCAGACAAAACCAGGTCAAACTGGACTAAACCAGACCATCACATTTCAGAAGGAACTTAAGGTTAAACTTGACCATGTAATCCCAGCTAGAACCAGGCCAGACTCTATGATGTTTGGATCAGGGTTACACCATCACTCCTTGTTACTTCTTGTTCTGGGATCTCTCTAAAAATGGAAGGTGTTCGTGTCTTTGCTTACTTTTCCATTTTGTAAATTGATGAAAAAAAATGATGATTGAAAAAAAAAAAAAAGCCCCAACATTTAAATATTATATTGTTGACAGCATTCCTACTTTACTGCATATTTTCACACATGACTGATCAATGGTGACATTTTAAAGTAGTGCAATATAAGTTGCACAATATCAGGAAAAAAAAAGATTTAATGCTCTGTTTGGACAACAATTTTGAGGTGAAGAGTAAATGTGCATCACATAGAAGGCCATAATGTTATTGCGACACAAGTCGGTCTTTACGATATGGATGTTGCAATAACAATAATGTGGCAATAATGATAATGATGACAATTTTACACTGACTTTTTGTTTAATTTGTTTTTGTTTAATTTGTTCTATGATGTGATAACTCAATTCAAGACAACAGAACACAACGTATTAAAGACAATGGACTTTAATGAAAACTTATAACAATATAACAGGAAGATTCAACTGAACAGATCAAAAACCAATAACAATGGAAAATAGTTTTGCAATTTGTTTAATGGCCAATAAATTCAAATAATTCCTTTTAAAAAGTTCACCAATTTTTTGGTAAACGTATGCAGCTCACACACATAAAAAAAACATGGACATGATGAAGATGGAATAAATAAAAGATGATTAGGTTTTCTCTGCTCCAGTTGTATGTTACTTATGTTGCTGTTAGTGTTGCATGACTGAAAAAGTGCCTATTGGGAAACAAGCAGACATTTAGCCAATCGTAGATAGCGTTGCGTTCAGGATGTGTGTCAGGGGGCCTGGAGTTTTAAACGTTTTTGGTCTCTGTGCTGGAAGAGACCACTTTGCCATCCACCAGGGTCTGTGTGACTGTCATCACTTTGGTCTTCACTGTCTTCTCTTGCAGGGCGTCCTGGAGGCTAAACAGGAAGAGAGACCAGACATTAGCAAAACATCAGACACCATAACATGTCCAGATAATATTGATTGTTTATGGTTACGTGAGGCTAAGCTAGCTCTTTAACCACACTCATTCTCAAGCATGGGATGAGAAAGTGGTAAATGGTCAGCCATCCTAATTAATTTCTATGCCATGCAAAGAATGCGTCTGTGGATTTGAAATCCATGGGGAAGTGCCAGAGGACTCCGGGCACTACTGGATAGCCATGCAACTGATCGGTGTTAAACAGAAAAATGCATAAACATGAAATAATTTTAGGCCACAATTGATCAGTCCAACTTATATAATAAATAAGTGACCCCTGTGTTCATATTAAGCATCCATCTACAGACTTACATAAATAGTGCCATGTAAACAATTCAAACAAGTTAATTTCATGAATGGCCAAGGAGAAATTCAATTGTTAGGTCTCTTCAAATAAATGAAAAAGCAGATTAATTGATTCAGAGTTCATTTTCACAGACTGATTGATTGCACAGTCTTATTGCAGTCGGAAAGAATACGTTTTTGCGGCGTTCCTTCCTGCAGCTCACTGATCTCAGACGTCCACCGGCTGCTCTCTGTTGTTCAAAAGCCCAAAGCAGGCGATGGTCCATGTTGTTCAGTATAACATCCGTCCTGTTGACTACTTCAACCGGAGTCTCCAAACTAAAACCAACCCTCTATTTGTTTTTTGAGACACCTCTGGTTTATTTTCTGAAACTGCCCCAACAGGCTGCAGCATCCAAAAAGTGAATAGGTGTATGGTGCCTCAAGTCAATGACCATGTCTTTAGTTTTGGATGTGATTAGAATGAGACGGTTTCTTGGATCCAAATAAAGTGTATAAAGTGAAAAGGAAGGGAGCAAGAGCAGTACCTTGAGGAGCCTCTGTGCTACGAATAACAGTCTCTGAGACACTGTTCCTCAGCCTTACATAAAGTGGTCTACCTGCCAGATAATGTGTCATCCAAGTGATAAACCCCCCTACTCCTAAGTTTTGGGTAAGAATAGTTGGTCTGATGGTGTTCAACTTGGCTACCTACTTTAGGTACTGGTGCTATGCAGGTTTTTTTCTACAGAGTATGGACCCTACCTAACTAAACATGAGGTTAAAGAGCTAACAATTACCAGTGCTAACCTAAAGGATGATTTTACGGAAGCCAAATATAGAGCACACATATGTGGTGTTTTTTGGGGGTTTTTTTTTGCACACTGCCAATATCTCACATCATTAATACCGTTTTGATTGTATCTAATAAGAATAATCACAGAGACAAATAATCATTGTTTTTCCTTTATCACAAAACACATTGATATGCATATTGATGTTGTTTTTTGAAAAGTATTAATGAGGTCCAGACAAGGGCGACCTGGAAGACAAGATAGCTAGAGGTAGCATTCTGAGTGTTGAAAACATGGACAGTTTACAGCTTTACAGCTACATTTCATTGGTGAAAATGTTTGGTTCTTGTTCTTGCACTTTGTCTTCTACACTTTATTCACCGTTTCAGCTCCAACTATGGTGTATGCATGCAGTAGCAATTTGACTTTCCGCAGCATTATCTGGGTGTGTTTGGTTACGGCTCACATTTCCGTGTATTTTCGGTTCCGTTTTTTCTCAAATTTGCTCTAAATTCTCACCTGAAGTCCTCTCCGTCCAGCAGCCGCCTGTACGTCGCGATCTCGGCCTCCAGCTTCATCTTGGTGTTGAGCAGGGCCTCGTAGTCTTGTGTCTGCAGCTGGATGTTGTTGCGCAGCTGTGTGAGCTCCGCCTCCAGGTTCAGGATGATGCCATTCAGGGACTCGATCTCCATGTTGTAGCGCATTTCAGTGTCCCTCAGTGTTCCTTCCAGAGAGGCTTTCTGTGGCACAGATACCCAGGTTAAAAAGATTTAGCAACTGTAAACTGCATTTGTAACCAGATTTGTTTGTCAGCTCACAAGGTTAGGTTTGTTGTCAGTGTTGAATTTTATTGTGCATTGTTCCCTGTTGCTTCTTTGGGTACAAGTAAAATGCAATGCTCACAATGAACTGGTTAAACATCTACTAAGGACATCACCCGACTCTGTGCTGACAGCTCCATAGCAACAGGTTAGCCAAGTGTTAAAGCTTATGTCAACAAAAGTCAGTGAGAGTGAGCTGAAGTGAGAGTGCTGAGTTAGGCTTCGCACGAGGCCGAGGAAAGCCTTGTTGTGGGAAATGAAGTGTTTGCTGACAGCGTTTCTCACCAGGTTTCTCTGCGATTCAAGCTCGATTTCCAACGTTTGGATCTGTCTGCGAAGGTCGTTCACCTCAGTCTGGGCACCCTTCAGGGCCTCTGTGTTGTGCGCCACCTGACTCTGCACCTCTGTAATCTGAAAACAAAGACATCGAATGAGAATGAATGAGAAGGTTTTTTTTTGTTACGTTAAAGCAAAACGCAAAACGGTAAAACATACAACTATAGTCCAACATTTACCTGGGATTCATGCCATGCTTTCAGCTCGTCTTGGTTTTTCTTCGCCATCTTCTCGTACTTGTCCCTTATCTCTGCCATGATCTGGGACAGGTCCTGACCTTTGGGAGCGTCAACGTCGACGTGGACTCCTGATTGGGCGATCTGTTTACGCAGCTCCCTCACCTCCTAAAATTACAGAACAGGTTTGGTCAGTAGGGGTAGAGGGCTAGATATGTCCTGCTGCCAAATTTGTGACATTAAAGCAATGCTAAGTCACTTTTGAGGATTAGCACCCACTACAACAACTGCTGCAAACTCAAATACAAGCCTCTTCAGGGATTACCCACGCCAAGCAGCAATGTGCCAACTTAGTGGGACCATGCCTATGAATATCTTCTCAAAATAAAAGTCAAGTCTTTAATTTTGGTGCCAATAAGTTGTGATCTGCCTCTTTTTAAGTTAGAGGTTCATTTAAACCTCTGTAAATGACCCCAACATCCAGCTTTTTTTTCCCTCAGTAAACAAATGGTTTCCTATGGCTTATGGGTTTGGATTAGAGTAGTCATTTGAATTCTGTGGCGTTAAGCTATTGCCAAATTGGAATTGGGAACCATTTTATCATGAGGCTAGCCACTGAATTCACATAAAGATAGTTCAAATAGCTCCAGTAACCTCATTCTTCCACCTCTAATTTTCTTGTGTGTTTTGCAGTCTCTTCTCCAGAGTACACATTGTTTTCACAGTTGATTAAAGATGAAGGCAAATATTTAGTGAGTACATCTTTAAGGTGTGGCTGTTTACTGAGTACTGTGTTTACAGTGCTGCTTTTGTTTGATGCTTGGAGCACAATTTGTTCAGGTGGCTGCTAAAAAGGTCAGTTGTGAATCGTCAGCACAAACTTTTCCTGTAAACACGGGAGTGAGTGGCGTATTTACGTTTTCGTGGTTCTTCTTGAGGTGGATCAGCTCCTCCTTCAGGCCTTCGATCTCGCTCTCCAGGTTCATGCGGGTCATGTTGGTGTCGTCGATCAACTTCCTCAGACCAACGATGTCGGCCTCCACAGACTGACGGATGGCCAGCTCCGACTCGTATCTGAACACAACACAGAGGTCATGAGAATGATCAACATCTAGAGTATTTCTCATAAGTACTGTGTTAGCATGATAGACATAGGTTATGAAATTATTTTAAAGGTCACCTATTTGGCTTTTTATCAATTTGAGTATGACAGATAGCTTTTGGGTCATATAAAAAGTCATGAATTCCAAAGCTACAGCCTTGTGGAATTTTTTTTTCCATAGCTAGTTACAATGGATTTGGGATTCTCAATGGTGTCTTAGTGTAAAGTAATAAACAAGGTATCCCTCAAACCAAAATAAGAGATAACTTTAAAGGTCACTGTATTTTTTTTTACTTAAACCTGCAGTGCACAGCTGTTGTTTTTCTTTTAACTGAAGGTCAGATGAGAATGTTGAGTGTGCCAGCAAACTTTGGCAAGTCACAAGGGCATGTGAACACTGTGGACTGCCCCCATTTGAATAAGAGATCCCCCAATTGGCTGTTCGTCTACACAGCTTGTAAACACTGAATCAATGGCGTCAGAGATTTAAATGCTCTCAGTAAATAAAAAAAGGTTTATGGGTGTCACCACATTAAAGATTCTCTGTGGACCAATCACATTTACAGAGAGATGTACAGAGACCCATCAGAGCACTGGTCTTTAAAGGGACAATGACTAAAATATGGTTGTTGTTTTTTTGTTAGGGAACATGCAGTGCATTTGAAAATAATCTTAAAAAAAAAAAGCAGAGTAGGTAAATAGGCATAAAGATTGATGTGCTGTGGGGACAATGTCAAGACGGCTTTTTTATTTTATTTTTTTCAGTAACACTTATGTAACTTTTAGGTTTTCAGCTGCTAAAGAACTGTAAAGTATTGAAATGTACTTTTCACCACTTTACGTGTGTTTTTCATTAGTACAGCTAATGCCCAAATCCCTGATCACTAATCCCTACATCCATCTGTCTTTGTCTTGACAATAAGCCCATTACACCACGCCAAACTCTCCAAAGACTAAGAGCTCAAGGTGATCATTTACAAAAGTGAGTCAAATGAGCGTGGCTTTACGATGATGACACTATGCATTCATCCTTCCGCCCTTTCGGCATTAGGCTGGGTGTGTGCCCGCAGCTGTCTGGCTTATATGTTTACAGTCTCGGAGGTGCAGTGGGCGGGACTTACTTCACTCTGAAGTCATCTGCAGCCAGGCGAGCGTTGTCGATGTTCAGGACCAGGCGGGCATTATCAGTGGTGGCATCAAACACCTAAGGGTTGGAAAAAACAAAGATGTTATAGAAAATAAGACTTAACATATATTAAAAATGGTCCTGTAGTATAAATGGGGGCAGTGCAGAAGCTTCCTAAAGCAAATGGTAACTATTTGTTTTTGAGATAAGAGCCTGGATGGGAACACATATCCAGGTGACAAAGTCCAACAACCAATCGGAACATGCCAGGTGACTGCTGCAGAACAGGATCTGTGGTGTCTGCAGGTTGGAGGCAGGTGATTTGCATCATGCTGGTGGATGTGCTCTCTGTAGGCTGGGTCATGTGAGTGTGTTTGCATGGCTTAGTTGACTTTGTGAGGTCTGGACTGGTTTGGGAGTTGCTGTGTGTACTCTCCCATGGGGGTTTGGAAATGTAGGGGCACCACTTGAGTCAGTTTTGAGTCACACAGAAAGAGAAATTATAGCACTTTTGACCTCAAGAATGTTTGGACAGCCGCAGTTCCCTCTGCAGTAAAATACACAGATCTGTCCTTGCGTAATATTTGATAAACCTCCATATTGTGCCTATGGCTTTGGTGTCCTTGTCTGTGATGCTGCTCTGTAGAAAAGATACTTTCTTGGAGCAAAATGTTGAGCTGAAATACATTTTCCATTTGCTACAGCAGACATTTTGTCATTCAGTGAGGTCACATGAATCAAACCATCATGACTGAAATGTTCCACTGGGAAAGTGTCTCTGACTTAAATTACAGAAAAGAAAAAAAAAGGAAATGAAAAAATGAAGTGCCAGATGTTTCACTTGTCTTTAAATTTCTGTTCATCCTTTGCAACCAAACCCTGGATGAAAGATTTTCTGGACTGATTGGACATAGTTTGAGATGTTGTAATATGGCAATGTAACATTAGTTCAAATCCTTTTCTCTATTATGTAACCCACAGTAGTCCTCACTGCTCTGTAGTAGCAGTATTGCCTAGCCCATGTTTGTCTTTCACTGGACAAAGAGGAAAAAGCCTGTTAGAGGTTTGATGTATATCTCTGTTGGTTGACCTTTTTTTGTCCCTTGTTTTTTTGTGTTTGTCTGAGTGGACCATCATTTCCCAACATTCCTCCCCATACTGTTTCCGGTGAAGCCCCGGGCCCCCTGCCCATAAAGCCTTGTGCATTGTGCCAAAGACCAGCAGGGACCCAGTGTTAGTTACAACCAGTCATTACGTCACACCTCAACTGAATATTACTGGATTTGCTTCATTGTTAATAATACAAACTATTGCTCTATGGTTTATACTGTGTACACTTGTATATAGCTAAAAGAGAATAGAATCTGTCCAAGTCCACTGTTAATACTACAGACTCTATTCTGTTAATGTCCATTCTACTTACTCAGTTTCCTCTGGTGTTAATACTACAAATGTCAAACTCAATTCCTAAGGTAAAACTCTATTCGGATTACTGTTACTAGTCACTCTATTTGCACTGCTAAAACTGATCACCATATATTGAATTGTATGCTACACTGTGCTCTGGCAAACAACTGTGAATAGTTTTATGTGCAGTTACTTACATTAGATATACTATATCTTGCTGCAATTTTTTTTAAGTTGAGCCAAAGCAACAAAATTGCGTTATGTGTGACTTGCTGTATTGCTGAATGACAATAAAGTACAAGTGTTAATCACCAGGTTAAGATTCTATTGTGACATAACAACACTGGTTCATTATCACAAAGTTTTAAGTATTATATCTCACTAACATCTGTCCTTTCAACTTCCTAGTCACATGGTTTAGTCTCACCACTAATGACCCAGCTCTGACGCCCCCTCCCCTTACCCTCCCCTCACCTTCTTCCTCAGGTCGTCCAGAATGGCCTGGTACTTGCTGTAGTCTCTGAAGTCCGGTCCGCTCTTGGCCAGGGCCTCCTTGATCTTGATCTCCAGCTGCTGGTTGGCCTGCTCCAGGTTCCTCACCGTCTCCAGGTAGTTGGCCAGACGGTCGTTGAGGTTCTGCATGGCGAACTTCTCGTTGCCCATGATGTCGGCGCTGTTCCCGCTCACCTGCACGCCGCTGGAGAAGCCCCCCATCCCGGATCCGGCTGCGGACCCCATGGAGGACCTGAGGCTGCTGGAGGAGCTGACGCTGATGCGAGCCCCTCCGGCACCTCCGTGGATGGTTGGGGCCCTGTAGACGGGGGCAGCGGAGCGGGTGATGGAGATGCCACCCGGTCGGCTGCTGCTGCTGGAGGAGTGAATGGAGTAAGTGGTCTGCTTGGAAGTTTTCATTTTGCTGAGACTCTGAGAGACTGAGAGCAGAGAGAGGCACAGGCAGAAACTGGAGCTCACACACACAAGGCAGGAGGACCGGGGAAACCACTAAACTATATAAACCATGGGCCCCGGGTCCGCCCCTCTGACCACTCCCCCTTCAGTCACCTCCCACTTTTCCACCGGTCTCAACCGCAGCACTGCACTCACTGACTGCTTTGTCCTGACAAACCAATGAGGTAGGAGATTTTTGGAAAAGATAGTCACTTAGTAAAGTTCTAATCTGCAGAGTTTGGAGTCTTGGACTTTTTTATAGGTATGACAAAGCTCAACTATGTCCTTTTGTTAACGTTTTCAGTTAAATACATAAAAATATCAACAGACAACTTGATCTCTTTAATGAAATGTCTGAAGAAACTACTTTACTACATTAAATGTCAATATACCAATGTATAGCTTATCTAAATAATCCAATTCTAAGACTATTTTCATTTTAGTAGTTCATGGGAGACAGCTGAGGCCATGTGAATGAGTTAGTTACAGTTTAGAACTTGAAAGAGTCTCAGAACTAGTGCAATTTAACCACTGGTTAAAAAAGTCAAAGAATGTACATGCCACTAAATAGAAGAAGATAAGAGGCAGCCTGGTGAAGTGGGACCAGGTAATTGTGAAAATAGGATGTTTAACTATGATTAAACTAGTGTTTGCCAACGAAATAGATTTTGTGTTTCGCTACAAAAACTCCAGAAGCATGTTCAGTCCTTGTGAAATAATGAAAAGCAGCTGGTCACAACAAAATAAAACAACAGTAAAGAAGAACAAAACAAGACATGAAGGAACCAAAAATACAGAACAAATATTCAAAACAAAATGAGGATCAATTATGACACCATACAATTTCCAATATAATTGATCTGGCATTTTGAAATGTAGGTCCCCCAAAATATTCAAATTTATTGCAGCTCTATCTTTCTGCAATCCAAACTGATTCATGGAAGTAAACTACATGGAAGTATAAGAAATGGGTCCGATAAAATTATTTGTTTTGGCAAAGCAACATCTGGTTAAGGTCAGCAAAACATAACCCTGTTGGATGTAACACAGAAAACAGCCAATTGAGAAATCTCTAACTAAATTTAAATAAATAAATAAATTTGTTGTTAACATAACATCTCTTGCACCTTTAAATTCTCATAAACACTTCTGACCCAAATAATTCTTAAAGTGTCTAAACGTAACGATAAAGAAAGTCAGATTTAAAGGTGTCTGGTGACTAAGTCTTGTGTTTTATTAATGAGAACTAAATTTTCAAAGAGTGGTTTGACAAAATGAAAATAGATGCACAAAATAGATATATAAGCTGAATAAACAAAAGAAACAACTCATCATAACATTCAGAAATCCTCCGACTCCTCACCCTTAAAAACAACACCCCCCTTTCTACACAGAATGTGATTGAGACACGTCGTGGTCTGATGTCTGTATTACTCAACCCATTTTATCATTAGTCAGGATGAGTGCGTGGGATCAGCTCATGTCTCACCTGTTGTCTACTGAGCTCATTCATTTCAATTGCACAGTGTAATCTCCATAAGCCCTTCAGACAGTGATGTTGCCACATCTAATAAGTCTCATTGTGTCAAATATGCTTTGTACCATTCCACAGCGTCCAATTGTCTTTACGACCTAATCACACGTTTAGGATGTCACCCCTTTAGCTATTGCTATAAAGAAATACTGCAGCGTCGGCAAAACAGGTGATCCGTATTGTTGTTCATGTTTTAGAATAGTGATTAATGTATATGGTTTTGTTTTGTGGTGCCAGATGTCAAGTACAGTGTGTCTCTGGTACGTAGCCGGACATGTGTCTGCTGGGCCCACTCCCAGAAAGGATACGGCCAAACAAAGGAACAATCACGTAGCAAAAATGTAAGAAAGGAACAATAACACTCTCCAGAGCCCCCCTGCAGGTTGAGGACATTCCACACTCAAGGCCTTTAGAGCTGTTTTATATTGGAAAAACACCTTATCTGTCAAATGTAGCTTTATACTGTTTCTAAATTTGTGGATATGTAGACTGTTTCCCTTCAAAATAAAAATGTAAGTACCATATTTACCCCGGTCTTGACCTCAGTATCTTTTAGGCAAGTATGAAGCAAAAGAGACGTTTTATGTGGCATATTATTAAACTCTGGGTAGATGACTAAAATAGCAATTTTATGATTGATTTTATTTTCTCAGACATCTTTAATCTAAATTGCCCTCAGTGAATGAATGTGTCTAAATGTCAGCCCTGCAGCTATCTGGCCATTGTCCAGGGTGTACCCCACCCAAACCAGGGACAGGCTCCAGTCACCTGTGGCCCCTAACAGAACTAGGTGGAAGAAGAGGAATGCATTACTATTATTTTGTATATTGTTTTAATTTGGAAGAGAGAAGTAGCATATTTGAATTCTTTGGGACAGCTATCCACAGATCAACTCCTTAGTTTGATAAACACTTTCTCTTCATGTTCGTCCTTATTTTTATATATTTTTTTAAATACTTCTGAGTTCATAAGTAGTGTCTTGATGCATAAACATGGCCTGTATGGTTTGAAGGCCTTTAAACATATGTTTTACAGCATTCAATTTTACTAATTCATAAAAATGTAATGTTTTTAGATTAATAAACCGTGAATGTGTAAAGATTCTTGTTGCCTTTATAGTGTGATGTTGGCTAGCTGATATTGTGTAACTGGTGCTATAAGCGGAGTGTGGAGCGTAGAAGTCTCATATTCCACTTCCATTGTTAGGGTGTTAGGGGTAGTATTTTGTGCATACCTTGCCTTGAAATAGATGTATTATCAATACTTGTCACAACAAAGGAGTCGCTCCCCCTTTGTCCAGCAGCTTTGTGTGGCAGACAGAGATTTCGGTTATATTGCTCTCTCATGCATTCCACCCACCCCCGCTGCTCAGGACAGTCACCCAGACTTACATCCTGACACTACAATTATAAATTCCTGACATTCTCCGGACAATAGATTCATGTAGAGACACAAATGTCAGGATCCTGCTGTAGGCTATGGGATTCTACTGACACCCCCAGAGGACATGTATTTTTCTCTATTTGCACACATTAGGGATGACTCTGGTTAAAACTCACTTTTCCCTGAAGTTGTGATGGGATGGTAAGTGTTCTCATAAGCGTTACCAATTTGAGAGACAGTTACAAAGACAGTGAAGGGATCATGAAAAATAAAAATGACTGCTTGTTTACGAGTTTGGCATTTAGAGGTACATTTCAGTTTTCCTGTTGTCTAGAGCCCCGTTCAGGCTCATCCTCCCAGGTTTTTCATGTTTATTTTTCAGGAAGGAACCAGCAACAGGATATTAAAGTATCAGGAGCTTCAGATTAATCCAAACAACTCTGCATTTCTCTGGTACCTCTGGTCAGAGAGCCGGCACAAACCGGATGGCAGTAGTGGATTCACATGAGACCGTCTCATAAAAAAATATAATTGAAAGAACTTAATTGTAAGCTCTTGGGCAATTGGTTCCACGCAATATCTGATGTTATGCATGGGGTACAGCCAACTTAGTAGATGTACTAGCTGGCTCTTGCTCATGTTAAGGAGGTAGATAAGAAAGTTTCAGTTTTCATAAACAGTGATTGAGAAAAAAGAGACAGGCTATCACAGGACAGACAAAACATACTGGTGCAGATAAGGGTGAGGTTTTAAACTCATTCAAGTGGAACATAAATAGATATTTGGCCCCAGTGTTAGGGATTTTAATATCCTGTTGCTAACACAATGGGACATACACTGTATTGTAGTCTGTCAAATTAGCACCAATGCCTGCTCTTACAAAGACACATCAGGGAGCGGTTAACAACCTAAAATTAGAACTTATAAAAGTTAAAAGTTAGCAGTTGCCTTTTTCTGAGAGTGAAAACGTTCCAACACACGCTATAGGTCTGTACTGTATCCTGTTTCTCTAATCCATCTACAAACAGAACTGATAAAACATCACTTTATGGTTTTGGAGCATATGTGTGAGGGAAAGAGCAACTGGCCACAGGGTGCTTCATTTCAAAGACTTGTTACACAATGAAGCCACCAGGTTTGGTGCATATGTGCCTTTTACTGAGGGCTCTGAGTAGGCCTTAACTATGTCTGGTAATTCAATCAAGCTCTTGAGCTCTAGATGTTGTCATCTTATTTACAGTATGTTCCCCTTTTTCTTCCAAAAGACAGTTCTTATGTGATGTGAGTTTCACCTATCCCAGTATTAAATTATTGTCATGGAGATATTATAAAAGTCTCATTGGTCTGTAACTAATACTGCATTCTGTCTCATATGTGTCATCAACATGGTGGCTAAGTATAGTATATAATTCATTTGTGTACTGTACAATGACTCTTTAGCTGCAGTTTATATAATGCAGACTGAAGGAATCAGCTGGAGGGATTGTCTCTCAGCTGGCCTGGCAGCATCTCAATATTACGCCCAAAGAGCTGAAGGAAGTGTCTGGGGAGGTCTGGGGTTCCTTGCTTTGACTGAACCAGAACCCAGAACCCGGCCTGAGATAAGTTGAAGAAAACTGATCTATGTATAACCAGTTGACACAAACGTATGAGTGAACTGTACTTGCTAGAAAAGCTGTTGTTTACTTTTAGTCGGGTATTTAACCCTTGACCTTAGCTAAAACTATGTTTGAACATTTTATAGCATTTAGCTTTGAAATCCAGCCACAAGAAATCACAATCCAGTGTACACTTGTACTGGTCCCAAGCCCAGATAAATGGAGAGGGTTGTGTCAGGAAGGGCATATGTAACACTAAATATGCCAATCATAATAATAATTCAGTGTGGCGAACCTAAAGGGAAAATTAAATCTCACTCTCTTTTATGCTGTGTTAAACACTATTATGTATCATTTCAGTAGACACTACTATGTCTACAGAATGACTGGACTTTTCAAGTTAAAAAACACTGAAAGTGAACTCCATTTTTGGAAACTTGGAATATAATTATATATACAGTATCTAGTAAGTCCATAAAAACTCTAGCGTTACGATGCTCAGTCACAACTTCTTTTTGACACAGTGCAGTAGATGGTAATTCATACAGCTAAAATGTTTAATAGCTCAAACTGCCTGAAAGCTGAATTAATTTGAAAGTTTACCGACCTGTGCTTCACAGTATCTTTTCAGGTTTACTGTCAGTTGGCCGGTCCTGTCACATATCTTACCAAATGTTACCACAATCCCTCCAGTGACTAATATTTCAAATGCTGCCTGCCATTCTGTGTCATTTCCATTAAACAAATGACTGCATATTGATGGAGATTAATGTCTGGGTTCAATGACACTAATAGTTTTAGAGGCTTATTTTCTTACAGATTTTGGCAGGCGGCAACTGTGGCCCAGTGTCAAGAATCTCCCTGATAAGTATCACTTTTATTACAATGATCTGGTTTCAAATCCCCGCTGCGTTCTGATCTCTATGAGGGAGAACAGGCAGTACTTCAGATACAATATGAACTTTATTTTCGAAGCAACAAGTTTGACTTGTTTTCCAGGAGTGCTAATGTTTTCTCAGCTGGGTTCACTGCACGGCTTTTTTGTAAACTATAATGAATGCCAGGAAATAGAATAGAACATCAAAAACTAAATGGGGAGCGCCAACATGCAGACTATGGATTTGCTCAGTAATTTCTGGATTTTTTCTTGAACTACATTTAGATAACATAAATCTATTGCAAACATATGCTAATGCTTCACTATCCTTACCTGTATAAACATTCTGACGGATGTTTGGGTGTTCATAATGTCACCTGTGTTCACCTGTGAGAGGACTGTTCCCACAGCTACACTTCAGCCAGCCCTGATCTTCAAAGAAAAACCTGACACCATAAACAGAGAGAACAAAAATGCTTTTGGTGCATTCTGTGTTTGTACTTACCTGTTGTCAAGGTAAAGACTCATCAAAGCACATACCAGACCAGTGCCCCAACAGAAGGTGACAGAAAGTGGTGAACTTCCAGAAACCAAAGTAGACCCACACCAGACACTAGACAAGGAAAAAACAAAAATAAACAAAGATAAACTGTGATAAAAATGCATTTGAATTGATACTCTGACCTATTAAAGTTCAAAATGCAATTTTTTCTGTTCCCAACAAAGGCAAAATCACACATCATTAAATTGGCGGGTGTACGTCGCACGGTGACAGAGGATCAAAGGTCGCCCATCTCACAATCATACGACAAATAATCGCTACAACAAACAACTGACAGTTTCAGAAATTTAATTCAACCATCTTGTTTCAACCTATATGAAATAACTAGTACGACCTACTTTTGTTGCGGTTAGCTAGATAGATATACCAACAAATCTGTTCTAAGATCTCTGTGTGCTCTCTGTGTGACACAAAGCAGTTTTACATTTGTCACCTTTATCACCATTCCTTTATATCACACCGTATGTGACCTAAGTTTATCCTGACTACAGACCTGTGACTTCACCCTTTGACATAGGATCCCTCTCCACTCAACTGCATCTTTGAACCCCCATTTGACATGGTATCCTTCCTGTAAATTAAGGAAGCCTTACTCCTTTAATCATCAGCGCGCTTGGTGCACAGACCCTCCTAAAGACACTTGTTGCTGTGGACAACCATCACAGCGGTAGAAAATGGCTGTATTTCGTTCTAAACACTAAGTAAATGGAAGGTCTTGACAAATATTTGCGCGAATTCAAGGACATTTATTGTCCTTAAATTTTCCTTTATTGTCCTTTGAGTTTCACTAATGAGTTTATAATTTGAAAGCATCTTTATGATACATTACACACACGGACCTCTACTATATCCAGTTTTATCCCTTTTGCTTGCATCATAGCATAACATGAATTTTAGTGTCCTGCTGGCGCGAATCACTGAGTCAGTTATAAATAGTACATTTTCTGTGTGAAAGGTATCTGTCACCAGTTTCTGTTTGGACAGATTACTGGTTTCAAAGGTTATATTTATTCAGTATTTGAGCTAATGTTGTCACAGACGACTTTATACTGTGTTCACATGCAACACAGCCCAATTATCAACATGGGCTCTTTTACTGAAATAAAACAGATGCACTGGACTAGGATTTTGTTGAAAGTGTAGAGTCCTTGTTTGACCGGACCCTCCTTTCTCTGTTGTGACCTTTGGGGGTAAGAACACCCACCAAATGAGACAAAATCAAAGGAATCTTGACAGAAGCAGAGAACTACCACAGAGTAGTCCTGTTTATGTTCTGGCTGAAGAACTGTCCAGTATCTGACCTCAGGGTGAGCCACTCGCTGACTGGGCCTGGGTGTTGTTCAGTGAACACTTTATTCAAAAGAAGAAAAGCCACTGTGGATGAAGGCATTAAACTCCCCCACACGCAAGGACTTTCCCGTACACCGAGTTCACACTTCACTGATAAAGATGTCTGGAATCTTGACACGTGGACGACAATGGCATTTCAAAAAACAATTGATTCACAAGATGGGAAACACTCGAGTGCAGACGGTTTACAGGTGTGTGGAACATTCCAACCAGGTGCAGATGGCTGAATCACCAGAATGATATCGGGTGTCAGGAAACATCTGTGTCAGGAGGCTGTTTTAGTGAGAACACAACAAAATGACACAGTCAGGGGGTGGGGCTGTGCACGAAGCACGCTGATGATTAAAGGAGTGATGCTTTCTAAACTTACAGGAAGGCTGCCAAGTCAACAAGGGGATGAGAGACTGCTGATAAAAGAGTGAACCGTGACACTGATGATTCTGTATTAGCACATGGCTGCTGCAGGTTGAATGAGGGTGTTGTCACTTTGAGGAGAGTTTACTAGAGTTAGGTGGAGCAGAGGGATCTAATGTCAAAGGGTGAAGTCAGAGGTCTACAGTTTGGGTGGACTGAGGTCACATATTGTGGAATGTAGAGGAATGGAGGAAAAAGTGACAAAAGGAAAACACCTAATCCCCCACTCGAGGTCATTTAGATATGCAAATGGATACATATTGTACAGTTTTAATCAACATTATTGTTTTTATCTCTTAAAGTTTTTGTGTGACATATTATGTGTCATACTAGACAGTAGACTTTACTTTATCCTCACATTGGATTGATCCATACTCAACTGCAATTGTACCCTGTTCCCAACTGTCTGCACTCACACTGTCACAAGTCTGACCTGGACTTGAGCACAGTGGCCTTTATTGCTGACACAACTGGCACAAACTCTTTACTACAGGGTACTGTGATTCTCTTCAGAGTCAAGAGAGTGTGGAAAACTAACAAGGTTATATTGTGCCTTGTCCCTGTCAAATACTATTCCTGTATTTGGACTGTTGTGCCTGGGCCCACCTATTCCACTGTGCCGAAGTCCAGGAAGTATGCTCTGCTAACTTTTAGCCCCAAAATATATGTTCATAATCATTTTGATGATTCTTAGAGATGGGATTGATAGAATCATGTCTATCTCACTGACACAGTACCCTCAGCAGGACGGAAGCCTCCAATGTAACTTTGCTGTCGCTTGGACACGGTCTCATTGCAAGACATTACAATGTTTTTTTCTTTTGAACTTGTCAGCTTGGATAGTCTCTATTGTTGAAAACAAACTACGTCCTGTTGTAAAAACACAGAGAGTCTGTAGAAGAGTCTGCGCCCTCTACTGGCTAAAAGTTACGCACAAAACATTAATTAGGGTATGGACTGCCTGTGTCCAACTGTGAATGCACCCTAACATAGGGTGAGAGGCAGAACTTCTTCAAAAAATAAATAAAAGCACTCCTATATTTGCTGCAGCATGTAATATCTGACAGTTAAAATTAAAGACTTAGGGCCATGTTCCTGTTCACTGTGCCAAGAATGAAAATGGATTCTTGATGTTTTACAAACAGCCAAAGAACACCCATACACTGGAAAACAATCGCCTCTTTGTTATCAACAACAGAGCTCTTTTTTTTGGATGTGACCTTTGACCTGGCTTCACCTGTGTTCAATAACATCAAAGCCCTGACGACTGAGGTAAATGATCATACTGTACACGGATTGACACTGGATGATTTCCAAAATATATCACATGTAAAATAATCTCATTACAGGTGGGTAATATGCTGCCTACTCCAGCTTTATTTTTATGGCATAAGCTACCATCAGAGAGTCACAGTCTGGTTTCTAAGCCCATGCTCCTGTCTGCTTTTCCTGCAAACAAACTGAATTTCAGGGAAGCACTTAATGCATCACTTACAGTATGCCATTTTGATGTTAAAAGTGAGTTGTTGTTGTTGTTGAAGTGGACTTTAAAAACATATTTCTGGACAGATTCAGAGGGAGAGGCTCTGGGTGTGTGGATTCTGTGGAAGGAATGTGGGATGAAGGTTGGCTCAGATGTCATATATGCGTTCAATAGTTAAAAATAGGGATGGGCCTGGGTCTGACTTCTAACTTCTACAGAATATCCAGAAAAATTAAGAATAACCTTAATGTTAAATGTCAATAACATGTAGTATTTATTAAAAAATATGCACCACTCATGAGAAATGTGTTTAGAGGTACAGTAGGTAGGGTTTTAAATTAGCGTAAACAAACAAAAATGGCTCAAAAATAATGTGCCTGATAAAAAAAAGCAAAAAAAAAAGTTTGCTGTTATGTTTGTGCTAGGATTTCTAGTCTACATTTGCACATTTTGGCAAATGAAGTTCAGCAGACCATATTGCATTTTCAACAAACGGCACCGCATTTGCAACAAATAATTCATCATCAACAAGATGGATTAGGCAGATGTCAATTGGTTGGTCATATATACTGCCAGTGAATGGGTAGAGAACATTACTGAGTGGTTTGATATTTATGTTAGGTACAGACAAAGGAAGAGCCTACAACGCTGACTCTGTTTAAAATTGGAAACAGCTGTTACTAGCCTAGTTTTGTTTTTGGAAAAAGTACAACATATTGCACGTCCAGATGCCTCATCACAAAACTTTTACTTGAAAATGTTCTGGATGACTGAGAACCTGCACAGACAACATACTGCATGTTTTCTGCTGGAATATAACAAACATTTACGTTATGTTTATCCTTTCGCATCATGTTTTTACCTGAGTAAAGATTATCCATCATCCAGTCAGTGTTTAGCTCCTCCTTTTCTAACTGAATCACACTCTTGGGACCGTTTAGGACCAGAGGTTTTGGAACACATTTGGAAGCTTACCCATACTGACCCAACCTGTAGAGTACCACTGTAGTGGAAATGAGGTTATTGCTAAAGTGGCAAAAGCTACATAAAAGCTAAATGCATCCCCATTGTTGACATTGCATAAATACAATATACTGTAGGTAAAGTAACACATTCATAAGCAGAATATGTGAAGGCTATGGCTTTTTAAAATTCTTGTTTCATCAGCTGATAAACAACACAGCAGCCATCCTTACATCCAGTGGAATATTGTTGCTGCTTCTTAACCATTTGCATTAATGTTCAATGCTTTACTTATGTGCTCATATAAATGAATAAGAAATACTTTGAGATATAGATTTTTTTGTTGAAGGGCCTAAATGGAAAGCTCACTATTTTTTATTGTAGTCTTCAATTCCATATAATTACCTACTGCTGTTTTAATTTTAGTTTTCTGTCTTTAAATTTCTTCTTCCACACAGACATTCTTAGCTGCTGTGTCTACTCCTATTCCCCATAACCACCCACATTCCCACTCAGTAATTATTCCCAGGATTTCTTGCTCTGACGCACGGCACTGCTAGGAAAAGAAAGCTCCAAACCGGTTACTACGGCAACTGGAAACAACTGTGCAAAGTTCATTTTGGGAAAGGGCCCGCGCTCAGACAGTCATTGTCGAGCCTGGCCGGGCACTCGTGGAGGGACTTGTTGGCAGATGTGTAATGGAGTGGACACACTACATTTCACGAGTGTATGCGAGAACACAGCGGAGCAGCCATGTTTCTGAACACAATGGACGCATTTAAGTGGACAGGCACAGTGTGAATTATGTCCTCCAGGGCGCTTTCAGTCGCATTCAAGGATAAAAGAATGAAAAGAAGGGGGTGAGGAAGAATGACCGCTGTCTGGTTTCAAGGAATGTTCCAAAATGGCCGAGTGTAAAAAGAAGAATCAGCCATTGATAGAGATATGTGTGTTCTTATTCACTACAAATCCTTTAACATGAAGCCAATCATACGTTTCTGTCCACATTGAGCGTCATGGTGTTGTACTCCAAACTCACATGGGACTATTACAACTTGATATTTATAATAACCTCCCTGTTAAGCTAAACTGCCCATAGTGATCGAATCTAAGATTGTCCATTGTCCAGGGTGTACCCCACGTTAGGCCCAAAGCTGCTGGGATAAGCTCTAGTAACCTATGGCCCCTAATGGGAATAAGCAGAAGAAAATGAATTTACAAATGAACAGATATGTTAAAAAGTGAGTATCTGGTGAGGGCTCTTATTTATGAATGTGCCATCACCAGAAAACTGAGTAGTATATGCCCATTTCTTTGCAAACTTTGGAATTAATCAATCTGAAAGTAGGCATAAACATCGCCATCTAATTTAATATTATCTTCTTCTTTAACTATGACTGTAGATTTCATATTTTCAGTTAACCTATATGTCAAGCAGTTTGGTTATGTTTGGAAATGTGCAGTTCAAATATCAGAAAGAACATAGCATCTATTTTCAACACATCTCAATCTACCATCAACATAGAACTGAGTTTCACTGTGGCTCTGAATGGGCCCGGTTCTGGTGGACACTGAAGATGACAGCCTATGCCACACATAATATTTTCATTATTTATGCTTCAGAAAGCTAGTTGAGACAAAGCTAAACAATGTTTCAAGCTGTTCAATATTCACCATTATCATTATCATCAGTATCAAGCTTTGATATTTGACTGACCAAACCTTAACATCCAAAATCTATGTATAGCCGCTTTATCATTATAAAAACAAGGATACTATATTCTCATAAAGCTAAAATATTAGACTGTTTTCCATGAGGGCCTCCTACCAGAAAGGAGCACAAAGAAAAAAAATGCTTTCAGTTTGTCGATTGTTATGCTACTACCACCAACAGTTGACTGAAATCTCCAGTGGACTCTGTTTTTACATGCCTAAAACAACAGAGGTGTTAACAGTATGGAAAAAAACAAACAAGTTGTGCATTTTAAATTATTAGAAGTTGCTACTTGGTCTGAAGCAAAGCCTGAAGTATTGAATTGGCTCTTTCTACTGTTGGAAAAAAAAAGAAGAAAAATCAAAAGAAGAGTTTTATAAATTTTGACAATTTGTTCCACTGCGTGTTTTATTTAGACGTACAAACCCCTGGAGATGAGCTGAATCACCACTATTTTTCTGTGGTTTTCCACTGGTCTGTGAAGCCTGCTCTTATATCGTTCCCATCTGCAGACTGGTCTATTTCAGGTACAGAGGCTGACTCATTCCTCCCGTGTAACTACAGGCCGGATGAGCCACAGCCGCCTGTACGTTATACAGAAAATGAAATGTGCAGGAAGGGAGGCCACTGCAGGGAAGTCCCACTCAAACAGGGGTATCCCCCAAACTGAGGGAACCCTCCATCCCCTTCCCCTCCACGTCCTTGACACTTGGACCATTACGCCCATGTGCACGACTGGAAACTATTACATACATGTTCCAAGTGTGCTCCGTTCATTTTCCTCTACTCTTTTCCACAGCACGCCTCATTGGCCACGTAAAACTTAGTGTAAAAAGGCGGGAAACTTATTTTAGACTACAATATTTTGAAGGCAAACACTAGTCATCATCACATTAGTCACAAGTAGAGATTCAGTAGGAGGAAGGCCAACAGTGGGAGCTGACAAATGTCACATATGCTCACTAACTGCAGCGTTTCTGTATGAAATGCACTATAAAGCGTTGGCAGCTCGATGGCTGGCGGACAGGGAATCATGTCTGTCTGGCAGCCATATGTCGGCATGTGGAGATGGGGGGGTCAGAGGCCATGCACTGACATTCTGAGACGCCCTCACGCTCCCTGCTACTGAAGACAGAAATGATTTAAAGTTACTGCACATTACATCACACAAGTGCCTGTTATATTACGGGTTACATAATCCTTTGTAATGTTTACTTTTTCCTTATTACTCTCTTTATTAATGGATTAAGCTCTACCTTAAGGCTACGTTTGAACTAAATCTCGTGCTTATTTCAGCAAAGGCTGTGAATAAAAAGTAATGAGATAATGACGATATGCCTGACCAGCCATGCTTAATCTTTTTTTTTATTCTGTACAAAAAAATGTCTGGTCTCTCACTAACACACAGCAATTTAACTGCTTCTGGACACATTTGAATAGATCTTAAATTTAAAATAGAATAAAGAACAAATTTGAGAAACAAAACATCACATAAAGGCTGCTCTATTCAAGATAAACAGCTATGTTTAGTGCGACAGGTTTTCAACCAGAATCACTGGGAATGTTTACCAGATCCATTTCACTTTGCAAATGGAATGGATATGGCTGGGAATATTTGTAGACTATTGTCAATGGGTACAGTATAAAAACAGTACAAGACCTATTCACACAGTCACCACAACACAAAACAGAGAATAGAAAAGTGAGTATTGCTTTAAAGCCCCAAAGTGCATTGAATAAAAGCTATCCAGTAAAATGTTAGCATCAAGGATTACCCAGGTAGCTATGTTGTTGTGGACAGCTTCTTACAAAATGCCCTTTTGTAATGCAGCATTCCATGTGCACTTTTCACCGTTTTACTTATATTTAAAGGTAAGAATAATAATAATCACCATCATCATAATAATAATAAAAATAAAGAACATAAATAATAAAACAATCTAACTTTAAATACCAGGAGAAAAAAGGTACAAGTAGAATGCTTCATTATAATATACAATAACAATTAAGCTACATATATTACATATTTGATTTTTACACTGGTGGCCAAAACATTTTAGATGTTCTTTTTTCTTTACAGTGATGTTTCCCAGGAGCTAAGGAGAAGGATGAGATGAGGGATTACATGAATAGGTGAAGTGTAAGGAATGTATTGGTTGCATTGATAATAGAAATAATAGCATGAACAATTTCTGAAAATAAAATAAAATAAAAAACCCAGCAGCAGTAGTAGTAGTAAACAGTAAAGCAGTATAAAATTATGAATACTTCTAATATTTAATTAAGGCTAGTCAAAATATATTTTAAAAGTCTATTCTAAGCACCAAAATAAGATGTCCAGAGCAGTGGTAGTACAAATACCCCTGAGTACTACTGTATTTACTTTAGTTGGAGTACTAAACCCTCACAGTCTGCTCGTGTGTGTATCACTGTTAACATATACCTGTAAATGTACTACTATGTTTGCACACATATACACATCCTTTTGTCCCGTTCTATGCGGCATGTGTTTTCTCACCGAATGTATGTATATAACTTCTGGGTGTGAAGTTTATGTGTATTTGTCTTCTGCTGACCTTTGACCTGGGTGTGACTGAACACTTTTTGTGCAAAATGTTCATAAACTACTTTCCCTTTTCAAACTAAAGCGCTGGTTCCTTTCACTTCAGTTTTGTTTCAATTTCCATTCACATCTGTTACCTTGTTCCAGCGACAGCTTTTCATTATCCCTTGTTCTCTATCACTAGAATTCTTTTGTTCCTTCCACCCCCGGTCCCATGTATGATTTATATGCCATGATGTGAACAGTGTAATCATTTTCATGCTTTTTTCCCCCCTCCCTCTGACCTTCAGGCCTCATACTGCTGTGTTCCAATCCTGCATGCCTGTCTCCCCTGCAAGAATGTGCTGTTTGTACATAAACACAACCCCGGCCCTGATAAGAAACGTGTCTTCACAAGGACAGCCACCCGACCGGTCACACACAATACTATCAGGGGAGGGATGTCATTAAACTATAAAACTTCAGCGAAGGGGAATTCCTGTTAAAAATGCTGATGACTGCTTTAGTGCCTTTAAATATTTGCTGGGAACATTAGGCTGGAATCAGTCAATGTGTAATCATTCTAAACTGTAAAAAACTGAAATGATGTCCTGAGTTTAGTTGGAGACACACGGACGTTACCTTGGAATGGCTGCCTGGCTGTTGGACATCTGGGTTAATGTTCAGAGCAGCCGCATGTAACCTTTTAGTCATGGATTCCAGTGGACGAGGACGCAGTAGTCGCTATGGAAACGAGACAAAGCTGTTAATGACACACTAGACAGAAATGGATGGTCTTTAAAAGAAGGCTTCTGGGGTTTATAATTGGGTTCTAAGTTGTGAGCCAGTATAGCAGGTAAACAAGGCCAAGCTGATTCCTTTCATTCTTGGCTAATGGCTATGAGATTGTGATGATATGATAACCTTGAGGAAAAAATATCACTGTATCATAGTTTCACGGTATTGTCACTTTAAATGCTTTTCATTTCTAAGTAAATGGGATCTTTGCAAATATTTGAGCTGTGAAAATAGAAAAAATCCTCCAAATAAATGAATGCAGTCTCCTAATACAGGGCTTTGAACTTACTTTTCCACTGGATTCCTCCAAATAATGAATGCACTCTCTTAAGGCAGGGCTTAAAATTCACTTTTCCTCTGGTTCTGTTGACTGGTCTGTTCAAGTAATTTGACAGAAATGATTTTGAGCCCATTTGTTTTGATTCTACAATCTCCAATTTAACCCTAAGTCACTCGGATACCAAATAGTCTTACTATTATTGTGACATAAAATGGCAATATACCTCAAAACTGCAAATTTATCACCCCATGTCTTGCCAAACCGTAACTTCTGTTAATAAACATATGCAGAACCAAAGTCAACAGATGTATATCAATGAAGAATTGGCACCAAACCTGGACGGGGTGAATGAGTGAGTCACTAGCATCTAACAATCATCAACAAGCATTTGATAATGAGTTGGAGGATTTCATAATGTCAAGGTTCAATGTAAAGAAAAACAAGCCACTTTAAAGGTCACATGTAAAGCCTTATTCTGTTCTTTTTTCCATTTACTTAAAGATGGGGTGTTAGGTCTTATGGCCTTTTTGGTGACATGTGGTGGTGAAAGTGAAGACTACAATTTCACACCTCACACTCTTTGATCTGTTCATTTAGCTTTTAAATATCTGAACAGAATTAGTTAGGTTCATAAATGCCCCCAATCCTCCAGCGGTGCTCAGTTTGTCCCTTCTGGGAACTTGAGGAAATATAGAGTCATTTCCTCTGGTTTTAATGGTGCCTTAAATTTCTAAATTCTCTAAATGTCTAAGGCACAGAACACAATTAAAACAGTTTTGACTATTGTGTCCCATTTTGTCATTTATATACTGTACTCCCTGTACATTTTACACTCTGCACCCAAGTTGGTTACAAAATTTTATTTTATCATACTTCATCTTCAGCCTGCTGGAATGGTTTGTTAGAGTTGCGCCTAGAGTTTCCAGATTCTCATAAATGACCCCAGTCCAACCCAGATCATCACTGGTCCAATTTTGAATATGCCACTGCCAAATAGAAGCTTTGGGCCAGCAGTAAACCAATCACAACTGTTGATGTGCCCTATTTGTTTCCCACGAGTATCTTTAGTTATGGAGCCATTAGGGGGAAATAAATTAAATGTGTATAGAAATAAATATATGCAATGTGAAGACAGATTCTAGAGCGGATACTTTTTTTTTTTTTTTTTTACATTAAACATGTAACCCAATTGTAGGTACCCTAAAAGCAAAATTAGTGTGTGCATTTGAGCTTAATATTTTATCTCAAATAGATATAGCAATACATAAAATCTGTATCTTGCACAAATAACAACTCCAAATAGTTAATAACGTCCTTGTAACCACTTATTAATATTTTATAGATGCCTTACAAACTAATTTGAACTCCAGCTAAATCAAAAATCATTTATAAACATCCTTAAAAAGGAAGCCTTATGTAAAGTGTTACCGGATAAAGTTCCTTTTAAAATTGGAACAACAAAGCTTCAATGGTGGAGTCTATTCTCAGGCTGCTAGACTTAACATCCCCAGGATCTCTCTGTTGGTTGACGGATAAATCTACTGTGCACATATTACATAACGGTGTCAGGTTACATGCAAACACTGGCAGCTGGCTCACACAATGGACACTTATTCCTCTGACACTGTCCAGCACACAGCTGGCCACTGCTGGACAAGGAAGTCAGCACCATTTGTCAAACTTCTGTTCTAGTTGCTTCTATTTTCTTTTAATGCATTTCACTGTATTTTGGAGGTTTGTTGTTGAAATAAGTGCAGAGTCACGGGTTATGTTACGAGAGGAGGCAGAAGGGGGCAGTGCAGTGCAGGTGTAGGCTGCACAGGTAACAGTTCGTGCACACATTCCTGCCATGTCTAATCTTTACAGACCTTCAGCCTCACTCCAGGTTTCACCCAGGGCTGTCCTTCATTGCATAACTCCTTTCATCACTGGCCACTCCTCTTTTGTTGGTCATTCTAATGAGAATGTGCAGGGAAAGTGAAGAAAGGGAGGGTCCGGAGGGGAGAACTCAGGTGGCAAGACAGGAATTGGTTATTTTTTTTGGTGTTTATCCTAAGGGCTGGTTTCTTATCAGCGACAGGGAGGCCAGAAACTTTAAAGGTATTGTGTCTCGTTTTCCAAAACAATAGCTTTTGAGGAAAAATAAGCGGTGCATTCCTGTGTCCGCCTGTTATCTCAACACAGCACACTGACTCTGTTGAAAATAACACATCTGCAGAGCGCCCTTCCTCTTTGCACACACCGTTACCTGTTTGATTCAACTGCTTTTACCTGCATTGTCTTTTCTCCTTTGTCAAACACAACACAACTATGTACGCTGTCTTCTACGAGCAGCACTTTTCTTTGGGAGGTATGCGGCCCAAGGCTGTAGGCCACAAGTACTATTGTTTAACCCGTCTACCTGGTCTGCTGCTGAAAGGATGGCAGTTAAAAGGCAGCACGTAGACGTCTGCACATTCTGGTGGCAAGATGTTAGCTGTAATAACAGGAAAAAAAGGAGAGAGGGAGAAAATTGCAGTGCAGCGGGAGGTGGAGTCTGGAAAGGAGGAGTTAGAGACATAGCGGTGAAACAGCAAGTTATCATCTCATAAGGGCCACACAAAGTTCTATGAGGAGGTTTATGCTTGGAAAAAGAATGATGAAGAAAGATGCTCTGAAGTGGCAACCTTATAAAGACACACTTAAAAGTAAAGTAAAGTAAGTTAGCAACAACTTTTTGGAGCTATAATGTGAGCTTAATGCAGGAATAGGAAACTTTCTGTATAGTAGTTTGACTTTAGGCTTTACAAAATTCCAAAACTTGAAGTCAAAGGTGTTTTCAGGAGTTTAGGGTGATGCTTTACAATCCTGGACTCCAAAATGTAGCATAGGAGTAGCTAGTAGCTTACCTGACAAATATTTTAGCTGGAAATTGGAAGTGTCATGCATTTGTGTTTTGTTTTGTCTCCTGCTACTTTAAAAAGAAAATAGTTGTAGTTTTTTGAAGCACCTTGGGGTCATGATGTTGTGTATCACCTCAAGTTGTTGACAGTCAGTGGAGCAGCTTTAGCATGTCCTCAACTCCATCCATCTAAAAATAAATACATAGAAAACATTTCAGAATTTCCCCTCAGGGATCAATAAACTGCTTTTATTTTTTGAATTGCAATACTTATTCATAAGCAATAACATCTGGTCGCTGGTAAATACCGCATGTGCACAAATGGTGGATATCATTATTTTTAGAGTATTTCAAGAGTACCTTAAACAACGCCACTTTACCGTAGAATCAATTCAAATTTCTCACAACCTACAGTGGATATTCAAGTGAAAACATCTTATAAGAGTATGCACCACTGGCACAGTAAATGGTATAAAGATGGACAACAAGCACTTCACTTCCTGCTGGGTGTGCACTACAACTTTCTTGAATATTTTCCCCTAGATGAGACCCAGGCTACCTTTATGTGAGTCCCACGGTCTGATCTCTCAGGATGTTTACCTCATTTACACCTTTGTTCAGATTTAAGTGCCAGGTATGAAGGGGGACCATGATGCCACAGCTTTTTTTTCATTCAAAGAGGAAAGTATTTTACTCTTATTGGTAGAGTGTATATTTATTTTACACATTAATGTTGTTTCCAAAAATGAAAGTTTGTTGCTGTATGGATCTATTACTAGAACATTCAATTCTACTAATCGTAAAGGGGAAATTCAATTGTTAGGTCTCTTTAAATGAATTGATTCAGACTTCATCTTCCACAGACTGATTGATTGTACAGTCTTATCGCAGAAGAAGGAGTTCTTATGGCGTTCTGTCCTGCAGCTCACTGATCTCAGACGTCCACTGGCTGCTCTCTGTTGTTCAAAAGCCCAGTGCAGGGGATGTGCCATGTTGTTGAGTATAGAATATGTCCTGTTGTACTGTGTCTATTGCTCCACTGCTTCAAATAGAGTCTCTAAACTAATAACTACAGTCAAACCAGTCCTCTCTATTTTTCAAGTCGCATGTGATGTCTTTTTCTGAGAC
The DNA here is from genome assembly GCA_036850595.1 of Rhyacichthys aspro. Taxonomy (NCBI): domain Eukaryota; kingdom Metazoa; phylum Chordata; class Actinopteri; order Gobiiformes; family Rhyacichthyidae; genus Rhyacichthys; species Rhyacichthys aspro. The sequence continues at coordinate 4,350,215 of CM072154.1, forward strand.
TGGCCAGTACTTCCTTATTTGTCAAAAGACTTGTTCAATAAACCTCTGGGAGTATTGTCCTGCCAGTGTGTAACATGTAGCATGTAACAACTACAACAACTACACGAACAGCCACATAGCCACATGTAATGTATGTTCACAAATGTCTGTGTGTTTACCTTAGACAAAAGAAAACATACAGAATATAACCGGAAATGAGTCTCCTTGGCCCTTTGCTCCAATAGCTGTCTTCATATACTGTTACCTCCTCTGAGGCAGATCCACATCACTACAGCACTTAAATACTTGCGGCTGCTGCCAAAAGCCCCAAGTCAACAAAGATACCATATTTAACTGATTATCTCCAGATAAAAACATCTGCATCAAATCTCTTAGAAAACACTGAACTCAAGTGACTTTCAGCAAATATAAAAACACTCCAAATTTGTGCTCCTTACTATGAGGATGAAAGGTTCCTTTAACAGCACTGACACCTAAATACTAACTCATCTTTGCACCAGGTGTGTTTTACACTGAATGTGACAGTTAAGGCTACCGTAATGGAAAGTGCCTCTGAGGGCGTGAACAGCACTGCCAGGTGTAGGCCCACATTAATAATTCACACTGAGCTCCCGGCCTAGAAAAGCTCTGGAAGTATCCTGCGTGGTCATGTGATAGTCTAAAGACACACGCAGCGTTCTCACACCACCAAACTCACTTTTATTAACCAATGAGAGTTGAAGTCACTTCAGTGGAATAAGTGTGAATAGACAAAAGAGCTTAATTTTTTACAAGCTGCACAGATTTTGGGCAAGCTACTTGGAAAATGTGGTAAGCTCCCAGTTACTCTACGTTAAATGAAGCTTCACTACACTGAAGCGACCCCCCAGAGAGATGTAGCAGGCTAAGCTACAGCATAATGGCAAAAGTAGTTTACTACATTCAAGCTATTTTTTGGAAAGCTTATGTATTCAGCTTTCAGATTATGTATAAATCTCAAATTCTTAAAATTACCCCATATGACAGGTTTTGTGGTCCAGTGTCACATTTTAGCAATATCAGTCATAGTTAATATAAACATATATAAAAACAATATAAACATAGTTTAAACATGGAAAAAACTGATTGAAAAAAGTCTTTGTTCAGACATGAACATGACACAAACAGAGCTCCGAACACGCAATTTACATTAGTAAACTAATAATAATAGTTATGTTTGGTATAAATCAGTGGTCTCAAACTCAATTCCTGAGTTGGAGCTGGTTGAAGCTAAACTCTGCAGAGCTGTGGACCTCCAGGAACTGAGTTTGACACCACAGGTATAAATATTGAGGTGGTTGTCCTTGATGGTTTTGATTATTGGGGAATATCCCCTGGCCTGTACATTACTAAAAGTTATTATAATCAAACAAGTTGAGTCTCTTGCCTGTAAAACTATGGATCTTTCATAGTAGAACATTGTAAAATCCCTGCTAATATCCTCCAAACACTTTTGTTTTGTTCATGTGTCGCATGTGATGGTCGTTGCCAGTTTGGGTTGTGATGTAAAGAGAGGCAATGCACTATAGGACGGTAATTTCATAACTGAAATAGCAAGTAGAAGCCAAAAACCTTAAATAAGTGTGTAGCGTCACGCTGCACCGAGCTGGGCTGTGAGAGACCTCAGGGCGGCGGCTGTGACAGAGGGGAAAATGGGATGCCTGGGAAAATGTAACTTGGGTAAATGCTACTAAACTACTCTGCTACCAATAAGCTATTTGATTCAGAAAAAAGCGACGCTACCACCACGCTACTTAGGAATGTAGTTAAGCTAGTTGTGTCGCTACTTGTAGCGTCGCTACTACCCAACACTGCACAAAAGACAGTTACATGATTTACATAATACAGTAGTTATGCAAGGAGGTCCAGAGCCTTAAACTGTGAAATAATAAATTACTTTGGCTCCACATTTCTTCTAAATGTGTGTGTTAACAGCCAAAAATGCTCTCTCTATCATGACCTTACTGAACTAAATAACTCCATTTTGAACCCCATAGACTGGGCCTGACTTTTCATAGACAATCCCACAGGTTGTTCATGGTCCATGGTTATATTTTATTCAGCCTGGAGGATTAAAATATATATTATATGGCATTGGTATAGTAAAAACAAAACAAAACAAAAAAAAACTGCCAAAGAAAATTGCTGTAGGCTTTTCATTTTATGTCCTGAACCTAACCTGAGCTGAGGAGTCTAAAACACTAACGTATGAAATATTATAAATGTGACTTTAAAATATATGATAATAATTCAAGATAATATATAATAACATACTCCATTTACATTTAACATTGGCTAAATGATAAAGTAATAGAATTTCTGCCTTTTTACATGTGCCTTGAAAAACTACTAGAGAGAGCTGGTTGAACTATAGGTATTAGTTTGGAGACACTGGTTGAAGTGGTGGAGCAATAGACACACAGCAGAATGTATACTATACTGAACAACATGTACCACCCCATGCACTGGGCTTTTAAACATCAGAGTGCAGCCAGTGGACGTCTGAAAACCAAATCTCGCAGAAACCCAGTAAAAACAGATTGGTGTCCATGCCCACAGGTGTGTTTAGTGTAATCTTGTGTGACTGGATGAGGCAGGTTAAATAAACACACACATGTTGTTAATATTTGTTAATCAGCTGCTGACTCAGAGTAGGCTGGTTGAACTGGTTGGTTAGCAAACTTAAATTAACCTGACCTGAGGTACTCAAACTTGAGTGGTTGAAGTGAAACCAACACTTACACAGACTCATCTGATCAGGGTGATCAGCTGGTGAAAGTGTTTATCACTGAACGGGTGTGGTCATTCAGGGGTTTGTACGCTACAGGATACAGTTTCCGGCTCAAAACCCAAGGGTCTGGACAGACCACCATAACCAGTTTCTAGATTAACTCGAGCATTAGCATTGCAATAGATTATGTGTGTTGGAAGTTAATTATTCTCTATAAACATGCTCTGTCTTTATTAACCCACATTAGCATTAGCTTTGCAATAAATGAAGTGTGTTGGAAGCTAGTCCTCAAATAGGTACTGTGAAAAATCATTTTCTAAGGTGCTTTTGATGTATCTGTGCTAAAAAGCCAGATTAGTCAAAAGGTGGGTCACTGACCTGTCAATTGAGATCCACTATCAAAAATTACACAATACGTACATGATTTTAAATGAATGTTTTGTATTTATTTATACTTATGTAACAGTGTATAACGTAATATTAAACTGCTTCTGCTTAATTGTTTACATATTCTTAAATGTAGAATTCACCTTCCATGGAACAAAAAGGTTAAAGATTGATCATTTTGATGTATTTATATTTTTTTCAATGCTATCAGTAAATGTTGTAATTTGTTTTAATTTAAACGTGTATTATATTATATTGTATTATGCTGTCTAATATTAAAATGGCAACTTCCTTAATGTGAAATTCAGCAACACAGCTTTTCTTTTCTTTTTTGCATCAACAAGAAAGTTGGAAAAAGTCTATGTAAAAAGCCTTTTGTAGTCATGGTCATTTGTGACTATAAATTGGAATAAAAACAGCACTGAGACTAGCTTGACAAAAATAATGTATATGGTTATGTAAGATCATAGACATGAAAAATACCATGACACTAAGGCTCCGATAGCATTTTTCCACACATATGGTTTGAGGTGCTACATAAGAACTTTGAGCAGTTTCATCTGTTTTAACAATAGGTCAGATTCGGTAACATGTAGCTCCACAGCAGGCACCCCCTCCCTCAGGCACCAACAGGTCAGATCACCTTTAACTCCCAATAAAAGTCTGGCTTAGTACAGTGGGTGTGGTCAAAGTAAATCAATGGTATAATAAAACATTAATCAGCTTAAAACAAAAAACGGGAAATATATAATACAATGGATAGTAAAAATAAAGAAACATCCTGGTGTTTTTACTCGGGATTAAAAGGAACACTGGATTTGGCTCGGGTGTTAGCATTCTGATTTGGTGATTCATCTTAAGCCAGTAGAGACCTTTAAAAGCAAACACAAGCATCTGTTACCTGGCAAATGTTAGGGAACTTCACTTTATCCCTGTCTTTATGCACAAGCACCTGTGGTTTAGATGTGACCCTGGAGATGAAGAGGTCACATGGCAAGTCCGCTCAGGTAAAGCACCTCCCTTTCAGTCGGGATTACAGCTGTGGACAGAAGACAGAGAGGAATTAGACACCACACATTCCTTCCTCAAACCCATAAATCTAGCTGGGTCTCCACACTGAAGAGCTTGTTTGGCTACGAATCCCACTTTTTTCTCTTTTATTACGCTTTCATTTCATCCCATTCCCACGGCTTATCCTATAATCTGCTCTTGTATTCCCTCAATCACTGTTTACAGTTCAGACACTTTTGTGAGCTTTAGATTTATAACCACCCTTGCTGCTTGTTATGCAAGACGTCATCTTCAGTATCATAATATATGACTCTTTTTGTCCTGGAAACAAGCTTTCTCTGCACTAATGCAGCATTCATGTGCTCCTCAGAAGTCTTAGGCGCATTGCACCAACAAGGTTTGAAAAAAAAAACTTAGATTAAAGCTAATCAGTGTTTAGTAAAACTCTGTTGTTTAAGATTTAAGTGGAGCTGCTTCATCATCATTTGAAATTAAAATGTGTCTCACTCCTGTTTGACCCTGACACTAGTGATACAGCCCTACACATACAACAGATACAGCCTGTTTTACTGTCATTTATTGTCTAGGGACATTCAGCAGCTAGAATAATAATAGCCTATTGCAGAATTCATATTAAAAGGTTTAACCTACCATATAATCACATGTACTTGAGAATTGGGATTATGTTTAATCAGGATTTAAAGGGGGAACTGAATTGAGTTTGATTCAGACAAGGTTTAAAATGAAGTGAAGTGAAAAATGAAGTTAAAGCCTGATTTAAGCAGGTATAAAATTGAAACCTTGTTGGTACAACCGGTCCTTAGTTTCCAAGTCTTTTTTTATTTTTTACTTTGTGTTCATGTGCTTCCATCTTGAAAAATCAGAACATCAACCATCAAATCATCTGTAAGTGTTTACAGCACCTTACAAGTCAAATTTAATGTTACCTTTCAATTAAATTAAAAGAGGCTTGCTCATAAATATTTAAATATAGCTTTAGGTAATATAGTGAGCTGTAAAAAATATTGGACTGTATTAATGGTAATGATTAACTTTTCTAACAAGCCAAGGTAACTTGTAAGTAACAACAATTGATTAAAAGTTGTATTCAGGCAAAATGTCAAAATGCAAAACACAAAAGATAAAACAACCACTTTGCCGCCATGTTGATGATGCTCATGACGTCATGTCAGACACCAGATTGTAACCCAAAAGGAGTTTCCAAGCACCACATGAATGTAGCATAACTTCTGATTGTGTCATCTAGTTACCGTGACAACACCCATGTATTACATCTTGTAAACTCCCCTAAGTTTCTTTGTCTATGCTTCCCAACAATATGCAGTCTCTCCCTTTCGCCCTAATGGCTTTCTCTTATGCTCAGTGTCGCCCTTTGCTCCTTTTGCCCATTTTAGCACATTCCTTTGTGCTACCATCACACTTGCTTCTCACACGGACCCTGCAGCTCAAGGGATTTTTTTCCTTCTGCTGTAAAACAAGGTTTGGACAAAGGGCCTTTGGTGGTGCCACTCTTCACACCACTAAGTCCAGACCACTAACTGTGCAGCAATAAAGTGGTTGAATAATGAGCTTCTTTCTAAGGACTTTCTGACTTAAAAAATTCCTTTATTTTTAACTTTTCTTTTAGTTATGTAACATGCCACTACTCCTACTCCTACTCCACCTACTATTTGCTTTTCAGGTGACCTGTCACTTGTATACCAGATGCTCTTTCTCTTTGTGAAAGTAATTGTAAGGGTTTTTTTTGAGACCGCTGAAATTTTGAAAAGGTTGAGGGTTCAGTACAATATCCAAATCTTATAATTGAGCCAGGTAAAGTAAGACCCAAGCCAAAATGGGCCATAATTACAGATGTATTGACCTAGAAAGGTTGGCTAGACCTATTTCTTTCTTCTTTTTTTGATTGTGTATGGTAGCACGACAGGAAATGGGGTGAAAGAGAGTGGGGAATGACATTGGGCAAATGACCCGACCGAGACTCGAACCCGGGTCTCAAACGTGCTGGGTGTATGCTCTCCCTGAGCTGCCAGGGGTGCCTCCCTGGATATTCTTAAATGACTGACTGTGATCAGTTGGTAGAACCTGCAGCAGGACATGAGGAGGGAGGACCTATAATGCAATGCAATAAGAGAAAAATAATGCACTTTTGTAGCATTCCCATGAAAGAAGCAGTGAAGTTTCAAAATGTGATTCAAACTTTGGTCATACATGCACAATTCATGTAAATACTCTCCTTTCTACAGATACACAGGCAATAAAGACAGTCATAAAATGATTGGTGTCTACTCCTTTCCGCTGCTGAACAATGCTGTGGCCCTTTCTAAATCTGAAAAGAGAATAAATCTGGCCCAAAATGAGGTGCTGTGCATTTTAATGCCTAGTTTTATCTCAGCAGACCACATAAAGTACAACATGTCTAAACTGTTTTAGTAGAAGTAAAACTTTACTGCTGCTATCAACATTTTTCCCCTGATTTCTTATTTACTACAACAACTCTATGTATATACATAAATCTATTTGTTTACAGTCTCAGTTTGCTTTGGACTATTTGGCAGCAGTTTCCAAGGCCACAATCTGCAGAATCTAGTGCAGTGAAAAAAGCCTTTATGACTCACTGGTGGTCATGACAGGAAGCTCAGATCCTGATTTGAGGCTGAGATTTGAATACTTTTTTTCTGTTCCTCACCAAAAGTAGCCATGAGAGAGTGAGTCATGTCGGCTGAATTTCCTTTTCGTGTGTGTTTGCTGTTTGGCTAATCCATTGTGTTTCACCTTTTATTGTTCTCGTATCATTGTGCCAATCTTCAGTTTTGCTTACTTTGGGAGGTGTTAAGAGCTTAATTGTAAAAACACATTTCATTTTTGCTATGAATGCAGAGTTTCATACAAATGTCAAGGTTTTTGTTCTAAGGAAGGTGGTGCTAGTTTTAAACCCCTACCTTGGGACTAAAAAGGAATCAAAGGCAATAATATTGTACAAACATATCAAAGGGTGAATAGGTTCATTTGATACGGAGTGTGTGCCCGACTACAAAACCTATCAGGGTTATATGTCTTCACTGTTCTCGTGCCAAAGTGACACACCTTGGCACAATAGCGACACAATGACGCTCCCGCTGGCCTCTGTTTAACATCCATTCTCTGATGTCCTTTTCTATACAAACGGCTTCTATTATACATCAATAATTAAAAGTAATCACATCCTATAGAATACCGATGGGAATTCCTATCCAAAAGTCCTGACGCATTTTCCCAACCTACACCATAGATAGAGCTTGAGATTGCAACACGGCTGTGATAAATTCCCCACGCTACAGTAAACAAACACCGCCGGAACACGTAAAGCCTCAGCTATAGCCCCGTGTACTCAAATGCCCTCGGACGGACACTCATAGTTTTGTCTCGACACAGTGTATGACTTCCTATTGCAATTAGACTTCAGTTGTAAACTCATGTTGGCTCATTAGATCCAGTCTAAGCAGTTCTAGATGATGCAAAGCCTTAGACAGTTGAATCAAGTGACACAATGTGATAAAACAAAAGGTAAGTGAGCCAGAAGTGAGAAGCCCGTATTTATCCACTGCCAAATGTTCATTACAGAAGTTTCATGTCGACCACACCTCACAGTAAACAGTCAGTGAAGCAGTACATTCAGTGAGGGACAACCTGACCTGAGTCTGTTCAGAGCTGGGGCTGTGGTGTGTTCACTCCCTACGTTTACATGCAGAACTTAGTCAGACTATGCTCATAGCTTGATTAAGTTTCTGTATTTGTCTGAGTGAGAATCAGAGTGACCTCAAACATGATTCTTTCTGAAAATGCATGACTCTAAACTTTGTGTTTTCTGTAAAGTTTGACCATCAATCATCTTATCCAGATGTGCTAGTGTGAGTAAGACAAATATAAATTACTGGCATTACAGTCGGACTAAGACACTTACATCCATTTAAAAAGTCAGATTAGGTCATTTGAGTTTCTTGCATGTGACTGCACTGATGAGCACACTGATCCGAGCAGGTCAAGAGCTGGGGCTGTGGTGCATTCACTGATAACTGAGTCAACTGTAGTAGCTTTCTAAGTAACATGTGTCATTATGGGCTGTCTCCCCATTAGTGAAACACATAATTGTATGCTTGAAGCTTGTAAAATACACGATCTGAAGCTAGCAATTGAGATGTGAATCACACTGGTCTATTATCCACTGCACGGTGTCATCTTACCAGCTGATAAGTGTGGTTATAGTCTTACAACCTTAAAAGGGTTTAAATAAAACAAAGACTATAGCCTTTAACAGAACATTGCCTACTATTCTGTGACATTTTAACTGGGAGTTAGTGGGAGATAGGCTTGATGATGCACAGTCAAATGTTTGTGATGACAGGCAATGAGTCTTTCACATCGCTGTAGAGGAATTTTGGCGTCTTTGCAGAATTGTTTTAATTCAGCCACATTGGAAGATTTTTAAGTTCAGGCCACAGCATCTCAATAAGAACAAGTCCGGACTTTGACTAGGCCACTCCAAAACCTTCATTTTGTATTTTTTCAGAGGTGTCCTTCAGCTTGAGGCCATGAACTGATGGAGGGACATTCTCCTTCAGGATTTTTTGGTCAAGAGCAGAATTCATGGTTCCATCAATCACAGTGAGTCGTCCAGGTCCTGAGGCATCAAAGCAGCCAAAGACCATCTGACTACATTCACCATATTTGACTGTTGGTACGATGTTCTTTTTCTGCGATGCTGTTACTTTTACTCCAGATGACACAGGACACACACCTTCCAAAAGTTCAACTTTTGTCTTGTGAGTCCACAGAATCTTTTCCCAAAAGTCTTGGGGATCATCAAGATGTGTTTTGGCAAAAGTGAGACAAGCCTTTATGTTCTTTTTGGCCAGTAGTGTTTGTTGACCTGGAACACTGACCTGAACTGAGACAAAAGAGGCCTGCAGTTCTTTAGATGTTGTTGTGGGTTCTTTTGTAACCTCTTGGATGAGTTGTTGCTGTGTTCTTGGGGTAATTTTGGTAGGCCAGCCACTCCTGGGAAGGTTCCACATTTTCTCCATTTTGTGGATAATGGCTCTCACTGTGGTTGACTGGAGTCCCAAAGCTTTAGAAATGGCTCTGTAACCCTTTCCAGACTGATAGATGTCCATTACTTTGGATCACAGAATGATGTCTTGCATTTTGTGATCTTTTGGTCTACTCCACTTTGTCAGACAGGTTCTATTTATGATTCAACAGGTCTGACAGTATTCAGACCTGGGTGTAGTTAGTGATATTGAACTAACTTTCCAAAAAATGTGATTAATCACAATTAATTCGTGATTTCACAAAAAGGGGCAACTACCTTCTGACAAAATAATATAACAAAAAATCAAAAACATCACCTTGTTCCTCTAACTTTTTCCCAAATTGTAAACTAAAGTCTGTGGTCTTCGGGTATTCTGCTCTGTCACTAATGATGATTTGTTAATACAGTAGTTGAGAGGCTTAGAGGGACATTTCCCGAATGTTTCTGCTGAATGCATACCCTGCAGCAGTGTTTCAGGAAATGTTGACTGATGCTTTTGTGTTGGGCCCCTTGTTCTGAGGAATGTCAGCTTCAGCCTGTTCATAAATCATTAGAAGCTTTGGAGTTAGCACACACTGATGGCTACGCTAACACAGCAGAGTTCAAAGTAGGTGATGAACACAGAAGAGGACAAGCTGTAATTTTAGCTAGGATTAAGTAAAATTGCTGACGGACAGAAGAAATAGATTAAACATAATTCTGCAGGTGGTTGTAGTCTTCTTCCTCTTAATCAGGTAAAAGGAAGAAAACTGAGACACTTACAAAGATAGACAGATTAAGTTTAGGATGAATTAACTAAATGACTGGAAGTATTTCAAACTTTACAGTAATTACGTAAGTGTTGAACATAAGTGAGCATAGCATTACATTTATCAAAATGACTTGTGGTAAATTTGCAGTAAGTCACAAATGTATTTATTTGTGGGATGTCACAGCTTAATAAGGTACACCATTTTATCAAAAAAACAAACAGGAGTTCAGGAGTTCAAACTGTCCTAACATCCGACTGTCTCTGCCCCTCCCCCCAGTAAATGTCTATTGCTGTGATCATTTGTTTTGTTTTACGAGGTTACAAAATAGACTACTATTTAACTCAAGCCAAGACATTTTTTCTTCTCACTAATGTTGCCTATTGAAGCTCAATGGTACTGATGACCAACAGAAACCCAAAGCTTCCAGATTCAAGCACCCAATCAAAATATCCAAGACTTTCCGTGTCAAAATAACTTTCCAATCAAAGTCTAAGATCAAATTGTGGCGTTACCTCATCATTAAGTCAGTACCACCAGTCTGACCCTGGAAGTTGGTCTAGAGATAAAATTAATTACTGTATTTTCCGGACTATAAGCCGCTACTTTTTTCCCACGCTTTGAACCATGCGGCTTATACAGAGATGCAGCTTTTCTATGAATTTTTCTTCAGCCCTCAGGGGGGCGCTCTAGCAGGAAGTGCAAAAACGAGACAAACGAGGCAGCGGTAGTACAAACAAGAAAGCGCCAGTTTTTATTCTTAGCACATGCAACCCAAGACGCACAACAGCAAAATACGGTAATATTTTTACACCCTCACCCCCTCATAATGGAAAACAAATGAAGTGACAGTGGTTTGGTGTTCAGTAGTTTCAATGCTCAGGAGGAAGATGAATAGTGACTTGTGGTTTCAGTGCACGGGAGAATGAAGCGACTTTAATAGTTGCGCAGTTGCGCTTTAACAGTGCGCAGGAAGAAAAAGTGACAGTGGTTTGGTGTTCAGTGGTTTCAGTACGCAGGAGGAAGAAAAATAAAGCAACTTGGTTTTAGTGCACAGGAGGAAGATGAATAAAACCATCAATGACTTTCCTGTTTTGTTTGATCAGCACTTTTACTGCTGTGTTACAGGCACTGTTCGGAAACAGTTCAGGTATATGAATAAACACTTATGTTACAAAATCTTTCTATGTAAATATCGTATTTCTCAGCCTGGATATCGGCGGCTTATAGTCCGGTGCGGCTTATATGTGACAAAATATATATTTCTTCTAAATTTTACTGGGTGCGGCTTATATTTAGGTGCGCTCTATAGTCCGGAAAATACGGTAATTGTATACTGTTGCATTTTCCTAGATCAAAAGGGGCACACAAACATATGGTTATCACATATTATGTTTTTTGTAAAACCTACATATACTGGATATATAGGTTATCACAATATCAACAAAATACATACATTTATGTATAGCAACATACAAGCAATTAAGACATATCGTATTATATTGCAATGTTCAACATTGTTATCGCCTATTGCATGTTTCCCTAATATCCAGCAAACCTATTCTATACCTACACAGGTCATATTTTGCCTCCATTCTGCCTTAGCTAAACACTGCCTCTACTTTTCAGTCTGTCTTACAGAACATACGAGAGGCATTTACACTTTACACAGAATATAATGACTCACTAACCATAATAAAACACTGCTTAGATTAGATAAGGCCCTAGTTCTTACATAACTCCACTCTTGTCCATGCCACCCACTTAAAGTGTCTCTGAACCCAAATGACCCAACGCCACACTCCCATGAAGTAGGCCTCACTCAGTGTTCACACATTAGACTGGCCCAGTGTAAACAGTGCAATCAGCCTTTGTGTATCCTATACTTTGTTAGTTTAGACAGACACACCCAGTTGCATAGAAAGACCAAGTAAGACTCAAGTCCAGACCTGAAACAGACATATGTACAGGATCTATGCTGATAGATGCAGAAAAAACATTATATTTGTAATTGTATTAGGGTTTTTGCCTGAATATTTGAGTATATGCTAAAACAACTGACTTTCAACAACCATTACATACAAGACACTTTAAAACATGTTGCTAAAGTCTTGACTTTGTCACAACCCCTGCACTGTACTTAATCTGCAGAACTTCAGCAGGACCCCAGTTTCCTCATTCACTGAATTTCTTCATCAGGATTTTCATGGAATAATCCCAAGTGCACATCAGTGGAAGTGTTTGGTATCAATGGTCTGGCTTTGTCTTTGCCAAACAAGTATCAGTTTCCATCAATATCAGATGACTTTAACACCAGAGCAGACTGACGAGATAAAGACTTTGCCATCAGTGTGTTCATACCATCTGTTTAAGGTCAACATGTTGGCCCTGGTTGGAATTCTAAATGAAAAACTCTATGTCTATTGACCCTCAAACTTGTGCCAATTTCTCCAGAAAGTGAATTTTTGTTTTATTTTTTAAATAATGCTAATCTTAGCTTTTAGAGCCACAGCCATTAATCGCAACAAATATTTTTTTCCTCGCTTAGTTAATTTTTCATGATTATTTTTGTCATGCATGTGAAAATTGATTAAACTTAATAAACAAGAGCTTATACAGTATAGTGTGCAAGGTTGCAACTAGCACTGATTTTAGTAAACCAGTTCATTCTCCTTCACTTTCCTTTGGCCTTCAGAATTAAAAACATGGAATTAACATTTAACAAGCAATCTGACAATGACCGTTTATATTCTTGCTGGAAGCGATTATAAAACTAATAAGGCTATTACTGGAGAGTTACTGCCTCAAGTGGAGGAGTTCAAGTATCTTGGGGTCTTGGAACGGGAGATTGACAGACAGATCGGTGCAGCTTCTGCAGACATGCGGTTGATGTACCAGTCTGTCGTGGTAAAGAAGGAGCTGAGCTGCAAGGCAAAGCTCTCGATTTACCGGTCAATCTACATTCCTACTCTCACCCATGGTCATGAGCTTTGGGTCATGACCGAAAGGACAAGATCCCGGATACAAGCGGCTGAAATGAGTTTCCTCCGCAGGGTGGCTGGACGCTCCCTTAGAGATAGGGTGAGGAGTTCAGTCACTCGGGAGGAGCTCAGAGTAGAGCTGCTGCTCCTCCACATCGAGAGGAGCCAGCTGAGGTGGCTGGGGCATCCCCTGGACGCCTTCCTGGGGAGGTGTTCCGGGCATGTCCTACTGGGAGCAGGTCCCGGGTAAGACCTAGAACACGCTGGATGGACTATGTCTCTTGGCTGGCCTGGGAACGCCTCGGTATTCCCCCAGAGGAGCTGGAGGAAGTGTCTGGGGAGCTGGAAGTCTGGGAGTCTCTGCTTAGACTGCTGCCCCTGCAACCCGGCCCCAGATAAGAAGAAGATGGATGGATAAGACTATTACTAAGTTTATAATAGACAGTTTATTGCCCAATGTAACCTTTAGTCTTTGTTTAGTGTTGATTTAGCCCCAATTTTGACAAGTGGAAATATACATTTATTTGAACTATTACTATGTCAAAATCTAATCATTATTGCAAAGTTCAAAAAATTTGTATTGAATATCACAATTTTTTTCAAATATCTCACAGACTTCCATTAAATGTTAAATGAAATCAGTTAACCTGAAGACACCAATTTTATCAAAATCAAACTTATTATTAAAATTATTCTAACTCTTTGAGCACCAAAAAGCTATTATATATGCAATCACAACTAATAATTGGCTTTTCATAATTGAGGCTAACTGTAGAGGTTTATTAGACAAACTGTCATAAGAGCATTTATGACGAACAGTTGGTGCTGACCATCATAAAAGTTCATTTGGGGCAGGGTCAGATCAAAGGAACCAACCCTTTTCCGTGTAACTCCTGACCAGTTGCACAAGAAGGTTAATGAGAGGGAGGTATGACACTCCTCAGTCAGGAGACTACATTACCATGGTAACTTCTCATTTTATTTCCTTCTTATCTATGATTTGAGCCAATATTGACCCAAACACGTGGCTACAGCAGAAAAAAGACATTCTTTTATTAAACATGTAATTTATCATGGCTTTAGATTACTCACAATGATTGATGTTCAGAGTCAACACACTGAACAAACTCAGGTGTGTTCAGTCTGTATGTTCAGTAACATATAGATACATTTAGCAGTAGTAATATTGTTTGTCTTATACATTTTACTGATGACCTCTGCCCATTTAATAAACAGTGCATTTAACAGGTCATTTCAGTAGAAATGGGTGCTGACTCATGTTTATTATTTTATAGTGGCTGCATTAGCATACTGCACATTCATCAGCCTGGATAGTTGATAGCACAATCTCTTCTGTGACGTGTTAAAGGAGATTATTCATTTATCAGTCGCCGACTTCCGACAGCGGGAAGACACCTGAATGTAAACTTTCCACCACTGTGCACACCAACAGCAGAGTTGTAGTTTGAGTTTGGACTTGGTGTAGGACTGGAGTTTGACTGTTTGGGTTTTATAACTGCTCCCTGGAATCTCTGTTCTCACTAGAGCCGAAATACTGGTAGGAATTTCTGTCCCTAATATCCCGTCACAGTCTGCCCCTTGCAACAAAGCAAAAAGAGTGACCATACCAACTAATAACCCACAATCAAAAGTGAGCATAAAGGGATTTGGTCTCGCTTTGCCATGGTACTGCTCTTGGTCTTGTTGTTGTCCTCAGCACTACTCACTATCATCAGTCTTATTATGAATGTTTCGTGCTGTGGCTCAAGTAGGGCGTCCCTAACTATATTTAAGTTGCGTGTTCAAATCCCTTGGTATTGGTGAAGATTTCAATATTAGTATCATTTAAAATAAAATATGAATAATCACCTCAGCCAAGTTATGTAAGCATTGGCTTGTATGTGTCACCGAACATTATATAACACATTACATGGAGTATATTTTTGGAAAGAATTTAAAGCTATTTCCAATATTTCTGAAACATAGCATTTTAAAATACAGATCTCAATATAAATTAATATTGATCAACAAAGGATTTAATACCAATCCAGCATGCTTTTAAGTCAAGCCAATCTATGTGAAAATCAATATTGTAGTTTTAGTTGGGTGTATTTTTAAAGTATTATAATTGAGAGGAACTAAACATTTCCTTTTTCTTCAGTTGTCTCTGTGTTGTTATGAGAGAGCATCTCGCCGAGTGTGGGCCAGGATTCAGAAACTGCAGTCATATCTGGTTATACTTTATATATATCTGATAACTACTGGGGCAACAGCACAAAACTCATTTCATGATGTGTTGAGATGAGTATAATGTGTGATGTCTGTCATTATGTAGTACCTGGAAAACTACCTTACCTGCTTGTAATTGTGGTATGTGGTAAAAAAAAAAAAAAAAAAAAGAAAATATCAATAACAATCCAGGAAGTATTTGGCATTCAATTAGAATAAAGAAAATAAATTCAAATTCAACTTCTGATTAGATAATTCACAAAAACGCTACTGCTAAATATTAGTACCTATGAGGCCATATACTCGTCCAACTTTTAAGGACAGACGTCACCTTTGTCTCGCTGCCAATTGACGACTTCTTATTCAATCAAAGCCGTGTCATTTCTCGTCTGCAAAAAGGTCGTCTGTGTTCAAACAGACGAGTATAACGTCAGGATTCTCTTTGCCGTCTGTGCTGTGAGACAGTGTCGTAAAAGAGTGACACAGAGGTGTGCGAGGTGAACAGCTGCAACAGACGTATTTTATAGATTTAGCATGACACATATAATTACGTACAGTCAAACCGGTGTTATTCAGAAGCAAACACATATGTAAAAAGACGCAAAAGTATGCAATGTCCAGTCACGTGTCGGTCTGAAGTCACGCACAGAGCCTTTAAACCTACACTGTGCCCTTTCCTAATGATCTTACGCCAAACATCTACAACATTCTGTCATCCAGCAGTGACATGGCCAGGGTTTTATAAGTCGTTCAGGTAAGTGTCAGTTATCCCCACTAGGTTCTACAATCCTCGGCGGGGCCTTCCCACCGCAGCACAAAACTCCCTTTTCCAGGCTGCAATCCAATGTTTTCTGAGTGACTTGTCTTTTCCGTGCTACATCTTGTAACCACACAGTACTGTGGATGTAAAGCGCTGACATTTAAAGACACTGATTGTATTGTTCTGAATCTCAATGGGGGTGTTCATTTTGCTTTATGGCACTAAGGAGAGTTGAACTTTTACAACCAGGAGTATGATTTAATATATGGGGTTTACTTTGCAGCAGAAGGATAAGACAGCAATGCTTGGTTAATAGTTGCATACAGTATGCAACTAGAAGGGTGCTATTAAGTTTCAGAATAGTAGATTAATTGTTTTTTGGCAGAATTAACCTGAACTACCTATAATACAAAATTGTTTTTTATAGGCTGTTAATGTTAAAGTCTACACACTGCATTTTCAGGGCCCTTAGACTTCCACAATGGGGGAAACACAGATGGAATCAGTTTTAGAAATGAAGAATAAAAATGATTCACCTGTGAAATGCTAAATATTATTATGATTATTATGATGATTGTGTTAATCAGCACAATCAGATCATTTTAACAACTCCTGTAACAATATAACAAACTGCCAGTGTGCTTACAAGAGTATGAATTTGATTATTTCTCAGTGTTTTTTAAATGTGTTGTGTTCCATTGTGTGTAATAGGGCCTCATTTAGAATTTGTATAAAAAGCACTCAAACATAGTCTGGACATCCACTACAGAGCACACTGAATAAATCAGCTGTTTTTTTAGACGAAAATAATGGAGCTTAGGTCTGAAAACCTAATGAATGTTACTGGGAGGTTAACTTATTTGAAGCATTCTAAATATCATATAAAAAAGTACAAATTATGAATATCTTCTTCGTTTTTTTATATAGTGTGTATTTCAGATTAATACGTGCATTTGATTGGATGAACCACCTGTCAGTAACCGCCTATCACAAGCCTATTTTATCCAAACATAGCAACGCCATATTATTTACAACAATAAAACAAACACTTTGTTGTCAAACCTAAAACACCAGTACTGCCACACCATTGGTCCAAACGGTCGATGCGATGAAGAAATCACATCACAGGACAAGATGGATTGTGAACTCACACATTTTGCACAATCCAGCTGTTGCGCAAGGTAAGAAAAATTGGAACTCACCACTTACAGTTACCTTTAAAATTAACTAGAGAATATAAAGCTTGGGTTTACTGTCAGACAGCAATTACCACAAAGATAAAGAATTTGGTGCCAGTTCCAGGTACTGAGCTAACAAAATAGCCTTTGATACAGTACTGCAATAGGTATGTTTTGTCAGGCTTTGGAAGGAATACTCTGATGATGCCACATTTAAGTCTTATTTCCACGTCTTGTCAATATGGGTCAGTTTCATGTGATACCAAGTTGACCTACTTTGGTAATCCATCAGCTTCTACTGTCCATCAGTATATGTTATACCTCTAGCCTCAAGAGGATTTACTCTCTTCTTTCTTCTTTCACAGGAAATACGTCTTTACCCCTATTATAAAAACTATGAACTAACTATTCTTTAGCTGTTTTAGGGTTAAATATATATCTCTTGTTCCTTTTTTTCTGCCGCCTGCTGTATTTCACTTCAAAGTCAATATTATAACCGTCTTTTTTTCAAAACTCTCCAACACACAAACCCTAACATTTGGGCCGGCAAGTTTGTAAGTATTACTCAGCCCTTTTTCCCTCAAGTTACATAACACTCAAATAGCCCTTTTCTTTCTATATTTTGAGCAGGTCTGGTTTCACTCAACTCTTGGACACAACACATGTCCAGACAGCTACCTCCAGCGAGCAGCAGCAGACCCACCATCACACTCTTCTTCAGACTTCTGCTTCTGCTACTTATTGTGGCACAAAGAACAAAATAAATGTATGATTTAGATCTGAATGAATAGTAATCCTGACATGGTATACAGACTGCTAATTGGAAACAGACTCGGGTTTAAAACAAGGGAGACTATTGTGAGACTAGTTTGATTGGGAACAGATTCAACGCCGGCGATTTGCTGTTCTAGCACTAAACAAAGCCGAGACACTAAATTGGTTCCACGCTCTCCAAAAAAGTGCACACTGTATTCTCATACTTCCTCTTTCTGGTTTAACTTCAAGTTGCAGGAGTTGTCACTTTGACTTGTTGCCTCGGAAACCTGTGGGTGCGAGTAACAGCATTGGGGATGTTAGCATAAATCCGTTTTATACATTGTGTTCTCGACCGCGGCCAGGAAGAGACGGCTGCAAATCTCTGATGACTTTCCACAAAGTTATTTCTCGTTGTATGTGAGAGTGTTACTATGGCAACTACAAAACTATTTCCACAGCATATGCATCTGGGGAAGACATCGACGTGCTGTGGTAAAAGCGTTGCCATAGCAACCCCGGGGTGTGGCCAGAGGGTAGGGTAACACGGAAGAGTGGGCGGAGGGTTTATTACAGGGGGCGAACGAGGACATGGATAGAAACACGAGAACAACATGTGGCCTTCATGTGCTGATAGTGAATAAAATGGTGGATGAATGACGATTGATGTGATTCGACAGAGTAGAGTAAAATCCTTGTATACTGTACAAATGTGAAGAATATAAAGGGGCTTTGTGTTCATAAAAGAGGAAATGCTGCAGTTTGAGGAAGTAAGTGGAAGAAAATACGAAGCTAAATCACATACCCCAGAGCTTGTGGGCATTGGTCAAATGGGCACCAGGCCACTAAGCTGAGTAGGACCAGGTTTTTCCACGGAGTACGCTCCTCCTTCTCTTCTTCCACCTCTGTTTCTTCGTCTTTGATCTGAAGCTAAAAAGTAGAGAGAAAACAAATCAGCCAAGAAGTAGTAGCTTTTTAGTTTTGTGATTTTTATTTAATAAGGTGGCTCTTCATAGGTTTTTCAAAGTTTTCTTATAACATATTACATGATACTGGAAGATGGTAAAGACAAAAAAATCTCATTAGCTTTTATGAGGCTCAACAGTTAAAAGATAACTTTTCACTATTTGGCAAGCAACAAAAAAAGAGCTTATCACAGAGCTGTATCAGATCTATATAGAATAATTAATCTAATATAATAACTAATAACCTGCACATCAAGAGGAGCCAGTTAAGGTTGCTCGGGCATCTGTTTTGGATGCCTCCTGGACACCTCTATATATGCTATATCCCCTATTAGAATTCATTTGTGAATATGTTTTGCTTGTTTTTGACTTCTCCCCAGCTGCAGATGATTACTTCACTGACAGACACTGTATTTCAGGTAACCACAGGGCTGTCACGAGGGAGTTACCATCGCAGCTCACTGCACCGTCAAGTTCTTGGCTGGGAATGGTAGGCATTCCTGAGATAATGGACCACAGCATTTGTGATGAAATGATTTTTGGCCTGAAGAGGAACTGCCTGCAGGAAAAGGGAAAGAAGGGAACAGAGAGTCGATAGGTAACAACGACAATAAACAGAAGAAATAGGATTCTATCAAGCTACAGTATATAAAATTGGTTTATTTAAAATATAAGCCAAACGTAGGTTCCCCCGTTTTTACTTTTTACTGCCTCAAGATTCACATGATAAAAAGGCGTCTAGATTTACATTTTTATTGCCAAATTTCACAATATAACTCAAATTTACAACAAATTTATCACAATAACACAATATATACATTGAAAAGAACTGCGAGAATTCTCTTTTGACATGTCTACCTGCTGAGGTTGAAACCAACTCCCTACAAAATTATGAATGTGACATGTCATACTAGAGTCATGTTTGTTGTCATTACATCAGTGGGCAGGGCACTGTCTCCTGTCCTACTCGTGTTTTCTTTGTGCGGAGAGAAGATTCTTCAAATTCTACAACCTGAGTCAGCTTTTAAAGTGGCAGGAAAAGACACTTGGGTGTGCAATATTTACCAAGCTGGACTGGTCCATAAATAAAGATGTACTTTATAGGAAAGGACTCAGAAGGTTTTTTAATACAAACAATAAACTGCTGCAAATGTCTGGATACAAATATCTTAGAAAAAGAGATTACGAGTGCCCTGAAAAACTAATAGAGAGGGTTGCTTCAACTATAGGAATTAGTTTGGAGACAACACACAAGCGGGCGGATGCTATACTGAACAACATGAACACGAATCAATTCAGTTGAGGAGAACTAACAACTGAATTTCCTATTAGGGATTAATAAAGTTGAACTAAGTTGAACTGAATAGAATATTTAGTGTACATAGTATAAAGAAGTTCTTCATTTAGCATGTCTAATAGAGCTGCATAATATATCAAAAATGTACTGCACACGAAAGAAACAGCCCCTTTACAAGCCAACCTTAAATAAATCTGTGGTGCAACTAAAAGCTAGTGGTGTCAGTATGTCTGGTCTAGGTGAATGTATTTCTTGCTATATTCAAATATTCAACTTTTACTTTGCAAAAGTGGGGCAATTAAATATTGCAAGTCAAAACACAATATTCCCCATGGTTATTACCTATTGTATGTAAGGGTGAATTTCACATAACTATTTATATTCTCGTTACTATTGGTGGGAAAACAAAATACACCAAAAACAAACCCTCCTTTCTTTTAGTCCAGATAATTAATTAGCATATAATATATTACCCTTAATTTGTAATCTTTGTCACTGAGCTAATCCCTTCAGAAATAAACAAATAAACTATCCTTTAAATAACATCCCCAAAACAGAGCCCTGAATACTGTTACATCATGATTTATGGATAACAGAGAAAGTAAGTAAGCAACTTAACTTAATTAAATTAAATTATACCTAAATCAGCGAAATCAGTGAATATATTAGCTGCTCCAAACAAGATGAGGCACACTAATTATTTGCATCACTTGTGATTTCACTATAAAATCTTAAGTAAGTGGGTCGTGGCCCTGTGATTGCATGTTTTCACACTGCTTTGCTACAAAAAAATCTATGCAACATATAAGATGCAGGTAAAACTATGCACCATCTGTCACCAATGAAACTGTTCAGAAATATCTCACATAGTTATCCTTAATGCAGGTAAGAACCGTCTGTTCTAGAAGAAAGTGAAGCAAAGCTGGCCTGTTGCAATTTGAGAAGCGTGGTCATCTTTCACTACTTAATGGTATAGAGTAGACGCTTCGACTGCAAAAACAATGGGCCCTTAAAACACAAAGGTTGTTCAAAGTGCATGGTGCCTGTACCATTCCCAAACAGGAAGGGCTGCTGAACACATAGGAGTTACTGTTAACACAAAACAGACTATACCCTGAAGTGAGAAGACTGTCCAACCTTTAGAAGCTTGGATTAGGACACATTTAAGTAACTATAGTGATGCCTGACTCTTATGATTTTGCTCAACAGCCAACAACAGACATACACACAACTTTGTAACTCATTTAACCACACTTAAATGCAGATCTGACATTGATATCGCCTCCTTGATATTTAAAAAAGGTGTAAAGAGCTGTCTCTATGCACACTTCTGTTTCCTGTTTCAAAATCCTGTTTAACCTGGTTGAAACATGACATGAGCATGTGGCTTATCTTGTCACTAGCCTGAAGATATGGTAATTACAAAGGGTGACAATCACTTCAAGAATGCCAGTCGCCCTGTTGAGAGCTTACAGCTGATTGAATTAAAATCAATGAAGGGCAGGGATCCTGTGATACCAAACTGTGAGTCAGTCTACAGGCAGAAATGTTGTTAGTGCACATAATTATAGTCTAAGATCCTCAGTATACAGAAAGCACTGCTACAAGAACAGAATGATCCAGGCACTATAAGGTTAAATTGTTTTCAGCGTTATCTATACAGAATGAGAGATAAATTGATCTTAAGAACTTAAAAAAATACTTATTATAATGTACTGAAACTTAATTCTTTATTCTCTTCCTAGTTTTAAAACAGTTTTGAAACTGCTTAGGGAGCCTTGTGGTGTATATGTGTGGCCTATTTACTTCTTCAAAATGCCACTTCATTAGATTACTAAGATGTCTGAGAGTCATGCGATCAGCTGGAACATAATTCCTAATTCATGCTTGGAGTTACAAAATTGAATTTATTTTCAAGCACTTCTCTGCAGTGACTCTGACTCACCATTAGATATGAATCAAACATGGTGATGAAAAGCAGTATTGCCATGGTTTCAGCTTGGTCATGTGATTCTTTTTCCAACAAAGAAAATCAGGAATCCGCATTAAAAAAGTTGATTTACTTATAATTTATATCCCAGCTGCCACATGCACATAACTGAAGGACTCAGTGCACTTTGTTGTAGAGTAAGTTGAGCCAGGCAAACATTTTGGCTAAAAGAGGAATGTATTTTACCATGTTTCCATGACGATTATAAGGCCAAGAGTCAGTGGCGGGAAAAGAGAGAGGCAGGAAAGCAAGAAAGCCTACAAAGTTTGGAGAAGCATGATACTGGTAAGGCCAAAGCTTATGACTCATGGTGGTTATGGACAGTGGAAGAAAGGAAACAGGGGAGGAGAAGGGAGCAGGCCGGGTATTGGTTCAGAATTGGTTGGGGGTTTTTGTTCTTCTTTTTGCCAGATGGTGAAGAGCAGTGCTAAAGTTAGATGAAGACATTTTACTTTTTGATGATTTAATCTGAAGTTACATTTATGAAAAGAAAAGCTAGGAATCAAGAGCAGCACTATTCTGCATGTTTTTATGTTAAGATGCAATGGTCCTAGTATGGAGCCATGTGGAACTCCTAGCTATATGCAACTTATTTATGTTACCACTATCAAAGCAACAAAGAAAAGTTTGCACAAACAAGCATTGTGATACTGAAACAGCTGTATTGGTCCACTTCCTGCTGTTAACCTCACATGCATCCTGAGCAGCATCAACAACAGCAGCATTAAGCTAGCTCAACTGGCTTGCAAACACCAATACTACTTGTGATGTATTGGACAAGGTACTAGTTTTGCAGCTCGGCAGTATCTGTTTTTGTGTCAGTTTTGGTCATGAATATTTTGAATGCATGCAATCCAGTCCCCCTATCCCACTTTTCCTGTTTACTTACTGACCAGAACAATATATGTGCCAAACCCATAAGGGCACATTTGGTCAGATTATAATACGCAATGGGGTACGATTGATTAATTTCTACTTTTTATGCAAAATATTTTGTTCATTTTGAGGCAGTTTTCAAAAACAAATTCAAATATTATTTTACACCATGTAAACAGCTGCAGTAGCCATGCAGGGACAGTCTGTAAACAAACCCAGTGGAAAAAGGTCTGATGATGATTTCACTTTTGGAATTTGGAAACGAAATCAGTGTAGTTAATACGTGTGCTCAAAAATGTGTGTTTTATAAAAAGAAAGCTAGGAATCAAAAGAAACTCTATTAGACATGTTTAATGTGAAGATGCAGTGGTCCTAGTATGGATCTATGTGGAACTCCTAGTTTAGAATATGGACACATAATCTTAACAGTATCACAGCAACACTGAAAAACTGCAGTTTACATAAACAAGTTTGTGTATTCAGGGCTGTTACTAGATTGGGAATAAGAAGAAATAGAGCTAAGGTACTTCTAATACAGGTTCTATGTGGTTTTAAATTAATGTCTTTCGAATATATTGAAAAATTTTTTACTTTGATGTGGTTATACACTGTCGAAAACATAGTATGACTGATGTGTTCCATTTCATCCACTTTATAGACTAAAGAATTTAACACAATACACTTTTACGCAATAAGACATTGATAGTAGTATTCTGAGGGCCTTGAAAACACACTTTTTAAGAATGAGATAAAGTGTTGAGCGTTTCAAAGATAATCTAATCATGCATTTCTATGTATTCACACACACCTAGAGCTGTGAACACACCTAAATTTACAGTACCAATCAAAGCGGCATTGATTTGAACTGCTGAACCTCTTATCACTGATCCACCTTCTGACTGCTGCTCTCTCACAATAGCACTCCCTGGCTATCTGCCCTTTAAAGAGACATTGCATTCTTCAGACCTTCCCCTTCCCCCAATCGTAAAGCAACTTATTTACTCTGAGATTACATTATACTATGCAATAAACAAGTCCTGGATACAACTTAGGAATGTGGCTTTTTTTCTGCTAGATTATTGCAGCACACAAGTTATCTGTGTTAACATTTACGTTTTTACTCATCTGTGTGTGAGTTTGACTAGATTTACATATGTATGAGCATCGTAAAACAAGCCAGACAGTAATGAAACCTTTCTACATTTCTAACAATACAGTGAGCCAAGTAGAAAGACCAGGTAATGGTTTTGAATGACTGGCCAGTGTGTCATGCAAGTGTAAAGTTACAGCCTCCCACCTTCTTCCCCAGTCGGCCAATCAGAGACGAGCAGAGTCCCTCCCACAGCAACAGGCACTTTAAAACTCACTCTGTACTCACTTCTCCTCCTATCCATTCTGGTCTCTCCCCTTGCCTGCCTGCCTGCCTGCCAAAGCTGTTCAGTCCTCCTCAACTTGATTCATCCAAGGCAAAAAACCATGTCGACCAGATCTAGGACAACCACCAGCTACAGCATGAGGTCCTCCGCTGCCCCACGGAACTTTAGCAGCCTCTCCTACTCCGCTCCAGGCGTCACCCGCAAGAGTGTGACAGTGCAGAGCTATGGGAGCGCCGGTGGCAGGGGCTTTGGGGCAGGAAGCATCGGAGGGGGCGGCGGTTACATCTCCAGCTCGTCTGTCTACGGCCTGGGCTCCAGCATGGGCGGCATGGGCATGGGTGGTGGTATGGGTATGGGCATCTCCCAGGCTCCCATCACCGCTGTAACAGTTAACAAGAGCCTCCTGGCCCCCCTGAACCTCGAGATTGACCCCACCATCCAGGCTGTGCGCACCCAGGAGAAGGAACAGATCAAGAGTCTTAACAACCGTTTTGCATCCTTCATTGACAAGGTAAGAAGACATAAGGCTCTTTATATGGTCCCCTAATGTAGCTCTCACTTTCATGAACTGGAAAAAGAGAGTTAAATTCTAGTGCTATTTTGTTATGTAATATTTGATTTGATTTTAAGTGCACACATATGTTTGGCGCATGTGCTAAAATGCTGATTCTCTAGCTGATTTATTTGCCCCCCTTAATGATTTCGCCACCTCCCACATGCAAGACATGACAGACTGTGATGAATGTGCTCTTACACAAATTTAGGCTCCCTATCTTTTGGCTCTGGTTGGCCTTTTATAGTGATGAGTTACAGACGGGTGGAGAGCAAAAAAAAAGGACAAAGTGAAAGACTGGGAGAAAGCGTTTAGGGTGTGTCGGGGCAGAGAGCTTGTGATACGAGTTACCTTGGGACTGGGCCCTCCCTATAGCCTGGGGTGTGGCTCGTATTGCTGCCTGTGGCCTTCACCCCTCCCAAAGACAGTTTGGCCACAACTGGATGCTATTGTTTGCTAAATAACAATACTTTTTTTTTTTAAACTGGCAGGTCTGAAAAGTCCTCCAAAACTTACTTTTACAGTCTAAACTTTGAGAAATTCCACCATTTTGGTATCACACATGGGTGCCTCTGTCCTTCGTATGCTTCAGTAGAGTTAATATTTAAAAAGGTCACTTGGTGTCATGTTCACATTGATGCCATCTGACTGATACAACTCCACTCAATTCAAGTCGCATACAACAACATTTGTGTCGCAAAAACAGTCACCTTAAGGTCTTATCTTAACACAATTCTGTTTAAACAATGACCCAAAGGTGATTTATCCTAGCCCTCACCTGGAAGCAATTCATTAGAGCAAGGTCCACTATTTCAGCCACCTATCTGCACTTCACTATCTTTTACTGTTCAAACTCAGTGTCTCTTCAGCGTCTCCCTCTCCCACTCCTGTAAAGTGGTTAAACATTTACCTTGTTTGCATTAATAGACAGATGCAGCTCTGCTTCTCAGCTATTTCTTCATCAATGGCTTTTTCCAACCATGTCTTGCTCTCCCACCCCTCCACCTCCTGTCAGGATGCACACATGTTAGGCCTTCCTTTGGAAAAACCAGTCTAATAACAACAGCAGCTTAGAGATCCAAAGATACACAAGAACAATAAACATGGCACAGCGAGGTTAATCCTATTGATTGGCAGGATATGAACTCAAGGGAAGTTTTAAGTAGTGCTACACCAAACTTATGCAAAGAATCTGGTTGTAGTTACAAAAAAAGGAAGACAAGAAGTGTACTAATAATGTCCCTTCTTATTTTGTCCTTAGGTGCGCTTCCTGGAACAGCAGAACAAAATGCTGGAAACCAAGTGGAACCTGCTGCAGGGACAGACCACCACCCGCTCTAACATCGACGCCATGTTTGAGGCCTACATCGCCAACCTGCGCAGACAGCTGGACAGCCTGGGCAACGACAAGATGAAGCTGGAGGCTGACTTGCACAACATGCAGGGCCTGGTAGAGGACTTCAAGAACAAGTGAGTAGAGAAATGTTCAGCATTTGGACTAGAATCCATAGTGTAAAGCTCACAAATGAGTTCTCAAGTTAGGACTAACATATGACGTAGGGTATAGGTCAAAAGGGCCATATAACGCAGTGAAGTCATGATTTTCAGGACTACTCCCTACATCTGTCCAGTTGCTTGCGTCACGCTCAGCTCAAGAGGATTACAACATTGGGGAAGCATGTCCCGAACCCATATTCACATTACAGGAAAAGAAATGCACACAAATGACATATTTGGAGGTCTT
This sequence comes from Rhyacichthys aspro, assembly GCA_036850595.1. Lineage (NCBI taxonomy): Eukaryota > Metazoa > Chordata > Actinopteri > Gobiiformes > Rhyacichthyidae > Rhyacichthys > Rhyacichthys aspro. The sequence goes on from CM072154.1 coordinate 4,376,902, forward strand.
ACTGAAGGTTGCACATTTCAATTACATAACAGTACAATAATGTTTTTAATGATTTAAGTATATAGCCCCAAGGATTTGTATTAGTAACACCTCTAACAAACGGCAAATGTCAGCATAAAATTTATAGGTCTGCTTCCCCAAGGGGGCAAGTTTTGGATGGATGACTTGCGCCCCCTAGTGTTAACTTAGCATATTGGTGCATTACTAAGATGTTGATTCTGAAGTTGAGTTTTAGTAAATAGTAAGCAATTTTTTTTTTTTTTGCCCTAATTTGAAAATAGCTAGAAAGGAAACAGGGTAGAGAGAAAGTGAACTACATGGAGAAAACCGAACAAGCCAAGATTCAAATCCTGGTCTCCCGTTATGTGGCATGCGCTCCATCAGGCAAGCTACAGAGATGGCCCCAGCATCTTTAATGATTTGTACTCTCTCTTTTTTAAGGTATGAAGATGAGATCAACAAGCGCACAGAGTGTGAGAATGACTTTGTCCTCATCAAAAAGGTCAGCACATTTTGGTTCTAATTCCTTTCAAGTTTTCTCTCTGTAACCAAGGACAAAACCTACCTAGGAGAGATCTTTTTTGACAAAAGTGTTAATTCTTTACAGGATGTTGATGAAGCCTACATGAATAAGGTAGAGCTGGAGGCCAAGCTGGAGAGTCTTACAGATGAGATCAACTTCCTCAGGTCAATCTATGAGGAGGTAAGGAACAAAAACTGTTACCTTTTCAGCATCTTAACTCAACTCTTGCACAATGCTGATATCTGATGGATGGATTCTTAATTGTAATTCTACCATTGCTAATTTCCAATCTTTAGGAACTGCGTGAGTTGCAAAGCCAGATCAAGGACACTTCAGTCATCGTAGAGATGGACAACAGCCGCAACTTGGACATGGATGCCATTGTGGCTGAAGTCAGGGCTCAGTATGAAGACATTGCTAACCGCACCCGCGCTGAAGCTGAGACATGGTACAAGACAAAGGTGAGGAAGAACTTTTCAATAATAGTCCAAAACAAAACAGCAAGAGGAATTCAGGTTGTAATCTACAATTATTTTTCCTGTGTGCTTTAGTATGAGGAGATGCAGACATCTGCAAACAGATACGGAGATGACCTGAGGACAACCAGGACCGAGATCGCAGACCTGAACCGCATGATCCAGAGACTGACCTCAGAGATTGACGCTGTTAAGGGACAGGTATGTTAACTTCTCTAAAAGTGTATAATAAAAACCTAAGGGATGGACAATTTATCAAAAAATTATAAAAATTAATAACTTTGTTAAACATAATCTTGCTGGGATTTACAGTTCAAACTAGCTCTAATAAATCAAATCTATTTTTTTCCCCCCAATTTGGGTTTCCCCCCCTACCCCCAAAAAACCCCAAAAAATGGGGGGAAAACAAAACAAACCCCCCCCCCCCCCTTTTTTTTTTTTTTTTTTTTTTTTTTTTTTAACCCCCCCCCCCCCCCCCCCCCTTTCCCAACCCCCCCCCCCCCCCCCCCCCCCTTTATAAAAGGGGGGGGGAGTGGTAAAAAGAGAGGGGTGGGTTTTATATCTCTATTTTTAGTCATTGATGTGGAATAAAATAGAATTCCATAAAACCATAAACCATGCAATATATTTAAATACGTTGGATATTGTGACAATAGGAAGTATTGCAATAGAGCTCTGGTTTTATAGCCACTGGATTCACTGATAGAAGATTTACCAAACAATACAATGGTATTTGCAATACCCCACCCACAATAATGATAATCACAATACAGTGATTATGCTGACAATATATCACAACATCTGTGAAACTGTAGTGGAAAAAAGTTCTTAAAAATGAAACAATATCCATGTTTATAGTTTAAGTAGTCTCTGCGATACAGATTTTTTAAAATTTTGCGATGATGCTAAATTTGTGATATACTATGCCACACTAGCAGATATCTCACCAAATAATGTGTCTTGTTCTAGCGTGCCAACTTGGAGGCCCAGATCGCAGAGGCTGAGGAGCGCGGTGAGCTGGCAGTGAAGGACGCCAAAGCCCGCATCAGGGACTTGGAAGAAGCCTTGCAGAGAGCCAAGCAGGACATGGCCCGCCAGATCAGGGAATACCAGGACCTGATGAACGTCAAACTGGCCCTAGACATTGAGATTGCCACCTACAGGAAGCTGCTGGAGGGAGAGGAAGACAGGCTGGCCAACGGCATCAAGGCTATCAACATCTCCCAACAGAGCAGTACGTCACAGATGAATGCTGAATTAAATAAATTACTCAAATTGTACAGTTAAAGGAAACATTACTTACCTCTTTTTTGACTTCATTCTTCTTACAGCGAGCTACGGCGGTTTCCCCATGGAGTCCATGAAGAGCAGCTACTCCAGCGGCTACTCCAGCAGTTATGGTGGCAGCTACGGCGGCGGCTACAGCAGTGGTGGTGGTTACAGCAGTGGCGGCGGTTACAGCAGTGGCAGCGCCGGATTCAGCAGTGGCAGCGCCGGCGGCTACAGCACCAGCACACAGAGCAAGAAGAACGTGGTCATCAAGATGATCGAGACCAGAGACGGCAAAGTGGTGTCCGAGTCCTCCGAGGTCATCGAGGATTGAGCTGCCTAGTCCGGAGGTGTAGCTCCCTGTCTGCTATGATCCCCTTTGCGTCTTAGTAGTTTTGTACTTAACACTTCACTCCTCCAAATACTGTAATGCCAGCCACTTAAAGTAGTGCTTAAACATGTTTTTTTTTCTTCCATGAAGCAATAAATTCTAACACTACCAAAGATCTGAAAGGGACCAAAGAGTTTATTTTGTATGTCTAATGTCTGTGTGTATTAGGTTTTCAAAGTCTCAGAAAGTGAGATTAAAAACTGGGCAAAATGCAAATGAAACACAAATCTATGCAAAAGCCATTCCTACATGAAGAGCCTTTCAAATTCACCATGGTGCATCAGATGGACAGTGGTGTTGTTAGATGAATATGAATGTACTGAAGCAGTGCGGCAGTGGTTGAGCCAGTTAAGGTCTTAAAACACTTGTTGCAGGTAGGTAGTGCATGTCTCCCCTGTGCGTGTTGTGTAACTCAAACCTGTTTAGACCCCTTAGGAGGCTGCTGACACCATACAGTTGTCCTGAGGTGCTGTTTTTGCTATCAAAGACAAATAAAATGTGTTTACTGAACATGGTATGCTTTTGTTCTTGAAATAATACTAACACAGGATGGTAAGCAGAAGAACAGCTAAAAAAGTGATACAAAATTCCAACTTCTACATAAAAATAAGCATGCAAAACATGCACTGAAGGATTCTTGTAGTGTGTGACATGACATTTTTCAGAGGAAAACTGACCCAATATTGTAACAATCTTCTTTGACCCTTCTTTGACTTTGCTCAAGGCAACTGTCACTTTGGGTAATGTATCCTAATCAGAGAGTATGAATAAATAAAACTAACAAAAGTAAAATGCTTCACTGCCGAAATATTATCAATGTGTTTAAACTGAATGCTTAAAACAAATGAAGAAATGAATCATCCTATCAGAGAGCTTCTTCAGACAAAGCAGATAAACTCTGGTTTGCAAAATAAAACATGCAGGTTAGGTTCACAGAGTGGGTTTCTAGAATAACTCTGTGTGAAACTGAAAACTGTTAAGTTTCACTTACACTTGCGCTATACCTGCATCCTGTTTCAGGAAAATCATATTTTTAGACATAACAAATAGTTTGTTGTTGTTGTTTTATTTTAAGTGGATTAGTGATCATTTCCTAGTAGAGGACAGTAAAACAAACTTTTATTTAATGAAAGACTATTCTTTAATTACTAACAGCTGTGGTAGAAGGTAACAGACACACACACAAAACATGTGCTGACAAGCACATCACATACAGGTGATAGATAACTCTGTTTACACAAGTCACATGATCCATTGTTTATCCAATAATAACATCAGTCATAGGAGCTCAACCTCTCAGAAGTCTGACCTTGTGTGTCCTGTTAGGTTACAGTAGGACACTAAAACAGGAAGAGATGAAGAATGTGATGAACACATAGGCCTAGCTAAGGTGGAAACATTTCCTTTTACTGTATACTGGCTGGAATTGTGATTTTAATAACATATTGACAACCTTTCGGTTCAATTTCGACCCCAAAGAAAAGCCATTACACTCATTTAACACTGGTACTTCGTGAAATCTTAAAATAACTTAGACCTTACTAACCACACTAAGCCTTAATGTTAATATAATGGCTAATATTAGAGCAATGTGTTATATGTAAGTTAGGCTAATACAAATGGCTAACTAGCTAGCTTAATTGGACAACTCACTAAGGAGACGGAGATAATGTTTAGGTATGTTATAACGCCACTTACTACAATAAAATATTCTTCCATGTAATCTAACAGTTTTTTTAAGTTATAGTTATGTCTAACCAGAGTTCAAAGCTACAAAGGCTTACAACTAACTTATATCATAACCATGTGTTAATAGCTAAAGCAGGTTGAATTTAACCCACAGGTGTAGGCTACTTTCAGCCGCTTGGGGGCATTATATTACCATATCCCACCAGAGCATGTACCGTAAATCCTTTTACCAGAGGAGGAAATGTCATTAGAAGAAAGGTTGTAAAAGTTGTGGCCTGAAATACACCGGCTTGTTAGCTATTAGCTAATTAGCTAGCTGCACTTAGCCAGTTAGGAGGGGCCCCCTTTTTTTTTTCAGGAAAAGTCAAAGGGGACACCCCCCGGGCAGAAAAATTTTTTTTAAGATTTTTTTTGGGGGGGGGGGGCCCCCCCCTGGTTGGGGGGCCAAAAAAAAAAAAAAAAAACCCCAAGGGGGGGGGGGCCCCGGGTTTTTGGGGCTCCCCTCGGGGTTTGGGGGGGGGGGGGGGGGGGGTTTTTTTTTTTGTGTGGGGGGGGGGGGGGGGTTTTTTGGGGGGGGGGGGGGGGGGGGGGGGGGGGGGGGGGGGGGGGGGGGGGGGGGGGGTTGCAAATAGAGATTAATTGGCAAATTAAGGCTGCGTCTGATTCAGCGACACATAGAGCTGCACTACAACGATTTTCCACCAGAGGGCGGTATTTCATCAGAAGTAAAAATCAACGACGCAAGTGTAGTTATTGATAGGCATATTTTCCATTTTCTAAACAAATTCCACTGTTTATTAACGACAAAGAGTACTGCTTCCTGTGGCTGTCCATTATAAATATAAACATCTATATTGATATAAATACGATGTAAAGTGTGTGTAGGTTTTAGCGGTGTTGGTAATTGAATACACATGTAATATTTATATTATACATTTAAGGTGGTACTAAGTAGAAAAACATGAGAACAAGTGAATAGGAAAGTTATGACGTGAGCCTAAGCTTCCTAATCACTAATTTGCCTTACATTATAATAACAATAGGCTTGCATATTTTTGATCATGTAGATATTCAGACATTTTTTTTCCAAGTGGACATTCTTAAGCCCCCACTGTCAACATGCTTTTTTGTACCTCAGTTTTTCTCAGTTCCTGCATACTGCCATTGCCAAACATATTGCATTGTGTTAAAGCTATGGAGGGAGGTGCTGTGCATGGGAATGTACTAGTTCTGTATGCATTAAAGTGTCAGCATGTAATAGCTTCAGGGGTAGGAGCGCTTCAGAATGTTTTTATCAATAAAACTTGGTACTTGACATTGCGCATGTGTACAGTACAGGAGTATATGGTGTTCTATTCAAGGATACCTCAGAATTTACTCATAGAGAATGTGTGCAAGGTCAAAATTCAATTGACTTAAACTTTTTATTTTTCCCCAAGATTAAGTTCATTGTTAGGATTCAGTTGTTTGCATGTTTGTATGCTGACATTATGTAAGATCTATATCTTGGATGAAAATTACTAGGATCGCAACCCAAGAAAGTTTTCTTTTAACAATGATAGCCTCCACATATTAACTAACATAATATCACATAACCGTTCTGTCGCAAAAGAGGCCTTAACTTTAATTAAATTCATAACAGTTGTTTTTGCCTCTACATATTCATACATGTCCATTAAAACATCAGAGTCATCGCACTCATTTCATTCAGTTTGACTCGCCCCACGTAACAGACAATGTGAAGCCCAGCTCATGTTTGAGTGGACCTAATCATAGTGCCGCTCAGATGCACAGTTATGAACCACACCTTTGTAATCCCGTTGAGCCTAACTTTGAGTTTCAAAAGAAGAGAGCATAAACACAAGGTGTGTTTCTCAAAGCATGTTATATTTCTCCAACACCTTTTATTAAAGATGTTTGACATTTCTATCTATGACAGTCACAGTGAACAGTGCAGCTGTGAGAGACACTAAGTCCATTCAGAGCTGTGGCTATGATGTGCTCACTGATCGTAGAGCCAATTGTAATAGTTCATTTGTGTGACTAATGGTAGTTCAGTCATCTATGAGCTCATTGACCAGTTTGTTGACTGGACTTAACTTTAAACCCAAGCCCAAGACACACCTTTGTATTATTAGAGATTTAAAAGTAAAAGTCTAAAAGACAGTCTAACAGCAAATGTAAAGTGAATGGGACAACAACATCATGACAGTGTTTAGACTTCTTCAGTTTTAACCAAGCAAACCTAAATCTGTCAGAAACCTAAATTGTCATAATAAGTGTCATGTTAACATGCATTTTTTTTTTAAACTTTACCTGTCTTTACCTTTCTATTATATACAGCTGATGATATGTGTGATTGAAATTTATGTGTCTCATGTTTCTGTACATTTAGATAATTGCAAGTGAAGTACATTATTACAAACTGGTTCAGGTACAGGTTCAGCAAACAGGTGAAAAATGTCTGCGTTCACTTTACACAGTTCAACAAGTGACAGGTGTTATCATGCGTGAGCTTAGATCTCTAGTCAGCAGCTTTTCTTCATTGCCCCAAACCCCTAAAGGCTCTCAACCTTTTTGTCTCTAAAAACGCAGAAGTACATAAACTTTATCTTGACATTTGAGTGCTGTCATGAGCAGCTTCTTCATATGGCCCGTTATATAATCACCTCTCCAGGGCTATTTCCCCCCATCGGATCCACCTTCCCTTCTGACCTTGAACCCCTGTGTAGTAAGAGGCTTTTAAAGCACTCTGTAAATCAATGGGACATCAAACTGCTCTGCATAGGGAGGTCGGCTTTCATAACCATGTCGCAGCGCTGTGACTGATTCAGATGTCACACTTGATGGGACTCACCCTAAAGAGTTATTACAGCCTGCGCTCTTTTTTGATTGGCAGCCGTGGGCAAGGCTTGTTTTTACCTCTGCCAACAGACGGCAGGTCGAGGCAAGGCTTCAGCATAATTCTCCAAGAATGAAACAACTCCGATTTCTCCTCCAATAAAAAAAGAGGTTCCCAAAAAGGTTAGAGCGAGATGTGCTTCTTGTTGGAGCTTGTCTTTACAGAGATGCTCTCGGCGCTGTAGGGTGTGGCCCACCACCTAAAGGTGACCAAATGGCTGGATAAAACTCATCAATGAAACAAAGGCGATGTGTTCACCCACTTTAACTGCAGTGATCCGTTTGAATAAAAGGAAAATTAAACCCAGTGATTTTGTATATATTCAAGATGTTGAGACTGTGTCCAAACCACAATCAGAACATGTGGCGTCTTCTCGTTCTTGGCCTTGTTTATACCAGCATGGTTACCTGCTGCTGTGAACTATAAAAGACAGTGTACTACTGCGTCACTACTTGTTCAGGTTGTATCTTGTCTGTGGTGAAAAAGTCAACACCCTTTGAATCAAAGCTTAGTTAATCACACTTTTATACCTGTCAATAAAACCAGAAGTTAATGTTACTGTCTGTTCTGTACAAACCACTGTCAGGAAGTATTCTGTATACCTTCTTGTACTTTAATTAAGTTCTACCGACACCTATTTCCACTTTCTCTCCTTTGATACTTTCTGTAAAGTATAAAATGCAAAACATGCTTATACACGGCAGTACTGCAACTGAGCTGCCCAATACTATGGCAGTACATCAAACCAAAGTTTAGAACTGATGTTAAACTTCTAGCTCAGTTCAAGTTCAACATGAAGACCATGCCTTTCTGAAATGATCTCTGCCTTGTTAAATATGGTGTAAATGCATTGCCTGTATTTATGCTTGCTTTACTTCACTATGTTTTTCTTTTTTGCACTGTTCCTCTGTTAAAGGACATATCCAGTGCTGGAATAGACACTTCATATGTATTTTCATCACCCTGTGATTCAGTGTTGACATGCCGTACAACAGCCAATGAATGATCCCTGCTTGAAGACTCCCCTCCATTTTGAGCATGTATGTGCTGAACATTCTCATCTAATCAAATTTTTAATAAAGTTTAGACGACTTGTTTTTTTCTCAGATGATTCCTGTTACATTATGCTGTTAGGTGATGAAACAGTTCTATATATGACTTTCTGTATTATATGTGAGCTGTTTTACCGCTAAATCTAAGAGTTGGCAAATTCCCATCAGTGGTTAATAAAAATAAACTTTTCTAAAGATTTTGTTCCAGATTTCAGGGTGTGCATGTGTAAACCTGAGAGCAACGGGACAGGCTCTCCACTCACAGAGAGTGACTCCAGGGGCAGGCAGGTGATTGCTGCTGTTCTACAGGTAAGTCATGCTTGCCTTTCGAGATGTGTCAAAGGCAGGATAAAGAGCGAGCAAATGAGAAGGGAGAAAGTGAGTAAGGCATTTATTTCTGATGTGCACAGAGGTGTGGCTTTAGCCAGAGGTGGTTGGCATTCTTCATTGCATTGACAGAGCTGGCCCCAGGAAACCAAGCCTTAACACTGGGTGGAGATCTACAGCAAACATGAGTGACCATAAATCAGCACATCACCTCCAGTCAAAAGCAGAACAAACTGTTTGAAAGTCAAGAGGTGACAAGTGGATTTGTGCTGGTGCCATCTGTTCAGGTGACTGGGCTGGTTAACAAACATTGGTACCTGTGTGACACCGATAAAAAATCTCTGTTGGTGCAGGTATCAAAAAATAATTATCTATCGGTACCATGGATGTCTTATTAGAACAGGATACTGAATGAGAAAAAAAACATGGACGTTCAATGTACATTGTTCATTGCACAGCAAAAAAAATGTAGGCTTCCGGGTTAAATTCCACGTTATTTGGCCCATAAAGGCACACTAGGGCACTCACACATGTGGTCTTGTGTTTTACCGCACACATGATCTGTTCTGGTGGATGTTTTTAATGAGTGGTGACAATAAAACAATAAGAGTTATTTTTAGCGAATTTAAGGATGTTTAACAGAGGAAAAGTCCAGGATATGAAAATAGACAACACTACAAAATCCAACCTTTTTGATAGTTGTAGGTGTCGAATTCAAGGTGTTTGTTTTTGCTGTCTATGGAGCTGTCTATTCTTTTTGGGTTGCAAAGGATCTTTTTTGTTGCAGTACCTCAAGTTGCCACTAATCAATTTCTTGTGCCAGTCAATTGATTGGTACCAAGTTTATGTACCTGACAGTGCATTGTTTCCTACAGAGAGCTACACAGCAGCCTGACATTTAGACACTGACAGACAACCATTCACTCTCATTCATTCACTAGGGGCAATTAAGATGGTTTATTTCACCTTTACATTTTTATTGGGACAACCCACAAAAACTTACAGTAAAACAAAAGAACAAGATTAAAGAAAAGGAGTTTGCTATAACCCACAACCTTCTAAGATTTTTTTTTTTTTTTTTTTTTTTTGCAACATTTTTTTCCTCTTTCAATAGCCCCAGTGGACAAAAAAAGAACAGAAAGTGTACATAACCGTCCTTTCCCACAAACAGGAAGTAAAGCCACTAAACAACAACATGCTAGTCTCAACCATACCTAACTATTGATGACTATAATATGAATCTAATATTACAATGCATTATTCTTTATATAGGTATTTTCTATAATAAACTCTACACCATATTTGATATCTATTATATCAAATAAAGGGTATATATACTAATTTATTTACACAGTCCCACATAAACGTGTACATACATACATACATTTAAACAAACATTTAATTCAGTCAATTCAATTTTATTTAATTAGCCCATGATCACAACAAAACAAAAGAACAAAAGAACAAAAACAAAAGACAGTAAATATACAAATAGGATGAAATAGACTACATCCCCTGTCCTAAGACCCTCTATCAGGGTGAGGAAAAAATCCAAAAACCCAGCCGGGGAAAATGAGAAACCATTTACCAGGGAAAACCATAAAACAAACAGTAGACTGGACATCTGCAACTGTCTCCACTCCCCCAGAGGAGAGTGGGACAGAGGGACAACTTGTGAACAGCAAAGAACTAAGCAGAGATGTAAACTATATTGTAGGGCAACTTGGTGGCTCCATACTCTACAGGGGAGACCCGGGTTCCTGCGATTCTTGCTCGGGTGCCCAATGTCATTATGCCCTACTGAGAGAGCCAGCAGGTTTCTGAGATAGGACGGGGCCTTACCACTCAAGTACAGTGGCCGATAAAGCTCAAAGCACACAAATATACATTAGTACAAGCAACAGTTTGGAAGCACACACGCTGCAATTCACAATTGCAACATCGCACTGCGAATTCATTAAACCTCTGCATCAACTTCACAACATGCGTTCTGCAAATCAAGACACACTGGCAGCTGGCCAACAACAACATCAACTCCACAATGCACAAGCTGCATTTCAATAAGACAACACAGCACGTACAAATGTTAAAAAAAATGCTGTATCCAGTTTACAACAAATGCTTGACAAACATACAAAACAGGCTGCATTGAGATGGAAGTGCTTGTAGTAAAGTTGGCGCTGCAAATACAAAACGCACTGCATTAAGAGAAACATGCAATAGACTATAACAATCAATTAAAAAAAACAAGAAAAATATGATCTGTCTGTAACAGATCTCATCACTTAGCCAGCATTGCACCAACAGTGTAGTGGCTTAGGTGTTGATGTAAAATTGAGTTTCTTTTATCAGGAACTGGTTTGAGTCACACTCACACCTTCCATTTTTCCTTCATTCCTTTTTACTCTTGTAATAATTATGTATGACTTCCCTGGAATAAGTAACAGTCACATCCAATGTGTCTCTGAAATAGGACACTACCTGCGTGCCTATGGACAGATTATGGGACAGAATGGCCTTATGGTAGCCATTGATTGCATTAAGTGGTGAACATAATGATGAGTTGGCAGGACCACTCAGCCATATGTATGGGACCTCCTGTGCTAACCAGCATATAGAAAGTTGGTGGTCCTTTTTCAGAAAACAGAGGTAAATTTTCAGTACCCAAACCTGAATATTTGACATAAAATAAATTGCCCATCATCAAATAATTTTGTTTGTCATGTCCCCTAATGAAAACTACATCAAAATCAAATAAAATGACAACAAATGTGTTTAGGCTCCTACATCCACATTGATATGAAAACACAACAGACTTGAGCCACCTTGCCTGTGTGAAAGTGTTATTCTGATTGTCTAATTAATTGGAGAGGCCGTAGGCGCAGAATGACAGCAACAACTATGTCATTCTGCCCCAGGGCAGCTGTGACTGCAAGCAAAAGATCTCTCACAGATAACTACACTACACTCAAGTAGCCCTTAACAGCACCAAATTTGTATTTTATTTAAGGATTTATAATTATACTGTGATTTACTGAACAATTTACTCCTAAAATTCTGAAATTTTTTTCAAAATTTCTGAAAAGATACTTTCATTTACGAAACAATTTATGAAATATTTTACTAAATAAAGATCTGTTTTTAATATAGTATTGGTTTTTGTTTTTTTTTTTTTTTTTGGGCCATTTTCTCCTAATAAGAGTTGATTTTTCATCTATCCCAATGATTAGCAACAATAAGCAGTTGATTTTCCCCCACCCCCCTACAATGTCTCTCAGTATAAAGCCCAGGGTTGGAGGTTTAAACTTACATAAAAATACATTATTTTAAAGTCATTTTTACTTGTGATTGTTACTTGGAAGTCATAAATAATAAAAACAGATGAAAAATGAAGGTGTGAGCGGGACTCTAATCTGCTCCTGGTAAAAGAAGGTTAATCCGAATCTAACCCCCAAACCACTACAGTATCAGAACAGCTCTAAGTGAATAATCAGATCTATTACAAGAACTGATTCATGGTTTTAGAAAAAAATATTGATTGCTATAGCCTATTGCCTGTTTCTCAATGCTGCGCGGTTTGAATGTTTGTCAAGCATGTGTTGTAAACTGGATGCGTTGTTTTGTTTAGTTTTTTTACAATTGTAGGAGCTGTGTTGTCTTATTGAAATGCAGCTTGTGTATTGTGGAGTTGATGCTGTTGTTGGCCATTTGCCGTGTGTCTTGACTTGCAGAACGCATGTTGTGAAGTTGATGCAGAGGTTTTATGAATTCGCAGTGCGATGTTGCATTTGTGAATTGCAGCGTATGTGCTGTGAAACTGTTGCTTGTACTAATGTGTATATGGATGCTTTGAGCTTTCTCAGCCACTGTACTAAAGGCCTTATAAGTACGGAGAAGGATTTTGAACTTAATTCTAAAGTCAAATGGAAGCCAGTGAAGGGAGGCTAACACTGGGGTAATGTGCTCTCTTCTTTTGTTGTTTGCTCCTGTTAGTATTCTATCAGCTGCGTTTTGGATAAGCTGAAAACTTTTGAAGGAACTATTTGGGCATCCTGCCAGCAGAGAATAACAATAGTCTAACCTCCATGTCACAAAGGCATGGATTAGTTTTTCAGCCTCACTATGTTGAGCAGATGAAAAAAAGCAGTTTTACTTAAGCTTGGTTTATGTGTGTTTTAAATGACAAATCTTACTAACATTACCCCAATGTTGGTAACAGTTGAACTAGCTACACTAACAACATCTAAATTCACTATTTGGTCTGATAGTGTGTCTCTTAGATTTCTGGGGCCTAGGATTGTCACTTCAGTTTTTTCTGGGTTTAGAAGATAATTGAATGTCATCCAGGAGGATTTGACTTATTTTATATCTAATTGTGGTTATTTTATTATTAAAAAACTGAAAAAAGTCATCATAGCCCTTATTTTCTTCTTTTCAAAATTTGCCATATTAGCATTGAGTAATACATACATACACCCATAGTAAATTTACTATTCTATAATATTCTATAATATATTTACTTTACTACATATTAAGCACATAACTATATACAAAAATGAGGGGAAAAAAAGATACAATTAAGTGTTAATGATTATATTTTAATCATAACTCTCACATTCACAGACACATTTTACACAGAAAACACTGTTAAAAAATGTATTGTTGTTGTTGTTGCAGTTGGTTTGAAATAACATTTGTATCAAACAGTATTACCCAGTATACCCTGCACCTCATTTTGTGTCATAATAAACTAGGTATGAAAATCATCAATACTGTGACATACCATTCTTGCAATATGTGCTGATGAGAATTCTGAATGATACATTTACAAAAGATTCCAAATTACTCTTCAACCTTAAGTGCTACTAGAATATTGAATTGAATATTGCTCTTAAAACTGGGTGGGACTGCTCAGCCAGTGGCTCCTGATGTCCTGCGAACTGAAGTGTATCTTAAACCACTTGTTAATGTGGCCAGATAAATAAACCAGTAACACCAGTGCAACCAGTTGAAAGGTGAGCAGATAAGCCTGCTATGAGGGACTGCATTCATTCATTTAAAAGAATTCTGTTTTTCCATTGTCACAACCAAAGCATTTGCCTATGTCTCACTTAGAGTATCATCATACTTTGTCTCTTATATGTCGACTATAAAGCAATTATAATATGATTGTATTTATGTATAATTCCATGACAAAAGGCCGCTTAAACAAAACAAGAGCTCTGGATAATGTTCTGAAACGTGTGGACATTTCAGTTGGTTATATTTCTTCAGATCATGGATAAATTAGATATCTTGGTGACTTCTTAAGCTCGGATCACTTGACATTTTTAGGCACAGTCTGAGTAGTGCATTAGTAAATTAAAATTTAAAAATTCTGGCTATTAAATGTCAGCCACAAAGTTTGCACTCGAGTGGGTGTTAATAAAAAAATTAGCAGTTGCACTTTGGATTAGCTTTGGATCAGCAAGACACAGAAGAGTTATTCATTAAAGGTTAACATCGCTTTGAGATTTTCACAATACTCAAAGTCTGGTAATGTGAGCAGAAATCACACATTTGTTGAACAGCTTTTCCAAGGCACATATTGGGCGTTGGAAGGACTTTGGGTGAAGTTTGGGAAAAGGTGGAGGGTGTACACTGAAAACAAGCTTGATCAAAGTCCCTTCTCTCTTTTGTTGATGAGGCCAAATGAAAAGACCAGTAACACCAGTGCAACCAGTGGAAAAGTGAGCAAAAGCCCTGCCTTGAGAAAATGTATTCATTTACGTTGTTTTTCATATTACAGAATTTTCTATTCACCTTGAAAATAAAAGTATTGTTGTCATTTGCAACGCCATGATACCTCCTTACTATATCTTATATCTATATCTCAAACCAAGCTTTTGATATTGTCCTGAAGACTTTTTTTTTTTTTGCAATAACTGAATGTTCTTCAGCATAGTTTGCATTGAGCTCATTAACTGTGAGAAAAGCATATTGATTATCCTAACTAAAGTTGTGCATAATATCTGAGTTGTAAACAGTGTTATTTCTTGGAGGCATAGGGTATGTAGGGTAAGCTTCAAGTGGGAAGATAACACTTTTATATTTACGATCAGCTTTCAAATATTTGATGTCACTTTTGAGCATTAATAGAGCTCATTTGCATAAGGGCTGTTGTGTAATGTGCTCTGGACCGCCTCTAGCTGCAACTGTCAATCAAGTTTATCACCTGCCTCTCAAATCCACCTTGTGTTGCCCTCTGCTCTGTTCCAGGTTTCACTCGAAAAAGCAGTGCCACCAATTTCAAATGAAAAGACCATAAAAACACTTCGGCATTTTTGAATGACTGTTACGAATCAAAAGAAACATTGCTCACCATAAAACCGTGCAAGTGTGGAGAATGCCGATTGGTTTGTTAAGGAGTGGCATGCAAACTGAAACATATAAACCGTAGTGATGTGCTGATAAAACTCACTAGCGTAACACACAATTAAAATAACAATGTACTGATACGGACCAAACGCAAACAAATTTGAAACTTGCCAGGTTTCATAGTTTCCAAACTGTTTTTTTTAACCACCCTGAACAGGTTTTCTCCAAACTGCTCGGTCGCTCAGTTACACGTGGAACATTAAAGAACGTACATACAGTTTTGCACCGTCGGCACTTAAGTCTGTGATTAATCATATAGAATCTCTTCTTTAAAGGCCTCAGGGAATCGTTATATAAGGCTGACTGAAACTCTGAAACTTATTACCCCTCTCTGTTGACTGACATCGCATTAGACATTTGCATAAATCACAGACTCAGAAATTCTCAGTTCATTCCATTTGAGAGGAGCCTTTGCTGTCAGATTATGGGACATGTAATTACCCCTAAATAAGCTGTTAGTTACATATGTGCAGTGCAGCAGTGTAGTTGAAGGCGTTACATACGCTGATGATCTCTTAAATCCTTTTATTGAACTTATGATAGCCATGTGACCTAGAGAGTTGGTCCATAGTCATGTATTTCTCTGTATATTTTAATTCAAAAATTATCATTTAATACATGTTTTCCTACTTCCTGTTGTACGCAGCAGTGATGTAGTCGTTTGCCAGTTTTCGAGTCCAAGCCAAAGTCACCAAAAAAAGTCGAGCCCAGGTAAAGGCCGCTCAAGTTAATGTCTGAATCCGAGTCCAAATCCAGTCAAAAAAGAAGGGTCCAAGTTGAGTCCAAGTCAAGTCACCTAAGTTACTTTTTTACACAATACTGTTGGTGCAAAACTGAGATTTTAGTTTTGTGTCTGTTTCGTGATAAAACATTAAATGGTGTTTGCTTTGGCTAACAATAACAAATCAACCATATAGGCGTATATTTTCCCCTTTGCTAATTCTGTATGTTTCATCTAAATCTGTTATTCATTAGTCATGTCCATAGCCTGGTAAGAGAGGAGCTCCTGTTGCTGGAGTTGAACACAACCATTAAATCCACAGTAAAACTGTTTATCCTTTAGCAGAGATTGCTTATGGTTGCGATGCTTCTCCTGTTTAGTCACTGGATCATGCTGGAGCCTCACATCAAAAGCTGAGGTGAACGATAACCCCACCCCCCACCCCCCACCCCCGAGAGCAGCTCGCTCTTCCACCAGCAACAGACAGCAGTGGTGCTGTGTTACAGACCGATTCCAAGTCTTCGGTTCACAAGTTGAGTTACAACTCCTTGTTTGTAAGAATAAACATTCTGTTTATTAAAGAAAAAAAATACTAATGTAACAGAATGTTATTTAACAGAAACTAAATCTAAATTAGTCAATGTAAAAAGAATGTAAACAGTATAAACTCTCAATGTCATATCCCCATTGTTAAACTACTTGGACAAGATATGACAAAAATAAAAAGGTAATGTATGTTTAAAAAAAGATGTATGAAAGAAGTGGTGTAAATAAAAAGAAAAACTCCTCTTAGTTTGATATTTTTCCAGCTCTTTCTGCAAGAGCTCCTCAACTAGATTCCTCATTGCTTTTCTGGATTGGTCAGAGATGAGAGCAGAGCTGCTTGTAATGAAACCACTCTTTGTTGTTTCTGGACGGATCACTCTCTGAGTGAAGGAAGAATGTCCCTGTTTAGTCAAGCCCTGCTCTTCTGGACAAACTGGTTTCTTCACTGGTCTTCAGTGACCACTGGCTCCACTGGTCATTCTCTGTGGGCTCCTGATTAGGAACTAGAATGTTCATGGCAATATTTATCTGTGGTGTTGCAAACAGTAAACAGTAAATGAATTGCTTTGTCTTTTCTTTCTTCTTTCTTGTCTTTTGCTGCAGGTTTTGTGCAGAAGTGGGCCACTGTATTGCAGCCATTGACATCTACAGAGACCTTTGTCTTTTCTTTCTTTCCTGTAAAGATACTTAATAAATCTGGCTGCAGCATATTTTCTTTTTTCAGTCTCCTCTGAACTGTTCTTCCCAGTTCTTGACAGTTGTCTGGTTTTCTCCTGTGTTGTATTTGACCTGTTGAGAACATTGGACAGTGGAAGTTGGTCTGCAGACATCTCAGGCCTTGTGGCTTTTGCTCACTGTGTTTTCTTCAAGAACCTCGTATTTAATTCGTTGTAGACAGAGAATGCAATCAATGAATTAAACACAAGGTAAAAACCTGTGGCCTCAAGAAGTGAGTCCCTAAATTACTGAAAATGAGTCTCACCCATCCCTCTTTGTAATATACAGTTTATAACATCACTACTAGTGGTGAAATTATAGAGTGTTCCCCATTTCAGATTCTTTCTAATGTTACGTTACCTATTATTAACAACCTTATTGCACACTATGTATACAGCTGTAGTTGTACTGGGTGTGTTTAATGCTTTTGAACAAAGGTGTGACACAACACAAGGTACATAGTCAATTAGCTGAGAGGCTGTGATAGTGTGTCATACAGGTGTATTTTGTGATGAATGCTGTAGACTCTATGTAGAGACTTTGTCCATTAAAGGTGCAGTATGGAATGTTTTGCTGGTAACAGGAATGTGTTGCTGTGAGGACAGAACCCTGAGACCTTGTCTAGGTTTTATTTCAAGGATAGATATAGACTGAATAAACAGAATGTTGATGAGAAACAGCACAAAAAAGAAAAACAGAAATGAAGAAAGGAGAAGCAAAGTGAAACATGGATAAATTTGGGTTTTTTTAGTGCTTGGGAAAGACTGCTATAGATCAGTTACCTGGACGTTCCAGTGTTTGGGAAGAGCCACAGATGATGTTCTCTGCCATGTATCTTTAATTGCCCTGACTCAGCCAACTTGACTGTTGGGTGTGGCAGCACACTGCATCACTAAAGACAAAACAATATTTCAGACAGTAGTGGGCTTCTGGGTGGGATTTAAATTACAAAGAAAAGCCCGTAACTTTATTGTATAATAAGAGCTGCTTTATTTGGGATTTAAAAGGCATGTACTGAAAGTCACTTCAAACTGATTTAATTGCTCTTTCTTGTCTCAGCAGTTCCTTCTGCCAAGTTTCAGTCAAGTCAACTCCCATCCGAAGTTTAGTTCTCACAGACAAAATGAGCTTGTGAGCATTCCAGTGCATGTGCCGACTGGAACGTCCAAATGTCACCCTCATATCATAGGGTGAGATCAAATACAATTTCTGCACAGATATCGCTTCTGCTGCTGCTTTTCAGGTTAAGCAGTTCTCTATCTAAAAGTAAAGTGCAAAAATAACTATTGAGGTTAGTGTCTGATTCTAAACTTGTAGTTCTACACCAGATATGTTTATAATGTATTACACACAGTTGAATGCCTGCAGGCCTTCAGTGAACTTATCACATTATTATAGCACAATTTTAGTCACAAATTTGAACTAGACTTTATCTATTAACCACAAAACACAAGAAAAGTGCAAATGTACAGATTGAGTGTTGATGCTACATTAACAATGTTATGTTAAACAACCTCTAAGGAGTGATAGATGGAGTCAAAGATTTCAGCAAAAACAAGAAACATGGCAACATTGGAGGAGGTTTTAATAATGTTTATCTAAAGAAAGAGGCAAGAGCGGCTTGAGCGGAGTGAATGCACCATGGCTTGAGAATGGGGAATTTGTTTCTCTCACTCTGCCGATGTGAGCAATGGATGAAAAATGTAATTTTCAAAACTTTCAAAAGGGCTTTTTGCTGGTAAAGTAAAGATGTTTCTAACTTATGACAAACTCGCTCATTTGCTCCAAAAAGGTTCCACCATTGACTTCCCCTTAAACTTTAGAGTAGAACTGATTACTGCCCTGGATGGGCAGCGCAGGTACCACTCTGCTGGTTCGTGTGTGCAAGCTTTAGGAAGATGAGCCTATAAACAAAACATATGGAGGCTGAGCTGCGTATAAAGCAGAACTCTAATCTTAGTATTTTATTCCCTGAATGTTCGGTCAGCATTTAGGCACCTTTTTATCTTTTAAATACAGTTTTCCACATAGTTAACGGAAACACAAATGCATCACATGTGCGTGTTATTGATGGAGACTCGGCCTACGCTAAAAACTTTATTAACAAAATTATATATTTCTTACACCAATAGCTTGCAATGTAGTAAAACTGATTCACATGCAGTGGCGAAAAGAAAGTTATAAATGAGATGAAATAAAGGTATTTTCTTTCAGGGTGTGACACAGTTTTGCCCCGGAGCACATAGTGAATGTAGTAAGCTGCAGAGAGGCTGCCAACAGACACCTCTGCCTGAGCTGTTCAGATGAGTTTGAACAGGAATCAGCAACTCTACAGTGTCAATACAAGAGTGTGATTTCAACCGCTACAAATGACACTTCACATACTAAATATTTGAAAATGCAATTCTGCATTTAAATCTGCCATGATTTACAGTAGGCTAGATTTGACAATAATCCATTCCCAATTGAGTTGCATTTAGTAAAGAGGTAAACACAGTTAGGGTGCGTTCACACTTGGGGTCCACATCATCAGCTGCACTAAAACAGGAAACTATCCATTTAGTTCGATCCATCAGCAAAAGGCCCCTGTTCACCTGAGACCTCTGTTTTTAAGGGGTCTCAGTGCGCATGTTTGGTGCAAACTGAGGTTTGTATGTAGCATTCACATTTCTCAAAGGCAACGAAACCGCACCAGAGTCCGTTTGCACCACACCAAACGCGGCCGGCGTGAACACACCCTTACACTCAGCACAAGGAGACACAAAGAGAATCTGCTTCAGCAGTTGCTCAGAAACAGATTAAAACCAAATGTTACGGCTTTCTTTACCACAAACACCTACTTCTACACCTTCTGCATTGTCATTAATGTTACTAACAGTATAATCTGCTGCTTGAAGATAATTGTGGCTTTTGCGAAAAAGTAACAAAATAAAATATCAACAAAAGTGTGTTCATTACATTCATGCCGTCACTGTTTAAGATGTTACAAAGCTGATAGTGCTGCCCCTTTGTGGCCGTAGATCCACTTTAGTTTTGTGGTGGCCTTAGCCTTGTTTGTGCAGCTTATAAACCTGCAATACAGTGTGGTTCAGTGTTTTTTATGTTATCACCAATTTTATCATTTGTGAATTCTGCAGTTTCAAAGTAGAAGCCCTTTCAGAAGCATTTAAGGAGGAGAGGGTGTGAAGCATTCAAAACATGTTCTACTTTTTTTTTAACAGAAAATACCTCATAAAACTGCTTTACTGTTGTGAGGTTTTTCCTTATGAAAACAATATGAATATGATATACGAGTGCTAAACCAGGACTTAACCAAGGACTAAACCAAGGACTAAACCAGGACTTAACCAAGGACTAAACCAAGGACTTAACCAAGGACTTAACCAAGGACTTAACCAGGGACTAAACCACGGTTAAATGAGGACCGAACCAGATCTAAAATGAGTTTTTTATTTGGTCACACTTCAGTTTGATCTAATTCTCTGATCGGAGAAACATTTTGAAAGGCAAACTGTCTCAACTGTATGTCACTGTATGTCTCATGGGATACCATAATAATACTGTGATATGAGCTGCTTCTTGTGCGTACAACAATAAATTTGCTTTACATTGTGCAGCTCTGTTATTTCGGTCATATGTGCACATGAACCATGCCAAGCCCTTTTATAAAATAGTGGCATATTTCAGGATGACTTGCTCTCTCGGGTAATAAAGGATAATAAAGGACAGCAGAATCGAAAGGTACAGAAGTGAGTATGGAACACCACTCCCCGACCAGGTGCATAGCTGCCACATGGCCCCCAGCTAACGGAGTAAAAATGCCTCCGCCAACACGCCTTCCCTCTGTGTTTTCCTTCAGGCTCCGGTGCCATTGCCTGCAAAACCACTGGGTGTGTCGAGCAGCGATCAGCTTACAGGGGGGTGGCCCTGTTACCTGTCCGACAGGCTCCTCCGCTCCCGGGGGTGTGGCTCCCAAGTCCACCCCCTCCCAGCTGAGGCACATAAAAGTCCACCGCAGCCAGGTAGAGGACACTTAGAGGGACTTGACTCTCCTCTTAGTGCGCTCCATTGCTCTGCCAAGCCTGTCTCTCTCTGTGCTATCCTCTGTCACCTTTCCCTTGCAACGATGAGGTCGTCCATGAGCGTGAAGACCACCAGGTCCAGCTTTGGTGGAGGAATGCCTGTCTCTTTCAGTGGGGGCAGCGCCCGTATGGGTGGAGGCGGTGGAGGCGGCAGTGGATTTTCCTCTCGATCTGCTGTTTACAGTAGGGGCCCAGTCACTGCTATGTCTGTGTCTAGAGTAAGTTCGGCAGCTGGTGGTGGTGGAGGCTATGGTGGAATGGCCCTGGGCCTGGGCATGGGAGGTGGTGGCGGCGGCGGAGGTTCATTCATGATGAGTGGTGGTGGCGGTGGCGGCGGTGGATTCATGATGGGCGGTGGCGGCGGCGGCGGTGGAGCCTTCGGAGGTGCACTCGGAGGTGGAGGAGGATTCATTGCACCCCCCATCACAAATGTCACAGTCAACCAGAGCCTGCTGGCCCCCCTGAACCTGGAAATCGACCCTAACATCCAGGTGGTGCGCAACCAAGAAAAAGACCAGATCAAGACCCTCAACAACCGCTTCGCTGCATTCATTGACAAGGTATGATTACTGTTCTATTGGCTGATAAAATATCTAACGGTAATAGTAAACTCCACTGCCTCTGCACCTCAGCGGATGTTATGGGGCAGTGAACTCAAAGAGATGGGTGGTAAATTAGATTGGGTAGCTCTAAACACTTTCATTAGGCTGTCTCTCTAAAATTACACAGGCTCATTAAATATTACACTGTAACTGATCCAAACCTGAAACAATGCAGGCCGACATGATGCTGCCACTGCAAAGTAAATGAAATGTATATAAGTACATTTAAGTCTCATCCATTTGAGATCCCTATCCCTAATCTTAATAGATATCTCTGCATTGAAACTGAAAATGTAATTCTTGTAATTGAATGGTCCACTTGTGCAGTGCAGGCAGGAAACACAGGAGTAGCCGTATCAAGTGACAGACGGCAGTGAGGGATCATGTTATCACCTATTCCCATGGCAGCACACACTCAATGGGGCAGCAGAAACTGTACACTTCTTGTTCTGTTTGTAATGTTGCAATTTAAATTCACAAGAAGCAGCAGCAGTTATCTATGGCAGTCATCTCTCTAATGCATTTGTAGATGTCAAAAATTGTCAAGTAAATCAAAAGTCTTCATAACCACACCCCATGTGTTTGCAGTGAGCTGAAACAATGGGTTTCAATCAAAAACTCCAGTGTGAAGGGGGAGAAACAGAACTAGAGATAGAGAAGTCCCAGCTATTGGATGGCATGACAGTTTGTAGCTTCAGGCGTGTGCTTTAAGTGCTGAGGCGTGCACCAGGCAAGTCCCATCAGTGAAAGTTTCCTTCAGGCCACAGAGCGCTTACATCAGGTGTAAATGAGAGCAGGGGCAGGACGGAGGTGTGGCTCAGCGCACCTCACCTCAGAGCACCTTACCTTAAAAGGACTGTTTATATATTCACAGCCTTATTAATATTTGTGCCCCTTGAATTAAGCATCTTCTGTCCATCTAAAGCGTATGAATCTTTCTGGGATCATGTTAAACGTTATTATGCAGTAATCTTCCACAAGGACAAATCAGCCTTGAGAGTGAAAGTTGATTCATAGCTTGGTCTTGTTCTCCCTAAGGGGCTTTGAAGCTTGAAAACAGCTTGTGTCAGTAAAGATGGTGGGAGAGTCACACAGAGGTGTGGCCCAACACCAGGATCACCTGAGAAAATTTAAACAAAGGCAAACATTAGCATTGCCTCTGAATAAACAAACACTGACAATTGAAGAGGAGTTATAATTCACTTCATAATGTAAGCCATGTCTTGAGTTTTTAGGCTCCATTGTATTATCTATTAACACACTTCTTTTTCTTTTTGTCCTTAGGTGCGCTTCCTGGAACAGCAGAACAAAATGCTGGAAACCAAGTGGAGCCTACTGCAGGACCAGACCACCACCCGCTCCAACATTGACGCCATGTTCGAGGCCTACATCGCCAACCTGCGCAGACAGTTGGACGGTCTTGGAAATGAGAAGATCAAGCTGGAGGGAGAGCTGAAGAACATGCAGGGCCTGGTAGAGGACTTCAAGAACAAGTGAGATCTGGTTTTAACAAATATTTCACAACTTGTTTTTAAGTGCTTCTTTTTCCGAGGCTAAAGTATCTTTGTGGTCCGCAGATACGAAGATGAAATCAACAAGCGCGCCGCTGTGGAGAACGAGTTTGTGCTCATCAAGAAGGTCAGTCAGTCTCAGAATAGATATAGAGCATCTCATTAGACCTAAAAACCTGGGAGTGTGTGTTAACTGCTCGTCTATGAACAGGATGTCGACGGTGCCTACATGAACAAGGTTGAGCTCGAGGCCAAGGTTGACGCCCTTCAGGATGAGATCAACTTCCTCAGAGCTGTCTATGAAGCGGTAAGACAAAATTACAACAAAACACACATTACCTTGAATATGACTTTGAATGCCCCTCCTGTAATCATTTGAAATGATGCCACGACAGTCTAAGCACAACATAAACAACCACTGTAGTTTTTACTGTGGATGTTTTCATCTGCAAAGGGCTTTAGTGAAATTTGGAATCTCATTAAAATAATTTATATATTTTACATGAGCCATCTTTTTCTAATGAGGTGCTTTTACATTCTGCACTCTGTGCTCCTCCTGCTGGTAACAACTGAGTTAATTTTCAAACCTCAAACTACATTCAAACTTGATTTACCAACTTGAAAATTTTCTATTGAGAAATATTGAATGATTGATAAAAAGATGATTACTATAATTCAAGCTGCACATGGTGTTTCTGGTAGATTAATCTTAACAGTTACAATTCAAAAATAATTTATAGGATTTCTGTTAAGTTTACCTAAAGTGTATTGTTTAATGTTACAGGAACTGGCTGAGCTCCAGGGACAGATCAAGGACACCTCAGTCATCGTGGAAATGGACAACAGCCGCAACCTGGACATGGACGCCATTGTGGCTGAAGTCAGGAAACAGTATGAGGACATCGCCAACAAGAGCCGCGCTGAGGCCGAGGGCTGGTATCAGGCTAAGGTAGGGACAAAAGAAAATATGCCCCGCGCACATCAAGACTCACTGTCAGTATGTGATGATTAACTTTTGTCGCTCTCACAGTTCCAGGAGATGCAGACCTCTGCCGGCCAGTACGGAGAGGACCTTCGCAACACCAAGAGCGAGATCGCAGAGATCAACCGCATGATCAGCCGCCTCCAGAACGAGATCGAAGCCGTCAAGGGACAGGTGAGCTGCCGCTTCACATTAGTCTGTCTTATTAAGAACATGTCAAATACAAAATGAATGACTCGGATTTGCTGTGTCAGCGTGCCAACTTGGAGAACCAGATTGCTGAGGCTGAGGAGCGCGGTGAGCTGGCAGTGAAGGACGCCAAAGCCCGCATCCATGAGCTTGAGGAGGCCCTACAGAGAGCCAAGCAGGACATGGCCCGCCAGGTCCGTGAATACCAGGAGCTCATGAACGTCAAATTGGCCCTGGACATTGAGATTGCCACATACAAGAAGCTCCTGGAGGGAGAAGAAGACAGGTAAACCCTTAGCTCCTTTGGTCTATCATATTAATACCACATGCCTCAGTTTGATGAAAATCCGATAATAACTGCTTATTGTGTCTCTTTCAGAATTGCTGCCGGTGGCGCAGCGGCAACAATCCATGTACAGACCACCAGCAGCAGCATGGGTATGAATTTACTCAGTATATTAATATAATTTAACCCTGAAAGAGTATTACATTAAAAATATAAGAATGCAACTCTTCTACTACTAGTGCCATAGTATATTATAGCAACTAGAGATTATGTGTAGTTTATTTGTTACACAGTAAATATTTTTGTGATTGTTTAAGCTTTTAAGCTAAAGCTGCATTTTAATGCTAGGAAAAATACAGCCATCAGGTCCAATCAAGAAAATAATGGAATTATGAAATCTTATGTGGCGTTTTTCTTTTTTTTCAGGTGGCGGCGGAGGCGGCATGGGCATGGGAATGGGCGGCATGGGAATGGGCGGCGGCGGCATGCGGCGGCATGGGAATGGGCGGCATGGGCCTGGGCATGAGCCTGGGCGGAGGAGGAGGAGGAGGCATGGGCTATGGCAGCGGCCTCGCCATGTCTGGAGGCTATGGCGGTGGCAGTGGCATCAGCGTTGGAGGTGGCATCACCAAGATGAGCTCCTCCTCCATGAGAAGCTCTCGCTTCTAAAACCACTCCTCCCTTCGCCTACTCCTCATTCTGGTTCTCACTTTGTTTCCTTCGTCCACTCAAACACTCCATGCCTTCTCTTCCTTTGTGCAACCAGAGCAGCCACAACAACCAGCAGGGCTATGTAATGCAGAGGAAACTGTTAGTTCCTCATCAAGAGAGTCAGATATACCATCAGACAACAGCAAAGAGCAGCACACGAGTCATTTCTCTCTTATCAGTCAGCCTGACTGTCTTTTTGGTTGCTGGATGTACTGTCAAGTAGACAGGAGCAAACTTGTAGTGTTATGACAGAAAGTCTTTTAAACACACCACAGTCTTCACACAGAGAGAACTCTGTATGAGAGAGCTCTGGGTTATTCATATGACAATGAAACAATACAGTAAACCTGACACATACGGTCATAAGTATAACTGGGCCTCTCTTCTGCAGCCTCTCTAATGTGTTTGACCAAAAACAGCAACATGTAACATACTCTGTATTCTGTAGGACTTCACGCTTTCCACCTTGGTTTACAAATGGTGTTTGATCTCATTTCAATTTTTTTTAAATGCATCAGGCTGACTGGGACACCAGATTTATTGTAAGTGTATGTACCACCAAACACCAAATAAATCTGACTCATACTCTTAATTTTTATTCTCTTGTCGTCTCTTCATTGAAAACTTGGTTAAAACCAGTCATGTATAATACAGTAATTAGCCATAACATTATGATAACTGATAGACAAAGTGAATAACATTACTTGCACACAGCACAAGCTGATGTGTTGGCGAGAAGATCTGAGATACTTAGAAATGGACACATTATGACTCCTGCAGAAGCATCAGTGCACCTCTTGTGGGCGGGTGAGTTTTATTGATGCAAAGAAAGGAAAGCTTTGAATGAGTGCTGTGTTCATTGATACCCACGGTTCAGTCATGGGGAAATTATTATTATTACATGCTCATGAATCAGTTTAACAATGTGTTTGTTTGAACAGTAACCTCACAAAGATAAGCTTTAACTATAGAATCCTGCATCTATCATCACTTCCCTCAACGCTCATTTTGATGTTCACATAAAGTGAAAGAACTGGATTTCACGCCTCAGGGCAGAAAGACTGTCATGTGAATGCTCCAAAGTAAACACAGCGCACCATTTGAGCTGTTTCACAACCTTTTCATTTGGCCACGGCTCAAGGATATATACATTTAAGATTATCGTCTTTAAGTGTCACGTCCTGTTTGCACAGACGCCGTACGTCCATGACCATTGACAGAAAGATGAAAAAAGGGGCATCCAACATCAGCGAGTTTAGTGGTGCAGCATAGCAACGGTAGTGAAAAATATGGTTAATTACATCTTAAAAGTCTTGCCAGCTTATGCAAACATGTTCATGCAGAAGCTGAAAACAAGCACACAGGAGAATGTAGGCCCATGCTGCGACATGCTGGGTGTGTTTTATGAGTAACAAACGCTTTACACTGCATTTTGAAGAAAACATCACTACCAACTGAGATATGAGCACGGAAATAACGCCACAGTGGAGACAATCCAGTCATTCATTGTGTTCCAACAATGGTTTCTGAAATATATGCATTTTAAACTGGCATGTCTTTCTCTTCAAAGGCTAAGTGTCTAGTCACATGTCCCTAAATCCTTTAACATTACCATGTCTTGAAAATGGGGTGTGTGTGTGTTTGTGTGCGTGTGTGTGCATGCATGTGTGTGTGTGTGTGTGTGTGTGTGTGTGTGTGTGTGAAATCATCAAAGGCCAAATGAGCCAAATTAAGTGAATGTCGTTGACAATTTTTTTGTGTGTGGATTAGGGCGGTTGGGAATCACCAATGGTCAAATGGGCTCTGTTTATGTCTTTTCTTGATCAAAAGAGAGCCATACTCTCTCCAGTTGAATGCAAGGTATAACATTTTATGTAGGTGCATCTTTTATGTTTTTTCCTGGGGGTTCAGGGTTCTTGGGACAAAAAGGGCATAACATAAAAAATAAACACAAAAAATATAAAACAAATAATGAAAATCTTTATATCAATGACTAGGTCTGAAGTTGTTGAAAAGATCTGATGCGGTGAAAGTGAAAAAAAAATGTATACATTACTTTTTTTTTTTTTTTTTTACACTTTTATGGGGCCACAAAGGTTAAACAGCACCTTTCCTTTTGAAAAATAAAGCACTACTCTTTTTTATGCGCGCCGCCATCTTGTTCATCCTCATCAACACTGAACTGTGTTATGATTAGATGCTGCCCTCTTGTGTCTGGTTGTGTTCAGGTTGCACAGTACAACAGCACTGCAGTGGATCGAAGAGGCACAGATAAAGAAGAATTGTTTGCTTAGATTCAAGTTTTTTACATGACAAAGTAGACAAGATATAGTTAATGAATACACAAGAGTTGGCAGGATGAACTTCAGCATTAAGTTCATGTGGATTCCCAGACACAGGGTCATAAAGGGCAATGAACCAGCAGATGTTGGCAAATCAAGCACTGGCTCTAGAGCACCATATAAATATACCTTTTAGCAAGGCAGAAGTAAAGTCTCTAATAAAAAGCCACATTATGGCAGAATGGCATAGACAGAAGGACACAACTAACACAGGGAGACATTTGTACGCACATCCAACAGGGTTATGTGACAGCTTTTCAGAGCCAGAACCTGTGGATCATTCTTCTTCATTCCAAGATAAAAATTATTGGGTTAAATAAGAAGTGTCCTTATTTTTATTTTTTGCACATTTGTCACACTTGAAAATATCAATAAAATAATCACTTAAACACATTTTGTTTACTTGAGTTGTGTTTGTCAAATATTTAAATTTATTTCATGATCTGAAACAGTTAAGTGTGATAAATATACACTGTATATAAATATTCTGTGTCATTACAGAAGTCATGCCCTGTAAGGAAATCAATGAGACCAAGGCTAAAGTGTAAATAGCTCATTTTGATTGGCTGGTTAATGAACAAGAATAACCAAGCCACCCACTGAACCATTTTGTTTTGACTCAAACTGCACACAAAGCAACTATGAAGTTGTGTTGAGTCCTGGTTCTTCTTTGGAATAATGTGGAACCTTATTTGACACAAAAAGGTAAGAAGTATTTGAACGGCCTTTTCTGTTTCGTTATTTTTTATACATTTCATTAATACTAATGTCATTGTGCATACTGCTTTAATCAGGCATTTTTGATAAATCTCAGCTAATCTAATGCTCCAGTGAAATCCTGTTGTGTGTAATGAAATTAACCATATGACTACACCGAATGCATGTCATCAACTGCTGCACACAAAAGTATTTTAAAGCAAATAAAAATGTATATGAAGTTTGTAAGTGCAGCCTATTTGTACATCTAAACATCAAAGTTACGCCCGGTTCATTCTTCAAAAGAGTAACAAATTCTTTATTACTTCTTTATTACTTTATAAATTCTTTGTTACTCTTAATTAAATAGCTAATGTAAGTATATTTTATTATTCTTTTACCTTAGAGTACATTTATCTACTTTTCTCTGATGCTGATGTTGCTGTTGTCTTGTAGAGTGTTCAAAGCTACCAACATCTGAACATGCCTTTGTGTCTGAGGAGTTCAAAAAAGCTGAGTACCAAGAAGGAGATGTCATATCTTTCTCTTGTGAGCCTGGGTACACAACTGGTCTAAACACCACATACATTTGTACAGACCTGGGCTGGCGAAAGGCCACTATTGGGCAGTGCTACAGTGAGTACACGTCTTTCTAATATGTTTTTATTCCATGTATCAAAACCATTGATCTGATGAATACTCTCACAGAGCACACAGGCCAAGTGGGTTTGAGTTGCAGAAGGCCACCACCTCTAGAAACTGGATACTCTCAACAATCTTTTTTTTCTGTATGAAAGTGGTCAGCGTGTTAGATACTGATCCAATAGATTCTACACGATGAAAGGAGGGCCGCACAGAACCTGCATCAACGGACAATGGTCTGGAGACATTCAGTGCATTGGTGAGTCAAACTTTACTAAAAACTTTATATAGCCTATTGGGTAGCTACTCATTAATATCAGTTCATGGGACACATATCATTTGTCACTGCAAAAGAGTTGCTCATTATACTCCTTATGTATAGTTCCTAGCCTAGTGTTACTATTGGACATATGTCAAGTAGCCCACTTCGTCATGAGTGTAGACAAACCCTGCCTTTACAAAAAATAATTCTTCTAAATGCACAATGATGGTTGATTGGAAGAATACAGGCTTAGGATTTATAAGCAGTTTACACTGGGCATAGATTATAATCTTAAATGAGACAAAAAACAAACCAACAGAACTAATTTCCTAAAGTTGTAGAGCAAGTAAGTTATATATTATAATGGCTGGAGGGCTTACACAACATAAACTATTAGGTGGTCATAATGTTATATTAATATACAGGATCTATACAAACAATGACAAGAATTTTACTGCTGTTGCAATTTAGTGCTATTATAAGGATGATCCCATTACTAAACTGTGCTTGATCCTGTTTGGGTAGCTTTGGGATGTAGAACACAGCCAGTCTTTGAAAATGTAAAGATGGTTTGGAGAGAGAGGCAGAAATACATTAAAGGTCAGTGTGTAGGCTGTGGCTGTGTGTAGAAATCCTGTGCATAAAATAATGAACAGGACCGGTGACAAAGGGCAGCCCTGCCGGAGTCCAACATGCACCTGGAACAGGTCAGACTTACTGCTGGCAATGAACCAAGCTCCTGCTCCAAGGACCAGACAGTGCTTAACAGATGACCCCGGACTACTCTGAGTAACCCCCCACAGGACGCCAGGAGGGACACGGCACAAAGCACATGTGGATTGTTTGGGCAAACTCCCATGAACCCTCCAGGACCCTTGAGAGGGTGTAGAGCAGTGTTCCACGTGTTCCACGTCCGTGACGAAAATCACATTGTTCCTCCTGAATCCAAGGTTCAACCATTGGCTGGATTCTCCTCTCCAGTACCTGGCATGGACCTTGCTGGGGAAGCTGAGGAGTGTGATCCCCCTGTAGTTGGAACACACCCTTTGGTCACCTTCTTGGAAAAAGGGACCACCACCCCGGTCTTCCAGTCCAGAGGTACTGTACCCAACCTGCATGCGATGTTGCAGAGGCATTTTAGCCAAGACAGCCTCACAACATCCAGGGTCTTGAGGTACTCAGGGCGGATCTCATCCACCCTTGGTGTGTTGCCACCGACAAGCTTCTTAACTACCTTGGTGACTTCAGCTTGGGTTACGTATGTGTCAAACTTTTTTTTTTTTTTACCACCAACCTTCTAAAAAACATCTTAATATCGTTCGAATGGGTAGAGGGCCGGGGTTCGCATCCGCCCTTGGCCCGCATCCGCCCTGGGCCTCAGCCTGTAGCTTCATGTGGTGGAGGTTGCAGGTGTATTGCGCAGTGACCCTTTTCCTTGGACAATCACGTACTTCATTTGCGTGCGTGTGATCAATACTGACAAGAGATATGAACCACAACACTTTAGGCCATGCCACTGGGTTCGTTTTTGTCTTTGCTTCTTTTTTCCTCGAAGATACAGACATACTCAGTGACGCAACAAGTTTATCACTTATTCAAAAGCTACATATTTTTGTAAAATGTTTACAGATGTCATGTTTCAGTTGCACTGACCTGGTGTTGGCCTATGGCCTAAAGTCTTTACTACACAGCAAAAAGTCAAGCGTTAAACTGACTCCTACAGCGTCCTACAGAGTCAATTTTAACACATTTTCATCCTTGTTGAAAGATACAACACTTTGCCAGAGTTAATTGTTTAACACTCAGGTCAGGGTTATACTAACCTCTCCAGATTAAATAAAGAACACGTTTTTGAGATCACTTCAATGAGCTAAACAGCACATTTTACCGTTTCACCGTTGTTAGATGTGCATTTTCCGGAGTGAAAACGATGCACTGTAAAATGTTCTTTTAAAAATATTGGATATGAATGTTCTATAACAAACCTCCATTAGCCTTTCACCTGACTGAATCAAGCGACACACTTCAGGTGTTGAAGTGAGCTGCTTGGCCTCTCTTGTGACACTTGGTTTGAAGAACAAATCCCATTTCTGAAGCAGCCTGCTGGATGTTTCTTCATGGAAAAGGAGAGTAAAGTCCTGATTCACCTGGAGAGACAATATTAAACTAAAAGAGGAAATGCATCCAATTCAAAATTCAGAACACCCTGATTTAACATGCCAGCCCTCTTGAATCCAAGAGTCTTGGGAAGATGGATAGGCTATCACAACTCTTATCATTGACAAGCTTAGAATAGACTAGATAGAATAGGATAACTTTATTGTCATTGTACAACGAAATTGAAAAGCAAACCATCGGTGCAGATAACACTAAATAAATAAATAAATAAAAGCACAGCTATAAAGGTAAAACGATTAAGGCTATAAGTAAAAAACACACACATCCATCACATTCAGCTATGTCACGGCTGCCTAAAATTGCACAAGAAAGTAAAAGACATTGCACTTAAAAAGACAAAGCAGCATTTAAGGTGATAATGGCTCTTGGGTAAAAGCTGTTTTTTAATCGGTTTGTCCTTGTTTTAATTGTCCTGTATCTTCTGCCCGAAGGCAGCAGTTCAAATAGAGAATGTCCGGGGTGGGATGGGTCCTGTATAATGTGTTTTGCTTTACTGAGGCTGCGGGAACTGTATAGTTCTTCCAGGGACGGGAGAGGGCGGCCGATGATCTTCTGGGCTGTGGTGGTGACCCTCTGGAGCGCTCTTCTGTCTGCCGCTGTGCAGCTGGAAAACCAAACACAGACACAATACGTAAAGATGCTCTCTACGCGGCAGCGGTAGAAGGACACCAGCAGTTTCTCTCTCAGGTTGTTTTCTTGAGAAGTCTGAGGAAGTACAGTCTCTGCTGGGACTTCTTCACCAGAGCAGTGGTGCTGGCGTTCCAGGTCAGGTCCTCCTCGATGGTAACGCCCAGGAACTTGAAGGCAGCCACCCTCTCCACACAGTCCCCGCCGATGTGCAGGGGCTGAATGTCCGTTTTTTTTCCTCCTGTAGTCTATGAGCAGCTCCTTGGTCTTGGAGGTGTTGAGGACCACCTTGTTGTCCCCGCACCAGACACACAGCCGCTCCACCTCATCCCGGTAGGCAGACTCATCCCCCCCGGAGAGGAGCCCCACCACAGTGGTGTCATCAGCAAACTCGGTGATGATGTTGCTGGAGTGGGTGGGGCTGCAGTCGTGGGTGTAGAGGGTGTAGAGTAGAGGGCTCAGCACACAGCCCTGTGGGGAGCCGGTGTTGAGGCTGAGAGCTGTCGACATATGGGACCCTACTCTGACCCTCTGGGAGAGGTCCGTTAGGAAGTCCAAAATCCAGAGGCACGTGGAGTTGGAGAGTCCGAGGGCCTCTAGTTTGGACACCAGTCTTTAGGGGAGGGTGGTATTAAAGGCGGAGCTGAAGTCCACAAACAGCAGCCTCACGTAGCTCCCGGACTGCTCTAGGTGAGACAGAGCAGAGTGGAGAGTGGTGGTGATGGCGTCCTCTGTGGGCCCGTTTGCCCCGCCTGCAAACTGGTAGCTGTCGAATGTAGATGGCAGGCAGGAAACGATGTGACTACGGACCAGTTTTTCAAAACACTTGATGATGACCGGGGTGAGTGCCACTGGTCTGTAGTCGTTGAGGCTGCTGATTGTGGACTTTTTGGGCAGGGGGACAATGGTTGAGGACTTGAGGCAGGGTGGGACAGCAGACTGGTGTAAGGACTTGTTGAAGATCTTGGTGAAGACCCCCGCCAGCTGGTCGGCGTAGGCCCTTCAACACCCGTCCAGTGATGCCGTCAGGTCCAGCAGCCTTCCTCGGGTTCACGGCCCTTAGCGTGCGCCTCACCTCATGCTCCTCCACAGTGAGGGAGGGGCTGCTGTGGGCTGTTGGCTGTAGTGCAGCTGTCTCCGGTGGCTCCACCTGGAAGCGGGCAAAGAAGAGGTTAAAGCCCCTCTGCCAGCGAAGGGTCCCCGTCGGCAGCAGCGAGGTTCGGTCTATAGTCGGCTACATGCCGGACACCCTGCCACACCCGCCTCGTGTCGTTTCTGCTGAAGCCGTCCTCAATCCTCTGCCTGTAGTCCAACTTGGGCCGTCGGACGCCTCTCTTCAGGTTGGCTCTCGCAGCGCTGTATAGCTCCACGTCGCCAGACCTGAATGCCGCGTTTCTCTCCCGCAGCAGGTGCTGGACCTCTCTGGTCATCCGGCTTCCGACGGTGCCGAAAGGTCCCTCTCATCTTCTGGGAAACCAAGGTGTCGTCTGTAGTGTGGTTAAGCAAAGACAGGGCCTCTTGGCAAGAGTCCCCATCAAGGTGGTTTTCAACATGAACAGTCCTTTGGCGAGTTGGGCCTCCAACAGAGTCAACACTACCCTGTACCACTTGCTGCATCATAGAAGTGCTCCTGTGAGTAAAACAATTCAAATGTTTCATTGAATAGTAGCGTCATACATACAATAACATTCAGGTGTGTCATACAAACAAAAATAATGCCGATTACACAGCCTTTCTTGGCATAAGGGTCTTTGAGGGAAGGGAACCACGTCACAATCCCAGGGGCATACTGTTCTCTGATGCGTTTTGAGGGGAGATGTCTGAGGAAATAGAACATTTAAGATTGTTAGATGCTCTAGATATACATTTTTAAGAATCAAATAAGATAATACATACCTATGGTTTTCTATCATGCGAGACACCAGAATGTTGACCATTTGTCTTCTTGTGGCATCAGTTAGGGTTCCTGTCAATTCGATACTCGAGTAGAACTTCTTCACCTCCAGACTTCACCTTCAGGACTGCTTCAATTAACTTATTCAAAACAAATTCAAAACATAAATTGGTAACCTCACTTTTACAAGATAAAAGTTAAACAAATTATTATGAATACTCCTAAATAATTATGCCTTAACCTGTTTTGCAGACGCTGCTTCAGCGGTTTCCTCAGCGTTTGAACGTTCACCAGGCCCTTGGTCAAGGATTATTGTTGATGCAGTTGGGCTGAAGCTTGTGTCACATGTCTCAGATGCAGCAGATGAAAATGAACCATCAGAAAATTCTTTGAAAGAAAAAGGAGCTCCAACTATATCTTTTACATAGTTTAAACGCAATTGGATTGTCTCACCATCATCTGGAAAAACTGTCGGCACAATGTTGCCCTGTCGAATGGGGTCACTGAGTATTTCTGCATCCACTTCTGTCCCTGTTGAGTCTTTAAATGACACATTTGCTTCAGGTGGCGGGCAAAATCTCTCAATTCCTGAAAGAGAATCACAATGAAAAACAGTTTCAATCTGTTTCTCGTAGTAACCGTGGCCTTAACGTTGTCTAAATATAAGAAACGCTCAGTCTACCGAGTTTTGGGAATTTATAGCATTTGTGATCCATCAATGAACTGTCAATATGAAATGAGATGTGACAAGACTTATCCTTTATAACCCAGTTAGTTCTCTGCATTGCCCATCTGTGACACACCAAGTTATACTAATCATTCCTTATTAGTAGCCCTGATTTAACAAGATGCACTGTAGTAATACTATGTCAAACTAAAGCCCATTTAGGTTCACACACCTTTTTCACGAAAGAGCAGAAAACCAAAGCGGCCATCCCCTTATCCAACTTCACATCCTCCTGTTCCAGGCCATATTTCACCTGGGCCAGCATTTTCACTGTCACCTACAATCAAAATATAAAATTGAAATTGATATTTAAAAGAAAAACTAAAAGAAAATAAAAATAAAAAAAGAGTAGGCTACAGCAAAGCCTCGGTCACGGACAGAGGGGTGAACAGGCGTCTGAAAGCCAGTATGTGTTTTGCAGCTAATTTTAAGTGATAGCATAAATACCAACACAAAATAAGACACAACCAGCCTAAAAACGTCTTTACATATACTAAAATGCATAAAACATTGTTGCATTACCATTATTTGGCTTGTTGTTAATTGTCTGATTATTTTTCTTTAGTTAGCTAGGTAGCTAGTTAGCTACGAACAGGCTACCAGCTAGCTAACAGCTACCGTGTGGCCGTCAGTCCCAGCACCGAATAAGACTCTTATAACCTGTGCTTTATTTGCAGAGGTTTTAATGTAGTAGAGTTCAATTGGCTACTTAAAAAGCATCTACATATAGACAAATTTCACTAACCACTTGGAGCGTGTCTTGTCCAGTCTTGTCTCCGAGGGACCAGAAGGAAATGGGTGCGAGGATCCTCATTAACATTGTGCGGGGTTAGATAGACTCTCACATTATCAACACTTGCATTTGACCCTAACTCTGAGCCTTATTCAACCCAGAAAGTGTAACAATGACATATTTTGTGTGAAAATAAAGTCTGAAATATTTAACCTAACAAAAAAAACAACAACAACACTCCAGTTTGTTGCTGTGTACAGTAGGGACTGTTTTGCGCATTTGGTTATTGTGACTGTGGTGGAGGCTCCAAAGAATAAGGCCTTGCAGAGCCTCCTCATCACAGTCTAGGAGTCACAGTCAGCTCTCTGACACCACCGTGGGGCCAACGGGGGCATTTCAGGCGCTGCTCCGTGCGCTAGGCACTAATAGGCACCCTTCATTGAATAAATCATACATATTTGAGGGCCCAGTCAATTCAAAACACCATGTTTGTCACAACCTTTTTTTTTTTTCTTTTTTCAAATGTCCAAACAAGTGAGTGCCGCTTTAAAAAGGCACACAGGGTCCACATACAGGTTATTCATCCTGTATTCATTTCCTATTGTAAATAACACAGTTATGCAGCAGACAAATGAAACACCAATACTCAACCAGTGGTCTGTTTTCTGAATGAAATCTCTGATTGATTGCGATCATCCGGACCTGCGCGCTCCAACTCGGCTCTGAGTGCGCGTTCAGACGTGGTGTGCCTGTTACTGTCTTTCTTTTTGTCGCCAATACATTCATCTTAGACTGTTAATATGTCGTGACTCTCCATAGTGTAGTAGATGATGTATTTCATTTAATTTTTTTTCTCCATATTCCACAAAAATGCTGAAACATACTGTACACAACTTTGTATTATCGGAATTATAATTAGCTACAACGGCCTAAACTGTACTGTTATTAAGATTGTATATATACTTATTTCCATAAATCCCATAAGCTATTTTCACAAAAATGCTGAAACATACTGTACACAACTTTGTATTATCGGAATTATAATTAGACTCACAACACAGAGGCCCTGAAATCACTGTACACTATGTGTTAATTGAAAGACACAGACACTTGGTCATGAAGTCAAGCTGTCAAGTGCAAGTCAAATGCACGCTCTATTTTATCCATTAAAATCCCAATCCTAATCACACAATTATAAGTTGAACCACATTAGATATAACCCCCTCCATCATTTAAGTTGCCCACCCTGATTTTTGAATAATTGGTTGACAATTTTTTTTTGTTGCTGTTTTAACAAACTCTCAATAGCTTGTTAAGTTTAGTGAACTTACTCACAGCACGTTCCTGTCACTCATATATGTGGAAAATGTCAAACCCAAAAGTTAAAGTTAAAACTTGGGTGTGCTATATTAATGTGCAATAATATTCTAATTGTTGCTTAATTGATAAAGGCCCGAGAAGCCCCACAACCCAAGCAATTCATTTACAAATATTTCACTGAAATGCTGATTGTGCAGTATATTTCACCCTTGCAGATGTTTTGGTTTGCATTGGTTGTTGCTTTGTTTAATTCATATAGGTAATGTTTGGTTTTCCCTATAGAGTCAATGAACACAGGCCATGTCTCTTCCTGCTATTAAAGTTAAAGTTTGACAATATTTGAAGAAACGCTGTATTTGTGCCACCTTAGGGAGACCATTTGATTACTGGCAAATAAATGCTTGTTGACACTGAATTCATAGTTTAAGTCTCTTTTTTACGGAATGTTTTTATTGCAGCATTATATTACATGGTGGTATATATACTACATTAGTGTGCTATGATTGTTAAAACACACAGACACACACACATACACCTCACACACACATTTAGTAAATTACAGCTGTATAACAATAATAACCTGTAAAACAGCAAATTGTAGTAAAACAGTAATTTACTGGCAACCCAGTGCATTACTGTAAAACTAAAAAATATACATCAAAGTACTGTAATTCAGTGCATGGTTTCATAAGAGTACCACACTGTAAAATTGATTGATTGAAAGTAGAACAACTGTAAAATTAACAGTACATTGCTGGCAACCCTGCTGCCAGTATCTTACTGTCATCAAATCAAATTTTGACAATACTGATAATCTAAATTTTGACGTGAAGCAGGCCACAGGTCCTATTCAATGTAAAAAAAAATGTCTTCTTTGGACAAACATCAATCTGAAAAGGCCTGGAGTTGCACGCCTCTGAATCTGTGTCATTACAGGCTGCTTCCATCACCTCCAGAAGATTGGCTCATTCATGGAACTGACTCTCAGATATTTTCCAGAGCCATGAAGAAAAAAACCCTTCAATGGGGTCAAAAAAGGGTAATAAGGTGGAAGGGGAGGAACCAAAACACACGGATGAAGATCTTGAAAGCAGTTCTGGTCAACATCGTTAGCAAAGATTTGATCGGTTTGTGGGTGGAGATTTTGTCCTGGAATG
The DNA here is from genome assembly GCA_036850595.1 of Rhyacichthys aspro. Lineage (NCBI taxonomy): Eukaryota > Metazoa > Chordata > Actinopteri > Gobiiformes > Rhyacichthyidae > Rhyacichthys > Rhyacichthys aspro. The sequence goes on from CM072154.1 coordinate 4,414,873, forward strand.
TTGTGTTTGTTAAAAATGTTTTTCAGATACGCCAGGTACAGACAGGATTACTGCTCACAGGAAAAGGAGACTGAAATAATGTTGCTAGAACTTGTAGATATGGAGACATGTTCTGACCATGATATTCATTTAGAATGTTGTGTCTGAATTTATTAAATGATAGTCATTGGTGGAGTTTGCTTGGTGGCAGGGGTGGTACTGCCCCCACCCTGGCGGCTAAATTATGTCAATACATTGATGAAAAATAGGTTAAAAAATGTAATAAAATAAAAACAATCAGGATCACATTACCCCCTTCATATCCACAATTTCAGTTAATTCTTGCCTTTAATTCTCTTTGAATATATGATATTTGATTTCATGAAGAAAACACCTTCAGTGACCCTTGTGGACTAAAGGAATATATATATACATAAAATCAATGATTGGATTTATTATATGACTGTAAGACCACTTCCAAGGTATGGAAACTAAGTTGCTAATTGAGTTCATAGTGATGCTGGCGAATCTCTTGCTACTTGTGCTTTCGGTGCTCTGTCTCTCTGTGAAATGCATTTAGCGACTGAAAGCTTTCAAATGAAGTATAGCATCTATATATAGCAGGCTTTGGGGAATTGAACTTTATGTTCAGAAACTGATTTATAGAGCTGTTTTGTCTGGCTTATTGAAGCTGGAACTGTAGTATTGTTTTCTGTTGCTGTTTGTGCAATAGACCTGGAGTATTTTATGGATAAGATGCCATGCATGCAACAGTTAGAGTCTGTACTGTCGTTGGTCAAAAATGTTCCAACCCTCCAACGCAAATGTCAAATTCTGCCTGTGATGATGGATGCTCCAGTAAACAGCTGAGGCATTAAGGAGAAACCTTCATTCAGGAGGTTTAATTGTTTTGAATAAGACACAGATTAATAAAACATCCACAACCTTTGTTCACTGCCCACTACTTACTTTAAAGTAAGCCCACTGTTCTGAATTATGATTGCTGTATGAGTATAATCATATTAAAATGACAATATTTACAATATGTTGATTAAAATAAATACTTTGGAAAGTGTCCAATTACTGTTTTTTTTAACTTGATAATTAATTATAATTATAAGCACAACAACAGACTTTCTGTTTTTAAGACTATTTTAGTAAAAGATACAATTATTTTCTATTATTCATTTTCTATTATAAGAGTACCTTTTTATCACTCATTTTATTATTATTATTTTAAGTCAGATCCAGATAAAAATCTCTGTAAGTACAGATAGTGTTTTTCAATGCCTTTTTAATTCACTTTGCATGATATTCTATAACAAAGAATTTGTATTTGTTTTTTTTTCTTATCAGTTTTTATGTTGCTGTTGTCATAATATGGTGTCAAGTTTCAAATGTGCTTTTGGTTCCCAAAGGCCCAATCTATTTTTCTAGGGGTCGCCACTAAGCCATGTTTCAAAAAAAATTCTTGGGGAAATAAAATCATTTTTTGCCTAGCTTGAATATTAACATTAAGAACAAAAACTTAAGCTTATACAATAGTAATAATCTAATAACCCTTACAATTACAATAAGAGGCAGATGACTCCGTGATTTGTCCCTCATAACCTTCCATGCTTGGGTCTTAAAAAAGAAAAAGCTAAGATCCTGACATTAATAAAATTTGCTGAAACCAAGGACAGAAATGATTATTATTAATCAAATTTTAAAAACTAAATAAATTATTGTCTATGTGATATTGGTATATTAATGATATGGTTCACTTTTCTCAGAGCCTTTCACTTTTTAAACCCTTTGATCATTCATTTTTTTTAAATATGTCTCTACTAGGTGGTACTTAGCGTGTATTTCTGCAAGTGTCAACTTTTATCCCTCCTGCTCAGTCAAATTAAGGCAAAAGATGACACAGTTCTGCTTTATTTTCTTTTTTCCACTATGTATGTATTAAAGAAACATATATGTCATAATATATCAGTCATGTTTTCCCTGATGTGAGAAGATATACATTTTGTTCATCTTTACAATATATGAATGCTTAAAAACCAATAAAACACCTTTGTTCTATATGGCAGTCTTATTAGGGTGGTCAGGGTCAAAGGTCATGATCTCCATGTGGATAAGACCTGTTTGACAAGAGAAGACAACATACATTTAGTATTCAAACACATAAATACTACTGATCAGTCACTATTAATATTGCTGCAAGTTCAGTAAAAATAAACTTGATCAGTTTCACGTTATGAGCTGATATGTTTCTTGTTAAAACCAAGTAATCAAGTTTATACAAGATACAATCGGATATTGTGTTATTACAAGATTCTGATTTATCACATTTTAACAAGACAAATGCCTTACTTGTTAGAACCTTTTTCATGTTTTTAAAAGATACGGTTTACAATATTTCGTTACAGGAAATGACCAGGTTTTTACAAAATAAATGTTTTCATGTAACTTTGACTAAAAACTAAATCAATGGTCTCTTATCACAATCATACAATTCCTAATGTAGTTACTGGTGATCATTTAGTTGGAGCCATATGTTGTGTAGTGCTCAAGGCTCCTTTCAAACAAAGGTGTTGTTGTATGTGGTGAAACTAAGACTGGGCGATAAGTGGTATTCCTTGGATTGATTCAGTTAAAAAAAATAAGAAAATAAATATTTTTATAATATAAATGCATTTGAATAAATTATTTAAATTTTTAAGTTAAGAAAAATAGTTTCAAACTGTAAACTGTCTGAAACAGGGAAAAATTTTGATTCCCTTTTTTTTGTAGCTTTATTGCTAAGCCCTAGGTCCCACTGTGATCGTGACAGACATAACTATGTTTTAAGCACAACAATTTTGTATCTTCCAAAAAAGATCTCCTTATTACGAGGAAAACATCTAGCAATAAGGTTAAGAAACATCGTGTTATAACAAGAAACTTGTTATGATGATACAGATCTATTTTTTAATAACCTGGGTGCAAAACAGTAATTTACAGCATGCATTGTGCAGTGGTTTGAAACATTTTTGTCATAACTTCATATTCCCTTAGCCTCTGAATGTCATAACTCACTCTTCCACTCTCCAACAGCCAGCTCCAGACTTTCAAACGAGTCATCATAGGGCTCTGAGTCCGGTTCACACTCGGGGTCGTGGTACTCGGCCACGAAGGGGTGTGATAGTCCCTGTTTGGCCGTAAGCCTGGTCTCTGGGTCCAGCTGCAGCATCCCATCCAGCAGATCCACCGCTGCAGACAACAAAACACAGATTAGACAGTTATACAATATCCAGTCAAAAATGACGAGTATTTGGCTTATTTTGTCATATCCTTTTAGCCTTAGTCTTTGGTTAAGGCTAAAAGTGGGGGGTACCATTTCTGTCCATGGACGGAAAAACCTCTTTGAAGTTCTTCTTTTTCTGTGGTGGCAGGCCTTGTACATATGTCTGTGCCTGAGAAGCAAATAAAAGAAGTTAGACTATATTCTGAAGTTAGAGTTTGTGGTAGTTGGACAACCTTAAAGACAAGAAACACACACAAAAAAAAAAAACAACAGGTGTCCTTACATCTTTGCTCTGCATCTTCTGAACCAGGGAGTTGTCTGGAGTCCCTGTCAGTCGCAGGATTTTCTGTAACTGGTCAATACCTGAACAGACTGGGTGAAGGCACTTTTTTGAATTTATACCAAGAGAAGAACTCTGTTTGGAACTGCACTTCTCATCCTCACAAGTCTCACTGGATTGATATACACTGTTTATATGTATGTATTTGGTCATTTTCTGTTATAGCTGTGGTCTTTTTAGTCTGATTTTCTATTTTTTATTTCCATGTAATGCTATTATAGTCATTTACATCATGTTTTGTTCTTTTTTAGTGTCCTGTCAATAACTGGCATGGTGCTATTCGTTTTAATGATGTTTCCTTGGTGACTGTCTATGAACAAAGGTAAATCTTTGAAACTACATATTATTATCATTTTAAAGCCAAGTTAAGCTAAAAAGCAATAGCTATTGCGTATATCTGCATGGGCCTCAAACCTAGTGTGAATAAACATTTACACAATGTCTATGCCTGTAATAGCAACTTGCAGTTTACCTTAATGTAGGGTTAGCTGTATTGTCGATTCATATGGACGTGATTTGTCTTGCAGATTTCAATTTAAGAGTCTTTGATGAGGAAGCACATGTCCTAAATCTATCCGTGTATAACTCATCCATGTGGTGTTATTTGGCATCGAGTGACTTGTAGCCTAAATAGAGCAGCTAAATATTGAGTGGTTGCTAATGTCTCTACCCTCTCACTGACAGCACATACAGCTGCCATTTTCAAAATCATCCGCTGTCTGTCAACAAAAAACATACTGCAGTCTGCTAAACTGCTGTCAAAAGGCACTCTAGCCACATGTTAAGGGTCTATCAGAAGAAGTTAGTTTGAGTTTCAGGAGTTTTCATGGTGTTGACATATACAATTTGAAATAATGATGGAGCAAAGGTGATTTTCTCTGAATCAGCACCAACCCATTTCTTAATATTATTCTTATGTCATGCTAGGGCAACATGGGTATCCTTTGCATTTCGGAGAAGATGAAAAACAATAATACCAGAGACAAATTCTGTTCCCTGCTTTTGTAAACAACTTTGTAAAAAACTTTGGCTTAATAGGTGGATACTGTCGTGTCCGGGAAAGAGGACCTGTCCGGTGATCATCTCGGCCAGGATACAAGCGGCTGACCACACGTCCACTGTGAAAAACACAACATTAGAAATGAAATCCCTCGTATTAAACAAGACAGTGGTGACTCACGTGAGTACCTGTCTGACTGTAGTGCATCCAGTTGAATATGACCTCTGGTGCTCGGTACCAGCGCGTCACCACGTACCCCGTCATCTCACTCTCTGTCTGCCGGGCCAACCCAAAGTCCAGGATCTGAGACAAGATACTGGTTTTAATAACTAGGGCGACTATTAGTGGTCATACTGGAAGATTAACTACTTTAATCCCATTTCAGAAATTCCATGTAGCTAACACAGGCAATAATAACTGCTGTATCATTTTTCCTTTTTCACACAATTTATTGTTTTGACCATCAATTTATTTCATAACCATTCCATGATTTTGTAATTTACCTTTAATTCACAGTTCTCATTGACAGCAAGGTTACCAGGTTTTAGATCCTACGACACAAAAACACACAGTAGAGTATGACACAGGTATATAACATATGAGTACTGAAAATGACACCTGGTAAATATTTCATACTAACCCGATGAACTATGCCCGCAGAATGAATATACTGTAAAAATAAGAGACTCATGTCAGTGCTCTTCTGTGATAAATGTACAAACACATACAATGTATAAAGTCACACCCACACCAAATGTCTGTGTATTTCCCATTCCTGGAGCAGCAGTAGTTTGAGCACACAGCACAGTGTTTAATGGTCACACGTGCAGATTAGAAATGGAAAAACATTCAGGGTCATGAAAGTGTTCAGCTATATTTAAACAAATGGCCCTGTACAGAGGGTTATTTGTCCTTTTCCATTCTGAACCATGCTTTGCTTTGTGTTTTCATTGTTACACATTGACTAAAAAGTAGAGGCGTCAGGATTTTTAAATAGTAGGCTCTCTACTAATTACACTTGGTCATAATATGTCTCACGGTGATAAATATTCCCCTCAGCACATCGGTATCTAGGGATGATTGTTGAAATTGAATTCAGGCACTGACATGTGCATGTTGATGATTCAGAAATGAACTATTGTGTTCTTATTCCCCTTTCATGTAAATGTTTATGATCCATCTTCTTCTGCTTATCTAGGGGCAGCAGTCTAAGGAAAGATGCCCAAACTTCCTTCTCTACAATCATTGGAGAAGAAACTACTTGATGTTTTAAAATAGGTTTCAGTGATTTAGATTTTGACAGTGCTACACCTTCAGTGGCCACTAGAGGGACCACCTGTGTGTAGTGCCTATAATGTGATAATGTAGTATGTAATTTACTGTGCTGAATGTCAACATTAACCTGTTTTCAAACTTGTGCTTATTTATTTTTACAACTGCCTTTCCAAGAAAAAAATCAGTGTTATACCAAGGGCCTAATTTAAATTAAACTCTCTTTAAACTGAGATTAATGATCTAGGTTTAACTTTAAACCAGCCCTGGAAAAGGTTTAACTTTCAAATGGACTCAGCAATGTAGAATGATATCATTGTCATGTTATAATGCTGCTGAGTGACCCACACCATTTATACAGAAGGGCTATATAAAGAACCAAACAAGAGATAGACTTCCCTGTTTACAAATGGAGGTACAAATGTTATTGAGTAAATCCATCCAATCCATTTTAAATTTACATGCACATACTGGCAAATGTTGGCTTTACTAACCCAAGTTGGATTTTTAAATGGAGACACTCAACTCTGCTTAACTTTAAACCAAGTTTAATGTTTCTATGAATTTTCTAATCTAAGTTTAATCTTGTTATGCCTTAGTGAATATTTCTCTCTCACCTTGAGTCCTCGGAGGAGCTGGTAGAACAGGTAAGTTATAATGCGGTCTGTTAATCTCTTTCTCTTCATGATGTGGCCCAGATCCTGAGCTACAAATGGCATGACCATGTAACTGGACAGAATGAGTGAACAAGTTAAACAAAAATGAATAATATGTGACACAGTGTAATAGCAATAACAGTATACTCCTCATTTCCATGGGGAGGACATAAAAAGCCCCAAACTCAACAAAACAAACAAGAAAAAACTTGCACTCAAACATTCCATATTCTCTCTTACCCTCTTTATACAAGCACCCACAGGCACATACACACACGCACGCACACACACACACACACATAGAAGCAGGGTCACAACAAGCTGTTACAGACGAGGAATGTACTTCACACTCCCAACGCACAAGGTCTGGAATTTCTCCGGCGAAGAATCAGGTGTGAAGACGTTGAGAAGGGAGATCACCTTCAAGGAAAAAGAGCCACAGTCAGGCAACGTTTACAACCTTTTATATGGTTATTATTATCCCCCTAAAGGGTCACAGTGGGTTGCACCAACAGTCAGAGACAACATGTGTGTGAAGGCTTGGGCAGTAGTTTTCCAGGAAATCACATTTAAATGACTCCTTCTCATCAAGCAAACAACATACAAACAGCTGGACATCTCAGCTTTTGTTAAATGCAACATTTTAAAGCTGGACTAGGCATTTTTTGTGCCACTGTGCACAATCACTGAACTAAACAATATACTTTCTGTATTGTAGCTATGCAAAAAACCTCAACCATATGAGCTTTTTTTAACAGATGAAATTATAAAGGAGTTATATGTGTCGGTGCTTTTAACAGGGCGTCCTTTTTTGTTTGTTTATAACTGTTGGGACAATTTTCACATTTTGCCTACAGCACCTTTAAATACTGTGGTAGGTTTTCAGCCAAAACAGAGAGACATGAGGGTTCCACAACAATGTGAAACAGGGACGGGCAGTTCTAGCACACGACTCTGCTTGCAACAAATATGCCTGGATTACTGACCTACAAGCAAATGTTTGAACTGTCTGAGACCATGTTAAAACCCAAGTAAATAGGAATATGAATATTTGGTATTTTATTGAATTTTCAGTGAAAGCTTAGTAAGATTTCAGTGGGATTTGTGACTTTTATAGAGAGGTTTGTGAACAACATAATCTGTGTGTGCACTTAGAAGTTAGGTGGACTGCAAAGTAAATGGCAGCTTACATAAGTGTGCTGTCAGTGAGTGGGCACAGAACATTGTGGCTCAGTATGTAACTACATACGAGTTTAAATTACACAATTGTTACAATTTGTAACAACAAGACAATATACAAATGCATATTAGCTAAAATAACACACATACAACTTAAGGGCTTTGCCAAAACACATTAAGGCTATAGCTTAGCATTCTTGTCCCAACAGCTAATGGTTAACAACAACACAGCTAACATAGTTGATGTTTCAGGCACGTGTTTTCATTCATTCGATCTGGTGTCAGTAAGTGGATGGTGTCAATCATTTTGTTGTGTATGGCTATTGCAAATGTAATTAAATTTGCCATATACTTTCCAGCCCTGGTCCTTACATTCTCGTGCTGTATGTGCCGTAATAGACGCAGCTCCCTGTAAGCCCGCTTGGCATGGATCAGGGACTGGAAGGGTCTGTACAGCTTCTTTATTGCTACCTTCTCCTTGGTCTTCTGGTCGATGGAGGAGCTGAGGACAAGCACAGGACACAAAAGGAGACTCATCAATTTGTTACAAGAATGAAAAGAAAAGATTGTGCATTTTGGTACAATTATTCATTCAAAAATGTAATTAGAAATGGAAATACCAGAATACGAAATAAATGTCATCTTAGTAGTTGGATTACTTCAGTTAAACAACTGATGTGTCTTTAAAACAGCATTGTATTTAACTACAATTACAGGTATAATAGTTTAACTAATATTTTTGCTTTGTATTAGAAGCTGCTCATGATGGCAGCTGGTCTTTGGGTAATTGTGGTCTTCTTATATTTTAGTATATGCATATTGGATAAACATGTTTTAAGATTATAAAATACAGTATGATAATCTCATATGCTAACAGGGGTGTTACAGTGGTGTAAGAAAATGAGGCAATTGCCAGGGGCCCCAAACTGAAAGAGGGCCTCAAAAGACTATATCAGACTAAAAACTCATCAGTCACAGGTGTGTCTTTTAATGGAGCTATTACGGTGGGCTCTTCTCTCAATGCACCACAGCCCCAGCTCTGAATGGACTCAGATCAGCACCTACACTTTTGCTGTGACTAAGGTGTACGGATCTTGTACAGCTTCAGTAAATACCTTGAGTGGCACATGAGTGTCTGCTGCACAGAGTGTGAGCAGTTTCCTGTTTATTGTAAGACTGGCACACAAAATAATCCAAAGTGCAAAAATGCTGAAAACATCCAGTGAGCCAGACCACTCTCTTGCGCACCGCCACAAGTCTCTTCAGGTTCTCCTTTTAATGTTATGTACAAACCAAGCATAACATAGACCTTATCATCCAGGGACTTGTAGTTTGTAGCCTTTACTGGTGACGCTTAAACACTCATATCAATAGAGCAGATAAATAGGGACACTCACTAATGTTCTCTACCCGCTCACTGACAGCACACACACAGTCCATTTTCTAAATAGAAAATATATTGCGGTCTTCTTAAAATCTGTTGCCAAAATGCATATGCAGCTCAGGTTGTTTACAAAGGGAGCTATACATTTTAATTTAATCTAAATGTCAGATGTCATTAGGTTGAATTGATCTGACGGCCCTTGTCCCAGTGCATTTCTCATTAGACCAAGTGCAGTCTCAGTTGGGAGGACTCCTGCAGATTCCTGCCCTGTCACAGAGACCTGCAGTGACTTGCTGAGGTGCCTCGGGCGGACAATAGTATTTCTGTTTAGCAGATGCAGGGTAATCTAGGCCTCTGGGTGTGCATGCTCCACAGTCTGGCACCAGAATACACTCCTTTAAAAAGCAGACAGTATAGAAAATCATTTGTGTCACAAAGCAGCATTGATCCATTGATATCGTCACTCATCACTAGATTAGCATTGATAATAGGAACTTATCACCAACTCTGGGGTAATTCACAACATGCACAATCCAGGGTTTGTGTTGAAAGTCATGCTAAACACTCCAGTCCTAAAAGATGCAAGTTTTTCCCACAAGACGGAAGATTAATTTTACCATTTGAATTTGAAAACTGGTCTGAGCTGATGTACAGTATCACCAATCTATCTATCATGAACATGTGACATAAATAACTTGACATTAGGACTGTCTCTGAAAGACACCAAATGAATTTCAGAATTACATGAAATGTTTATGGTGGTGCAAGCTTTTATAGAAATGATTTTAGCTTTATTTTGGAATATTTTTTATTGTGTCATGATTAATATGACACAATAAAAATTATAGAGGATGGATGTATGGGGGAAAATTATATGATTTGTTATGTATTGATTGATTGAATTGAGTATTCTATATATATAGTCTAAAGATTAATTTCTCTCTTTTTAGGTTACTTTTTTATTCTGTTTAGTGCCCTTTTTAGCATTGTGTCACTGCGCGTCCTTGTACCAATGTTTTGACTTCTTCTACAATTTTATCACTTCTTTAACGTAAATTATTTAGTCTCTTATATTATAGTAATATTTTATTTTTATTGCAATTTTACTGCAAACTCTAGAAAAGTAGCCTACCTACTGTAAATCTTCATACATGCTTTTCCAGACTCTCCCTTCTTTATTGACCCTTGTTTGCTCAGCCTGCGGCTACCTACGCATGTTTAAGCTTCTTCACTAAAATCAATTTAAAAGAAAACGGAACTATAATGTCACTATATTGTAGACCTATTCTACTGCGGACTATATGAAATTACTAGCCTGCGGAATGGTAACCCCAAATAACAGCCTTGTGTACCCAGAGTCTACTGTTCTTCACCCCAGGGCCGTTGGTCACCTACCACACAGTCCCGTAGGCGCCGGAACCAACCGACCGTAGCTGCGTGTATCGGTCCGGTACGTCCCATGTGGTCTTCTGCACCTCCACTCGGTAGTAGCCCGGTTTGACGGGGGAGTCCTTCACTGGTGACTCCATGGCTTTGTTGTTACTCGGTTTGCAGTCTGCTTTAGAGTGTGGATACTCTGACAGGTGAGGCACAGGTAGCCTACAGAGACGCGGAATGGACACGCCCCCCGTGCGTCAACAACACACTACACTCCGGCGTTCTGAATAGACACCCCCTGCCTTTTCCTAAAAGATGGGTTCAGGACTGGTTTAAATACTTTAAATTCAATTAAGAAAACATAATTTTAAGTTAACGTCCAATAAAGTCTCAAAGATTACACAATGGATAGGGCTCAGACCTTTCTCAGACATGAATCATGGGCTATTGCTATCTATTTCTTATCATATTTATGTAGAGACTGACAGGAAACAGAGTCAGTTTTGTGGAAATCAACAGTGGTTCTTGATCAATTAAATTAAATTAAATTAAATTTGATCTCCAGCAGGGGGAGACAGAGAACGTTTTTTGGTACATTATAGTTTTTCATTACTGTCAAAACACGTCTTGTGAAACTAGGCAAACATTGCATGAAAAACTTTGATTGTGGGTTTATTGTTTCTTTATTTGGTATTATTTATTATAGCTGTTCTATTCGTATCTTGGCTTGGATTTACTAGCAACATCTACTCACTACTATAACTTTTGCGAATATATTATAGATCAATTGGTTACAACATTTAAAATTCACAGAGAAGATGCCGATGCCTAGCTTGTGAGCATGAAATAGTCATGCATTTTGCTATATTGTACATGTTTTAATTGCTCTGATTTAAAGGTGGGGAATGTAATATTTGCCTTTTTTTGGAGTGCAGATTGCTATTTCACACTTCACACACCACTCTTATAAAGCATGTAAACATCTATGGAAGCCCTGCAGGGACATGCTGTTGTCTGCCAATTGCACTTCAAAAATGTTGAAACAAAATCAATTTAGTTTACATGTGTGCATTTCAGTCCAACAAATAAGAAGAATATAAAAATAACAGACATTTAAGGACAAATGATATTACATGGGCACATGTACAAACAGGAACAGGAAGTAATATAATTAGAGTAGCTCTTTTCCACTTGGTTCTATTAAGCTTTACATCTATTACATGTCCAGACAAATCCAAAGACTGTTATTACACTACGGAAATGGCCATTTTGTGTTTCAGATTTACCACAACCTACTGCACAACACACATTTACCGCTACTCAACATGGCTGGGGCTAGGATTTATAGTAATCCTGTCCTTAAGATTCAGTGTGAAAACTGTAAGGAGGTTTTGTTAAATAAATTTACAGTGGATGAAGTGTAGTAAAGCACTCAGGTCTGGCAGGTGTTTAATGTCTTGAGAAGAATGCGCCTGATAACATCTGAATGAGGTCAGACTTTTGTCAAACAGTAACTACCTTTGCCTACGTGACTGTGAAGGCTCAGATTGACACAGGATAAATAGGAAGTGCGGCTGTACCGGACGTTCCCTTTGCGCTCTCACTCTGACTCCCTCTGAGGCATACATTTCTTTTTTTATGATGTCAAATTATACTGCGTTTTAGTAAAGAATTATTTTCTCTGATATTGTTATGTGTGCAGGAATTCTCTAATTCCCCCCCCCCCCAGAAGATCTACCATTAACAGCATTCATCTGGGACAGTGGTTTTTAAACTGTGGTATGGTTACCACTGTTGGATCTTTGTGGTGGTACATGGGAATCTCTGAAAACTACAAAATGTAGAACTATTGATTTCTGCTACAACTTTTCTATAATACACTTTACTATACCACTTAATATTTAGACTCTTAAAAAGCTGTGGCATTCAAAAGGTCATTTCAAAGTAGCAGCACAGCAAACAAAATTTATTTCATAACATTCATATAGGTGGGTGGGTACGTGTTCATATAAAATTTAAACTTAAAATAGCATAGATCCATATCAGCATAAAGGTGGTACTTAATATAAAGATAAAATAAATAAATAAATAAAAATATTTTCTGGGGTGTTACTTGATGTGAACAGTTTGAGAACCACTGCGCTGGGACATAGCTTTAAGTCATCATTGTCCAGCAGAGGGCAGACACACATAACAATGAAAGAGACTGCAAATACTGAGTTTACTCTTTAAAGAAACAATTTAAAATTGTTCTTCTAAATAGGCTACCATGGTATGAAGAATGAAGAATGTATGAATGTATGAAGAATGCATTGTTAATTGAACTAGAGCCACAAAGAAAAATTTTATGTGTGGTGCCCACCCCTTTTTTTTTTCCCCCTCCCAAAAAAACCCCCCCCCCCCCCCATTTATAAAATTTTTGTTGGCCCCCCCCCAAAATTTTATTTTCCCCCCCCCCCCCCCCCCCCCCGCGGGGTGTGGTGGGGGGGGGTGGGTGTGTTTCCCCCCCCCCCCCCCCCCCCCCCCCCCCCCCCCCCCCCCCCCCCCCCCCCCCCCCCCCCGCCCTCTGGCCCCCCCCCCCCCCCCCCCCCCCCCCCCCCCCCCCCCCCCCCCCTTTTTGTTTTTTTTTTTTTTTTTTTTTTTTTTTTTTTTTTTTTTTTTTTTTTTTTTTTTTTTTTTTTTTTTTTTTTTTTTTTTTTTTTGTCTAAACATTTCACCATTACATTTTTCTATTTATGAAACAATAGTTATTATTTAGACAATACACCTACCTAATGTACATCTTCCAACATGCAATCATCCAAAATCCTTTATTTTTGAAATGGCCCTATTAAGGCAACACAAGTAAACATGAATTATATCAACAGTTAAATTAATTTTAGTTCCCCTTTATCCTTTTTCCCCCACTAACATATGAAGAGCATACATATTCCCAGACCTATTAAAAAATTTCAAAGAACAAACGTGTTTTGAGTTTGTGCTGCAAGTTTCCGGTTTTACTTTGAAGCAGTCTCAGCTGTACCTCCGGTGCTTCCGTTGTCTGACTTGCCTAAGCTGCCCGCCGCTCACTCACTGCTGTGGGGTTCATTCAGAGGAGCAGTCTGCCTGTCCCGGTCGGACGTCTCGGTCAGACAACAGACTCTATTTTTGCTGCATTTTGATGACGGACTGCGACACTCCTTCAGACACAAATACACTCCTTTCGGAACAGACAAAGACTCAACTTTCTTGAAATTTGCCCGGCTTTTGAGAAGGACCGTCCCGTGTGCTGGAAGTGGATGCGAACTCCTAACTAGCCTAGTGTCTGGATGGGAACCTCTCTTTCACTCAGCAGCATGGACACCTAGTTCGCCGAGCTAACAGGTAGGATCAGGGGGACAATTTCTCTTTTTGAAAAAAACAACTTTCGTTCGTATCGTTTATACGATAAAGAAAACTGACAAACATTTTTCCTGAAATATTACGTTAGATGCTACCACAAAGGCGTCCATTGAATCCTACTTTGTTTTGTATAGTGTTTTGAAATTAATCCAGAATATTGTTGTACTGTGTGAAGTCAAATGTTTTAATGCATTCTTTATCAAGCAAATTCTATGTTGAAATCACTTCTAGTCCAATCAAACCAAAATTCAAATGTATTTATTCAAGCATGAAGTGCCACATAAAGCATCCACATACAGCTTTATAACATACATGTCTATAGAAGAGATTAAAAGTTATGCATTTGTTTTTGACTCAGTGTTCAAGTCAGTACGGGCTTGTCTCTCTTTGCTCAAACAGTTGGTGTATTGAAGGAATATGTTTTTGTAGCATCCTTATTCCTATGCACACATGTCTAGCACTTGTACTAGTCCACTCCCCCAGTTAGGGCTAGGGGTCAGGCACCATCTCTTTTGTCAGCTGATACAGGAATGTGTGTAAGCGGTGTGAGCCAAATGTCAAATACCTTGTTCACCTGCTAGCATTCTGCTTGGACATTCACAGCTGCCCATTTAAGGCCTCATTTAGCGTACAAGAATGTGCTTGGACAATGTTTGTGTTGAACTTCGTACAAGATGTGGTCGACTCATATTTCTTTTAGGGCTATGAATACAGTTTGAGTCATTATCCCAAACCCTTTGTTCATGAATATTTTTGCTTTCGTGAAACGCACTCTTTAAAGGGATAGTTTGGTATGTCGTAAATGTAGTTAAATTGGATATTTTTGGATAGCTTTTTTATTCCCAACTGGCATAAATCGCAGGGGGACAGGAGGGTCATAACCCCTCGTCTTGAGTAGTGGGCCGCCATAATGTATCCTTCAGTGCAGTTACATGAAAATAGAGAAATTCAAATTATTGTGTAATTTTGACTATAATCTGACTTTTAAAATGCGTGTAAATTTCTGTCTTCAATGCAGTGACTTGAATTTTGCTTAGCCAGACTACTAACACACCTGGGTAATGCATATCAGTCAGCGTAACATATATAAACAAATGAGAATAACATGACGAGTTAAGAGCATACTCTATTTTAGACTGACACAGGTCACTCTGCACTGGCTAAAATTGTTTGTGTTGTTGTTTTTTTTTTTTTTTAGGTCAATTTGCAGAATTGTGAATGCATTTTTTTTACTTCACTGTGTTTTTGTGCAGGCAACTCAAAATGTCAGAGTTTTAGCATTAGGGCTGTTGATAAATAAATTGCTTTCAAGTTTTAAATTTAGCTCCTTTCAAGTCTGGTTTAACATTAGCTAATTTCAAGTCTGGTTTAACATTAGCTAATTTCAAGTCAGGTTTAACTTTAGCTCCTTTTTAAGTCAGATTTAATTTTAGCATTGTCTTTTAAGCAAAGGCTTAATGCTATCAAATATCAAGGCCACATGAATGCAGCATTAGTTTAAGGGGAGCACTGTGGATGCAAGAGTTCATATTTCTCCCTTGCATGTAAACACAAAGACAGTAGTCCAGTTAAACAACCTAATCCAGCTATGATCGTAGTCTGTGCATGTAAATGTACAGAATGTTGTATTCCAAGCTGTAATTTTCAATGTTGATATAAAATAGTGGAAACAGATGTGCATATTATCAGTCGGCCACCTTTCTTTCTGTTTTTTTGTTGCACTGTTTGCATAAGGTTTTAGTGTTAGCAGTTACATTGCAGTTTAACTGAATTAGATCAATCAAACTGAGACTGAAGACCATGCGTTGTTTAAAGTACACTTCACCTGGTCTATTGAGACAGAGAGGGGTCAAATTAAAGGGCATCAAACCTAAACTGTTTATTCTGAGGTTCACTACTGCTGCTGCTTTGCTATATTTGTTTTGTGTTTGTTGAGTGTAAAAACATTTACAATAATTCATTTTAGGTCAGATATAAAGAAAGAAAAATAATGTGTTTTTGGTGGCATATTTTATATCCCTCTTTTGACTATTTGCTTTCTTTCCCCTCCAGTGTGAAAATGACAGATCCGCCCCTGCCTATGGTAGATAGCTGTGAGCAAAATCAAACCGACCAAATCAGAATAGCAGACGAGCATTGCTACACAAAAACAAAACCATGCACTGCTTTAAAGGGTTTAGTCTGGCTCACTTACTTCCATGTCCATAGAGGATGCTGCTGACATAAATGCCTCAAATTTTGGTTCAGACACAGGCCACATTAAAGTGTTTGTGTCTTGGGTTGTTGGGTTGAATAAGGAACAGAAAAGAAGTTTTATGAGGAAAAAAATGCATGTCAACATCTTCCATGTAATACACACTGATATATTTTTTTTAGTTTAAGAAGTTGCATTAGTTGTTATAAAAGTGTTGACTACGTAACACCTTGCCTTGTCCTGACATATTTCTACTGCAGAGAATAAGTTACCCATCTCTCAACTCTTTTTGACAAAATGCTGGGCTATCCCTTTAAGCTTAGGTGGTCCATGTGTTGCTGGTCTAAGCGGGGATCAGCTGAAGTGCTTTTGGATGTGGAGTGCTTGTTTATGTACCGCCGTGTGCTGTGATTTCAGCTGC
Source organism: Rhyacichthys aspro (assembly GCA_036850595.1). Classification (NCBI taxonomy): domain Eukaryota; kingdom Metazoa; phylum Chordata; class Actinopteri; order Gobiiformes; family Rhyacichthyidae; genus Rhyacichthys; species Rhyacichthys aspro. The sequence continues at coordinate 4,431,327 of CM072154.1, forward strand.
TCGGAGACTAGGTGAGGCTCACACCTGATGAATAAATCAACAGTCACGGAGTGGCCCAATGCAGGGCGTGATGTTCTGTGTTCTTCAAACTCCTAAAAAAGGAAAGACACAGTTAATCTGCTTTGCCTTTGTTTTAAGTGTTACCGTAGAAACGATTAAAATTCATCCTTTGCAAATATGTTCTTCTTTTCTAGCATTTGTTTAAAGAGTGTCAAATGTCCAGTGTTTCATATTCAGGCTTTGTGAAGATTCTTGTGGTTATGTAGCCCTGCCTTCAACCTGCAGGAACTCTCCTTTTCTTTGAGCATCCAGACTTTTCTGAATAGTCCACCATCTGCCCCGCTAAAGGATCTGCTCCACAAGTACATATCACGTTACCCCCACTTGTCTGTGCCATACTGTGGGGGATGAACAATGAGGCATGATTCCACTGGAGCATGACACATATTTAGACATTTAGACATTTCTACTGTCAAAAAAGGGTATAAAGCAAAGCAAATAAGTCTAATGAAACCCCTTAGATGCCCCTTATGTGTGGTTCCAACAGTGAGGCATGGTTACTATAGGTAAAGCTCTGAAATTCTGCCAGGTTCCCTGTTTAGGTGAAAATAGGAATAATATTTTCTAATTTTTGTGGTAAACCGTTATATTACCAGATGAAAGATTTCTAAATGTATAACTGAGATATACTAAATCAGATATATTCAACCTTTTCTGAAAACCTGAAAGTCCTCATTAAGGTCCGCACTAAGAACTCACAAGTTGTTATGCAGTATTTGTTAGGTTCTGTAACTTTTTTTACACTGTTGTTTTTAAAAGTGGACTATCAGATTTTTCTTGATGCTGTGATTCCTGTTGTTATAATGGGGAGCGTGCCTCCTGCAGACAGCTTTTACTGTGGTGAATATGTCTCTTCAGTGGCTCATTTTACAGTTTAACAGAAGAAATAAAATAATCCGACTGGAGCAGGGCCTAAAGAGACATGTTATTATTAATATAGAATAAATACACAGCAGAACAACATAACAGCAGAAACTTCAAATGCACTGTTAAGGATATGTTGTATGATCTATGTTATGATTGCTGTAACTCTAATTAGGAAATGGTTGGCTTCACAGGAGGCATCTGCTGTAGAGTAGCAAGAACAATAGAGCCATATAAAGCGTAAAACAACGTAATCTATGTGTTTTATGTGATTTTAAACCCTACTGATATCTGTTTTGTCCGTTTCCCTTCTACGTTCTCTCTTCTTTGTGTTTAATTGGCTGGGACTTCCTGCATTTGGTCCAAAACCAAATGGCTTTCCCACTACAAATGGACTGGACCTTGGTTCAGTCTGGTCCAGACCGAGTCCACCTCTTTTTGCTGGACCAAAGAGCAGCTGTTTGGTGTAAACTGCTGTCACACCTGAAGATTTGGTTCAACCCAAACGGGAAAGTCTGAAAGCCCGGACCAAACAGTGCAGGTGTGAAATGACTATTAAGTCTTGTTAAGTTTTGTCTTGAGTATGTTTTACATTTCAGTGTACTATCATTGTACTAAACAAGCCAGTGTTTATTAGCAACAGCTGTTAATACTTAAATATAAGCTTAAATTTAGAGTTATTACAGTAGATTAATTTTTTCAAGATCTGTGAATTTACTTACTAAAATCCATCTTGTACAGCTCTGGACAATCACATTTTAAGTTACTGGTGCTAATGTAAACAACATGGTGACGCTTTGATTGAATAAAATTACCAGGTGATATACTGTTTCTGCAAGTGGGTTGTTGATTCATCCACCAGGTATTAATCCAAATACCTGGTGGATGAAGAATCTTTTCAGCTCTCCGGTTTTTAAATTCAGAAAGCTGTGAATAAAGCGGAAACACAGTTTGCATATAACATTAGCCAGTTCGCTAAAACAGGAAGCAGACTGTATCAGTGGATTCTATCACAGTACCCGCCTCAGGCCCAAAGCAGCTGGGAAAGGCTCCAGCCCCTGTGACCCCTAATGATATAACTACTAGAAATAATATGTGAAAGCATATGACACATCAGCTCAAAAAATCAGCAGAATTGTCGCAGCCCTATTGACGTTATTGTTTACATAGTGTTTATGCAGTGGTGGAAAGACAAAACTTCATTCTGCTCCTTGGAAATGATGCTTAAATGTGCATTGTGTTATTATGATACCAAGTTGAAGTTGTCTCCAGTAGGGCAGCTTTTGGCTTCTGAGATTGTCAGTTTGGAAGTGTCCAGGACCACTGCCATGATTTAAAATGTTGAATCCCATTAATGTTGTCACCCAGGAAGTGTTTCTCTCCATCCCTCTTCAGTCGCCGATTGTGAGAATTGACTCGCACTTGCAGCTGCTCATTGAAAAGCGGCGCAGTTGAAACGACCCTCTTTTAAAGGCCTATTCTCCGTGTCATAAAAGCGGGACTCCGGGGCACGCACGCAGCACGGACAGGGTGTTATGATTTACAGGTGTCAAATGTCGGGCTCGCTGTAGGTTAAGCAGTGTGCTTCTCAACAGCGTGAGAACTGGGAAAACAGTGGAGCTGGGGCGCAACGTTGAAGGCTTGAAATCAGATGCCAAGTGAACCCTTGTCAGCATTTCTCGTCTAATTTTTTTCCCTCTGGTGCCACATACTGTAGTAGCCTGTCAAGTGTATTTTTAGCTCCATTGCACCGCAGGTATGTAGTCGGCTGTGTGTAGTCACTCCTGCTGAGCTGTGATGTTAATGAATTACAGCATGGGTAACTTGAGTTTGACATTGCTTTTTGTCTTCTAAGACGGCCTGAAAGAAATTTATACTGACCTTGTACTGACTGAGGCGATATAGGGATCCACATTTATATTTGTAGATTCATCCATACAAAATGGAAATCACTTTTATTCCACTCTTATGACAAAACAATATAGATGTAAAAGTAACTGCCCTCATTTCTCCATTTCCTCCCTTTGTTTACATGGGATGGCCATTCACAGCTCAGAGAAGAAAGGAGATCACAGCAAAGCCATTTGACAGGTTAAAAACTGGGAATACACCTGGATTTGACTTTTATTCACCGATGAGCAATGAATGAGAAGATGGGAGACAGGGCTATGTTTGAACACTGGTCAGAGTCATTGACCAGGAAATCCTATTTATTATACCTTTTAAAGGACTATTCACATTGAATCGTACAGCTGGGGCACTTAATACTACTTGGGCAAGTAGTAATAATGTGTGGTGAAGTATCCGCACTAAGAACTCACAAATTGTTCCACTTAATATGTTTGGTTCGCTAACTTTCAGTTTTACACTATACTTGATACCCTGGTTCAGATTGGAACCACCTCATTTCGCCGGACCAAAGAGCAGCTGTTTTGTTCAAATGATGGAAAAGTCTGAAAGTCCAAGTCCATCCAGCGCAGATGTCAAAGCAGTGTAAGTTAGGGCCATACCAAAAACAATGAATGTCTAGTGTATTAGACAGGCCACAGAAAGTGTAGCCTATCTGCTCACGGCTTATTTGCAAAACAAATGTTCATGTTTTTTGTCCATACACCACTGCTTTGCAAAACTAAACCATTTCCCTATCACTGGGTCTTCCTTTTTTTGTTATGGAATTGTTGGTTTTAACATCTGCAGCCTCTTATCGAACCTTGTTTAGTGGCATTAGGCTTCTGTACAGTAATTGTCCTGACCTCCTCCAGAGAAGACCTTCTTTTGGTGTCTTTTTCTGCCTTTATTGACAGCGAAACAGTTGATAAGCAGAAAATAGGTGTTGAGAAAGTTGGGGAAGACATGGAGCAAATAGATCCAAGTTGGGAACCAATACCAAGTAGCTTTAGTATTTGGTAACATTAACAGGTGAGGCCCCTAATTATTTTCCTGTCCTAAATAATTTACTGGACATTTGAGTTTTTTGGTATTGTTAGTTACAAAGATATTTGCTAGATGATTATTTACCAAAGTTTCTAGTATTGTTGTTGTATTAGAGCAGTGGTGGGCAAACTAAGGCCCGGGGGCCACATGCGGCCGGTTGAGCTGTGTAATGCGGCCCGCCAAGCATTTACAAATTATTTATAATTTAAGACAGCATATACAGTATTTGGCCATTTTCCTTCAATGTCTTGTCCTTTTTATAAAGGTATCATCATATCTACAAACAGAAAATATCCATTCACACACAAGTTTTTAATATGGAGTGTACAGAGCTATTTTATTGAAGTACAGTCAGTACCATATGTCTTATTTGCCAAGAAACTGTTGCAGTTTTCAAAGAACATAATATCAGCCACCACTTTTCCATCAAACATTATACTAACCAGTCTGTGCAAGAAATGTCAATTTATAGGTTTACTCATGTAATTTATATTAGTTTATAGTTTACTGGTCTGGCCCGTCTGTCAGAGTTTAAAACACAGTGTGGCCCTTGAGCCAAAAAGTTTGCCCACCCCTGTATTAGAGAAATGTCTTGATCTAAAGATTAAACTAGATTCCAGTTTATTTGTCCACATAATTCTTGTGATTGGATGAAATATCTATAATTCTGTCTTATCTAAACTGAACTGCTTCCAAACACAGTTCACTTGGGTAAGTGAGCTCTGGTATGGTTTAAAGTGTGAACCCCAAGTGAACCGCAGACAACTAAACAACCCAAACAGGAAGAGTGTCATAAATTAGAGAACAAAGCATCATGTAACTTTAGCTTCCTCGAGAGTGACACACAGCATCAACAAAACAATCGCAAGGTACAATGTCTTATGAGCATTTGGGCTGACAGCACCATCATGTGTGTCTCTTGTTGTTTTGTTGTTTGGTGCAGTTCAAAATGCCAGTTGGACCGGTGGACTGGGTCTTTTGGCTCAAGGACCAAACTAAATGGATCGATTTCTGTTTTGATGTGAAATAAACGAAGCGGGCTACACCCTAAGACTGTACTTGTCATGTTTTGATCTTATTTTTTGGGGATCTCTTCTCGTCCATCATAAATCACGTGGTCTCCTGAGTGTTATCTTAACACTAGTTGCAATTATTGCAGAATCACTGATATTATTGTTGATAATGTATCTTAAATTGTCTCTGTGATTGCCATACATCCTGTTGAGGCAGTGTATAGAACATACAGACACAATATGGATGGCAGATTGGTCCGCTTGTGGCATTTGGGCGTACCCCTATCAGTCGCAGCAGCAGCTGGTGGTCCCTTATGCTACATTCTTGTGCTGCAGAGGGGAGTGGGAGTATAGGTTTTGTACCCAACACTTGCTGGGGCTCACTGTGGCCACAGGCATCCCTGGGAAGATAAGGAGACTGAGTACCATTGTGCTAAAGCCGTGTTTTCCTCTGCACTGCTTGTCTTTATCGTTTTTACAAGCACACTCTAACCTCTTCGCCAGTAGCTGACCCCGGGGCAGATATGCCGGCTATTTGCCTGCTAGATCGGATCTCAGGCTTCAATAAACCCTCAAGAGTGTTTGGCTGACAGTCAGATTGGCAGCTTAATAAATACGTCTTTTCATTATCAGACAGCCTCTGCGCACTGTACTTAAATGGAAATCCACTCCATTCTTATCGTCTTACAGCTGCTCCAAGCACATATACACTTACATTACTCAAAGAATGGCTGCAGTTTGGTCCTGAAAAAGGGCACCAATGTGCTGACACTGAGGGGGCCCCGTATATTTGGATTCAAAACAAAGATAACGGCTGTTCCCTGGAAATAAATGAACCAAGTCAACTGCTAAAGACCCTCAGCCGCCTGAGATTCTTCAAGTTGTTTTGTCAGTGAGTATTACAAGAGACGAAAACAGAAGCGTATTTGAGATAACATGATACTTGGTAAGAGGAAACTGTACTTCCAAAAGATCTGTACACCCTTTTACAGTACTTTTTAGTTGTTGGATACTTCAGTCACTTGTACACCCAAACATCAACTAAATTTTCTTTCCCCAACATGGCATACATCTGAACAATGTAGCAAAAAACAAAAAGAAAATAGAGGCGATTCTGTGCAGTTTAGCCATGTGCACTTTTTTTTTTTCAACCCCTTTTTGGTTTTCTGCTTTTGTGAGTGTATATTATTGTATTGTTTGTGTAGGTATTTACAGAATGTGGGATATAAAAGGTCACAGTGACTTTTTGTCCTTTTGTTCTATTCTGTTTGCAGGATTTTGGTGATACATCACACAGATTTTAGGCTGTCATAGGTTCACTAGGGACTTTTGAGATAAGTAGAGGTGTGTTGTTACTTCAAGTCTTTGGTTGTAACATTTTTTAAAAACCAGTTCCTACATCTGGATCTTATATATTTTCAAAATGTAACCTGCTGAAAGTATTACTTGACTTCCGCCCAGCAGCTTCAGGAACTCATGATTGCTCAGTACTGCTGGCAATCACCAAATTATAACCCCATACACTTTTGAGCAAATGGTAACTTGGATGTCAAGTAGTGACATAAAATCTATACAAAAAGATATACACCACATTAAATGAATTGACGGTCTTGTTTTAATTTCCACTTTAAGCTTATCTCGTAGAGAAAAACAAGAAGGTGGGGCTTATGACTGCCGTTTGAGGTGATTTACATTTATATATCTCATTATTGTGAGTGGAAAATCCCATTCATTTTATTGAAATACAAGACATGAATATAAAGACACTTTTAATTAAAAATAATAGCTTTTAATCCATCAGCAATCAATAGTCTGAGTTTGAATGGGAAAATATAAGTGGATGATACAACAATATGAGGATTAGCGCTCTCTAATGTAATCCTGTTTCAAAGCCTAATCTACTTACAGTGGGTCACAATAAGGCATGCCATATTGGAGGCAGAGGGTGTGGTCGTCATTGTGCTGAGGCAGCGCTCAGCCCGGGACAGTTGTGTGCTATGCCAACAGTCCCCGTCCCCAAGTCCCCAGAGAGTACAGCCTACGGCCCAGCCCGCAACCCGGCCTCTAGACCAAACTATACACCCAGCTGCCTCTTCCTGTCGCTGCAAAAACCCAACCCCTCACTATTCGATTACATACAGTAGATGTTCCCTTTGTTTGGATTGGAGAATTTGTTGTGACACTGCCAAAAGTTATGTTTAGAAGGGATAACCTTTCAAAAAGACAGTAGATTCATCAGTTTTATTGCACTACTAAATATATATCTTTCACAAGATGAGCATATTGTGTAATCCTTTTGTTTAACAATGAATCAGCCATTGACTGCGAAACTAAAATAAAGCTTCTTTCATACATGTCTCTGGAGGATGTCAGGAGAGTTACATCCAGATTTTCTCCTGACAGTTGTGGTAATACATTCAGCACAGACTACACAAACAGATTTTTTTCAGAACTTTTTTCTCTTTGTTTATAAAATAAATCTGTTTGGCAAATTATCTGTCCATACTACAAAAGCATAAAACAGTTCTCTGCATGACAAGATGGTGGTAAACACAGTCATTCATTAGTGTGGCCAGACAACAAGATGGAATTGTTGTTAAATGTTTCTTTACAGTATAGATTAAGGAATAAAAGTGGGTCAGTTTTTGGCAGATTTTCATCCGACCATGTGGAGAGCCATGCAGTAATGGGTGCAGCAGATTGAAGTGACGTAATATCATAATGTAAATAAGGAGATAGAAAAATGTGCATTAATAAAAATATTAGTGTATTTTGTTGCTGGGGTCTTGGTCTGGTGGTTTTCTACTACTAATACAACAAAGGGTGGGTGTAGCATGTAGCCAAAATGTCAGTGTTTACAACTTGAAGCTAGCAGACAAATTAGCCAACTTGTGGTGAATGTGTAAATCACAGCATATTCAAACTGTAAAATGTCATGTTCAGATACGCTGCGAGAGCACAGTGCTTTCACAATCTACAAACTCTGCTTACAGCACCAGTCACCTGACACAAACATCGCCAAATGCATGTCAACAACACACCCACTCCTAGCATTCTTTTGGAGGACCTCCAGACATTGTTCATACATTACACCCACCCAGAGGTTGTACTAGGTCACCAGAGGGATATCCTGTGGGTGAAAACAAATATTATAATAACCTATTATGTTTACAAATGTAGCCAGAGAGAGTGCACTAGACCAGTGGTTTTCAAACTTTTTTCAGATAAGTACCCCCTAAAATATATATTTTTTTAGCCAAGTACCCCTTCTAATAACTCATCTTTATAACAATATTTTGTGTGCAAAATATTAACTAGAAGTGCCCTTTTTTATTGAAATGAAAAATAACTATCAAATAAATTGTCAAATGAACCAATGTGCTTACCAATGTGACACCTGTGTTTTGTTTTGAGATGCTGCTGGAGATGAACTGGCTTCATGGCACTGTTAGCTAACGTCTCACCACAGAAAAAGCACAGAGGCCGTGGCGGGTTGCAGGTGCTGTGCTGTTCTCTGTATACTGGTAAAATTTGCAGGCTCTGGCTTGGCCTTTTTTGGTACTGTCTGGTCTGAGTTTCCCACTGCATCGCTGCTGTGCTTCAACCACAAGTCCATAGCTAGCTGTCACTCGCTTGTTTATGACATTTGACAAAGGGGCTTGCCTACCTGCTGCGAGTTCAGGTTGGGTCAAACTATTCTGATGACAGGGAGAGGACACAGACTTTTTAACAATATTAAAATAAATAGAGTATACATTTTAAAAAACATATTTATTGTTTTTTTTTTTTTTATATTTCAGCATTATTTATCGCTAGTATTTATTTTGTATACTATTGTTGACTTATTCAATGTATTTTTCCCAAAAAACTTAAAGTACCCCCTGGGTTGCTTTCAAGTACCCCTTTGAGAAAGAAGGCACTAGACCATATGGGCTACCCAATATGGACAATCCAAAAAGTTATCCAAAGGTGACATATTTGTAGTGTTCGGTGGGTATTGTTTAGTATTTTCAAAAGTTAGTACATGTGGAGTATTGTTTTAGTCATTGAAATACAGGACCCAAAATTTTAAGGCAAAATGCTGCTGTAACCTTACACCTCTGCTAGATAGTCCCATATAATTGATTTGAATTCCTGCTTCACAATGAAATAATGCACTGGTAAAAAGTCATATAACAATATAAAAATATCAGCACTAAATACCATGTGGTGCTTTCACTTTCTCTATGCTCTTTTATCCCATTTGAATATTGACATTTTTAATGTCCAGAGGCCAGATCCATTTGGTCCCAGTTGCCTTCAATCCAGAGTGTAATCCCCTTCCCTGTGGCTGTTCCTTCACACCCTTCACTGATCCCTGGACAGTTGTGTCTGGATGCCATTAAGCTATGCTAGCCATCTAAGCCATTCACAGGTGGGGCATTCCCTTTCTTGAGAAATAGCCCGAGCATTTGTCTCTGGGCTTTCTGCTGTAAGCTGCGGTTAAGATGCACTGGCAACTGGCATTAATAAAGAGGTATGATATCATGCAACGCTCAAAGTCACACCAATGAGCAACATCAAGCCTTGTTTAAATTAATGATGTCTGTTAACAAGGACTGGGTACCGCAGGCAATCAATAAGAGATCAATTTGATTTGCACAAGTCGAGATAACATTGTGGGAATTGATTGATCAAATGAAACAGGCCCAGATTGTTTTACGCGCCTGTCAATTGGACTAATGGATTTGGGATTACTTGTTCGTACACAAAGACTAGGTCCAGAGGCTATTGCTAAGTCAGCTCTACCTTTTATTGTCTGCAGTCATACAGGGGTTTACCAGTCAAGAGGATATTCGGAGTGTCACTTCAGATCCCCGTAGATAGAGATGGAGCAAATCCCCTCAGGCTGCTCAAAGCGAGGGGTCGAAATGAAAAGGATCCTCTCATGTGGGACCACTTTTGCCTCAGAATCATTATTAATCCAGTACTTCTAGATGGCGTTTATTTTGTATCTGCAAAATATAATTTAAGGCATAATAACAAACAAATACAATATAATCAGATTATGTTGCATTGGTTTCTGCTTATGAGGAGATTTTTAACAAGATTTAGTTCTTATTCTAATGTTAGGTCATGTAATAACACTGCAGTAATCCCAATAGCATAGTACCAAATTAAATGCAGTTTTATTTTATTTTTTCTTTATTTGACATTTGCAGTCAAACATAGTTCCAATACAAAGCCTGCAACTGATGTGATGCATATAGAGTTTGTAGCTAATGCTAATTTTCAACTCCTGTCTCTGGTCCTTGGTTACCTCATTAGCATGTATTTTGCACAAGATATTGGCATGCTGCTCCTCATTTTATGTTCTAATCTTTAATGGTGTTTTAATAAAAAAAGGTATTGTACTGTTTAGAAGAAATACACCTGCTGCAACTTGGAAGAAAACTATTTGCTTTGAGGTTCTCCATCCATTTTTATCTGTTAACTTAAAGGGGACAGCAGTAAACAAAGATGCCAAGACTTGGGGGAAGTACTATGGCTATTACCAGGCCACCTGCAAGACATAGTCCCTCTAGTGGATTCTGGTTCGTCTCCTACTGGTTACCTTGGACAAAAGATGTATTTCCATGAGAAGTTCACAAACTTACATAAATCCATCTTGTCCCCCTCGAGCCGATGTGATTTCACCTGGTTTGGACCTGGTTGGTGTGGCAGAACTGGCAGTTATAGGAGGGTTTTAGGTTTGATCATTGATGGTTTCTTTTTAGCATCAATAGGTTTGACATCAAAGCAGCTGTTACTTTGGTCTCATTGGATAAAATTTCCAGGTGATGGTCGGTTACTGGCAGGTTTTCATCTAAAGTACCTGCACTTTGCAAAGGCTTAATGTGGAAGTAATGTGTAACAGAATGTCTCTGAGTAGGTTAGCTGCTGGACATGCCTAAAACACCTCCTCAGGAAGGCATCATGCATGTAAAAAGTTAGGGGGTCTCATGGAAGAGGCATGATTTTTTATCAAAATGATTACATTGTAATATTTAAATTGAGCTCTTTTTCCTTTTATTTTGCTTAAAGGGTTCCTCATTGGTGTTAGACAGTAACTCAACAGGAAATGCTGAGCTCACTCTTTGTGAAATTCATCCGGAAGCTTGGTATTGAACCTGAAAAGTGGCTTTAAATTACCCTTCTCTCTGGCTCACAGGAACTGACAGATAGATGCTGTTTCTGCCAAACCAAGCCCTGCCTGTCTGTCCGCCCGTTCGCTCACTCTCTGTTTTATTAAATGAGGAGGAGTGGAGGCTTTCTGTGCACAACAGTATAATTTAGTAAAGAACCTTGGGCAGAAAGGCCTTGTGGAGTAAGAAAAGCAGGATTCAGTTTGTTCCAAAGACAGCAGCTGCCATGAGAGCGGAAGATATCATTTAGATTTCAGATTTAGGTTTCAAGTCTGGCTTGTTTCTGTCATTTATCAGTGAGCTACAATCAAAACATGCCTCCTTATGTCTCCCTGAACCCTGACTGTGGGTTCAACACAGTAGGTCACTACTCTTTCAACTGTAAAATATCTGTTAAAAAGACAACAGATACAGAAGATAACAGAGTTATTTGTAAAGTCAAAGTCAGAAAAAAATGGTAAAAAGAAAATTGGTAAAAACAGATTCAGAAAATGTGCTAATTTATGGACTACTCAACTATAACTGGCAGAGTGTAGTTTGCCTCATTGTCTTTATTTCTTTTGTTGGACATTTAACAGTATATCTCATGTGGGTTAAACTGTCTAAAATATATGCATTTTACAGTAGATCAGATCAGTGTCTGATTACTGTTGTTTACAAGTGGACACTATTGGCCTGTAAAGAAAATGTAGGATTCACCTTGTTTTGTTGATTCAATATACAAAATGTGAAAGTTTTCAATAAGACTAATGCATGGTAGTGCCATTGGTGGTTAGTCTGTCCAACCAATCCCATTTACTTAGAAGTAAAATGGGTCTGGAACCAATCTCAATCAAACTGATTTTCACCTAATCAAGTTTCTTTGTTTTTTTTTTTTTTATGTGTTGGTCCATAGACGGTTTATTCTGTCTATGTTGGTGCTGCCCTCTGAAATTTAATTGGTTGTCTGTCTATCCACATGCATTCAGAGGTAGATTAATCCATGTTTCCATTTGCTCTGCCCCTTCAAAATCTAACTCAAAACGAGGGGTAAGACTAATTAGTTGTATAGAATAGCTGTATGGCTGGCCATACTAACTGCTGATGCAGTTAGAACTGATTTTGTGGAATGCACAGTAGTTTAAATAGCAGTCCAGTCCAGAGTGATGTCTCATGCTGTCCAGGAGGCTAACCAAACATGACGAGCTGAGGTACTTTTATTTGAGTGTAGAGGGGGGAGTATAGATTTTCACAGCAGTTACAGCCCATTTGACCACACACTGAGGAAACAAGAGGAAATGACCCAAACACAGTAACCAGATCTTAATAGAGTCTGGTGAAAAAGTGACAGGCCTGAATTGAAGTCTGGGTCTTCTCTCCAAAACTGTATCTGGCATCTGTCAGCCTTGTATGAACCATTTGCTTCCAGCCCCTTAGTCAATAGAAGAATAACATGCTTCTAAACCTAATGTACTTGATTTGTGCATCTAACTTTCCCCAAATCTAACCACCTCAACTGTCAAATGTAAATTTTGTCTTGAGGCACAGTCACAAAATGTTGATAAAATGCTTTCAATCAGATCAGATGAACCAAGAAAACTGTGATGTGATAGATTTTTTTTTCCATATTACAAATTCTCAGAGACTCTGGCAGAAAGATTTAATGCTGTGATATGCCATATGTTGAGCATTGGGTATGCCATAATTAGTGGCCCTAGCACTAGCTACACAAACTATAATTTCCTCATTTTGCTAGTCAGGATGGTGCATTCGCACTCGGACTATACAGGTTGTGAATTGCACTGTAAGCATGCATCAACCTGTCAATTAATGTTGTGCTTTGTCCAACTGGTCACTCTTTGTTGCTCTATTAGAGCTTGTAGATGATGTTCCATGTTGTTAAGTATAGCATCCATTTTGCAATAAATTTTGCCGCTCCACCTTCATTCTCCAGAATATACCTATATTTGACCCAGCCCTCTTCCAAATAGTATAAATTGCAAACAGCATTGCTTTAGATTTAAAGTTTATTGTTTGACCTTTTTAGACTTTATTTGATAGAGACTTTTAGATAGACAGGAAACAGGGTAACAGGGAGAAGAATGACACTGAACAAAAGGACCAGAGCCTTACAAATAGCGTAGCTCCTGTCAGTGTGATAACATCCAAAAATTTTCCAGACAGTAGTTTTAATGAAACTTTCTTCCAGTGCATCCGCCATTTATGGTCAAGTAGTGTTGCATCAGGCCATAATGACATGGAAATAGCTGGTCTAAGCTGGCAGTTGAACCCATGTCCCTCCACTTAGTTGGCACTTGCACTACCGGGTGAGCCACCTGAGTGCACTGAAACAGTATCTCAGAATTCCAAATATTTTTTTGCCTACCCAAGTTTTGTTCTAGTACAGCTTGTATTAGCTTGTATTTTTAGTGTACTTAATGATTGGTCAGTTTGTGAAACCAAGCAGTGTCTGGGCCACTGTGTGACCTATTCTGTGGTAGAAGCTTTGGCTTTCAATTAATTTTACCATGGTGACTGAAGATAAAACTAAACAGTGGATTGTTAGGGCCACCAGTTCAGTTACAGTAGGAGGTTTCTCTTGCCTCACAACCGTGCGTATTCATGCAGACTTCATTATTACAAAGCAGGCTGCAAAATGAGTGAAAAGAATTATGCAGAACTTTTATACAATAACACAAAATAAGAGATGCTTTCTTTTTCCTTTTCAGTGACAACAGAGAGATTGCAGTATTTACCATTTTAAACTGACTTGCCAACAGGTGTGCATCAGTGTATGAAAATATATTCCCCACAGTGAGACACAATTCAGAATGGCAGGTGTCTGAGCTTACAGTACAGACTAGTGCAGTTGGTGTTTTTTGGTCTTGGTCACCTGCAGACAGATAGTTGCTGCTCCCTGTGTCTCCAGGTGTGCCCCTCCCCCATCTGTTGTTCTGACTTTCCACAAATGATACGTCCCAGCAGGTCCAGCCCCAGAGCTCAGCTTATTATTGTAATATCATGCTCCCACATCAAAGTGGCTAATGCTCATATGAGAAACAGAAGCCGCTGTTGGAACTACATGTTGTGCCTGTGCTGTGGTATCCATTAGTCGAACAGTAGTCGGCTCAAGTCTGTTTGTCCAGCTGCTCAATCACCCCCTACAAGGCAGCACTCACACACTATGCACAGTGCTGGGCCAGTGTCTCCCAGTGCTGCACAAACTAACCTGTGATTAACCTGCCGTAGACACAAAACATGTTTTTACCAACCTGGGTGGACTGTTTATATCTCCTCTGTTGGGCTGTGAATCAAAGCACAATACAGTGTTTATTTCAACAGATGCCGTTCAGTTTTTTAAGTCTGTTCATTTAAAAACAAATCAAAGAGTTTTCACAGGTGTCACTAATGGGCATTTACACCTGACTTTTGTTCTTTTCTAAAGCCAATTTTCCACTGAGGGTACAGGTCGGGTCAACATGGCACTGTTTAGTAAATTGAACACCAAGAGGTTTGTGTTTCCACGGCTCTGTGTGCAGGATTCACTATCGTCCAATCAACAATCTGCAGTGTTGGGCTTTTTTTTAGTAACTGTTACACACTTTGACAATGAAACACATCTAAAACCCCTTTCACACATGAGCTGAGATCTCAACTGTACCCCCCACACCCGAATTGTCACACCTGGAGCCACTCCTACGGGGACCCTAGTATCTTGTCTGGGTTGCGGTAATGTTTGAACATCATCAGTAGACCCTCCCGAGGCTCTACTGTGAGCTGAACTGAGCCGAGAGCCTGGAGTGTGGAAGCCTTGTACTCTCTGCAGCTTCTTACAGTACTTTACACTCCACTGTTTGGCTTTGATGCTTACGTGTTGGAATACATGTAGTATTGATACTGGCGCATTAATCTCGGTCCCTGCAAAGGAATTGGCTCATTTGTATGCTCCTTTTCCCATCCCCTGCTGCTCAGTAAAAACACCCAGACTATCCCCTGTAATGGAACCTTTGGACATCCTGCAGACTTTATTGGTGTGTGTGCACTCACAGTTCAGGAGAGCATGTGTGAACAGGCTTGTTGACTAGTAATCATATGATCATATATATTTCATAAAAAATCTAAATCACTATTATTTTACACGATTGGATTTATTGAACAAAACAGTGAATTCTCCTTAAAATAAATAATATATTCAAACGTATAAATAAATGGCTTAAAAAATAAAGATAAGTAACTAGTAATAAATAAAAACAAGTAATAAATAATCATTTTTGTCTCACTTACATAGGTTTGGGGTTGTTGGGGCCAAAATTGGAATGGAAAATTTGATTAATTACACAGCTCTAATGTGTTGCATATCTTACTCAGCATACTTTGAAAACTGTTTCATTTTGATTATTTAAAACAGGATTTTAGTTTACACTTTACTTCGATTTCAGAAAACTTGCCCTGGATGTTCCAACTGGAGGAAGCAAATGTAGATACTCCTTCTTTTTCTTTGTAAGCATTAGAGCTAATGCCGATGGACAATGGGAAATTAGTCAGGATACTATTTTTAAATACATGCAATAATTTTTGTCTTTTTTGATAGTACAGTGGAGATAGACTGGAAGAAAATAAAGTTAAATAGACCTGAGCTGGATTTGATTCCAGGTTTCTCGGCTTGTGTAGTACACATTCTACTCGGTGAGCCACCTCGGTTCTTCTTCTAAACCAGAGTACTTGGGTATACTAGCTTACACTGATGCCTGCAATCAAAATGTGCCAGCTGAATTTTAATGTCTTCTCTTTTCATTACTGTTCTCTTGAAGCTCAAACAAACATGCCGTGACCATTAGCACTACCCCTAAATGGACTCCTACAGAGGCATGTCAACATGGGCTGTGTCCGTCTGCCTCTCTCCTCCCCCCGGCCCTCCCTCTTGTCATTCTCTCATGCTTTTCTTCTTCCAGGCCGTGCAGTTTGACCCCAGTTGCCCTTGACACATGCATTTCTAAAGCTTCGGCCAATCAATACAAGCTTCTGTGGCCCGGTGTCAGATGCAGCGGCCACTAATTGAAAGCAACAACAGCCCACGGTGAGCTGGAGCGAGTATGTTTCCACGTTGCCATGATGAATGAGGATGTGCCACATTCAGATGGTGATCACCCAGTCATCATCTATTGTTCACACATCAGTTTTTTGCAACATTAGCAGGAAAAATCATCCCCCGCAGTTGTGTCATGTGTGACAGCAAAATGACTGTGGGCCGAGAGTTATGGTAAAAGATAAAAGCGGTTTAGAATAAGAGAGTGGTTCAATCTGAAATCATCATAATAAGTGGGTTAGTTTAAATATAGAGGGACATGTTTTTTATGTTCAGGAAGTAGATAGAGGGTTGAGTGTTCCCTTGTGGGCTGAGGAAAGACAGTAGGATAAACAAACTGCAACTTAAAATAGGATTCTTACAAAACAAAAATATGAGTATGTTGTTCTCCCAGAATTTAAGACAACTCATCATTGTGTACGCCCATCTCGTCGTCACTTTGGCTAATGGACTAAACTGTGTTGAAGTCAAAGTCTTTAAACCAAGTTAGATGGATAGTCTAACCAAAAATATGTCTTAATCCAACCATTCTTGACAGCTGTGGGCCGTGTCGCCATCATTTTGACAGACAATCTTTTACAGCGTCCATTATAGACAACATTTTTAGGACAGTATTTCATTACAGTGCCTTAATAGAGTTATACAACAATTTAAAACAAAACCTGGCATATAAATTTATACATCTTGGTTGAGATTTGGCATTTTGGTTGATAATGAATGACAGCCATTTAATGATTTACCTTTTAATAAAAACTTTAACCTGTTTAAAGTGGAACAAAATTATTCTAACGCACAATAAATTACCGATTGGAACACACTAACGGATTTGGCAGTGGTGCTTCTGAAGGACATGGATTGCATTCCACCATTTATATTGGTGCTCTCTTGTGATAAATGATGCAGACTGTAAAGCCACCCATTTTAGAGCATGTGAACAGCTATGGCACTGGATGTGATGGAAATCAATGTGATGGCTCCTTAAACCAAGTTCTGTAGAGACTTTAATGTCTATTTTCCAAGTAAGATCTTCCAGTATATAATACTGGAAGACACAATGCACAGTTTTTTTTTCCTCAAAAAATTAATTGGGGAAAAAGCATCATCAAAGACACGAGAACACTAAAATATTCATAGATCTTAAAAGTCCAAAACAAATATAAAATTAGAATTAGAAAGCAACATTTCTGGCACTATTTTGGATGTAGGGCAAAGAGGAGCATTCATTTCCTTACCGGTCTCAGCAAGCCATTATCCAATTTGATCTATAAAGCTATACTTTAAATAATTCAGTCAGCCAAAGTGCTCTAGATAAGCAATACACAAATAAAGTCATAAAGAGACAAAAAAATAACACAGAGAGAGACATAAAGCACCAAACCATGTGAAAACTCACAACTCACATTAAAAAGCACAGGTGCACTTAAAACACTAGAAAAAAACAAGTGAGAAAAAAAGTGTTTTAAGATGAAAAACAGGCAGATAATGAGTCTGTCTGGTTTGTAAAGGCCACTCAAAATTACAAAGTGAATGCAACTGACTCCTCTAAACATCTGTTTGAACAAATAGTGAGTAGTCTTGCAGGTGCAGCTGTAACAAGTGTGGAAGTATAAATAATTAAACTCGACACAACAATGTCTGTTTGCTCCGGGCCGTGAAACAAAAGTTGAATTACTATGTTAACACAGAAGAAATAATATTCCATTCATTTGTATGAAGCAAAGTAAGAATGAAAGCAGGGTTTGTTTTCAAAGCTTAGTGTAATTAATGCCAGCATCAGTCAGGCTCTTCTCATTAATAATGCATTTCCAGGCAGCAGCTTTGACATAGGCAGTTGATTCAAGTCTTTATTCAAAGATTCACAGTAACAAAGCCAGGCGACCCCCGAAGCCAATCTGCTTCATTCTAAAGTCGGCTGCTAAGAAAACAACATGCACCACTGTACAACCGTGTTCTCGGGTTACAAACCACTAAACAAAGCAGGTTGCTTGCCAAGTGAGCCACACTCTAGCATAAATCTACAAAGTCTTTGAAGCTGAGTCCTACTCGAGTCAAGGAGAGTGCTTTGTCACAATAAATAATGATCTTTTATGTCCTGAGTTCTACATTCACCTAGTGGATCAGGATGACTGTGTAAGAAACCACCCTTGTCACTATATACTTCACTATATATGGATTTGTTGTAGTGGTGTACAAATGTCAAGTGAACATCAGAAAAAAGAACACTGATGGTCACACAAAAATAGACCATAATATAGACCGTAATGCATTGCATGATTTACTGAAGGAGTATAGTGAAACATAGCCTGGCCAGCCAGCCAGCTTTCTCATTGTATTACATAAAGACAAAGTCATTCTGCTCTCGCTCTTTCTTCCCGGCCAATCGTAGTGAGGGAGGCGGGATTTTGTTTCGCATCATATTGAGCGCGAAAATGTTTTCAACCAAAACAGTACGCTGGTTTAGGTAGCTTTCTACAATCAAAAACAAGCCCTGAACTCGATATAACACCCTGTGTCCTCAGATTTTTCTGACAAAAAACATCACCAAAGCATCTTTTCTCTCTTGCCATACTGGTATACGCTGTGGTTTGCTGACAACTGGAAACTGACAGTCGTCCTTCCGTGGTTTCTCTGATTGGTTTACTCAGTGAGCGTTAGTTCCGCCTCTGGTCCTGCCTTGAAATCCTGTTCAGACCCCGCACTACCAGACTGATTTCTCTGTATGTATGTGAAACATGTCTTGTAAACTGTAGACAACATGTGTAAATGAAATGCTGATGTTTGGTCAACTCTGGAGCAAAGCAATTCCAAATTTAGGTTTAGCCCTTGAAAAAACTGAGTTAGCTGTTGTTTATGTCTTGCTTTGTAACTGTAAGTTAAGATATATATTTTTTTAAAGATTATTTTTTTTGGCTTTGGCTTTTATTGATAGTTGATAGTAGCTGGACAGAAAGCAGGGTGAGAGATAAAGGGGAATGACGTTGGGCAAATGACCCCGACTGGGTTTCCTGTGTGCTAGGTGCATGCTCTACGTTAAGTTAAGAATTGAAGCTAATTTTACTGTCACAAATTAATAAACTAAAACCATAATATAATAGTAATCATAGTATTGCTCCTGTGTGGGTACACTTTTAGGGGCATTTCAATTTTTTAACAAATAAGTGCACTCTACCATTTTGGTCTGCCCTTGGCTTTGATTCCAGGTGTGTTAATAAACGTTGGAACCACTGCAGTCTGTATTTGACAATAGGAATATAGTTCTTTAATCAGGGAAAATGAAATTGGTAAAAGTGGCTCTTTTTTCAGACTTAAACTAAGCTATTGTCTATTAATAACATTTGTTTCAGGTTTTATACAATCAGCATCGTATGGCTCTTACTTTGCATTTGTCTTTCCATAAAACACCTTTTACACAGCCTTTTGCACCACTACTCACTTGGATTTACTTTCTTCTTGGTTCTAATTAATAGCAACACACCTATGTTTTATTTTTTCTTTTCAAATTGTTTATTTCGCACATATAAACACAATTTGAATAGTGCTTGTAGTTTGTCTTGTTTATAGAGTGACTCGTACCAAACTGTGCTGTACCATGCTGACCCAGAGCTGCTGGTTTATGTAAGTCTCTGTGTATGTTCTCTTTTCTGTTTGTCTTTCACTGTTCTGAGCACAGCCAAAACCACAGGCCGGGCCGGCAGACAGTCCTCTGTGGACGGGGCTGTGGCTTTGATCAGGTTGTTTGCTTCTTTCAGTGCCTGATACTGAAGACTCCGAGTACAGCTTTTCTTATCTTTTGTTCTTTGTGGTCTTCTCCTTTCATTCCTTTCCCTTCATTTCTTTTCATTCTTTTTTATTTTCTGTGCCCCATTTCTCGTCCTAGTTTCTGGCATTCACTTTGTAACTTGCCCCCACCTCCTTTTTTTAACCAAGCTCTCCTTTGCTTAAACCCTCCAGTTTGATCAATCATTGATGATCCCAGGTGTCCCAGGACCTCGAGGGAAATCCTGATTGGCCCAACTCGCACAGACGTCCCGTGGCCCCTTCACAGCCCCTCCTCTGCTTTTCAAGATCAGTTAAATCTCGTTCTCCAGGCTTCGCTCCCCAATCTCTCTCCCTGCTTGCTGTTTCTTATCGCGCTCCGGCCGCTTTCTCCCCTCTGGACTCTGGAGAGCCAGCTTCAATTAAAGAAGCAGTGGGGTTTCCTAAGCCATTAGCCATATTAGTGTTGGGTCCATGCCCATGGCCCTGCGCAGACAAAGCCCTCTCAATGCTTCCTGGAGCAGTTTGCTCGGTGTTTGTCTGTAGATCATTGACTTTAAAAAGGAGTGGACGTCACCCATTGCGTCTTGGAAGTAATTTGGAATTTTTGATGTCATGCTGAGTGTATGGAGCCAGCAGTTACCTTGTTTGGAATAAGGTTCGGTTGCAGGAAAAGCTAAGTCACGAAGCAGTATAACTGACAATTATCGAAAAGCAGATTGCTCATTCTGATTTAAAGTGAACATTTCACAACATATGTAAATATCCCTGTCCAACTGTAATCACACTAAAGTGGATTTTGAATCATCAGTGCAGTTGTAGGTTGAGCTACTGCCGCATGTATAAGTCATAGTAAGACCTAAACTGTCTGAGGTGGTCTGTATGTGCTTCACAATCCCCTGAACCATGCTATCAGTCTGGAACTACGTATGATAAAATAAGAAGATGGACAGAAACACTGTACAGCAAGATGTATAGCAGTTGTTTTGGTTAAACTTAAACTTTTATATTTAAGCCAATACAATCTGAGCATAACAGACCCATTAAATATATTCCCTCACATGCAAGTTGTTGTTTGTTCCTCGCCACAAATATGAATGGTCAGACAAGCACAGCAGGAGTTCATAATGGAAAAGTGGAACATGCTGTTTTATGAGTGTAGTCAACCAAAGTAAAACTTAGCTGACAAAAAATCCCCCCTTGATAAACATTTAATATTGCATAACCACTTTGAGTCACTGCAGCTTTACTTTCATATGTCTTTATATGGACTAAATTGAGGACTTTTGTGATTCTGTCAGTAATGCGCTGATACAAGTTCTGAGATTGACTACATTTCTACTAACATGTAGATTTCACTGTCATTTAAGAACACAGTTTTAAGCTTTCATGCTCTATTTCTTTAGATTATTTAGCATGTTGTGGTGCCTCAATCCACTTCCTGCCACACACCACACCAACAACTAGTGAAAATACACAGACTTGAAAATACTGTCCATCGGAAACCTGTTTATGAACAATGAGTTTGTAACATCCAGCTTAAGATTTGTAAACAGTCAGTCAAGTCATGACAAGCGGTGCAGTCATTAGGGCCAACTGGACCTGTCAGAGCTGGCTTCACTGATAATGGAGCCAACTGTAACAGTCCCACTACAACTTTTAGTGAAAGTTACTTTTGAAGGACTAATGAAATTTCTGTTGACTTTGAGCTCATCAACTAGGTGACCTGTCAAATATACATAGACTACTGTGTACAAACATAGAATAGCTTGTCTCCCAAATAATCAGTTAGGTCTAACAAGATTCAAGGTGACACGCTAAAGAGCTATCCTTCATGTAACATTTGACTTTGACTATTGTGAAAAGGCATCAACTGGAGCCAGGCCTTTCCCTAACTCTATAAAAGCTACATTAACCAAGTGTGTATTCTTATTTACGGTCAACTGCCTATGTTCATTTGTCCATTTGTATCCACACTCACAGGGTGTACAATCTTCATTTTATTACTGCTGCCGGTGGCTCCTCCTCTTTTAATTAATTACACTGCTCTGATGCTGTTGACGCTCCGTGATTGATTCAAAAAGATGGCGTTTGAGTGAAAGGCGCGCCGTGATTAATGACTTCTTGAATCGTCCCTGTGATTCCTGCAGGGGTTTTATCATACGCTTAACCTTTAGCAACTATTCTTTTGTCTCCGGATCACAGTCGTACACCTCAGAAGCTCAGCACTGGCCGGCTACACTCATCAATCATGTTTGATTTCCTGCCAGCGCTTCAGATATCTGCTCTAATGTCTACAGCCTGCGCTTTACGTGTGGAGGTCTGAATCTCAAATGCGTCTTTCCCAAAAGCGAGATGGAGAGAGCACAGTCTATTAAGCATTTGACAAGTGAAGACCTCCCACTCAAAAAGACCCTCTCTTCCAATCACCGTAAAGCAATAGGGCCAGTGTGGTGGTGTTGTGGTGGTGGGGGGGACAAAGGAGTGTCTCCGGGGGCGTCCATTTTCTTTCTAATGAAGCTGTCCGTCACTCGGCTTGTTGACAGAAGGCCAGGATATGACTCCCACCTGCCCGCACTCCAAAAACCACCAGTTCGGAGGCTCAATGAGGGTCTCCGGTCATTGTGAATCCGTGAAAAGAGAACGGAAATTACCATTGGAAATATTATGATGAGGTCTTGGCTTAGCAGCAGTAGCAGTGCCGAATTTCTATTGGGCAGGAAAGACCCCAGTTAATTATGCCCAATGAGACGATACAACTGCATTAGATTACATTTTATTGCAAGATCCCCTGAAAATGGCCCAGTTGCTGAGTCAGCATTTATTCAGTTAAAATTCTGTACTTTTTGTTTTTCAAGATGTGTATTTGCTCAGTTTCATTGTTTTACAGTTTAATACAATATACATTAACTAGAGGTGGGACAATTCATCACTTTTATTGTTAATGTAATTATTTTCTTTTGTGATAGATGATCGTGATATACAGATATCGTGATATTTGTTAAAAGTCTATTTTCCGCTAAAATAGGATCTTGTCGATAATGACAGATGTGTGCAAAGAGGGACCAAGAGAAAACTAAAAGTGTCTGGCAATCTAGGGCTAGCTTTCCACTGCATTTTGACAGATATTGGGATACACTGTGAATTACTGTCTGCATGTAAATGTATAAAATTAGTTTTTGTATAGTCTCACTCTCTTTTTTTTTTTACACACATATACAACTTTTTTATAGCCATAAGTGTGATTTACAAATATCTCTGTCTGTGATGGTATCATGATAATGTAGCAAGGCCGGGAAGCAATCTGATAACAAGCCATGAGATGTATTCTCCCACCTCTAGTTACATAACAAATCTACCATTTACTACAGAAAACAACTGGTAGTATGATCAATTTATTTGTTTGTGGTTTAGCCTTTTTTCTGGAAAAAAATAAATAAATCAGTCAGTCAGTATCACAATGTCATGATAGGAAACGTGTCATAACCAAGGGCTTGTGGCGTGTCTTTGGGGCAAAGTAGTTTTGTTTCAGCGGCAGTGTAGCAGCA
Source organism: Rhyacichthys aspro (assembly GCA_036850595.1). NCBI lineage: Eukaryota > Metazoa > Chordata > Actinopteri > Gobiiformes > Rhyacichthyidae > Rhyacichthys > Rhyacichthys aspro. The sequence goes on from CM072154.1 coordinate 4,454,731, forward strand.
TGGGAAATTGTAAACATTCTAAAGTCCAAATATTTCACTATGACCTAATATGGTGTTTTGGTATTGTTACATACAGTACATTTTCATACTGTGGCATATTGTGATATGCTACTTTTTACAGTCCAATGCTTAGCTTACTCCACAAAATAATAAAAAAAAAAAATAACACCGGTACTTTAGGTACCGTTTACTATAGGCTTTCATAATGTAAGCCACAAACATGATAAGTAATTAGAGGTGGGACAGTATATTGTATATCATTATCGGATTGTTTTTCTTTTGTGATATATTTTGTGATATGATATCATGATATTTGTTTAAAGGCTATTTACACTGTAAAAGGCAAAAAACGGATAATACATTTGCAATATATTGTGCATCCCTGCATTTTGCCACAAATGGCTGGTTATTTATTGTTCTCAATAAAAAGCCTGTGTTATTTTCTTTTGCCCCTAAAAGGAATTGTCCTCATTGAACCGTCTCTAGCATTTTTAATCTCTGTGAACCAAAACAAGATGTTATATGCAATATTACTGGTTTAACAGCTTTGTCAATTTTATTGATCTGTTTCTGACATAGATTTTTTTTTCTCATACTTTACAGACAGCACTTTAAACCCTATAGAAAGACCCCATTACACCAGGAAGTACCCTTCAGTAACCAACCAATGAGCAAAAAATGACCCCTCAGGACTGTACAGGGTGATCCGGAATGAAATGTGAATTAGGAACGCCTGTCACTGGTCCCTTTTTAGGGATTTGGTGGGATTATGTCTGCATGGGTGCCCTGGCCGCAGATGAAACACGCCTTGGCTGAAGCTAGGCAGTCTTTGCATACAAGCACTAAAGTGACTGGTCACGCCATTGAGATATTAAGGCCAGGCATTGTTGAATTGTTTTTCCTTTCGGTTTAGCAGTGTTAGGTTGCATCCGTAGCTAAAATCTAAAGACAAGTGCCAGTTTAATGTCTCACCTCCATGTTGGGGATGACAAAGAATGAAACGAATTCCAATGCTGCAGTACACAGCCACCTGAAATGTCTTCTTCTTCTGTGCCTTTTGTTTGTCCTCAGGCAGAGAGAGCAGCGGTGTTAGCAGAGTGGACGGCTGTTTCATCTGGCTGCAGACAAGGTTACAAGTACAGGTCACTGCTCGACTCACAGCAAGCGCCAACTAGAACTCAGCTTTGTGAGTAAGAAAAACAGCTTCTACTTTCTGCCATGTCTTTCAACTCATTACATTTAGCTTAGAGTAATCCTAAAATCATTAGAGCCAGGGAAATTACTAGTCCTGTAATTAGGACAAAATGGCTAAACATAGCTTACTTCAGTTGTGAAACTGAAAAATACAAGAGTAATCCATATGATGACCTGATGAAATATAAAAAAGTTGGCCCCGACTCATGATCTTCAAACAATCAGTGGTCCACGCACAGTGGCATAATGCTTTTCATGACATTTAAATATATCTGGCATTGACTCCAATAAATACAAAAAGCCTGAAGACATACACATTGTGTATTATTAACGCCAATATACATCTGGTGACCCAGGAGTTTTCTCCCCATAGTCAATAGAGTGAATGATGAAATGGATTGGACAAACTTCTACACTGTCCTAAAAAAAAGACCGACTAAACATTTAAAGGTCCCATATTATGCGAAATCGACTTTTCTGAGCTTTTAACCATGTTCTAACGTTGTTTCTACCTCAAACACATACCCAAAGTTGTGTTTTGTTTCATTCGTGCATGTTTAAGTAATTTATTAAATTTGAGCTACAGTCCTTTCAACGAGCTGTTTCACACAATGACGTCAATAAGTGAAATAAACCACTCCTCTCCAGGAAGTGCTCGTCCACACTCCTCCTGCCCCTCTCTCCTGCACTGTCAACAAGTGGTGCTCTGCAGCTCAGACACAGAGAAGCATCGCTGCTACTGTGTTAGCTTACTTACCGTCAGCAACATGTATTACTAACAAGTATTACTGCATAGCTCTACATATTGCTAGGCTACTTTATTATATTATATATTATTTATTATAGTAATACACTGCACACCAGCTCCTTAGGAGTCTCCAGGCAGCATACATTCTCAACTTCAGTAGGCATTGTACGGTCATTTCCACATGTGCGCCGATAAACAGAAGCAGTTAACACGCGCTATGCTACGGGCTACACCATAGAAACATACACAATAAATAGTTTCTCATTTACCAAGCAGAAATGTCTTGTAGAAGCCTTCGAGGTCTTTGTGTTTGCTCATGTTCTTCGAACTCAGAGTCAGACTCTGGGTCAAAGATATACAGCTCAGTTACTCTCAAAGCCATTGCTGAAAAAGTTATTACTACGATGTACCGTGTTTACTTCAGTCTGTTTCCAGCGCAGCGCTAGCGTGACGTCAGGCAGGAAGTGGGCGGAGCCAACACGGGAGAGCTGAGCCTTAAAGTGACAGCGCCAAATCAGACCGTTCACTTTGGACTCATGATGAGAGCTCATTCAAACCGCTTGTATAAGATCATTATTGTGTGTTTCATGTTGCAAAACGTGATATGGTAACCTAAATGTGTCCAAAATGCACTGTATAATGTTCAAAATAGTATAATATAGGACCTTTAATGAAGAATTCAAATGTTTTACCTAACTTTTCATCAGGCTGTAATCTTGTCTTTCTTATGTTTCGCTTCATTCTGTGAGTGCAGTGCCGGCATGTGGAGTCTGAAGTAGTCCTGCCTTTACACAGGTCACAAAGAAAGCTAGTAACAGTAGGCTCCATTTGTGTTTATTTATGCAAATTAGCCATGTGCTTTTTAGTTTCTATTTCAGCCAACCTTTTATTTGCCTTATTACATTTGGCCTGTTGTGTATGAAGCTTGTGTGCTATGTTCCTAATATGTCTCACCAGAAAAGCAGCGTAACATGGGACAGTAGATTTTTGCTGCGATGCCTGTTGAGCAAAAGGCTATTGTAACAGATACAATTTAACATTCTATTTTTAGTAATAAAAATTATCATGGCTCTTGAATGCAAAAAAGGCCCTCACAAATATTTCTCAGAAATGTTTCTCTGATTTTGTCAAACAGGACCAAATATGGCCAAATTCCTTTTTTAAAGTTTTTTAAATTTTCATCAGTCACAATTTTCTGCTGCCATAACCAGGATATTACATCACATGCATACCCGCTAAATAAGAACATGAAGTAAACCAAGCTTTCTTTTTTGGTCCTGGAGTGCCCCAAGATCCTTAATGGCCTAAAACAGATGTGGTGGGATCTACCCTCTCAAGTCTGTCCCTACGTAATGATGTAATGATACAACACTGCAGCATGTGCACTCCCAACAGCCGTGTAGCGACAGCGGGCGCTATGAATTCTTGCCTAAACATTTAGAGTATGTGTGGCATCCAGAGAGGCGCCTCAGATACCAGGCACGGTGGACTGGGTGGACTGAAGAGAGAGGAGCGACACAGAGACACTGGGAGAAGTTGAGAGGGGTGAGGGGCCGGGGTCCTTTAAACACGTTATGAGTCAGAGGTTTGGCCAGGGGTCATGTGATTCAGATTCTTTCATGAATAAAACAAATGATGGTCTTAGGTTTGTAGTCTGGGCCATTTGGGAACTCGTGAAGGGCTGTCTTTTGGCTTAGTCTTGGCTTATTAAATTGGAGGCAAGATCTGTTCCCTTGAAACTTCAGTGCAGGCATATTGGTAATAAACTTGGATAACACTAGTGTCTGGTTGTATATGGCATTTTTATCTTTTATTAAATAGTAAATGGAATGGACCTAAGAAGTTGCAAAAGGCAGAGGCTGTGTCCAGAACCAACCCTATTCCCAAATCCCCTACTCACTTTATATTTAATTTACCATCTAAGGCCACTATAAGATTTAATATCTACATCAAAAAGTTGCATTAAGTCATGGGTGACTGTTGTCTCCCTACCTCTCTCCAGATATTAATCCCAGATAACCTTAAGGAAATCCAACCGGTTTGAAATAGATTGGCATGTTAGCAACACGCTGTCAACCAGATTGGGGAGAATCAGAATAAATTGTTGACTATTACTAATTGTTGACTATTTAACCTGCCCCAGAGTCTGGGCAGATTCATTTGGGCCACACTCTTGTGAAACACTTGCTTTGATTGTTAAAAGAGCAGCTCTGATTCACACCAACCCCATTATTCTGTAGTTTATGAATGGATTTTATTTTTATACACTATTGTGTTCAGTTGCTGTTTATGACATAACACTAGTGCACATGCTAACGTACATCTACTGAACGCTGTACATTCTAACATATATCCAAATTATTCAATGCATTTCCCACATATAAGCTACAGCCAGCTATCAGCTATGGTAAGCCAACCTTAGCATAGTCAAAAACACATTTCATTGTTCTCTTTTTGCCATTTTTTAGATACACACACTACGTTTTATGACATATTTAAGAATATGTTGGCATTAAAATTCTTTTGCCATTATAGTTTAATGTATAAAAACAAAGGAGTGATTTCGGGATTAATGGAGGGACTGCTACTATGTAATTTTGCCATTTTTTTGGGGCCACTTGTGGTACTGCAACAAATCTGTGCAGTTTATATTATGTAAAAAAAATCTAATGTCTGTGACTAGTTCAGGCGCTAAACATGTTTTACTTGGTCATGGCACTAAACTTATTATTTCATATTATTCTCCCCAGAAACATCCGGTCCTGGCATATTGGTAATAAAACTTGCCTATCACTCGTGTCTGGCTGAATATGGCATTTCTCTCCCCCATCACTGGCTCTTTTATTAAATAACACAGCAGAAAATTAGACTGGATGTTTCCCAGAACTCTGTGAATCATAAAATGACACAGAAATTATTGTTGTTATACCGTTTCCAAAAGGATCGCGGGCTTCGGAGGATCTCTGTGCCCCAACCCTCAGACAGTGTGACAGGCTGATTAAAATGCCCGCAGACGGCAAGAGCGAGACCTCCACTCTCTATTCACCGGACCCCAACACGTCGTCACGACAACCCAGCGCCACAAAGGCCTTTCTGAGACTATTTAGCGCCCTGAAAGAGGAGACTTGGAGAGTTTGTGGCTGTACTGGCCGTAGGTGGTAATGTATGCGGACCAAACAGATGAATACACATGCACGTCCCACTGCAGCCTTCTTAGCATTCTGCCACACAATGACCATACTAATGTGGTCTGGATGACGCGAGGCTTCATCAGAGCATATGGCCATTCAAAACATCCCAACTAACCACTGAAAAAAGCTATTTATGCCTTCTTTGTGTTTTTGGAGCGAGAATGCAAATGCTTTAGTCTGGTCATCTTTTCAGTCATTATGGCTGTGTACTAGTAGAATAAAAGTGACAGATGCAGTTTATTTACTTCGAGGTGTCTGTCAAACATTGTCTACAAAGCTACAGTGGTTTGATGGACAGTCGAGTCTATTAACTTAAACTTGTGAGGGGCTTGGCGTTACTGGTAGGATTCTGCATTGTAGATTTTATTTTTGCAGTAATAATTATAGTAATAAGTGCTGGCATACATCTCCAGTCTAAGCAAAACAGGACAAGCACAATATTAGCACAGCGTACATGCAGCTCCCAGTGTAAATGATAAATAAATGATCAGCATCTAAAGAAACCTCTCAGATTACCTCTGCCCATAAAGATTATTTCATAATTTCAACATACAGACAAGGAATTCTTACTGTCAGATCAGAAACGAAAAATGGATGAAGGAAAAGCAACATTAGAAACCTTTTCAGGATATTAACCCACCGAAGGACTAAAGAAGACAAATGCTGCGGCAAAACTCAAAAACATAAACGGTTACCTTTTCACATTTACCCTAAATGTCTTGGTTGAAATGTCAAACCAGGCTTGCTTTAAAAAGACTACATCCAGATGGCTTCTTTATTACTTCTGGGATATTGCGTGATTATATTAGCCACGAGTTGAACAGGTTACAATGGCACTTGAGTTTATGGAGTCATAAGTGACCACTATATTTGACATTTGAAGTTGAGTGAGTATAAAGCAGGACAGGATGTAATAAAAGTGACAATCCAGTGACAAAACACGATACTGCAAAAAGAAATGTTTTTTTTCCCCCCAGTTTTTATTGCGTAGACAAAGCCGCAGTTTAATGCCCATGTTCCGAACAAAATCAAGTAAATAAAAATGTTTAAATATCCCTCCGAATCCTGAAAAAACCCTGAAATATTGTCATCACCACAGTGTAGTGACTGTAAACCCATTTGTCAGAATGGGATCTACCTAGTATTAGTGGATATAGGCCTTGCGCATGGCCACTACATCTACCAGACTGCTTAAGGCAGAATTTTTATTTTTATTAAACATTTAATAATTAAATGAGAGCTATTGGGTTAGTACTTCTTTTTTCCCCTCTACAATAACATTGTCTGTTATTTTTTGTTATTCTGTATTTCTGCATATTGCATGTTTAATATCCAGCCCCCTTAAAGTAGTGTATGAACAGTACAGTAAGCCAACACTGCAGCTTTGCCTTGTCATCTGTTCCTGTCTTTTTTCCCATGTTGTCATCCTCTCTAGGGCTGACTGCTCACTGTGGGAGGCCCCAGTGAAAGAGAGGTTTGTAATTGTGGGGGATTTTTTGCTGAGCGTTCATGCCGTTGTGGTAAAACTATGTCAGCAGAGCCTCAGTGAATATGTAACTTGTACCCGCTCTAACTTGCACTTTCAGACAACTTTTATTATTATTATCATCTCATATTTTCTAATGCTGTCCTATTTTAAGGGAGGTTGTGAGAACAGTTCTAGTCAGCACTTCTAAACAGACATGTTAATTAAGTGGTCTTGTGTTCCTGTAACCAAAGGTCCACGCTGACTTTCTTTGACCAAAAAGCTTAAATTGGGCATCAGCTGCTGATGTCAATCATTTCTACCTCTGTGTCTGGGGTAAATGGCTGTGGTTTGCCCCTGGCCTCCTTCAGACTGGCCTTTGATCCTCACGTCTGTTGAACACTGGGCTGAAGAGTTACAGCGCCATCGGTTACAGCCTGTCATATTTATGTGACAGAGCTCCTCTCCCCTTTCTCTCACCTTGTCAGGGTTGAAGGTCAAAGACATTGTTGTGATCTGCTTAGAGTAAATGGTCACACTGTCTGTTCTGCTCAACTTATTAATAGAAAGGTGAAGTTCAAAGTGTATGTGATTATTTTTGATAACAAGGGTGGTGAACAGATGCAGAAGTGGACGATGCTATCTTATGTTTCAGAAGTAGGCTGCTCATTTCAGAAGTCACCACACTAAATCATCTAGTGGTTCCTATGTTTAGTCTGGCATAGGTTTTATGCCAGATGCCCTTCCTGATGCAACCCTCTCCATTTATTCAGGTTTGGGACCGGCACAAGGTACACTGGCTTGTGACCACACCATTGAATGCCGTTTTAGCTTCCCGTTAGGCATTCAAACTCCAATCACCCGGGTGCCAGACAGGGGTGCGTAAATAAAAGTGAAGAACAAGCGTAAAATATTCACCATGGTCAATTAATTGTCAAAAAATGGTTGATTAATTGTCTAAATGGGTCTTTTGTATTTGAAGGATATCTAAAACATGGCTGCTGACATTTAATTGATGTAAAACAGATTACACTTAAAGATGGCATGCGTATTTGTATTCATAGGCATCTGAGAGCAGCGGTGCTTAGTTGGGCAAAACACTGATTCCAGTTATCAGCATAAGAGGTGGGTTATCATGCTAGTCGTGTTTCTAAAATATTAAACTTTGGTTTCCTTGTAAAAAGTGTTGCTATTCTCTAAGTCCTGTTTAGCTCCAGTTTCTGTTTCATGAGGTCCGAATTGGTTCCAGACAGAAGCTTTTAATAAAACAGGCGACCATCTTTTTCACTCCTCCAGTGCATGCGCTGACAGCAACAGCCTTTTGTAGCCCGCCATTCATTTTGAAGTTGTATTGGGCAAACTTTAACTTCAAATCTGATTATCAGCTTTTCTCATTGATAAAGACATGCACAATCCACCACAAATCTTGGGTTATGCAAATGGCTCACATGTTTATTAGCTACATAAAGCGTATTTGCATATGCATATACAGGCACATTTTATTACTTTTCCATTTTCACAATCTCTCGTCAACACAGTAAAAGGCCAATTACAGTTTTACTTACAACCTGAGATAGCTTTACTGGCTCAGTTTGTGGTCACATAAAACTGATTTTCATTCTAGCAGTTTTTGCTCTGGCACTAAAATAAATAACAAGCAATACAGTACAATACATAGACGTGTGCAAAACTAAATACAGTATTCAGCCATTTTAAAAATGGTGTGTTTACAATTTATAGTCCATCAGTGAATATACTCAGTAATGGGTTATCAGATGAATGTTCTGACTCTAATGGCCCTTCTTGTCAGAGGCAGTTAAGCTTAACACCTGCTTTTCCCGGGGAGAGCACTTGTGTTTCCTCGGTGAAAGGATCCTGTCATAAAGCAGCCTGGGCGAGTGTGCGTGGGTGTGTACGCGTTACACTCAGGAGTGTGTGGACTCCTGTAGATGTCTATCGTGACCACGTCGACTCTCTTTTCAAGGGAAGTGGCTTTTATCCTGCGTCCGCTCTCTGCAGACACTTGGTCAGAGCTCAGTGAAAGGGACACTATTCGCTCCGGCGGCGGACAGAGAGGCCGTTCAGCGCACCGGGGGCAGAGATAGAGAGACCCTCTGTGCCTCGGTCTGAAGCCACAAGTGAGAGAGATGGCCATTGAACTAAAGAAGGCAACGGAAATGGAGACGGGCCAAGCATGTGTACATCTGCCTCTCATAATATTAGCCCTCGCTCTCACTGGGACGGTTCTTTCAAAGTAGGGGCACACTACGACTACGCTGTGGAGCTGGATAGAAATGTGGGCTGGGAGTACTATAATGAACTCTCTGCAGGTTTATTTGTATCTGCTGCTCATGATTTGATTCAAAGAAAAGGGTGTGGACAGGTCAGACTCCAGTTGGATGGGCCTGTCTCTCTGGGCAGTGAAGCAGAAGCTAAGTAGGAACATTTTATACTGTTGATGCTGTCAGTGGCTGTCCATTAACATGTCTGTGTGAGTCTTACTGTTGGATGGGGTGGAACCAGAGCTTGATACAGCAATATATTATCATTGTGCCTCCTCTTGCTGTCTATATTCTTGTGACAAATGGCAATATTTTTATCTAATATGAAGCAATATAAATGAATGCCACCATTTTTACTTACTGGAGTCACTCTTTTCTTGCTGTGAACTAACAGAAGTCAGTTTCACAAAAGTATAAATCACAGAATACAGAAACTGGAAAAAGGGATTTCAAATGGCCCTACAATTAACGAAGAAGATTGATGATTTACACCGTTTTATACAGTCGAAGTCTGTGGTCCAGTTACATGGATGTTACTATTCATCACCGATGATTATCTTGATGATGATATATTGATAGTTGCAGATTGCTGTACTGTGATATCATCATTATTGCAAGCCATATGGTGACTGGTCATGTTGTAGGATACCCTGTGATTTCAAGCCGTATTGCTTAGCTGAGAATGACTTTGTAAAAATATTTAAAACTGATTTCACCACTGAATTTTACACTAGATTTGATATGGCACTGGTGGTCTGGATAATTACAGTCAGCAATACCGAATCACATCCTCCAGCCCTTTTCACTCATGCACTATATCCTTTATATGGAGCAGCTGCATGTGTGAACTCAATCTCATAATGATTTTCTCACCTTGATGATATCCTTCTGGTGACCTATAAACTCCAGGTGGGGGTCATGTTTGAACAACATCCACGGTTCCTTTAAGTGGTGTGTCGTTAACATGTTGTTGGTACCAGCGTGTGACTGGTTCTGTAAGCGGAGTGCACACTACTTTCAGTTTTTTTGATGTTTCGCATGTGTTCCATTATTTGTATTGTCAACATAAGCATATAAACTGCCGTTACTGCTGCTGAATGTTTCTAGCTGTGGGAGTTATGCGTCACATGCTGACTAGCTCCAAACATGTAAGAACATAAACTTAGCAGACATTGTCCTCACTTGCTGCATATATAAAAATAAATGCCAAGAGGAAGTCTAGTTGTAATCCTCCCAACATTCTCCAGAGGACCTAATGAAAGCGGCACACCCCAGCAAAAATTGAAATAGACATTCATATCCCAAAAATGCTTGTACACAGTATATTGTATTTGCGTAAGTAATTATGTATTTAAGTAAAATAAATTTGCTAAAAATGTGAAGATGGATGAAGCCTTTGTTATGTCGAAGTATGGGTTATCATTTCTAAAAGTTTCCAACAATAGCACCTGCACGACCTACAATAGTCTTTAGTTAAAACTCTTGGTGACATTGTCCTCCCTTTTCTGCAGGACCTGTCTCATTTCATTTTTTGCTTTTAGTCTCACCAGTGTTTGCAGGCTATTCATGCTCGATGTTATCTCCTCTCTTTCGAACAGTGTGTGGTCATTGCCCTCTCAAACAGACAGCCTTGTTGCTCTCTACTGTTCTCTGAGGATGGATCCAGAGATGGCACTCTGGAAGAGTCTGGGGCCCGGGGCGAGACGCCAGCACCAGAACACAACAATGAGAGGCAGTGCTTCGTGGCACCGGTCCCAGCAGCCCCCCCACTGTCCCGCTGCTGCTGCTGACCCCACATATTTTATCAGCTCTTTGACATTCAGTGGGCTGTCACGGCTCATTAGCGGCTTTAGAAATGACCGTGCACAGCAGACTCTCACAGCAATTTATAAATGTGGACAGAGAGAGACAAGAGACAGATAGGCCACAAGTTCACTCTCCGATCACGCCGCGGGAAGTTTATAGAGGGCTGTAAATACACTTTATGGACAGTAGTTCCTACATTTATCTTTGCAAATGTCAAGCTGCCTTTAGTTGAATGAGTGAGAAGGTTTATGGAGTTTAAATGGGAAGTAAGTAGTTCAAATATTTGATAAAATATTGGTCGACTAGCTTTGTTTTGAACTTCTGGAATGTTTAGAGTGTGTTGTTGGAAATATGGCTGTACTTTTTCCTCGGCATTGAAACAAATGGACACTTCATTTTGTGGTATCCTGTCCTCTTTTATCCAATCAGAAATAAGAAGTCAACAACAGTGAACTAAAAAAAAACTTGATTAAAATACCAACCACACGTCAACAAACGACGCACTCTTTGTCACAACAGCTATCACTCAGGATGATCTTCATTTTGACTGACTTTTGTCTCTCCTTGCCTAACAGCTCAGTAAAACACCCTTGAGCTGCTCTTCTACATATTAATGAATGCATCTTCAAACATCTAAAAATCACTCCAACAGGGTTATTTGCCATGACAGCGCACCCTCCCTGCAGTCTGATTCCAGTGTGCACTCGATAGACAGATCCTTTCACATAATTGAGTATCTTGTTGTGCATTGCCTCACTCGATGCCTTAGACCAACAAAGAAATGCAGTTGTAGTAGCTTGTGCAGCAGACACCAGCGCTAGCAGTAAGCTGTGGTGACTCTACAGTAGCCAGCTATATGGTTTCTTAGCTCAGTATGTTAGGTTTATGGATTCTTTAAGTAGATTTTGTTAAAGTGGTTGATTTTATACACTTCTCTATCTATTACTCAACCTATTATTCTTCATTACTGCTTTGTTTATCAAATTCAATGCAACTTCAAAAACTTTCCCAGAAGAAAACTTCAAATTAAAAGGAAACGGCTCTTCTGCATCTTCTTTAATGTGAACATATTTTCCATTTCTACAGCAACTTAGTGACTACTACTTCCTTTTTTGAGATGAATCTGACAGTGTAATGGTCTACAAGAGGTTATTTATAGCTGGCTGGACAGCACCCCATGGCCGAACACGCTACATACCAGACTTAACTAATGAACTCTTGTATGGGAGAAACTCCCTCCTGCTTCTCTAAAGAGTGGCAGTGGTATTTAGCGAACACTTGTGTTTGTCAAGTGAGAGTAGATTATATATTTTTAGCCCCTGGAAAATCTGTCTGTAATAAATACACAGCAATAAGCTTGTTCTGTCTGTAACCAAAGCCCTCAACATTTTCTGCAAGAAAGATACTCAAAATTAGATAGATGATTATAGGAAATGCAGTCTGAACTGGTAATGTAATGAAGTGAAAACACAAGAACTGATGTAGAGAAATTCACTCTCTCTCCTTGGACTTCCTCTTTTCTCTAAAAACTTCAGTGGTTGTTCAGTCTGATCTCATGGTTGCTCCTAGGGAAGAGTCATTGCTGTTGGGTAAGAGGAAGTTCCCATGGCAATAGGGTCGCTGTAAAGCTATAAATAAGTTAACCATGACATGTTTGCAGGTCAAAGATCAGGTGAGGACTCCAAGTCAGAGTAGCAGGCTAGGCATACAAGCCGTATGTTTTATTAATTGTACCGTGTAGGAAAAGTTATATTACTCCATTTGTCAGTTATTTAGTGTATTGGCCAATAATATTGCTGCTACTTCCTTTTAGGGTCACAATATTTGAAGGCTACTGACTGTCTGGAGCACTGGCAGGCAAACTAAGGCCCCAGGGCCACATGCAGCCCATGTGGCTGTGTAAACTGGCCCCCCAGGCATTTATAAAAAAGTTTTAAGACAGCATATATTCACCTTTTTCCTTTAATACCCTGTACTTCTGGTAAAGCTATCATCTCTATATAAAGAGAATAATTCTTTACAGCCACCATTGTCTTGACCTTAACAATGAATGGACCAAAGGAAAAAAAAAGTTTACAGGCAGTATGAACATTTAAATTTGGAGTGGATGGAGCTATTTTTTCTCTGAAGTCCATTCAGTAGCCATATGTTTTATTTGCAGAAGAACAAAAAATACAAAATCAGTTGCCACTTTTCCACATACTTGATAATTACCAGTCAGTACAAGAAAAGACAGCTACTGCTCAGAGGTTAGCGGCCAACTTACAGGCTTTCAGCTGTATTCAGAGATACTAGATAATTTACTGGTCCGGTCCGTCCGACAGATTTTAAAACCTAGTGTGGCCCTTGAGCCTAACCCTGGTCTGGGATCTTTGTTAGTAGCAAACTTAAAGTGGGAAACTTTGATGAGATTAAGATTGTTTATTTAAGATTTTTTTCTGGCAATTTTGTTGGAAACTTTAAAACAACTCTATGTAATTTTTTACATCCAGCCTGAAAATCATTAAAATCCTTAAATTTATTATAAAAGGTTCTGGACATGAAATCCTGCTTAAAAACAAAGAGCACCAGCTTCAGTAGATCTTTCACTATGTACTCCTGATTAATGGGACACCCTATCCTCTCATGAGAACCCAAATCTTGTCCGTGCCCGTCACATGAAAAAACAAAGCTCTAAAAATAGTGAAAAAATTGACAAAAACATGTACCCTCTTGTTCCATCTGTTTGTACCACCAGGGGGAGTAGTGAGCAAAATCTTCTTCTGCATATTGGGTCACTTTGGGTCAGTATCCAGTGTCAAAAAGAGTACACGGGCTTTGAACACTAAATTTTGCGCTTAAAAAATTAGCATTTCCAATTTATGATTGTTTTCATCTTTTGGTTCTTGTTTTGAGGATTAAAACACTGTATTTGCTGTCCAAGTTGTTACAAGAAGTAGTGAATCCCTTGAAATGTGAGAAACTGGCACACCTCTCAGAATTTAAGGAAGCTGAGAATAAACCAGAAACAATCTTCTTCTTTGTTTTTTAATTTTTATATTTTATTTAACATATTTAGCATTTATTTGACAAGGATTGTGTAGACAGATTGAGTAAATGGGCCCAAACTGGAATCAAACCTGGCTTGATTATGTGTTATAAGTTTTACCATGTGAACCACTGAGGCATGCCATTATTTACTCCTTAATCCAATTAGTGAGCTTGGATCTAAGTTTTGAAAGTCGGAATACGATTTATATCCCATACAGAATCACAACCTAATATTCTGAATATAGAAAATCCTGGCATCCTGTCTTCCTCAAAACCTTGTGTGGCAGTCCACCTTGTTTAACAGACTCTAATGGCCACTCCTCATCTCCACATTCAACCCGGACCCCTTCTCCACTCGTATCCTTTGACGGTGGGCGTGGAGGTTATTACTTATTATACTTTCTTCCCCTCCTCATGAATAAGTAAACAGGGAGCGGCTCGAGACACACTTTTTCCAGACACATTCGAAGACTCTGCAGCTGCTCCTGAATGCCCTCTGGCTACACACTCACAGGTTGCCCCCCCCCTTTGGTCTTTGTTCTGAATGCACCCCTGGAGTGTAGACAGTTAGGTGAGATGGCGCTGCATGTCTAATATTGTAGCAGAGCCTTTACAGAGCGAGCTAATGGCGCACGATATTGCATTTAAGTAAATCGCCGTATAGCTTTGTCCATACGTTGTCATTACGCAGACTGTGCTTGCATGGATGATTCTCACTGGCGCTCAATTTCAATCCTATGTATAATCTGCTAGGCTACATTGTACACAACATGTCTTTTGGCGTAACCCTTCCCAGTAAGGTCATGGAAAGGTCTTGGAAATCTCTTGAATATTTAAAAGGGTTTTTCTGTCTAATGGCGGGGCTGTCAGTGTGCACTCTGCTGTGAGGTGTTGACTGATGGCTGTGGAAATGGGAAATGGGAGTTGTTGTTGTTTGGAATGCTTCAGTGGTAATAGATACTGCTGCGGCTGGTGTCCAGATTGCGTTGGACCGTTCCACATGTTGGTAAAGTTTTAAACACTATATAAGTATTAGGGGCATATTGAATAATTTTTTTTGGATTGTACATATGTGGAAGTTAAAGTCAAATGTGCAGTATTTACCTTTTTTTTTTTTTTTTTTTGCAGAAAACATGGGGTATGACTCCAGGTGAGAAGGAGGGGGACATCTTCAAATGAACAAGGAATATAGATGGTGAGTATTGACAAATATTAACAAATTAACAAAAATTCATTTTCTTCAAAAAGGTGTCTTGAACAGGCAGAAGCACTAAAATTACCAAGCACACACCCATACTCTATGCAAACATAACGTTGATTAATGTAAACTATTGCTAATATATACAAATATATATAATCTGAGCATTATTGAAGCTGAAGACTACAGCCAGTACCAAAACATTTCATATCCGGTAACATTAAAGGAGCAGTATACAGTTAAACAAAAGGTTTCATTACAACTAATCTCCAAATAGCTCTTTTTTCATGTTTATTTTGGAGAAAAGATTTACAGCTCCATAGAATGCAGTGAAAGGACTTTTAGTTCCAATCCATCCTGTTTTTGTTCCTATTAGGGCTACAATGTTAATTGACTGACAAAAAAAAGAGTTAATGTGAATTTTCATTGTTGGTGTGTGTTATACTTCCATGTATAAACCACTAATAATATCCGCTAACCTCTTTTTGCTATAGTATAGGAAACAGATTTGCCTTTATTACTATTTCTGTATTTAGTGTATTAAATGTAGTCACTTCTGATGAAGAAAAGCAATTTAAAGAGAACAAAACAGTCATTTTATTGTAGCAGTTTTAGGCTTTATTTAATTTCTCTAATTGTTCGCTCTGTTCCTTTCAGAACATCTGCCATGCTACATGGAAAGGCTGAGAGCTGCACCCTGCTCCTCATCTTCATCATCTTCCCCTCTGCCCTGGGTCGCTCTTATCCTCGTTTCTCCCGAAATGACACTGTGTTCCAGCACCTGGCCCTCCATCCGGACCCCTCAGTGGGGACTGTGTACGTGGGCGCCAAAGACCACCTCTTCCAGCTGGACGGATTAGACGGACTCCGACTGGAGCAGGAGGAAACGACCGGCCCAGTGAGCGACAGCAAAGACTGCCTGCCCCCGGTCACCGAGTCCAACTGCCCCCATGCCAGGAGAACCAGTAATCACAACAAATTACTTCTAGTGGATCCTTATGCTTCAGAGCTGATTACTTGTGGAAGCGTCCACCAAGGCACGTGTCAGAAGCGAAGCCTGGCGTCGATCAAAAAGGTCCTCTTCTCCACCGAGAGGCCCGTAGACACACAGTATGTTGCTGCCAATGACCCCCTGGTGTCCACTGTGGGGCTGGTGGTACGGCCTCACAGTGGACAGAGGACGGTCATGTATGTGGGCAGGGGTTACACGGCCAGCCACCCTCCCATCTCCACACGACACCTCTCATCAGAGCCGGTGTTCTCCTACGAAGAGACAGCGAAACTAGCGGTGGCTGGCCGTCTGTCAGAGTACGATCACCATTTTGTAACAGCGTTCACATGGCGCACATATGTGTACTTTTTGTTTTATCGGCGGGATATAAAATCAGTGTCCAGAGAGTATCGAACCTACGCCGCTCGAGTCTGTTTGGATGACACCTCCTACTACTCCTATGTGGAAATTCCTCTGGTTTGTCGTTCTTCATCTTATCCCCATAGGAACTACAACCTTCTCCAGGCGGCACAGGTACAACATTAAAAAAATGGATCAAAAATAATAAACATTTTTTACTTGTTATTAGTTATAAGTTTTATATATTAATTTGGATATTGTGGGGGAAGTTTCATGATCACATATAAGTAGTATATTTTAAAGCTTGCTGTCTACAGTAAGGGCCATATATTACTATATTTTTTACATTCAACTATCCTAAAAAAAATGTAAAATAATAAGTAGTTTTTTTCTAAATAACAAAATACTAACAAAAGAGCTTTTGTTATTTTCCAGTATCATTTTTCTTGTTGGCCTACTTAATTAGCAGCTAAAAATATTATACTAATTAAAGCACAATACTGTTATTACTATTGTTAACTACTAACACTACTATACTTCTGTTGTTTCAACTAACATTTATCCATGAAACTTGGTCTACTGTAACAGAACAGGTGATAATCCATTTGATCATTTTTAACGGGATAATGCTAAATATTTCAATTGTAAAAACAATTGTTGGCCTAATATCAAATCAGCGGTGATGGTTTTAATCAATACCACAAAGATTTGACAGGAAGCTGCATTTTGCCTTTGCAGGGCACAATATGATTCCTTACAATACAGTACAATGCCATACTATACCCACAAGAAAACATTCCATTGGACTAAAGAGATTATTTTTTATAATATAAAGATAATCATGTACATTTTAATTAATAATTAATTGGATTGTATGTATTGTAGTTTGTTAACTTCTAAAATTAATCCCCCCAAAATGATTTTGCTGTAACAGGTGGGACGTGGTGCAGGCAGGGAAGGGGAGCATCTGCTGGGGGTCTTCTCTTCTCGCCTCAGCTCCACAAACAACAGTCCCTTGGATGCTTCAGCTCTATGCATCTTTCCTTTGGAGCAGCTTGACCGTCACATTGACTCCACCCGGGACCTGTGCTACACCCAGGACGGCCGTTTGGATGGAAGGGAGGAGGTGGCCTACATTGAGTACGAGGTGAAGTCCAGCTGTGCCAACCTGCCATTGGTAAGAAGTTAGCACATACACTGTAACGTCACAAAAATGATGCCTTGCTGGCTGTTAAAATGTGCAGTGACAAAGCAGCATTTATTTTACAATGTAAACACTTTTACCATGCTACACTGAGGCTTTTTGTTAGGCTTTCAAAATGGACAAAAAAAGATAAAAGGCCTTGCTACCTTCCAAAATTGGACAATTACAAAGCAAAAAATGGCCGCTTGTTAGCTTGAGAAAATGCCCTTTTATATAAAAAATATAAAAAATGACTCCTTTCTAGCTGTACAATGACGAAGCAAAAATGACTGCTGTTGCTAGCTGTTGAAAGTGCACTTCTATAACAAACTGAAAACTGACCCCTAGCTAGCTGTGAAAAATTAACCGTTACTAGCCTAAAATGGCTGCTTACTAGCTGTGAAAATTTAAAACTCAAACTAAACCTTTGCTGACTGTTAAAATGTACAATGGAAATACAAAAATAACACCTTGCTAGCTGTTAAAAAGCACTTAATAAAGAAAATGTGTCCTTACTGGCTGTTAAATATGCACTATTACAAAGCAAAAATTACCACCTGCTAGTGACACACAATGCTCCTTGCTTAAGTACACAATTGTGGTGATAAAAACAATCCTATACTAGACAAGAAAAATACACTTTTAACACATGATGATGTATGATTCATGATGACATATTCAAGACTAGGTTTCCAAGAAGTCATCTGGGCGTAGGTCTAAAGGTGAATACATCGAAGGGACTTTAACAATTCTGAGTTGAACTGGTAAGAGAGCTCAGTTTTATATCCCTCTCTATATGGAGTGAGACTATGTGATTTAACAAAAGCTGATGAAAGCTAGGGCTGTGTGAGTGCTGCTGGGGGAGCCGTTATGCTTCGGTGGCTCATTAGCATAACTACTCCCTTCAGGTGTTAATGCACTTTTTTGTTCATGTAAGTGCTTTAGCTTATTCTTGAGGTTATCCACAATGAAGGGGGGGCTGTCTGATTCTTTTATTAAAAAAGCTGGGTCTGGGCCTTATGTAAGATGTAAGATGTCTGCCCTGTGTCCCTTTACAGAAGACCCCAGCTGTACACTCTTAGGAATCACATTGATCTGTCTACATCAGAGGTTAAATCAGAGATTCTCTCTATAAGAGCATTAAAACCTGAAGGGAGTAACGCTCATGAGCCTCAGAAGCATAATGGCTCCCCCAGCAGCACTCACACAGCCCATTCCACTCTTAATGACACTG
The DNA here is from genome assembly GCA_036850595.1 of Rhyacichthys aspro. Classification (NCBI taxonomy): domain Eukaryota; kingdom Metazoa; phylum Chordata; class Actinopteri; order Gobiiformes; family Rhyacichthyidae; genus Rhyacichthys; species Rhyacichthys aspro. The sequence continues at coordinate 4,473,413 of CM072154.1, forward strand.
AAACCAGGGTCTAGCTTTCATCAGCTTTTGTCCTGTCACATAGTTTCAGGTTGAACCACTTCATCTGTGAGATACAAAACTCAGCTCTCCTACCAGTTGAATTTAGAATTGACAAAGTTGTTTGGATGAGGTACAAAATGTCTCTATCTTCAAGCATACGTCCAGATGCCTTCTTTAAAACCTTTTCTTAGCTGTTAGAAAAGCATGACTATATCACAAAAGATAACTCCTTGCCAGCTTTGTGCTAATATGCTAAATTACCATGCACAATTGGCTCCTAACTCGCTAATCAAAATGTGCCACTGCTCTCTTCTAAAGTTCTGTTTTTTCTGTCTATATATTGCCCTATGCATTAGCTCAGCACAGTACACCATTATGGATCGTTCTCTGCTATCTTAATGCATTTTTAAATATGTTGCCTCAGAGAGTTTTAGCGGTCAGTAAGACATAACAGATAAGAATAAACAACCCACTAACAAGACCTCTAGTTTTTGCAGAATAAATAACGTGATCTCGAAGGCAGCCGTGTAATGAGGCCCTTGTTTAAAAGCCCAGATGCCCTGAGAGTTCCCTCTGGTGACCCCCTCCCTAGCCCCACAGCCACTCGTGCCATGCCAAGCCTCAGAACTCTTTAATGGGATCATTACAGATCAATACAAACTAACCCTGAATCAGCTGTGGTGAACTTTAATGAGGTCTGACAGGCAAGCTTTGGAGTTCTTTTGAAATTCACTGACATACGCGGACAGGGACTAAGAATAAGACAAATGACAGGTAGAAACAAGGAAATAAAACGATAAAACAAGGAAGTATATCAATATCCATTATCTGCTTTTGAAAAATGGACAAACAATGGAAGGACGTATAGAAGCAGAAAGATGTTCTATAAATAAAGGGTCGCCTTTCTTATTCGTCTTCCAGGGCCAATTATCCAATGTCTAAACTCAGAGACTTACTGGAAAGCGGGATTTGGAGTGTCTGTTTTGCAAAAACCAAAAGAGGGAGTTGGCTGCCTCAGTCGGAGTCCTCTTTAATCTATGGCACAATCCTCTTATGGTGAATCATAAGAGGATTCCGAAGCTTTGAGGCAATGGCAAAAAGGAAGGGGAGACCAATTCAATAGATGCCAATATAATTGTGTTAATCTAAAACTTTATTGAAAAACTATTTGTCTGCTGTATTTCAAGTAATAATCATATTCAAACGTGCAAAAGAGGAGCTACCGTAAGTTAGGGCTTTGTGGATTTGAGTTGGATTTTTAGGGCTTGCCTCTAAACACAACTGGAGAGTCATACAACCAGTTACACTATACACTGTATGTGTCATCAAATAATGTCCACTTCCTTTTTCTCCACTTGGTCCAACAGGATTGGTCCCAGGTGGAAATTGCGGTGAAAGAAAGAATTTAAAACCCATTTAGCAAAGACAAATTCTATAATTTGAATAGGTATGGTGGGCCAGGGTAGTGCTAAATTCATGAAAGATTAATTTTATTAGCATTTTTAATCAGAGAAAGTCATAAGAGATAAAATGCTGAAGTTGTATTGAGGACCTTAACAGTAGATTTGAAACTGTAATCGAAAATTGCAAAACAGGAAGTTGCAGCACATATCAAGAGTGTTTAATTCAACTGAAATGTATTCATCCCTAAGAGAAATTTTATCTATTCTGTCTCATCTTCCATTGACTGATTGATTTTACAGTCTTATGGCAGTTGGGAAGAAGGAGCTCTTGTGGCTTTCTCTCCTCCAGCTCACTGATCTCAGATGTCCACCGTCTGCTCTCTGTTGTTCAAAAGCCCAATGCAGGGAATGGTCCATGTTGCTCAGTATAGCATCTGTCCTGCTGTGTGTCTGTAGCTCCACTGTTATCGTTTAGCAAGCATAAATCACTGTAACCTTACCTTCAAATGACCAACCGTCTCTCTGATATGTTTTCAGAACACATTAAAGGCGTACCCCTGCGGCTCCGACCACACCCCCAGCCCCATGGCCAGCCGCACTCCCTTGGAAGCCAAAGCTGTGTGGACCACGTCAGCCGCACGTCTCACTGCGGTGGCCGTCAGTGTCAGAGAAGGACACAGCATCGCCTTCCTGGGAGATTCAAGAGGAACGCTTCACAAGGTGGCCCACTGAGTGATGTTTGTGCCAATACCTTAATGTTTTTTTAGGAGTGTGTCAAGTATTAAAGCTGGTTACAGTCATTTGCTCTACCCTGTTATTACGTATATCAAAGCTGAAGCACCGCACGCCACATGAAAAACAATTTGGATTCTTTCTCACATATCACTATGTGGCTTTAGTCGAAAAGATTCTTGTCATTCCAGCAATCACAGTGTTCCAAAATACACACGCTAACATACCGCTGTGATCCCATGATCTAATGCATTTGCTTTTTGTTCTTCTCACGGCACTGTTTGAGTGTTGTAGTGGTGAACGTATTATGAGCCATGCCTTCAAGCAGGGATAAATTTTGCTTTGTTTCTCTGAAGAATTTAGGTTTTTCTGAGTATTACTTTTGGTAGACAGAAGTTATCGTTGTGTGCTAGAGGTAGATCAGATAGTTGCAGGTGGGAGTTTAGATAAGAGGGCAAGTATGCAATGAGGTATTCATAATGTCTAGTGCGGGGTTTCCTAAATGCTGTTACTGAGAAGCCACATTTCAAGAGTGAATCGTGACCCGACTTCACCCAGAGGGCTTTCTCTTTCTATTCTTTTAATGTGGCTATAGCATTATTATTATAAGTAAAGTTTAAAGGTATAATATTAAGGTTTTTCCTGACACGTTCATTTTTTTCCCTTTTACATTGTAAATCCATTTTGTTCCACATCTATGGTCCTCCATAACAGTTTGAAGATGAACCAGACTACCACTTTTTTTCTCCTTTGTTTACATGGAAGGTGTGTGTACCTCTCAGCCAATCACAGCTCACAGAAGAAAAAATACAGCAAAACTATCTGATAGGTTGCCAGAGTTCACTCAAAGGCCAGAGAAAACCTAGACTTTTCCATTCCATTCCTTTTTTTTTCCCTAGACATGAACTTTTTTTTTTCTTCTGAGATTCATAACATTTTAGTAAGTACTATTACTAGATGTATATTATGCTTCTACTTGCATGTATTGGATCACTTGAATATTTTGTTTACTTCTTCAGTAAACCGGAAATGGTTGAATTAGGGTAATGATATGGCAATAGCATCAATGACATCAAATCTGGATCCCTAAAAACCTTGAAATTTACACAGTTGTGCTTCCAGTCATGACAGTTATCTGTAAATGGATTAGATTGTCACATTTTTTTCTGTACATTTTAACGTGCATTCACTTTAAAACTCAACTAACTTTAGATAATGCAACCTGAAGTGTACAGTCTAAACCTACTGGAAATTTCAAGTTTGACTTTTGACCCTGATCTGTGGATTAGGGAGAGATATGCTGCATAGTAACGATTGAGAAATAAATCTTGGTTCATGGTAAATAATGTAACAGTTAATAAAACAATGTTATCGTGATTTGTCCTGGACATATAATGTAAACCTTTATTACAACCCACACCGGGGCTCTAACCCACTGCTTGGGAAACACTGGCCTAAAGGGAGACCGTCTGTGTGTGAATGGGTGACGTGCTGTGGGGTTTGGGGGCCACTGATCCAGACATCTTGTGTAGCAGATCAAAGCTGCACTCCACAGAGCTATCTGCAGTAAGCTATTGTAACAGGATTATTGTATCACAGCGGGGCAAATTCCACCGCTCCCACATACTCCACTGCCTTTGTGACTCTGCTTTAGTTTTAGCCAGAGACAGATCCACTCCTTGTAGGAAATCCCTTGAAAATTTAACAACAGAACGTAAACAAGACATTTAATATTCCAATCGTTACTGTAAACTGTCGACTAATTGTTCCTCAGTTCCCTTGCATTATGGAGCAATTTCCCTCGCCATTATGCCTTAAGTGCATTCTCTTAATGGGAGCAGGGATTGTCTGTTCTGTTCTAGCGAGAGCCTTATGGAATGGGGCATGAAAACCTCTGCTAATCGTGTTAACATGAGGTAACATGAGAGTTTGAAGGCCTGGGAATCACTTAAGCCAGAGGTGTCTTCCTGTCCTTCATATTAGATTTTACTGTGGAGTAATCACATTCATGGCCACTTCTGCTGCGATCCTGCACAAGTGTGATTGGATTTGGAAGCCAAGAACCATTTTTTGGTGTTATTTCCTTTTTTTCAGCACTTTTTAGCCGTGCAGTGTAAAGAATATCAGCTTTGTGTTAGATGGCTATAAATCCATTGCTATTGATTTCCTTCCCTTCAAACTTAACAGTTATATTTCACTGTATTTCTTCTTTAGGTTTATCTGGGACAAGATGGTGAAGTGGAGGTCTATGCAAATACAACTATTCAGCCCAACTCACCCATTAACAGCGACCTTTTATTGGACCACAATGGAGGATACATTTACATAATGACCAAAAGTTCTGTAAGTATGACATGGGATTCATAAAGCTTCATAAACAAAAGTGTGTTCCTTCTTAAATGTAGGCCCTAATTGCTGAGAAAACGGATTTAAACCAACTCTTCCCACAAACCTTCTTCAGCGGAGACATAGAGGCTATCTAGGCTCTTTAGATTAGATTTAAACTGATTTAAATCTTTTAATGTCATATATTTAAATTTTAATAAATTCTTTTATTAATATTTAACTATAATTAAATTGAATAAAAGTATTTTTTTTTTATTTTTGTATCTAAAACAACAACAAAAAACCCCCACTATGTAGCTTCTCAGTATGTATCGTATGTATGTAAAATGTGAGTAAACTTGTCTTAATCTTGCAAAATTAATGGTCTTGCCAGATGGTAACATGCCCGTTCAATGTCACTGTGTCTATCAAAAAGAGCTGATTCTTCCTTTTCCTGATTCTGAAACAATCAAAATAACTTTGATGCTATATACTGTAGTTCAATTATTTTGATGCCATGTATGTTATAGTAAAATGTTTCTGTAGCTTTAAAGTATGGACTCTAACTCCAACTTTTACTACTTCTTTAAAAAAACTTACAATGATTTTGAAAGCTGGCAAATACGAACACTTTACTTTACTGGACT